>OX411828.1:8497685-9217107 GCA_948253155.1 Leucoma salicis
GAGTCTCCAAAACCGGCGAGCGTATATGAAGAGAATTATGAATGCTGAGGAAGCGGGAGATATATGCAAAAATTGAGCCGTTTGGCACTCTTATTTAAAGTAACATAAACAGGTCTTGTTTCGAGTATAAATAAGGTGAAATTTTATCTACCTTTAACCCGACGTTTCGACCTTTAGCAACGAACAGGGTAATGTGGGGCCCTCACCCAATAAATGAACCCTCTGTGTGCCGTCTATCCGCCTTTATTGGCGGGCCGCTGGAAGTATGTTAAATTACTTCAGTACTCAACTCCAGGCCCTTTTGGATATTCACAATAAGGTGTTTTGGTGCCTGCTTGAAGTCCTCGAGCGGTGGTCCTATGAAGTAGACAGCAGTTAAAGGGTCGGCTGTCGGCTGGTCGAGCGGTGGTCCTATGAAGTAGACAACCTTTGCAAACAAAACAAAAAGTGTAGGTATAGATTTTAAAATTAATACAGTATTAATTTCGCAATAACAAACTAATTTCTTTCAATCTCAAATCAATACACGAACCAGTTGGGTAATCGCTTTTGTACCAGACAAGCTCTAATTTCGATCTTCTACTGATTGTCTAACATTTATTACAATAACATATGAATGAAAATTAAACTACAGGTTGTGCAATAATTTTAACTTTCTAATCATTGTTACATAAATAATATATTTTCTTGTATTAAAAATCATTTCAATTTGATTCATTCACAATAATAATTAATAACTACTTATCTACTGGACAATGCACTTATATTAGAAGATGATTCGTCAAAATATTTTGTTATCAAGTAAGTATACCTAAGACGCTGTTGTATTGTTACTTAAAGAACTACTACTTATCGTAAGAGACGAGCCACAGCCCATGTGATGGTAAATGATAGCCGCCACTCATCATTTCGAGTATGTTTAATTAAAGGATGAACAGCTCATCATCAACATCTCCCGTTACAAACAAAATACATCAAGGTATTTCACGTTACACGGGAGACGATGGTAGCAACCCGCTTGGGCCCGATTACAAGTGATTACTCCCACTCACTACTAAACCCTACCGCCCTTTTATAATACTACTAGTTGACCCGACAGACGTTGTCCTGTCTTATCTAGGAATATTCAATTACTTGCGAACTGTCAAACGCGCTAAGATAAAATTGTTATTTATTCAATTTTTTTAATTTTCGTGATGCGATGGCCAAGGTAAATAGAGATACACACCCCGTCGTTCGGGGCAACGAACAGGGTAGTGTGGGGCCCTCGCCCATTGAGCTTTAGAGCTCAATGCCCTCACCCACTAAAGAAACCCGCCTTGTGCCGTCTCTCCGCCTTTATTGGCGGGCCACCGGAAACATATTACATTCCTTCAGTGGTACAAGCATGCCCCCCTAACCAGAATTACTATTTATTTTATAACTTAGAAACCAATTATTACAATCTTACGAAAACTTCAGAATCTCTGGCATAGATACATCTATAATAGTTATCTAGACATAAAACAATTATGTTAAAATATTATTAGACGAAGGTATCTAGTTAGTGAAACCAGTGAATTACTAAATCTATTTTCATTCATTTCAGTCGTAGTATAAGTAAGAATCTAGAATCTTTTAAATATTTTATATATATTTTTAGCATTTGACATGCTTAGCCATATACATTAAACACAAAGTGTGAAAATGTGAAATGTAAGATAACAGACACGAGCAGGATTTGAACCTACATCTCCTGGATACCGTCCAGATGCTTTGCCAATTCAGCCATCGTGACAATTGCTCCTGACTGCTAATTTCGATAACACATTCATACTTAACGTCTTGGGTGACGCCTGCGCCATCTGTCGGACGTATTTTCATACATTATACCGACCAGGTAAACTTAATTTTTTTTTTTACATAATAATGACGCAGCCCTATAAAAAAAATAATTAATCGAAATATAAAACCTCTTTAACTTCAATGACAATCGCTTATAGTACCTAATGATTTGTCCAATGAGTACATGTTGTGTGTTGTGTAAGTATTATAATCAAAACCGTTTGCAACCATATTGAAGCGTGTCATAATTATTACTTTAATTGCAATTAACTAAGTGCTAATGAAATAAGTAAAATTACATTTGTGATTGCACTTACTAAATGATTATGTTCGCTTGGATTTTAATTTACCATTTGATAATGACAGTAACTGAGCAATATAGTATAAATTCATTGCATTTTAATCTTATTTTTTCGTTTCCTTTTTTTTTGTTGAGGTTGGAAAATATGTAAGTACTAACTTAACCCCATGCCTCGAACGACGCAGATGTGTACTCCATCATTCGGGGTAACGAACAAGGTACTGTGGGGCCCTCACCCACTAAATAAACCTACTAATCACTAAAACTGTGTGACATTTTTTGTCCGTGTGGTGACGAACTAAGAATACAAATTTCACCACCCCATCCTTTCCCGCGGGTGTCGTACAAGGTGATTAAGGGAAGTAAGCAATTATCACCCATTGCATTACTGGTGGTGGGGCTGGGTACAAAGTGAGAGTATTCCTTTGCTATCGGGTCCGAATGGGTCGGTACCAGCGTCTCCTGTGTGACCTGTGATGAAGCACGTCAGTGTGTTTTGGCTGTAGCAGAAGGTAGCCGTTTATTCTTTCATTTCTTATGTCTAAGAAATGAAATGGTGAGCAGAGGCTTGATAATACTCTCGGTATAGTTGAGTTCATGAGCGATGGTTACCATATTAGACATCTGCTAAGCAATTTGTTGAGGATTAGACGCTAAACTCATATTGCCGTTAGAAATTAACTAGTAATTGACAAGTGAAAGAGCCTTGCTTATAGCCTTGCCAGTATCAATGAGCTGAGTGATCGGGAAAGTACCAGTAGAAACAAAACTTGTCATATATTATGTTTTATCCACTTTGCTGGCTTGGCTCCGGACTATTCATCCATGCATCCATCAGCCTTTTATCGTCCACTGTTGGACATAGGCCTCCCCTAGGGGGGGTATTACCATAATCGCCACGCTTGGCAGGCGGGTTGGCGATCGCAGTGGATGTTTTTAGTACACAGGGGAACGCTGCTGCCCGGTCCCCTGTTAATACCTTAGTCGGCTTTTACGACTCCCATAAGAAGAGACGGGGACTATTATTATGTACATATTATGATGATCAGTTTAGTAGTTACGGGATGACGCGTAACAAATAAACTAACACACAAAAACACAAATAGACACTTTCACACTTATAATATTAATCAGGAATAGCTTCGCAGCACTGTACCATACCTTTGTTTTTGTTAAGGCGGGAAAAATGTACCTAACCACACACCCTGTCGCGATGGTGTGTGTGGTTAAGTTAGGTTAGTGGCTTTTACTGCTTCACCATGACAACACGTCCGCGCACTCAGCGTTCAAAACGAGGGACTTCCTGGACACCACACCGGTCAGTCTTGGGTCACCCTCCTTACAGTCCTGATCTGGCATCGTGTGACTTCTTTTTATTCCCGAAAATAAAAAATCAACTGAAAGGGGTACAGTTTTTAACGCCGGAAGACGCGCTAGCAGCGTTCGAGAAAGACCTGGAAGAGGTGCCTGCGGCGGGCTGGAAAAAATGTTTCTAAAATTGGTTCAGACGCATGAAACTTTGTATAGAGGCTGGTGGAGAGTTATTTGAAAACATTTAATTTTATTATATTTTATCCATAGAAGTTAGATTTTAAGTTTCCCAAAACTTTCTGAGTGTCCCACTTAGACCTATTTTTAAACAACATAAGAAATATATTTAAATAAAATGTACTTATATACTAGAAAATACTTCAACTTTTTTGTTACTGCCAAAGTATCCGCACTCTTTTTGGCCGCGGGAAATGTTTAAGTTTAAGTATTTGGTTACTTTTGTGATTAAGTGCGGCTTTACGTAGAAATAAAATAATTATTAAAATTAAATAAAGGTTAAAGAGACAGTTTCAGAGTCCAATGCCCAAAAGACAACCCACCCCAGAATAAGCGTGGAAAGGGCTGCTGGTTTTATGCCAGGTTCACATTATTCCAGTCCAGTAATCCAGCGAGTTTATCCAGCCTAGTACTGGACTGGATCATATAGTCTACATTGTCCCAATGGAATATTACGATATATTATGTGCATTCTATTTATTTAATCATACAGAGGATTAGCTGTCTACGACATTCGAGCGGCGCTGCAATGAGATGAGCAAGTTGGAGTAGACCGTCAATCCAGTCACTGAACTGGATCGCTCACTGGAATAGATATTTTCCAGTATTGGTTCACATTGTTCCAGTAGCATTCCTATCCGTGTGGTGACGGACTAAGAATACAAGTGTCTCCACCCCAACCTTTCCCGCGGGTGTCGTACAAGGCGACTAAGGGAAGTCAGCAATTATCACCCATTGCATTACTGGTGGTAGGGCTGGGTACCAAGTGAGAGTACTCACTTGCTATCGGGCCTGAACGGGTTGGTACCACCGTATCCTGTCTGACCGGTCATGAAGCACATTAGTGTATTTTGACAGCCAAAACAGCAAAAGATAGGCGTTTATTCTTTCATTTCATATTTCATATCTAAGAAATGAAATAGTGCGCAGCAGCTTGACAATACTCTCTGTATAGTGGAGTCCCTGAGTGACAGTTACCACTTACAATCAGGTGGACCGTGGCTCGTCTGCCATCATTAGCAATAAAAAATGTCTAGCGGTAGGTGGAACAAGGCATTTATGTGTATTCAGGCGCCGAAGGTGGAAAAGGGAATGCGTCGCAAAGTCCTACTTACCCTCTTACCTGTCGCAGGTCAGAGGGATATTTAAATTTATTTCCACAGCGTAAATAAATAAACATAAACATAGCATCACGCCTGTATTTCCCGAAGGAGTAGGCAAAGTTGTACCACGTAAAAAGGGGCCAGCCTATTGCCGTCTTCCGGGCTTATTTCCAAACTCCGGGTTGCTACTGAGAATTTTTCTTTTTACGAAAAAGCTCAATAACACTGCCCGACCCAAACCGACCCGGGGATCAATCCCAAGACCTCATGATCAGCAGTCGCATACATTACCGCTGCACCACCGAGGCACAGGAGGTAAAAATACTTTCTCATCACCAATAATGAATACCTCCTTGCCTCTATTTGCGCCACTGGCGTTGAAAACATCAACAAACACGTTGGACCTTAAAACACGTTGGACCTTAAAAAAATGTAACTTTTGTTCTACTATTGGTATATGAATGGTATACATGCATCCTCTCCATAGTCTTCCACACGTTTGTTCTTTCTCGAAACAAATCCTGATGAAAAGAACGTAAGAGCAATGGCGGTTCATGACACTTACTCAAACCACTACGACGAGTGTATTCAATTTAATTGAAAATTCAAACTTTCTCATTTATTTATTTGGCAACAAAATGCAACAATAATGGCAGCAATTTTATTGTTTTTGTACAATTTTATTGTTAGAAAATTGTGTGGGTAATAAAAGTAAAGTGTAATTATTTATTCATACATAGCCTTCGCAATACGGAAGTTTAATAATATTTTACGGCCACATAAAACATATTTTGAAAAGGCAAAAAAATATTTATATTGATTATTGTGGTTATTTTACATTAAAGATTATAGAATGTATTTAATAGGCATAAATTTTTTATTCCTTCATATGTCATGGTAAATTATTTCTTTGCGCACCTTATGCCCACGTGATAATAGTGTTATAACAAAGCGTTACCGCACGACACTATTCCACTTGCGTCGTAACAGTCGACTGAGAAATTAAAATTAATTGGACAATACTACTACGAAGGCTCTCTTAATCCAACCTATCTGATTAGTATTGTATTCGTGGTACAACATTTTGGTACCACCACACATACACCTACAAAGAACAAATTTTATCTTCGAGTATGGAAGGCGTATAATGGTAATGAACAGTAAAAAAAAACACATGTAATAATAAAACCCGTAACTCTATATTTTGAGCCGTAAATCTGTGACAAACAAATAGGTATTTTTGATGACATATGTTTCCAAAATTGTATCTTAAACAAGTATTCACTAGTTTAGACCCTCTAATAGGTAAATAGACTATCTTAATAAATATTGGTGAATTAAATTCTGAAAAAAAATCATTTACATGACAACAGAAGTTTTAGACCGCCGATTTTTTATCGTGTATTAAAAAATGTTGCCATTAATCGGAGCTTCTCTGGCAAATTTTATGCTATCATATACCAGTGGATGATCAACAGATTAAGATTGAAAAATATCCTAGATAGCTGCACAGAGTACCTATGTATGTACAGTACTATTGTGATCTTTTACTTTTTTCGAGAAGGATGTACCTACGTCAATTATGACGTAAAAACTCTATAGTATTTTTCTATATGTGCATAAACCTCGTGTAGATTTAGACCTAGGTTTTAAAACATTTAACCATATTTTATGTTGTATGTTAATGTCAACACTTAAAAAAATATTGTCTAATTATTTTTACCAATAGTTATTATAGCATACTTATAGAACTGTGGCTCTTAAAGAGGGAATAACACATAGCATTGGTAGATAAGTGGTAAAGAAAAAAAGGCGTAAACATTTAATTTTTTTATTAAATCAGCCTCAACTCAAAGTACATGTACTTTGTCAAGTATATAATAACAAAGCATATAAAAGCTAAACAAACAATAACAGATTTATATCTACAGTTACCCGCGCATCTGTTATGATGCTATGCGGCATTCAATCAGTTTCAACTACAAGAACAAATTAACGCCAGTTTTGGTTGTTTCATTTACAAATTTAACGGTACCACCAATTAAATAGCTATTTCGACTGGAGTTTCGGGATTATTAGAAACTCGTAGTTAGTAAATTTCCAACTATTTTATAAACTGGAATTACAACTACACAACATCAGGAGTTTAGATAAACAGCATCAGTATCAAGACATCCATAAAATTCAGCATATATACACTAAAAATACTAAACGATCACATTTCTGAACTTAGCCTACAAGGTACTGTTGTGAGACCTAACCTAAGTGAACTCAGTGCCAACCGTGGTGTTCTTCGTGCTCATGAACGGGGTGGCCATGGTGTTCATGGTGCTCATGGTGCTCCTCCTCCTTCTTGATGTAATAAGGAACGTGCACCTTCACGGGGTAAGGCACCTCCTTCACAAGGGGAACTGGCACTTCCTTGTACACAGGGTAAGGCTTGTCAATGGGAACCTTAACTTCATAAGGCACTTTCTTCTCGACGGTGTAAGGGATCTTCTTGTAAACATCATAAGGCTTGGGTACTGGTACCTTGATGTGAACGGGGTATGGCTTCTCAACCTCAACCTTGTAGGGTTTGTCGACTAGGACCTTGACTTCATATGGGACTGGTTTGTGGACGGTCACAGGGTAAGGCTTCTCGACATGAACAGGGTAAGGTTTGGGTACATAGACATTGTAGGGCTTGTCAACGGGCACTTTGACTTCATAAGGCACCTTTTTGATAACCTCATAAGGCTGGGGCACTTTGACTTCGTATTTGACGGGGACGGGGTATTTCTTCTCTACAGTGTAGGGCTGAGGAACAGGGACCTTCACTTCATAAGGCACCTTCTTTTCAACGGTGTAAGGAGTAGGTACTTTGACTTTCACTTCGTAAGGCTTGTCTACGGGGACCTTTACTTCATATGGGACCTTCTTTTCAACGGTGTAGGGTTCAGGGACGTATACAGGGTACTTTACGTATTCCTTAACGTGCACTGGGACTTTCTTCTCAACAGTGTAGGGCTGGGGTACTGGTACCTTAACTTCATAAGGCACTTTCTTCTCAACGGTGTAAGGGACATGCTTCTCGACAGTGTAGGGGACGGGCACCTTCTTCTCGATTTCGATGGTCTTAACGTGCTCGTGGTGGTGATGATGATGATGATGTCCTTCATCAGAAGCTATTGGTTTCCAACCACCTCCGTGCCCACCGAGATCGCCACCTTCATGTCCAAAGCTTTCTTCTCCGTGACCGAAGCTTTCTCCGCCAAAACTGTGTCCACCAAAGCCACCCTCGCCACCGCCGCCATAGTGCCCGAAGTCATGAATGCCTCTCTTCTCCTGTTTCTTGTCTTCGACAGCCGCCTGTTTTGGTGCACCTTTCTCCTCACTGGCAAAGGCCACCACGGCCAGCGATGCGACCAAAACAACCTGCAAAAAAAAACATAAATTGTAGATACATATTTTGATACTTTTACATATTTTTTGGGCATTTGAAATGCTTAGCCGTTCTGCTCGTGACTGTTATTTTCACATTTTCACACTTTGTGTTAATAAATTGTGGACTATATATTGTAATGTCAAAATGTTTTAGTATCTATATGGTATTTCGACGTGTTTGTACTAGATCTGATAAATATAGTAACGATATATATTTTCATTTTAATGTCAAATAATTTATAGTTCTATATTATTTCGTATATCCAATATTTAATTTAACTACAAAATCATTCCCAATTAATCTTTAATTATTCCAAAGTTAACTTTACAGTAGGAAACTAATCTTCCGAATTATAAAGATGAATAAATAAGTCGAGTTATAACGAAATCATTCGAGAATTTACTTCTAACTTTCAATTGAGTCAATGCTCTTTACCAAGTAGTGTCCCCTTCTTAATCTTATAGGCATTCTAACAACAAATAAGCACGTAGATTCAAATTTTAATCTCCTCTATTTTAGAATACGCAATAAAGTAAAAGTTACACCGAACTAGTTTAGAGTCATATCGATCCGGAATACTAAATTCTTACTTTCTCTAGATTTTGTAATAAGTGACTTCCATTGTTACACTTTTAACAAAAGTGTTTATCTAACTTTTCTCAAGAATCTAAAAACGTGTATTACTTGCTTGATTATATTGTACCGAAATGATAAAATTCCATACATTTTTTTTTTATAATCGCCATTGAGAGTTTTGTCTTTTCAGGGAAATGTCAGCCAATTACCTAGGTTTCAAAACATTTAACCATATTTTATGTTGTATATTTATTGTTGAAATTGTTGAGCAAAAAAATTATCGTCCACTTATTTTTTTTCTTTAATATCCTTTTACCTTTCTTATAATAAGTCCTACTTAGAAAGTACTTTGGAACAAGTGATAACCATAGTAATAAATACTCTTTCGATTGTAAAGTTTTACTAATATCCCTTAATTGGTTGTTTCTTTTTTAAATATTTTATATTAAACACTCTTAATTACAATATCCAAGAAGGTATTATTGACAAAATTCTCGATTTCAAAAAATATATTGCGCTTGTTTTTTCCGCGTAGATTATAAGTATTATAAATTAAAACAAAACCATCTAAATCCAAGTACCTACTGTGTACTCGTATCACTTGAGAGAAAGTAATATTTCACATCTCGGGTGTTTTTTTATAAACAGGACCCTCGTCGAGGTAACCAGTCACTTTCTCCCCTTCGGTGAAAATTGTATCTAATATTGTGCGAGGCTAGGTTCTATGTTTTTATTTTTAATGACTTATGATAGCTAGCCCAAAAGTCTTGCGTGACTTTCCATGGCCTGAATCCTTCTCATCCAAAAAGGATCTCTATAAAACCCACAGTTGGACAGTGATATAATGTTATTAAACCAAAATTCTGCTATTAAAATGTATGTAGAAAGTTAATTGCGAGTATATCACAATTATAACTTTCCATTTCAATTACTTATTATAAATATATCAATAAAATACAATATTCTCGATTACATTGATTACGTAACAAAATATCTATATTTTTATAAGAAAACTGGCTGACTGACATATTAACGTACAGCCCAAGCTCCTGGGTTTAGGACCGTGAACGTTTCATACGGGTTTCTTTAATATTGTAGGAGTCCTATTCAAAATGGACGTGGGTAGCCTACAATTACTAAGCTACACAAACGGGTTTGATAATTATGCATTGTATAACAGTTTATATAATTAAGATAACATCTGCTACTATTATAGATTAGGCGGTTTTTAATATTCTTTGCGTAATTATATGTACATCGCTTCTTTTATCCTTAGATCGTAATTGTTTTACAAAATCTAGGTTAATACAAATATAGATACGGTAGTGAATTAGTGTACTCTTTAGAATATTTCAATGCTATATAATTTATGCACTTTATGCAAACATCCTATTTATTATCTACTATTTAAATATATTGGTGAACCGTCATTATTTTAATCAATGAATTGATTAAACTATGCTAATTATTATTATGTAATCATTATGTATACTATTAAAATAAAGAGCAATCACTTTATTTGTTTACGGTGTGTTATTTTTGTTTCTTTTTTTCTATCTCCCATAATAAATTTAAGTTTTTATTGTGTTAATTGTGTAGTAGTAGTTTAATGATGGAAATTATAATGATATTATCATTTTAGTTTAAAAGAACTGAGCATTTTCGAATTTCGAAGTTACTAATATGACAAAGGTTCTATTAAATTTCCTCGTTTTTGTTATTGGCAATGCGTAAATCGCCACTAGCCATGACATATATAATAAAAAGAATATAGGTAAGTATATGACAAAGGTGAAGAACTTGATTGCTTTATAAACTTTATTGCTTGTTCGGATCGTTAGTCTATGGATGTATGTCCTTTTATAAGTTTTGTCTATTTATCGAGAAAGATTATTATAATATATAGACTATTAGATAGCCTCTGTCGCGGCACAAACCCTAGAACCTGAACATTTAGTGAGCCAAAACAGACGAGCGGAAATAAATGTATTAACTTGAAACAGACATTTATTAGAAATGATGACATCGAATTTAGATATTTTACATATTCACTGTGATTTCCATAAGAAGTTAACTGTATTTTACGCATGTCGACGATGTAACAAAGGTGAATACTAAATATTATGTAACGCATAGGTAATGAGTGACTCAATATAAAATATGTATTTAGATAACTATGCCTGTGAATTATTAATAAACTGTTTCAAAATTTGTACAAATTTGAGTAAAATTATCTTAGTTTCTCGCAAGAAGCCATTATATAATAAGTAGCCTTAAGTAGAGTCGCGAAAATGTCGTAAGCTTAGCTTAGTATGTTTGTAAAGCAACTGGTAAAAATAATAGATATGCTAGTATTTAAGCAAACAACGTTTTGGTATTTTCAAAGAAGTCGCTACTCGTTTTGATCCCGATTATTACTTATAGGTAATTTAAAATTTTCTGCTACATTATCTACAAAAGATCATTTGTAACTCTCCATTTATCAATTTATATTCTGATGGCGGTAAACCTGTCGTAGATTCGAAATTCAAAAGGCGAAATTTGTTTTTTTAATAGTAAAACTAAAGCGTCACCCAAAGACGTTAAGTATGAATGTGTTATCGAAATTAGCAGTCAGGAGCAATTGTCACAATGGCTGAATTGGCAAATCATCTGGACGGTATCCAGGAGATGCAGGTTCAAATCCTGCTCGTGACTGTTATTTTTGATTTCACATTTTTCACTTTGTGTTTGATAGTAAAACTAAAATATTGGAGTACATACTCGTATGTGAGTAATAATTTTGAAATCTTAGATTGCAACACCAAAACAATGCTTTATCAAGGTAAAGGCGAATGTTCTCGTTGTGCACTTGCCGTTATTAATTACAACATATTGTGAGTGAAAGTTGTATGGTGGATTAACACATAACTGAAATTACCATTGCTTTTAAAATTTAAGCGGGTCGCTCGTGAGTTCTATTTTTACTCTACATTATATTTGTAAAGAAAACGTCACTAGAGTACAAAATGATATATACATGGCTAATTTTATTTTTATAGAGATTATGTTACATCATTTTAATTCCTTACAAGCTATAAGACAGTAAAACATAGCCCCGGATTTAACAACTAATATTGGATATTAAAATATTTTGGAAGGCTCAATAAATGGTCCGGTTTAAAAATATCTTGGCAGTCTTTTGTCAGAAAGTTTGGAATAATAACTATCTCCTTTCTTGTCTCTAAGGTTTCCAGTGGTCCCCATAGTTGTTTCGTAGAGGTCAGATAGGCAGTCACTCCACGTAAATACTCTCTCCTTCGCTACTTCAACAAAGCATGGGATAAAGCTAGCAGTTTGTTTTAGATTTAGCAAACAACACACAATTAAGACACTTTCTCAATATTAATGACACATTTCCTATATCATTCGAAGTGAAATTTTAACGAGTGTTCATAGTAATTGCATCTGTCATTTGCAGAGCAAGTTTCCAGTGTCATTGCTCTTACTAAGCCAGTTTATACGACCAGCATTCACCGTTGCCAATGAGATTTACTTCCACTAGAACGTCCACCTTATGAGTATATTATATATTATTACACATAATATTTAATAGTACGGAAAACATGGTTATAGTGCACGCAAATTATGTTTTTTTTTATTTTACTTCTAAACAGGATACTTATTTAGTTTCCTAAGAAAGACAAGCCTTACGTTATCAATTATATTAATTATATATATTAGTTATAGTTTAATTTGGGTTATGAGCTGATACCACTGACGTAATGTTACACAGTTCCAGTGTTCCGCCAATACAGACGGAGAAACGGCACACGGGTTTATTTAGTTCCTGAGGGCCCATACTACTCTGTTCGTTCCACCGAACGACGGTGGCTAAGCAAATTTTTCCCGCCATAATAAGAAAAAATGTCCTATAGTATTTAGCAGTCGCAGTGATGCTTGGAAAGTTTATTTATAAGCAAATTACTATTCTTCTATGGTACTTATTGGATTCGAAATTTAAATCTTGATGTTATCGATTTGTCACTAGTGGACAAGGCAACTGACGAAATAGTAAAACGAGAGATAGTTAAGGCTTAATTTTATATTATCCAACACTAAATGAGGATATACTTACTCGTATTATTACGCAATATGATTATTTAATAGTGCTAAGTAGCTTAATTAGGATTATTTGTTAATCTAAAACATAAATTTAAGTTGTGTAATATTTTTAAATAGTAAATTTGCTAGTTTAATAATCATAATTCGTTTAGCTCCGATAGCCTAGTCGTAAAACCAAGGCCTGCAAAGACAATGATATTGGTTCAATCCTCAGTCCAAGGTACACAGACCTTTTGACTTTTCGAGATTTTTCGGAAGTGTTATCACTACTCGATTAAACAAAATATCTTGAGAAAACCTGTATGCCTGAGAGATTTCCTCGGCATGTGTAGTCTGCCAACCAGCACTGGGCCAGCGTCATGGACTACTGCCTAAATCCCTCTGACCATGAGTGGAGACCCGTGCCCAACAGTGGAACAGTAATAAATTGAAAAAATAGGAAAAAGTTATTTAAATACAATAATTCCTATAATAACCCCACAGATGACACTGAGTGAATCGATGTAATGAAAAACAGGATTAAAAACTTATTATAGTGTATTGAGTCCTTCAAATGAACTGTCGAAGTAATTTTGTTAAGAATTTTTTGACGTGTCTTATAAATCGATGAACGCCGGCTGTACGCACGAAAAAGTGTCACATTCCGAAATATGTATGGCGACCGATGCATTGTTTGTGAAACTCTCAGAAAACATATATGACGATATCATGTGAAATTATCGTCCGTAAGCCGACTTTACAGACAACCATGTAGTTTTTTTAGTGACATAAATTAATCTGAGCAATTCAAGCTAAAACGAGAAAATAGGTAGTGTTTTTTTTTACGACTGCATTTCATTTCACAGGCTTCTAAGGACCGCCTAAAGACAATTAGGGCTAATTTTTGACTATGAAAGAATAATAAGCATAGAATACCATGTAATCAAGAAAAATACTTTTAAATCGTCATCACATGCCAATATTACACATCGTTTTCACACATTTTGTTGCATCTCGTCGTTATTTCTCTCGGTGCTCTTTTTGGCCTGTGAATATCTAAAAACACCATCACCTATTCGAGTGTCTGTGGTATCATTGCTTTTTAGTCAATTTGTCTGTAAGATATTTGGTTAACTAAAGACTAATTTAAAATTGTACGGCACCTACCGCTTGAAAGTGGGAAATATATAAAACTATCTAAATTATACCGTGACTAACTAGATTTTCGAATAATTTGACGAAATATGTGTTCATGTTTTGAGGCGTCGGTTTCAATTTTACTTAGTTATTTTAAATTAAAGTAAATTTGGTTGGTACTTTTTTCTATGAATAGCACTTTTATATTGTCTATTTTTTATCGAATCCTAAGTTAAATAAGATAGCTTATATCTAGTAACGTAGTACGTGCAAATGCTACCCAGTCTTTTCTAAATATAACAAATAATCGAGTTCTTCCCGATCATAATTGATAACTCGATCTAACAATCGATTGTCAGTTCTACCTAATTCCGAATAACGTAACTAATTGCCACTAATTGCGCAGAGCAAATTATATCCACCAAGTAAAAGAATGATCGCTCAATCAAGCCTTCAAATTGCTATTATATAACATTTCTATTTGTTTGTATACTAACATCATGTATTAAATTCTCAACTATTAAAGTATTATGCTGTTATTAAGCAGTGGGATCGTAAATTATCAACACATGCATCCGCGTATTTCATAATCTTTACATAATGGTGGGACGCGCGTACGCTCTGCGTGAAGTTTTAGTCGATTGACTGACGGATTAGTGAAAAATTTTGTATAACACCAAGTATTATGGTAGCATCACTGACGTATATTGCATGTGCCTAGATTAATTATTTCTATTTATGCCACCCAATTCCAATAAAAACACATTGTTACACGTACTTCGTATGTGACGAGTTATTTGGAACAGGGAAGCGCTCTGACTGAAGTCGATTATCGTTAATTTTGATCGAACATACTTGAAAAGAAAGTTTTAAAAAGTTATAATATTATATAGAAGAGTTTTAAAAAGTTATAGTATTGTCTATCTACACAATAACACACAATAACATTATTTATTTATTAAAACTTGTTAAAAACTATCTTAAAAAATTATAGTCGGAAGTTTCAATTTACATAAAACCACTATTTAAGAATTGTTACTGTTACTACTAATAGTTAGTTATTACCTATAAAATGTAATTATATTTTAAGTAAATTGGCTACGGGTTGTTGTTATCAAATCAGGTTCTCTGCTATATTTTAATATTTATTTACTTATTATATCATAATCCAACGGCTTCGATAGTGGATAATGATTATGCATGTTAGCAATTTGTATCTATACACCGTATCTCACAACCTACAATTTTATAAACTTTCTAGTTTTATTGGAAAGTGTAATGAAAATTACGCAAATTTAACTCTATGAAGTAGACAATAAATTCAATGAATGGTTGATGACCAATCAATCCAATCATTCAAATTGTGAGTAAAAGGTATTCTAAATTCAATAATTATAAATAATTATTAATTACTAGTAACGGTTAGCGAAATAAATGTTATTCGTATCGGATATAAAGTTTGAACTTTTTCCTTAGGAGAGATAACTGGATCACTGATTGTAAAATTATTTAAATAGTTTTTACATTTAGCCAATGTATACCGATTGATTTCATGGCTTATTAGTTTTGTTTAAAATGGTATCTAATAAGTACTGTGAAATAAAATAGTTTGGATTGTTGGAGGTATTTTTTCATTATAGTATAATATTTATAATTCACATGTAATACTTGTACGTGAATTTTGTACATAGGATCAGATTCCTAATATTCAACATTTAAATAGTTTACATATTATTATGACATAGCCCTACTATGTCTCTCTAATGATTCAAATCAAGTCATTCCCAGTAACAATGTAATCGATTCTCAACTCGATCCAAATTCGCATAATTTACGCTTTATAATAGGGAATAACGGTAACGCTTATTTAAAAAAAGACCTTTTGAAACCGACGCACTTTTGATTTTTAAATTTCGAAACCTAATATTGTTTTTTTCGCACTTTTTGCCACAATCACTTGCACTGCACTATTTGTATAAACTCACCAAAAACTTCATGTTGCTGTGTGTCTTCGTTCGTTCGCCGAAGACTGGTTGTGTGGTCGGAGTATGTTACCATCAGGTTATATAGTGTCCCTCCCACTTTTGAATGGCGCTAAGATACGCTTAAGAAGGGTGAACGCTTGGGCCCAATAATGACATGTATTAATAATTGTAACTTACAGTTTATTATAATCTTGCGTTCCATTTTCAAACTGAATCAACAAATGTCCTAAATCGAATAGACAATCGGTTTTACTTATCACCTAATGTTCTTTATACAAAGTTACGTATTATTTATCTTTTTAATTTGCATACTAATTTGGTTTTCAGGTCATTCTAGTAAGTCACACTTAAATTAGAACTAAATATTAATATTTTAATATGAGTCATATTCGTATTAGTATCAATATCTACTCGTAATGCGCACCGCGAGGACTTCAGAATATAAATAGGTCACTCTATGGCACATATTTTTTTTTATAGTGTGCTAGTAGCAAATAGGCACACGGCCTACGGCCCACCTGATGGTAAGCGGTTACCTTAACTTATAGACACTAGCAATACTAAAATCATCATTCGCTAACACCAAAGAAAGGGATAGGAAGCAATAATGACAATAAGATGGGATAGATAAAAAGGTGAGGATAGGAAGGATATTAATGAGAGTATAGGGAGGGGCTTGGGCCTCCGGCGCTCTCACTCATCATACAACGATAGGAGTACCTGTCGTTGTTTCACGCTGATCGTCTGTACCCTCCAAATTCATATATCAATCAATCAGTGAATCAAGAGTTTGAATTTTATATACGTCGTAGCTGGATCATAGAATTGACCATTTAATGATGTGGTTGGCCATTTCATGAAAGCTTTTTTTTAAGGTTTGCAAAAAAGGTCTTACCGCACACCCTGCTGCCTGGAGAGACAGCAGGGTAGTGTGGGGCTCTCACCCACTAAAAGCCACTGCGGGCCCTCACGCACCCTTGCTACGGTGAATCACGGGTACCGCGTCGTCGTCGTATCAACCGCGATCCGCAGGTGCCAGCCCCTTCGGGGGCACCTTCTCTCGGGCACCATTTCATGAAACCTATTTTTTTTTGATCAGGAAACCGTTTATATGTATCTCCCCGCCGGGGCAGACAGGGAGATTATGTCGGACTTCTAAACAGATGTCATTTTAAATTTGTTACAATTAATTTATCTTTAAAAATTGGATTGGCCTATGGAAAAGCCTAGTACAATGCCACGCCGTATACAGACCAAAACCTGACAGTGTTCCTTCAGACTACCTATAGCCCAGGGAGGAGGGTCACACTCATTGTATTCCTCATGCCCCCCGGGCAGGTCTACGCCGCCTTGTTCCATTACTAGGCGGCCCCCCCTGTTTTGGAAGGCCTAGCCCTCCCTGCTTTGAGAGGCGCGCGCTGAAAATGGACGCGCCGCCGTCGCGGGCCTGCTTCTGCTAGGGCAACGGACGTAGGGCCGTCCTCAGGCCTGCGCTCATGGGGACCGGAGATCGTTCAGCGCCTTTTGGCGCTCGGTGCGTCTTCTGCGGGTCGAGAGGCTGGTAGTTGCCTCCCGTTCCCTTTCCGCTGCCTCTTTGGCGTACATCACTTCCTCGCAAAATGAGGCGGCGGACACCCGTGCACTCTCGCCATGTCCACCATGTCCGGTCAGCACCTGCATGAAAGGTCCTGGTATGAATGGGCGCCATGACGCCTCCCCAGCCATTGTCCCATGATGGGACTTTTCGCCACTTTCGTGGCGTACCCTACCATTTCATGAAACCTAACCTAACTAAAACTAACTAGGTATTTGATGAAACAGTCGGACTCGACATTAAGTGACCAATTCTAATATGTGGCCACGAAATAATTATAAAGATATATTAATTCAGGACTTGAAATAAATGAAATTTGAAAGAAGTGAAATCTCACAAAAACCGTCTGAGCATTGACTGCACAGATGGCGGAGTGGTTTACATATCGGCCTCCCGCCCGAGTGGGTTCGATTCCCACACAGGACAACTTTCTGTGTAATCCACAAATGGTTGTTCTGAGTCTGGGTGTACTTTGTGTCCGTGAAATTGTATGTTTGTAAAAAAAAGTTTATGATATCAATAGTAAAAAATACTCTAAATACCAGAGACTTATAATATACACACACAAATAATACTTGTACTAGTCCTTACACTTTCTACAGCTAATTATTATCAGTAGGTACGCGGTTAGGAACATTTTTTCCCGCATAAACCAAAAAAAAAAAAAAAATTACATTATATGGTATACTCTAGTGGCCCGCCAACACAGGCGGAGAGACGGCACACAGCGGGTTTATTTAGTGGCTGAGGGCCCCCACTACCCTGCTCGTTGCCCTGAATGACGCGGTGTGCGGTTAGGTACATTTTTTCCCGCCTTAACAAAAAAAATACACATTATATACACTACAAGCCTTTGCCACTTATTGTGTCGGACTTAGAATACCCCATTCTTCACCGCGGATGTCGTACATAGCGACCAAGACAAATAAGTTTCTCTAGTTGTAGAGCCTTAATTGTTTGTCCCAGCATGTATAGGCCGGCTCGATCGGGGTACTACCCACCTCTCACAGAAGATCAATGTAAAACAACGTTGTAGGTAGGTGTTGTATTTCGTATGGTGAGTGAGACGCCAGAGACCCAGACCCCATGATTATCCTCTCCTAGAAAATATATAGAATCTAAGCCGCATGTCGCCTTACACAATACATTCAATTTACTTTTTAGACGAACTTTTCTCAACGAGTGCGAACACTGGCAGTAAATAAATGTCAAATATGACAGTCAATCTGTTCGTTGCCCCGAATGACAGGGTGTGTGGTTAGAAACATAACGTTACCGCATTAAAAAAAAAACAAAGTGGACGGTACTAAATAAGAGTACTCACTATCTGGCCCATTAACCTAATATAAATCTAATCATTTTTGGTAGGTCAATGATCTGGCACGAGTGGGTCGATACCACCCTCTTCCGTGTGTCCGTGTCTCAACATCTCGGTGTTTTTTTGGTTGTAGCCTTCCTTCCAATCATCCGTATTTTTAGTATCGCTGATACTGATAAGCGGCGATTACAATTTACCATCAGGTGGACCATGGCTCGTCTGCTACCTTTAACAAATTAAAAAAGTACTGCCACTTTTACAATATATCGGCATTCTTATTTTGTTGTTTTTACCGCCAATTTGAATTTTATTGTTGCTGTGTTGAATAAAAATGACAGAGTGATAAGAAAGGAATTATTTTACGTATGGTGTGAGCGGTGGCCTTATTCAAGCACTGAAATCACTGCACAAGGATTCCATTGCTTTTATAAGGATAAATGGAGCTTGCACATACTGGTTTAATATCGGAAAAGGTCTTAGCCAGGGATGTGTAGCCTCACCATCGCTGTTTAGCTTTTAAATAGATAATACAATATTGCGTTTAAAGTACTATTAATTGATTCAAATTTTTATTGTATTACAATAAGTAAGGTTTGGCAATTATGAATGACCAATAATATCTATTTATAAAACAATATGTACAATAATAATATTTACAAATAGGCTAATTCTAGGCATCGAAGAATTCCTCCGCGACACCGTCATTGGGTAACTTGCCCAGAAGGCTGGCAGCATTGCCACGTTGTATGGCAATGCTTATTCTTTGTGCAAAGTAAAAGCCAGCCCTCTGGTCACGCGAAAATCGACTAGATTTTTTGATATTTCGCTATATAACGAAAGTGCACTAGGACCCCATGACCCAAGCGTCTCAACCCCAAACGGCTCAAAAACATAATCTTCAATAAGATTATGATATTTGCGCCGTTTGAGCGCCTCCGCTGAAGCAGCAGCAGCACCGGCACATACCGCGGTACTTGGAAGATGCGATGGCGCTAGGGTGTCTACGCATGGGGTGCGGGTCGGGATACCTCCGCGTTGGTGCACCCCGGGCAAGGTTGGCACTCTGGTGCCGGCGGCTGAATCCCGGCAGGGGACGGGTCTCCGCGTGTCCTTCTGACTAGCAGAGGGCACCGTGGATAGGCCGGAAAACGGCAGCGGTGGTAATGATCATGCTGCCGGAGGCGGAAGCGGGCCTGACATATCAGGCCATCTTGAGGAGAGCCCGGGACGAGATTGACGTCTCTGACCTCGGAGTCATCGCTGCCCGGACCCGCCGAGCCCGGACAGGGGCTCGCATTTTGGAGTTCCCTGGGGCAGAGAGCCCCAAGATGGCCGACACGGTAGCCGAAAGGCTACGGGGTCTGTATGGCGAGGGTAGTGGAGTCCGCATTGCCAGACCCGTGAAGTGCGCTAAACTGCGCATTTCCGGTCTGGACGACTCGGTGACGGCTGATGTCGTCCGGGAGGCCATTGCCTCCAAAACCGGATGCTCTGAAGCCGTCAGGGTGGGCTCCATTAGGACCGGTCCCGGCGGTGTAGGTGCCGTCTGGGCGAGTTGCCCTGTCGCGGCGGCCAGTACCTTGGCTGCCGCAGGCAGGCTCCTTGTGGGCTGGAGTTCTGCACGGGTCACCGTGCTGGAGTCCCGGCCCGCAAAGTGCTATAAGTGTATGGCGGTAAGACACACCCGGCCGACGTGCACTAACTGTTTTGACTGCAGCGATCTCTGTTTCCGCTGCGGTCAGGCAGGGCATCGGGCGGCAACCTGCACCGTTGACCCTCACTGCCCCGCATGCGCGGCAGGCAATAGGCCTGCCAAGCACTGCATGGGGCGGAAGGGATGTAGACCCCCGACGTCAGGCCAAAAAAGGGGGGGACCAGCCAATCGGCCCAGGCTGCCCCCCCTAGCGCGGCTTCGCCACCGTCTCGGGTGGAGGAGGATATGGTTACGGCTTAAAATTCAACCGTGACACTATCCTCCTCCAGGCGAATCTCAACCACTCCACCAGGGCGCAGGATCGTCTCCTGCAAACCATGGTGGAGCGGTTGATTGGTGTAGCCGTAGCTGCGGAGCCTTATTGCGTTCCTGACCATCCTCATTGGGCGGGGGGAGTTACGCTGTATGGCGTGTACTTCTCCCCCAACCGGAGTCTGGCTGATTTCGAGGTCTGGCTTAACAGCCTGGAGACCTCGATACGGCGACTGTCACCTAGCCACGTCCTGGTCGTAGGGGACTTCAACGCCAAATCTACGGCGTGGGGGTCCCCTGCGACAGACGCTCGTGGAGCAGCGGTGGTAGAGTGGGTGGCGTCAACAGGCCTCTGTTTGCTAAACAGAGGCTCCGTCAACACGTGCGTGCGGCAACGGGGCGGGTCGATAGTGGACCTTTCGTTCGCTAGCCCCGATGTCGCAGCACGAGTGAGGAACTGGCGTGTCCTGGAGGAGGTTGAGACCTTGTCCGATCATCGGTACATCCGGATTGAGGTCTCTCGGTCCCTTCAGGGCTCCAGTAGGGGTCACACGGCGCGCAGAACTACCGCGGTCCCGCGGTGGGCAGTGGGCAGGCTGGATAGGGACCTACTGGTGCTATCGTCCAGTTGTGGCTGTCCTTCTCCGAGGAAGGGGCTCTACTGGTGGTCCCAGGAGCTGGCGGACCTCCGTGCGGCGTGCATTCGTGCCCGGAGGTCCTACACCCGCAGTCGGCGGCGCAACCGCGATGGGGAGCGGGAGAGCCAGTTGTACGAGGCGTACCGCACTTTGCGAGCCGCTTTCAAGTTGGCCATCTGCCGCGCCAAAACTAAGAAAAAAAAAAAAAGGAGATGCTGGATGGTCTCAACCGTGACCCCTGGGGTCGCCCGTACCGTGCGGCGCTGCTCCACACTCAGGGGCCCCCCCTCACGGAGACCCTTCAGCCCAGCCTCCTCACCGAGGTGGTCGAGGGCCTATTCCCACGACAGGCGGAGCACACGCCCCCGGTCATGGCATCGCCAGGTAGCGACCGGGAGGCCAACCTCAGTGTACCGCCCGTTTCTGCGTCGGAAATGGGGGCGGTTGTTTCGCGAATTCGTTCGAAGAACACCGCCCCCGGCCCGGACGGGTGCTTGCCCTGACTTTGGACCACCTGGAGCCCCGCCTCAGGGGACTGTCCAACGCGTGCCTGGTGTCCGGACCGTTCCCTGACTGCTGGAAGGAGGTGAGGCTGGTATTCTTGCCGAAGCCGGGGTGAACGCTGGATTCGGTCGGGGCCTTCAGGCCCATCGTGCTGCTGGACGAGGCGGGTAAGCTTCTGGAGAGAATTCTCGCTGCCCGCATCGTCCAGCACCTGCGCGACGTCGGACCCGACTTGTCGGATGCCCAGTTCGGCTTTCGGGCTGGTCGTTCGACGGTCGGCGCGATTATGCGCCTGAGGGCCGCGTCCGCGGCGGTCGTCGCCTGCGGTGGAGTGCTGTTTGCGGTGTCGCTCTACATCGCCAACGCATTCAATAGTCTGCCATTCAGCTGCATCAGGGAGGCGCTCCAGTATCACGGGGTGCCTGCATACCTGAGGCGGCTGGTGGCGGACTATCTTGAGGGCCGCAGCGTTCTCTATGAGAGCCGCATAGGGGACGTTGTGAGGAGACCGCGGTTTCGGTTCTAGAGCCGCTCCTGTGGGACATCGGTTACGACTGGTTGCTACGATGTCGGCTCCCCCCTGGGCTGGCGGTCATCTGCTATGCGGATGACACGCTGGTCGTGGCCCGGGGCGGAAACTTCGAGGAAGCGGCGTTCCTGGCCACCTTAGGGACCTCGGAGGTGGTCAGGATGGTCGGGGCGCTGGGGCTTAGGGTGGCCCTGGACAAGTCGGAGGTCCTACTTTTCCATGGGCCCCGACGTCAGCCACCTGCTGGCGCCTCAATCACGGTGGACGGGGTCCAAATTGGGGTGAAGGCCCAGATCAAGTATCTGGGCCTGGTGCTGGATGGGCGGTGGCGCTTTCGCGAGCACTTCCGCCAACTGTCCCCGTGGCTTGTCGGCGCAGCGTCCGCCCTTAATGCCTACCGCCGAATATGGGCGGACCCAACAATCCGTGCCGACGGCTTTATGCGGGGGTAGTTCGGTCGATGGCGCTGTACGGCGCACCTGTGTGGGCGGAGTCGTGCCGAACAGGGCTCTTCTGTGGAGACCACAAAGAATCGTCGCGTCCAGGCTCATACGCGGATACCGCACGGTGTCGACGGAAGCGGCCTGCGCGTTGGCCGGAACCCCCCCGTGGGCCTTGGATGCGGAGGTGCTCGCCGAAGTGTATCGGCGGGCGTCGCAAGAGCGAGAGGTGGGTGGTCATCCCCCACCCAGGGAGGTGGCCAGGTGGCATGGCGATACCCGCTTACCTGCCTGTAAGGGCGCTCCAGCCTGTGCTGGAGGAGTGGGCTAGGTGACGGCACGGAGTCCTTACCTTCCGACTGGTGCAGGTGCTGTCGGGGCACGGTTGCTTCGGCAGATATCTGCACATAGTTGCAAGGAGGGAAGTGACTCCGGGCTGTCACCATTGTGGCTGCGGCGAGGACACGGCGCAGCACACGCTCGAGTCGTGCCCGGCTTGGGGCGGGCAGCGCCGTGATCTCGTCGCGGCAATAGGGGGGACCTCTTGCTGCCGAGCGTCGTTAGAGCGATGCTTGGCAGCGACAGGAATTGGGCCGCGGTCACTGCCTTCTGCGACGAGGTCATCTCGCGGAAGGAAGCGGTGGAGAGGGCTAGGGAGGCTGATCCTTCCGCAGACCCGAACAACCGCCAGCGACTGGGGCGGCGCAAGCGTGAGTATTTGCGCCTTATGCCGCCCTAGCTGAGGTTGCGGGTGGTTGGACGGGGAACGTCCGCCACCCGCAAGGCCTCCCGCGAAGATGCGATGCTCCGTGTGTGGGTGCGTCGCTCAGTGGAGATTTTTAGTACGAGCGGGAATCGAACCCGCGCCCCTTCCAATCCGGAAAAGTGCTCTAAGCCACTGAGCTACCATACCGACCTTTCGGTCATCCCAATCTCCTCATCGCATTTGTCTTTACGACCAACGCCATCTATCGGAATGCATTTACATACATTAATCCAATATGGTAAGTTTAATTTTGCAATTAAAATTAATACTATTTGATGGCGCGATTTATTAAACATTTTTTATCTATATTTTTTAGCATTTGACATGCTCAGCTACTTTAAGTACACATTATTTGTCAATGAGGAAAAAGAGATTTGTAGTACGAGCGGGAATCGCACCCGCGTCCCTTCCAATTCTGGGAAGTGATCCCTTTTTTTGTTTTTTTGTTTAGGCGGGAAAAAAATGTACCTAACCGCACACCCCGTCGTTCGGGGCAACGAACAGGGTAGTGTGGGGCCCTCACCCACTAAAGAAACCCGCCGTGTGCCGTCTCTCCGCCTTTATTGGCGGGCCACTGGAACTATCTTACATTCCTTCGGTGGTAGTAGAGGTCGACCTAGGCGAACCTATTTGACCAGATCGGAGACGTTCTTAAGGAAGGCCAGGTAAAGAGTAGGTACTCGAAACCAACGAGCATGCGTGAAAGCGCTGATGAAAGTAGCTGAAGCGAAAGATGTGTCAGGATCGTAGCAAGTGGAAAGAAATGGTCTCTGCCTACCCCTACGGGAAAAAGGCATGACAATATGTATGTATGTATGTTTTGAATACATAAAAAAAAAGTCAATAGTCTATTCTAGTCGATGGCAATCGATTTAATCAATAAAATATACATTTGCATGCAGCAGTCTTTGATTATTTTTGATTTGTTAGTCGTTTGGATGTGTCAATGGTATCGAATACTATAAGTACTTCTATTTTAATTCATAGGTAGGAACTTGAATACTTTTGTACTAATAATCTATAGATTTTGAACATAATAAGAGGTAGATAAACTTGTATTGGTTTTAAAGAACAAATTATTGTGAAAGTGGAAAGAGAGAGCATTACTGCGAGCGGGATTCGATCCTGCGTCCCTTCCAATCAGGTGAAGTGCTCTAGACCGCTAAGCCATCGCAGTAGCCAACGGCGACACCCAATCTCCGCACCACTATTGCTGTTTAGATGTCTTTGCGACTCACACCATCTATCGGATGTATTTACATACAAGGTTTGTTTATATTTAGGACTACTAAATCGATTAATTGGAAATATTTATTAACAAAATTTCACAAAATATAGTTGATAAATAACAAGACAACAAGACATGTGCGCTTACATACTTATTTTACGTAATAGTTATGCATTATGATGACATGACTAATGTGCGGTTTAATAGGTACCTACATGGAGTATTACTGTACGTATTGACAAATAATAAGTACATATATTATAAACAACCCGTTTTATATGGTGTCGTAACCGCGGACCCACCATTTGTTGGTGTAACAGACGACTATGGAAGTAAAATTAAGCTGAAAATATTACGATAGCGGAAGCACACGCCGGGAGCTCGCAGACGCCGCTGCACACTCGTCCTGATGATGAGCATTGGATATGCTCGAGACTCGGGTCGTAATCGATCCTAAACATGAGTTACTTGCCGGTATAATAAATCTAATGCGATAGCGGATTTCTCCGAAACAAAACTGAGTTACTTTAATACGGGCATAATTTCCCGTATTAAAGTAAATCTGTTTTGTAGCTACATACCTAAGCGTACTTTCTGCAGCCTAGCAAAGTAACGGGAGAGCGTAGAATGTCCTTCGCCTACTAGCAGTGCGTCGCCTCTTCGCCTCAATTCCGTAGACTACTATTCCATTATTAGCTTCTTTGTTCCAAACCGAGGCTTATCCCACTGGGCACTCTTTCTCGGGTGACCCCCGAGCTTACACTAAAAGATCGATTTAGTTCACTCATAAGAGAGAGAGACAGAGTGAGGTCCTTCAATTAAACCGACACCACGTCTCTCCACCACCAAAAAAGAAAAATACATTTAAAATTCTTAACATACCTACATAAGTACATATTTTCACAAGGTTAGCTCATGAGTTACTAAATTAATCTGATATACCTACATACCTATATTGTATACCTAGATTAAATGACAGTAATAATCTTTTATAAATCCTTACCGTTACTTTTAGATAGATTTTACGGCTGTAACGTACAGAAGAAATAAATTGTGACATAGGTTTAAAAAGGCACCATCTCGTTAAAAGGCGGATTGTTCCTTTTTGGCGAGATTTTCTAATTAACACTTCCGTAAAAAGATAAAGTAAAGTAGTGATACGGGTAGCTAAGGAGAGTTGTAGACACCACTGAAGTAATGTCAAACAGTTCCAGTGGTCCGCCAGTACAAGTGGAGAGACGGCACAGGGCGGGCTTTTTTAGTGTGTGTGGCCCCACACTACCCTGTTCGTTGCCCCGAACGACATAATTATAATAATAAATATTAACAGACATTTTTCACACAACGGCCTTCAGGTCCCAAACTAAGCATAACGCTTGTGCTATGGGTATCAGATTACGGATATAATACATATATTGCTATTTTTTTGTAAATACATACATATAATAGATAGAAAACACCCAGACGCAATACAAATGTCTGTGTTCATCACACAAATAATTGTCCTGAGTGGGAATCGAACCCATGACCTCGTGCACGGAAGTCAGTTACACTACCGACCTCGTGCACGGAAATCAGTTACACCACAGAAAAGATACTAGTCGTTACACTACCGACTGGTGTGCGGTTAGGTACATTTTTTTCCGCCTTAACCAAAAAAAGGCCTACAGCCAATTTCCAGGCAGGCAATCAGTTGTAGACGTGGTGTAAAAATATTGATAATATTTTTGTTTGACTGATAATAAAATACCGTAATATTATTAAATGTTAGATAATATCACTAATTTATATGTAGGTATATATGTTAAGGCAACTATTTACATATCTTTGTAACTACCGAGAGCAATCGTAGAAGCCAAACTTGAAGATATTGATCTGGCTGCTAATGAGCTGGCGCTTAAATTCAGTGTCATTTATATTTTGTTTGAGAGATGTGATGATATAACTGCTTCGGTGGTGTAGGGGTAGTGTGTGCGACTGCTGATCATGAGGTCTCGGGTTCGATCCCCGGGTCGGTCAATGTTATTGAGCTTTTTCGTAAAAAGAAAAATTTTCAGTAGCAGCCTGGAGTTTTGAAATGTGCCCTATAGACGGCAATAGGCTCACCCCCTATTACGTGGGACTTAAACATAGCTGGCGAATCGTGGGAGTGTAATACACTTCTGCCTACACCTTCGGGGATACAGGCGTAGTGCTATGTATATGTATGTTATGTGATGTTATGCATATGTTTACAATACATACTAACTGACTGTTTGTGTGTGTGTTAGCATTCCACGTGTAAGCCGCTGAACAGATATTGATTAAATTTTCAACATAGATGATTTTCGAGCTAATACATAGTAATCTAGCATTAAAAAAAATTTAAAGGATGTTATATAAGCGGAGAAATTTGTGAATCGAGCGACTGGCTAAGAAGATATACAATGCGAAAGTGGAAGGATGTAGGTACAGAGGGAGACCGAGACTTACCTACGTAGACCAAATTGGTCATGTATTGAAGGAAGGTGGAGTCAAGAGTCTCCGAAACCGGCGAGCGTGTATGAAGAGAGTTATGAATGTTGAGGAAGCGAGAGATGTATGCAAGAATAGAGCCTCTTGGCACTCTGTTCTCTCTGCCTACCCTGCAAGGGAAATGGCGTGATGATAAGTAAGTAAGTAATTTGTTTTTTTTATATAATTATACGAGGTACTCATATGTTAAGGAGAGCCTGTAAAATGGGTTAAATCGTACTATTCAGTCGTCGCCTAGCAATAGATGTATTAAACTTAAGATGAAATCTATTCAAACATTTTGATATTTTTACACCAGATGCTAATAACGTACTGTGTGTTCCAGGAGATACAGGTTCAAATCCTGCTCGTGACTGTTATTGTCGATTTGATATTTTCACACGTAGGGTTAATTTATATGGCTAAGGGCGGATTCGACCAAACAAGAATACATTTTATTCCTAGAATAAATCGCTACTTACTCGAGAATAAATCAATTTTACATTTTACCAACAACGATTCGAAGAATAGTGAGCCTATTTGAGAATAGTCACTATACCACCGATAAGCATTGAATAAGGAGTTAATCCAAGAATAAAAAAAATGGCGTCATTTTTTTTGTGCTGTCATTTTTCGAAACCAATATCGTTTTCGGCCGCGTGACAGCTACTTTCTCACGCTATAATACGACAAATAAGAGTTGAGATGAGTTAAGCTATTCACTGTGCTGTTTGTAGAACAACTTCTTTTTGCTGGGTATTACATTCACTTCGCTATTCGCGAATAGCTATTGCAAGTATAAGCGATACGTCAGATGGCGTGGAAAAATGACTGTTGATTATCTAAAAGAATAAAATAGTGGAATAGACAATTCTCGGTATAGTTATTCTTGTATATATTCGAGTTTTGTCAAATCCACTCTAAGTATGTCAAATGCTAAAAAAATACATAAAAATATTTTCAGAGCTGCGTCATTATTTGGTATGAATCTTAAGTGTAAGACTAAGCTTACATAGGGGAATGTTAAAGTTGACGAAGTCACGGGTAACAGCTAGTACTAATATATAAAGCTGTGAGCTCTGACTGCACTTTCTTTTTTACAAACTAAGTTTCAAAATTGTTGTCTGCTGTTTGACTCTCTCACTTAAGAAGGGCTTGTCTGTTTGAATGTCTCACTTAAGAAAGTTTTCACTAATCTTGATTAAAATTGGTATAATACATAGTAAGAACACGTTATCTGTCACATGATAGGCTATGTATAAATCTTATAGACTAAGGGAGTCTACACACCAAAGTCGTCCACACAGCCCGGCGGGCTTTGTTGTCGGCAGCTTCACATCTCTTTGGAAACCATTGTCAGCGGCAAGAAATTAACAACTTCTTTGCATACGCCAGTCGTGGACATTCCACCGGCGACATATCGCCACAAGTCGCTGGATAGCACGCGCGGGAGCAAATTGCCGACATGATTCTCTGAAATAATGACACGAGGTCGTCGGGCTGTGTCAGCAGGGTCGGTGACATTGGTGTGTAAACTCCCTAAGATCGCCAGACTACTTCTTTTGCTGGGTAAGAAAATTTATGGAATTAATTAGTGTGTATTTTATGAATGTACGCATATCCATTAGCCAAGACCGCCTGCTGATTTCATACTATTAGGTGAAAAATAACATAAAAATTACATACTTTTCTTAAATTGCGTACTTGATTTTATTTGTTTCGGAGAATTATTTATTTAACCCATTACTGTCCCACTACTGGGCTCAGAGAGAGAGCGATATAGGCTGATTATATAGCTTCGCAAAAAAATTATAAAAAATATTAAAATAACGTATAATAATATTACTAAAGCTTTTAATATCTCTAATAAAATTTATGTAACTATTTCTAAACTTTTTGTAACTAAACAGCCCGAGGGTAGAGGCCACGCTTGTGGATATTTGGGACTTACGGATGAGGGAGGATGGAGGATGTTAAGCTGGTGTTTAAAATAACAGTGTATATAATGCATGTAAATGCATTCCGGTAGATGGCGTTGGTCGTATAGACAAATGGAATAAGGAGATTGGGATGATCGAAAGATCTGTACGATAGCTCAGTGGCTTAGAGCACTTCCCCGGATTGGAAAAGACGTGGGTTCGATTTCCGCTCGTACAAAAATCTCTTTTTCCTTATTCACAAATAATTTGTACTTTAAAAAGAGGCGTAGCATGTCAAATGCTAAAAAATATAGATAAAAAATAACAGTGTCTTAATTTTGTTTGGGATATCTAATTAACATTTAATTTGATTAATTTGCTTACGTTCAAAGAACATGCTAAAACTACCCTATCCCATACACTTTGTTACTCAGACTGGCTGTTTTTATTTATTTAATTTGCTACGTAGGTATTTTTTTTTTTTTGAAGGCCGAAAAAAATTGTGTAAAAGCTTTAAGTGATACGATCATTCAGATTTAGGCTTTTGAATGAAGAGTCTTCAAATTTTATCTTTAACGTAAAGAACGCATTTTAGTAATTTACAAGAACTCAAGAGAGCAAAATAACTGCATGAATTTAAAAAAGCTATAAATTTAGTCTTATTAGTAAAATAAGACTTAATTTATTAATAATTTGCAAACTATTAAATTAATTCATAAAAATACCAGAAAAATAAGAGCATGTTTCATCATTATAACCTTTACACATGTAATTTCATGGTAAAAAAAAATAGCACATCACAGTTAATAGCTCTCTCGCAAATAACGACTACAATAAGCTTAATTTATTGCTAACTCTACTAACCTAAAGATAAATACACTACACACTTACATAGGTACATCGATGTAAGAATCGATGAATCTGATTTTAAAGTAGCAATCAGAAAACGATATATTGTATTTCATGTTCAGGATGATGTTAATTTCTCTTTTAATTATATTTCTGGGAGTAATTCTTTTTTTACTTACAAGTCGAAATGCTGGGCTGCATCTCGGCCAAAGATTAAGCCTCGCCATACAGCGATGTAATGCTGCGAGCATTTTGGGAACGTTGCCGGCTGTGGATTCTCGCTTGAATAAACCTTAGTCCACTCGATGTAAAGTTCGCTCAAGTGTCTTATCTATAGATAGTCATATCATCATTTATATTTTATATTTTTATTTTAGGTGTATATAGTTAATTTAGTTAAAATTCTGTAATTTTATTTATTTTACGACATTATAAGGCTTGTAGTCTTAAAATAATAAAATTCATCACATTCATCTAATAGTTTCAATAAAAATTGCAAAATAAAAAACTAAGAATATCAAGGTGGGTAGAGAAGTGTCGAATATTTCGAAGGAAGTATAATAATGTAATTAGATTATGTATTATTTAATTATAGCATTTTTGATGCTATCGCGAATTGTATACTAGCGGCCGGGGCGGCGACTGTCCGACACTCATTTTCAGAGCTCGCTTCCGCGATCTATGACGTCATCACAGTACTTATAGGTAAACAAATTTAATTTATTATAATAAATACAATGTTATAATATCTTATATTTCTTTAAATTATATATAAAATTTAAAAACATAATATAACATGATTTATATTACAGAAAATATTAAGTATTAATAGTACCTACACAGAAAGATGTAACGCTTTTTTATAGTGTTGAAATAGCTTTGATATTTCTACGTAATTAATAAAAATGCAAAAATAATTTCTGGTCTCAATGACGTGGCCATACTCATAGTTTATGATGCTTAGGTATATAGAAATTGGACAGCTTTAAAATAATAATACTATTATAAAGATAAGTCAAATTAAATCTAGAAATTGCAACTATAATTTTTCGCAAAATATAATAACAAACCTTAACACATGGATTTATTTAACTAATCGAAACTATAGCCTATCATCAAAACCACATGTAATCTCGTGAAAAATAACATAATAGTTAATTTTTTCTTACATTTATCTCGAGATCAAACAATTATAAACATCCAGTCACGCCATTAATGCTATTTGTAAACACAAACTTAATAGCTGTTACAACGCTATTAATTAGCATCAAACTATAAATACGTTCACGACACAAATTCGACACAATGTTATTGAGAAACTATCACACGTTATTGAAACATAACCAAACCTTCCCATTGTTATAGAAATATAATTTTGTATTATTATCAATTACTTGGGAAGATTGTATACCTGCAAATGATAGTTACATGGCTCCACGGACCGTACCATTATCCGACATAAACAGAGCACGATGAATTACAAAATTTTGTCTATTTTTAGAATATATCAGTAGAGTTAAGCAGTAAATTCCCGTGTTATGAGAGACTACAAACCTGCGGACACAAAAGTCACTCTGTACACTCGGGTAAAGGTTTATGTCTTTTGACTCCTAAACAGTTGTTCGTTCATAATCCAAACTTTTAACTTTTGCTTGTGATTGCGAGAGTTATATTCCAGCATTTAGAAATGTCGTGTAGAAATCGAAATTAAAATTTAATGAATTAAACAACGTTACATTTAAATATTATAATACATACATCACATATAAGTTACTTAATAAGTAAGTGAAAACAGTTGTGTGTTTCCATTCTAGTTGCCAAACTTTTAGTTCCTTGGATTAAAATGTTTGCAAGCTTAATATTTCGACACACTTACATATTATTGGTATAATTTTATGAAAGGCACCGAGAGCATTTCCTGATTGCAAATAAAGAGACGATTTGCGGTCATTGTAATTAGCAAGAGCTCAAGAGAAGATACGCATAGGCTCTTGCTAAGCGTAGGACGCGGCCCCCCACCAGATGGACCGATGATCTGGTCAAAGCCTTAGGGAGCCGTTGGATGAGGTCGGTACAGGACCGCTCGTTGCGTTCTCTTGGCCCATGTCCAGCAGTGGACGTCGAAAGGCTGGATATGCGTATGGATGGATGGATATGCGTATCCATAACAACAGCTCTATCTATTTAAATCAAGCTCAGTCAGAGCTGAGTACCTACTGACATGGATTTTCGCAATCGGGTATTTAACGGCGAACAAGTGCATCCCAAACAACATTTTATTAATTAATAAGTTTCTGTTTGGGTGGCTTATATGTATAAGATAAAATGAACCAACACCGGTTTATCAATTCATTAAGATACTAACTACAGTGGATTTACCATTTTTATATTTTATTAAAACAAAATAACTCCCTCGGTGGTGTAGCGGCAGTCGCATACTATGTGACAGCTGATCATGACATCTCGGATTCGATCCCCGGGTCGGGCAACGTTATTGAGCTTTTTCGTAAAAAGCAAAATTCTCAGTAGCAGTCCTGAGTTTGGAAATGTGCCCGGTAAACGGCAATAGGCTTGCCCCGTATTACGTGGGACTTAAACATAGCTGGCGAATCGTGGTTGTGTAATACACCTCTGCCTACCCCTTCGGAGATACAGGCGTGATCCTAAGGATGTTTTTGTTTTTTATTTTTTATTAAAACAAATGGTACAAATCTCAACATCATTTTATTAGTTAACCTATAGTTATAGTTACGGATACGTAACAAAGATTTTGCACGCCTCATAAGCGAAGCGTTGAGGTGAGCACTACTCTCGTTTTACGCAGAACAACTGTTTTTTCAACCTTAAAATGTCTCTATTTATCATATGTTGCACTTGTAAAATAATATATACACACACATAACAAGAAAAAACACTATTTTTAACACTCATGATATTTTTATGCCATTTTTGTTATTTAAACTAGTTAAAAAACTGTTTAAAAAGCTTCTGTCTTGGATGTCCGTGTGTTGTAGGTAATGTATGTTAACACGATAACGACTGAAATACTTTACTAATCGAATCTTTTTTTTTCTTTTTAACTTCAGTATAATTACGAATAGAGCCCTATTACTTTTCACGGTCTGATTCGATGTGGTTTAATTGTTATTAAATAAACAAAAAAATAGTGAATATTTACGCTCGACTTGATGGCACAGTGGTACACTAAAATCAGCACTATACCTTATTTCGTGAGAAGTATAGACCAATATCCTATCTATGTGATTTATTAAAAACTACTTAGTAAGACCAATACATTATTAGTTATTTATCAAATAATCAATTTTATTGTGAAAAATGAAGATTATGAGGCGTGCACTTTTGGATTTTCCAAACTATTTATTTTTGCATAAACTATGCTCGTAATACACGACTATAAATTTATTTAGAGATCTTCTAAAACATGCCTATATAAAAAAAAGCATTTAAATATCTCTTACCGTTAAGGCGGTATTTATAAAAAATAACTACTACGGCCATTTCTTCGTTGAATTTCACAAAAAGCCCGCCCACATCAGACAGATGGCGCAGGCGTCACCCAAGACATTAAGAAGGAATGTGTTTTCGAAATTTACAGACCCAAGCAATTTTCACGATGGTTGAATTGGCAAAGCATCTAGGACGGTATTCCATGTCTCTAGGACCAGCGGTTTCGGCTGTGCGTTAATAACTATGTCAGTTAATCAGGACTTTGAACTTTATACGTATACATTTAGATACAGATTTACCAGCTAAGAGGTTTACAAATAAACTCAATAAACCGATTTTACTAGAACGTCTCTATAATCTTTACATTCTCTAAAGACTTGTATCCTGCTTGAAACATAGCATCACGCCTGTAGTGAAGTGTGAAGGGGTAGGCAGAGGTTTATTACACACTCACGATTCGCCAACTATGTTTAAGTCCTACGTAATAGGGGGCGAGCCTATTCCCATCTACTGGGCACATTTCCAAATTCCGGGCTGCTACTGAGAATTTTCCTTTTTACGAAAAAGCCCAATAACGATGCCCGACCGAACCCGATACCTCATGATCAGTAGTCACACACACTACCGCTGCACCACCGAGGCAGTTGCTTGAATAGGTGTGAAAAAGAAAAAAATCTCGAAATCCGATGAAAATGCTTATAGAGACTACTGTAACATAAATTGCCGTAACAGAATTAACGTGTTTGCACATTGTTACAGTACTGGAATAACTTTGTAATTTACCCATCATAATTATTATTGTATCAACCTACGACACACTTAAGACATTTTTTATACCAGTGAATGTATTTAATTATCAACGTAATTGACAACCTTGGAATACACTCACTGACACTTGGTAGTGTTGCGCAGTTGTTAAAACGCTAATCTTGCCGCGTTAATGCACCAATTAAAATAAACTCAATGCACTCTTTATGGCCGTGCGAGGCCGGTCTTAGAATTATCCTACCCCTCTCGTCGTAAGAGCCGACTGAGGGAATTCCGGGGGAGTGGGCAGCAGCACTCCTTCGAGTATCAACAACATCCACTGCGATCGCCAACCCGCCTGCCAAGCGTGGCGATTAAGGCACTATCCCCCATTCTTGGGGAGGCCTATGTCCAGCAGTGGACTTTAAAAGGCTGATGGATGGATGGATGGATAAAAATACTATATAAACTTCATAAAAAAATGTCCACAAAATTGGGTTTTGAAAAGTGTTCCTTCTATACTAGCGACCTGACCCAGATTCATACGAGTGCAAATTAATATATAAATAATATCTATAAGATTATTCAATATCTAATACAAGACTGAGCAAATTGACTGCACAGATAGCGGAGTGGTTTTGATACCGACCTCCCGCTCGTGTGTTGTGGGTTCGATTCCTAATAGGAAAATTCTTTGTGTGATCCACAAATGGTTGTTCTAAGTCTGAGTATAAATTGTGTCCGTGAATTGTATGTTTGTATAGTCCCCCTCGACACAAGGGTTACTCCTTAATGCAGGATGTTGTTTTATAAAAAGTAAAAAAAAAAACATTTAGGTAATTTACTTAAAATTTTATACATTTTGATCCAGATTTTAGCACTTGACATGCTACAAATTATCATTTGTGAATAAGGAAAAAGAGTATTTTTTTCCCGCTCGTACTAAAATTTTAAGTTAATCACAATTCACAGATATAAAGAAGTATTTCCATAAACTATTACACCCTAATATATATTTATAAATAAATAAAAAAAAAGGATTGAAGTTATATTATAAAAGTAATATTATATAGGTATCTAGGGACGTTTTTTTGCGTGTTTTTAACAAAAAAATATACCTAACCGCACACCCCGTCGTTCGGGGCATCGAACAGGGTAGTATGGGGCCCTCGCCCACTTAATAAACACGCCGTCTGCCGTCTCTCCGCCTATATTGGCGGACCAGTGGATTACATTATTTTGATCTGTATTTTAGCACTTTTTTACTGCGAGCGGGATTCGAACCTGCGTCCCTTCCAATCCAGGGAAGTACTCTAGAGCGCTAAGCCATCGCAGTGACCGACGGCCATACCCACTGTGTGTGACATTACTTCAGTGGTGTCGGTTGAGAGACCTAGCCTTTCTCTAAAACTTCTCCAATTTGGTCAAAGAAAGTATGACGAGGAATTCCCCTCTCAACTGCATCATACACACTGGCCTTTCAACTGTTTTCTTTCCTACATCCTCTTTACGTGCCCAAATTGACATTCCTTTCACAATCTTTGTTAGGTTATCTACCACGCCATTGTCTCACTACACTCTTTCTTACTCTTTCAAAGTTAACACCACACAAGCTCTCATGTAATTTATTCTATTTCCATTAATTTTATACTAACGCTAACAAAATCTTAAAAACGTCAAGACGTTACTAAGGTATAATAATATGTTATAATCATATGTAACTGCCTCGGTGGTGCAGCGGTAGTGTATGCGACTGCTAATCATGAGGTCTCGGGTTCGACCCTCGGGTCGGGCAATGTTATTGAGCTTTTTCCTAAAAGAAAAATTCTCAGTAGCAGCCCGGAGTTTGGAAATGTGCCCGGTAGACGTCAATAGGCTCGCCCCCTATTACGTGGGACTTAAACATAGCTGGCGAGTCGTGGGTGTGTAATACACCTCTGCCTACCCCTTCGGGGAATACAGGCGTGATGCTATGTATTGCTACCTATTTCTCTAAACATACATATTTCCGTGAGCAACGGGAAATCCTAATAGGAAAGAAAAGCAAGAAGTAGAGGTTCCCTCGTAAGAGAAACTCGTTTAACTTAGTATGGATGCAAACTTATGACAGCATATTATATTACGCTATAAGACTACACTTATGGTAATCTCGTCAGTCCGCTATTTTCCATAGGCTATTAGTAACTTGATAATGATAATTCAATCGACAGCTTTACGATGAACATGGATTAGTAATCAATCCTAGAATAGATAGTGTGATATAATTTATATTCATCCATTAATAAGCGTTCAGTTTTATAATATTTTAAAGGAAATACATTATTGATCTATAAGCCCTTTAACATCCATTGTTGTACAAAGGTCTAACAAGCCTTTAGGTGCCGCTTACATAGAATGTCTCTCTCTGGACAGCCAGATATATCAGATGATTTATGTCAAACTAGCACAATATCTCAAAAAAGGAAATGCGTGGTTTTTTTAAAGTCGAGGATCAAACTGGGAATTGAGCTAGTTACCTCATTAAGCCAGCCCCTCCACTAAGCCCTCACTGTTCAATACTAGTTTAGATAAACGTGAAGGGAGAAAGTAAAAGTGCATTTTAACATATCGATTGTAATTCCCACATAAACGAGCCTATTGCCTCAACGAAACTAGGGCACTCGGTTATTATAGTCAAAGACTGCTTGTATTTCCTTACCAGATTATCTACTGCATAATATAACTAAATACCCTCTAGGTATCAGAATACGTTTGTTATCTGCATCAAAGATTTTATTCAGTAAAGGATTCGTTCACACAAGATATATTTTGTGTGAATTGAGAAGGTCCGTCCATCCATCCGTCCATCAGCCTTTCAACGTCCACTGCTGGACATAGGCCTCCCCAAGAGAACGCGACAACGAGCGGTCCCGTCATGGGGGATAATGCCGTAATCGCCACGCTTGGAAGGCGGGTTGACGATCGCAGTGGATGTTGTTAATACTCGAGGGAGTGCTGCTGCCCACTCCCTCAGCATTCCCTCAGTCGGCTCTTACGACTTCCGTGGGTAGAAAGGGGTGGGACAATTCTAAAACCGGCCCCACACGGCTATTTTTAAATTATAGATATTATATTAAATTTGTTTTATTATATTAATACTTACAGAGCATAAGTATAATAATAGAATGTGTAGCGGGCATTGATCAATTATTTTGTAGCGATCTCTGCGGAAAATCTATGGAGTTAGGCTGACTGACCGCATTCGTAAAGTAGTAAGAGAGCGAGTAGGTATGAAAGAAAGAAAGAATTATATATGTTGAGGAAGTCAGAGATGTATGCAAGAATAGAGCCTTTTGGTACTCTGTTATTTCTGCCCACCCTGCTAGGGAGATGGCGTAACGATAAGTATCTAAGTAAGTAGTTAGTTATTCGCTTCCTAAAAGCGAGTTACCAACGAGTTGCATTTAATTGTACTACCAACAAAGATGAGGCTAACTTGCTTATCGATAAAGGTTACATAATAGTATATAGTGTACTTCGCTGTAGCCTCAGCTAGTGTTTGTGGATTAACATCTCGATCATGTTTCTCAGTACTTACGTAACACCCATATGAAGATGAGTTTAAGCACTTACGATGTCACGGCTTCGCTCTAAATTCTATCTGGTCTTCCACAACTTGCAGCCTCACCTGCTTAATTTATTGTTACATAACGTTAGTGGTTACAGCACATTGGAACGCGGAAGCGGTGCATACAGCAAGCTGATTAATTAGAACATAACAAATATGATACCTTATTATTATTTAGAACTGATTGATAGATACAATTTTAATATGGTAATCCATATGAATCTAGTCTTGCCACGAATATTGTTACAAAGATTTTTTTATCTATTGCATAAAACACTTATTACTGTATTGTGCGCTAGCGTAAACATTAATATAATGCCATTAAAAATGCAGCTCACCACAATGAATATTCACTTAAAGAATGACAGATTCCAAATTCAAATGTAATATTATTGTTTTTTATAATTGTATAAGTATTTATGGCCAGACTGAGTTCAAAAATCAATTGCCGTGCGTCAGTAAAATTTGTGTGATCTCTGGATGGTTTAGATTAGATTCACAATTTTGAACTCAGTAGACGGCGTTGCGATCGTGTACCAGGATTTTTATTATAAATTAAAATAAAATAAAACAATCTTCAAAGTCACACAACATATATGTGGTGAGCGAAACTCCCGAGACCCTCCCACTCGACCTCATAAATCAATAGCAAGATTAAACTATATCGGTCTTATTCATAATAACTTATCGGAGGCTTAAAAGCTAGCTAAAAGTAGATTGTCAAAAAGTGTTATTCATAATCGTTCGATAACGCTAAAACGTTCATTAACTCTCCGATATATTCTCTTTGATTTATACAAGCTAGTAGCCTACTATAAACCTTCGATAAGCGTATATTACCAAAAAAACATGGTTGATTTTGGTCAGCTGATTATGATTTTTGAAATGACAATTTATTGTGTATATACTCTTTGATTGTGTATTGACATTGATTTCTAATAGGTACATGCGACACGCATAATCTCATTTTTATTGTTATAAGAAGTTTACGTTTACGACTTTACGTTAATTTTCTTAAATATGCAAGCTTTACAAATCCTTTTTTTTTGTTAAGGCGGGAAAAAATGTTCCTAACGGCACACCCCGTCGTTCAGGGCAACGAACAGAGTAGTGTGGGGCCTTCACCCACTAAAGAAACCCGCCGTGTGCCGTCTTTCCACCTTTATTGGCGGGCCACTGGAACTATGTTACATTCCTTCGGTGGTCTGCCGGCGGCTTACCCTTTCGGGTACCCTCTACTAAGCGACGCATCCGCACACGGAGCGTCGCACCTTCCTTTGGGTCAGAGGAAAGAACCCTCCTCCCTGGCCCTCTCCGCCACTTCTTTCCGCGAGATAACCTCCTCGCAGAAGGCAGCGACCGCGGCCCAGTTCCTGTCGCTGCTAAGCATCGCTCTTACGACGCTGGGCAGCAAGAGGTCCCCCCTATTTTCGCGACGAGTTCACGGCGCTGCTCGACCCAAGCCGGGCACGACTCGAGCGTGTGCCGCGCCGTGTCCGCGTCACAGCCGCAGTGGTGACAGCCCGGAGTCGCTTCCCTTCTTGCGACTATGTGCAAATATCTGCCGAAGCAACCGTGCCCCGACAGCACCTGCACCAGTCGGAAGGTACGTCCCACCCACTCCTCCAGCACCAGCTGGAGCGCGCCTACGGTCCAAAGACCGGGCCGGGGCGTCTCCAGCCGTGCCCTCCACTTGGCCATGGCAGCTCCTGGCCACCTCCCTGGGTAGACGGCGTCCACCCCCCTTCCGCTCTTGCGACGCCCGCCGATACACCTCGGTGAGCACCTTCGCCTCCAAGTTCCACGGGGAGATTCCAGCCAACGCGCAGGCCGCCTCCGTCGACACCGTGCGGTATCCACGTATGGCCCTGGACACAACTACTCTCTGTGGTCTCCACAGAAGAGCCCTGTTCAGTGCGTCCAGGGACCCTGCCCACACGGGTGCGCCGTACAGCGCCATCGACCGGAGCACCCCCACGTAAAGCCGTCGGCACGAATTATTGGGTCCGCCCATGAGCCGCCTAAGCTTTACAAACACTGCAAAGTATTGCGGTGATTGAAAATCATGTCATCAATCGGCGTATATACTAAAGAGTAATAATTTTATTATTTTTGTTAAAGTGACATAATCAAAAATTAAAACATTTGACAATGACAAGTAACAATCCATAGATAAACTTATGAAAATAATTTTCTACCATTCACATTTCACAATTTTTTCTGCGAAATTGCAACATTATGTACATTAAAGACATTTTAGTTATCGAAGGTTTATCAAACGATTATGAATAAAGATTTTTATCGAACGTTTGATAGGCTTTAAAGACGTTTTAACTAATATAGGTTTATACCTTCGATAAGCATTTTGTTATGAATAAGACCATATATATATATATATATATATATATATATATATATATATATATATATATTTATTGAAATGGCAATGAACAATCTACATCGCTAAAGGAAGGTTCTCGTGTGGCGACCAAATCTATGATCATCCAGCGTAGGACGAGCTTACTATAATTATGTGAACCCTTTTTTTTTATTAAAGCGAGAAAAAATGTACCTCATCGCACACCTTGTCGTTCGGGGCAACGAACAGGGTAGCGTGGGGCCCTCATCCACTAAATAAACTCGCCGCGTGCCGTCTCTCCGCCTGTATTGGCGAACTACTGGAACTGTTATACAGTGGGACCTACCTTATATGTGACCCTTGACCTTTTCACAAAGCAATTTCTTTTAAAGACAACACCCTGCAATAGAAAATTATGCCTGTATCGTGGAGATCTTTACAAACATACAATTTAACGGATAACCCAGACCAAAACAACCATTTGAGAATCACACAAAATGGTTGTGTTTTAGTAGGGGTAGAGAATTGCCCTTTTTTTTTTTCTTTTTTTTTATTACGTATGGTAGCAGACGAGCCGTGGCTCACCTAATGGGCCGTGGCCCACCTAATGGTAAATGGTAACCGTCACTCATGGGCTCAGCTATACCGGGAGTATTGTCAAGCCGCTGCTTACCATTTAATTTCACAGATGTATGTATGTATGTAGATGTAGACGCGGGCTTATTTTCCGCAACTCGAACGTCGATGGTACTACTCTTACCAACCCAGCATCCCCAGACAACCTAGCAGACCTTTGACGTTGCCAACGACTTCTGGGAGAGTGACCTCGGAGACCCGAGGTATAGTGCCCGGTATTCTGCCATCCCCTGGTGAATCAAGAATTACGTGGGCGGCTGTTTTGTCTGCCTCCATGCAGGCTCTGCAAAGAGGGTTGTCTGTAACACCTAGAGTGAATAAGTGTTTGTCCATCTTCATTTCAGAAATATGAAATGCAAAAATTAACGGCTATCTCTTGCTACAAACAAAACACACCATGGTCAGTACCACAGGAGATGGTGGTACCAACGCGCTCGGACCCGATAGCAAGTGAGCACTCCCACTTGGTACCCTACCATTTTTTTTTTTTTTTTTTTTTAGGTGGGCAAAAATGTCCTACCGCACACCCCGCTGCCCGGGGAGACAGCGGGGTGAATGGGGCTCTCACCCACTAAAACCCACCGTGCGCCTCCACCCGCCCTTGCTACGGCGGATCACGGGTACCGCGTCGTTACGACCGCGATCCGCAGGCGGCAGCCCCTACGGGCACCCTCTCTTGAGCGACGCCTCGCGCACTTGGGCGTCGCACCTTCGCGGTAGACTTCCGCGGACGGCAGGGTACTCCCCGACCCCACCGTCCGCAGCCTCGTCTAGGGCGGCATCAGGCGCAAGTAAGCGCGCGCACGCCGCCCCTCGCGCCGGCGGCGAATCGGGTCCGCGAAGGAGGATTCCTCACGGGCCCTCTCCGCCACCTCCTTCCGCGAGATGACAGCCTCGCAGAAGGCGGCTACCGCGGTCCAGGCCCTATCACTGCCAACCATCGCTCGCGCAACGGCCGGCAGCGACAGGTCCACGCCTATAACTGCAACGAGTTCCCGGCGCTGCACATCCCATGCCGGGCACGACTCGAGCGTGTGCTGCGCCGAGTCCTCGTCGCAGTCGCAGTGGTGACAGCCTGGGGTCGTCTCCCTCCTTGCGATCGTGTGCAGGTATTTGCCGAAGCAACCATGCCCCGACAAAACCTGCACCAACCGGAAGGTGAGGATCCCGTGCTGCCGCCCTGCCCATTCTTCCAAGATCGGCCGGAGCGCCCCCACGGTCCAGAGACCGGCTCGGGGCGTCTCCAGCCGAGACTTCCACTTTAGGACGGTGGCGCGGCGGGCATCTTCCCGCCACGATGACATTACGCTCGGCGAGGGGCGGCTGCCCCCCGCCCGCGCCGTCGACGCCCGCCGATAGACGTCGGCGAGCACCTCCGCCTCCAGATCCCACGGGGGGGTTCCGGCCAACGCGCAGGCTGCATCGGTCGAGACCGTGCGGTACCCGCGTATTGCCCTGACCGCTACGACCCTCTGTGGACGCCACAGAAGGGCCCTATTGCGAGCGGCCAGGGACTCCGCCCACACGGGCGCGCCGTACAGCGCCATCAACCGTACTACCCCCGCGTAGAGTCGTCGACACGCAAGACTCGGTCCGCCCAAATTCGGCATCAGTCGCCCGAGGGCGGACGCCGTATTGACGAGCCTTGGCGCAAGACGGCGGAAGTGCTCGTCAAAGTGCCACCGTCCATCCAATACCAGGCCCAGATATTTGATGTGGGCCTGGATTGGCAAGCCCACCCCATTGACCGTTATCGAGGCGCTGGAGGGCGGGCCCCGTCGGCGCCCATGGAAGAGTAGGGCCTCCGACTTTTCAAGGGCCACCCTAAGCCCCAGCGCCTCGATCCGCCTGACCACCTCCGCGGTACCTGAGGTGGCCAGCCCCGGGCTGTGACGAGCGTGTCGTCTGCGTAGCAAATTACGCCCAGCCCGGGGGGGAGCCGGCCACGGAGGACCCAGTCGTAGCCGATGTCCCACAGGAGCGGCCCAAGAACCGAACCCTGCGGGACGCCGCACGACATAGCCCTCCTTACAACGTCCCCTTCCCGGTCCACGAAGAGGACGCTGCGGCCGTCGAGGTAGTCTGCCACCAGCCGCCTTAGGTAGAGGGGCACTCCATGGTACCGGAGTGCCTCCTTGATGCAGCCGAATGGCAGACTATTGAAGGCGTTGGCGATGTCAAGCGACACCGCCAACAGCACATCCCCCGAGGCGACGGCCTCCGCAGCCGCGGCCTTCAGGCGCAGAATAGCGTCGACCGTAGACCGACCCGCCCGAAATCCAAACTGGGCGTCGGACAGGTCGGGGCCGACCGCTCCTAGGTGCCGGACGATGCGGGCAGCGACTACCCGCTCGAGGAGTTTGCCCACCTCGTCCAGCAACACGATGGGCCTGAAGGCCGAGACTGTGTTCGGAGGAAAACCTCGAAAGCCGCCAGACTACGACTAGGGGAGAAGTACACGCCATACAGCGTGACCCCTCCCCATTCGGCCGCCACATATCCCGTACCCTGGTCTTTGAGTGACAAGGGCGGGGAATGCGGCGCCGCCGAGCCGACGACCGCCACGGAGTCATCCCCGCTACCCGCCCAATTGGGGCGATCCGGGATTATGTAGGGCTCCGCGGCTACGGCAACACCGATCGACCGCTCTGCCATTGATTGCAGGAAGAGGTCCTGCGCCCTGGCGGAATGGCCGAGATTCCCCTGGAGGACGATAGCGTCGTGATCCGTTATTGGACCACGATATCCTCCTCCATGCGCTGCGGCGGTCCAGCCGCGCCGGGTTGGGCAGCCGGGGCCGATTGGCTGCCCACCCCCCTCTTAGGGCCTGACTTGGCCGGAGGCCTGCACCCCACCCGCCCCATACAGTGGTTGGCGGGGCGATTGCCCGCCGCGCACGCGGGGCAGTGTGGGGTGGCAGAACAGGCAGCTGCCTGGTGCCCTGCCTGACCGCAGCGGAAACAAAGCCCGCTGCAGTCAAAGCAGTTTGTGCACAGCGGCCGGGTGTGACCGACCGCCATGCACTTGTAACACCTGGCAGGCCGGGGCTCCAGCGCGATTACCCGCGCGGCGCTCCAGCCCACCAGAAGTCTACCGGCAGCGACCAAATCCTTGGCCGCCGCGACAGGGCACGAGACCCAGACGGCACCCACACCACCTGGACCTGGGCGAATGGTGCCCACCCGGACGGCGCTGCTGGGAGACCCGGTTTTCGAGACGATTGCCTCCCGGATCTCTTCCGCCGTCACGGAATCGTCCAGCCTGGAAATGCGCAGTTCGGCGCACTTCACGGGTCTGGCGACCCGGACACCACTCTCCTCAGGGAACAGGCCCAGCAGCCTCGCAGCCATTGCGTCGGCCGTCTTGGCGCCCTCTGGCCCCAGGTACTCGAAAATCCGAGCACCTGTCCGGGCTTGGCGGGAGCGAGCGGAAACGTCCCCGAGATCGGAGACGTTTATCTCCCGCCGGGCACGCTTCAAGACGGCCTCGTAGGTCAGGCCCTTTTCTTTTCCCTCAGGCAGCACGGTGATCACCACCGCAGCTGCCTTCGGGACCTTCAGTTTCCGCGGCTTCCTCTTCCGCGGCTTGGGGGCTTCTCCTCTCGGATTAGTTGGCGCCGCTTCGCGCCCCGAGGCAGCGCCGCGATCCCTGGCCCGGGATCGCCGGGGCCCAACCACCTGCCAGTCCCTGTCTGAGGACGTAGCAGTGGCGGGGGTGGGGGCAGGAGCCCGGGGCGCGACAGCCGTATCCCGCGAGGGTGCGACCGTTCTTCGCGGCGCAGCAGAACGCGGAGGCACAGCGGCGCTTGGCAGAGGCGGGAACTCCTCTCGGGGCTGACCCCTCTGGGCTTGTCCCGCCTTTTCCTTTTTTTTGGGCTTTTTTTGGCCCTTTCCCTGCACAGGGGCCGGCGAAGGTTTTGCCGCTGGTGGTTTGGCCGCCGGTGGTTTAGCCGCCGTCGCGGCAAAAGACACATGCCCTCCCTGGCACGGCAGAGGTGTCGATGCCGAGGACGCTGCAGCCCTTCTTTTATCAGCCGCAAGCGGCGGCCGAAGTCGGGGTGCGGGCGGCAATCTTGCGGCTAGGGCCTCAATTCTCGGGCCAAAGACCGCATCCATGCGGTCGATGACCGCACGGAGCATTTCGTCGTCGAGCCCAGTGACAGGGCCCGACTGAGCGGCAGACGGAGCCGAGGCAGACGGAGCCGAGGCGGTCGCCGAGGTGGGGCGGGGGCACGGCGGCTGCGGCGAGGCGGTCGCGGGGAGACCAGGCTCGACCCGCATCACAGAATCCGAGGCACTCGGGATGGCCTCAGGGAGCCCAAGTTCGGCTCTCATATTGGCCATCCCTCGGTGCAGCTCCTCGACCGTTGTTTCCAGGCGCTCATTGCGCGCCCCAAGGTCGGCTACCTCCGCCACAAGCCGCTCCACCACGTTGGACAGCTCCGTGGCGGCGATTTTAAGACCCCGGACGAAGCTACTCTTGAGGTTCCTCGAGCCCGGGGCCACCGTCGAAATTATGGCCACGCTGTCCGCGGCTCTCTCGGCAAATTTGGCCGCAGTAGGCGGCCCATTGTCGTCTATGGGGAGACGGAGTTTCTCAGACAGGAGCGCCAAGCGCTCCTCTGCATGTTGCACCGTCTCCGCCCGCTTCAGACATCGCGTCTCTGCCTCTTTCGCTGAGGCGACACGCGGTATCGGCGTCCCGGGACGGCTGATACCTCGACCCCTAGCCGCTGCGGGTATTTTAGGGGGAGGCATCTCAGTGGAGCTCAGGTCGGACTCCGAGGCAGCGCCCCCCTGAGACAGGGTGCGCTTGCGCCAGAAGCGCGACTCCGACACAACCTCTGCCGGCCGCAATTGCCGACTCTCAGCAGCCTCAGATAGGCCACCCTCCTCAGCGGCAGACATCTCGGCAGCTGATGTGCAGGCCGAGCTGCCCGTCATCGAGCCGTCCCTCGAAGACTGGGGCGTTCCCTTGGACGTCTTCTTGCCCTTGCGGGACTTTTTGCCGCCGCGCGTTTTACGCGCAGCTGCACTAGTAGGGGCCGCATTTGCAGCCGGACCCCTTACGGCTGAGGCGTCGGGATTTTCACCCAACTCGGTCAATTTTGAGTTTAACAATTTTTCCATGTTGTTCCCACGAGTATGGGAGAAAGGAGGTCCACCCGGGCAGAGCTCCCTGTACCCGGGTAAGCGTACATTTGTAACCCAACACAGGGGGTCCGCAGGTACCCTGGCTGGGGCCGCGCTCGAGACTGAACTACCCATCAGCCATGCATCTCCTCGCCGCGCGCCAGAGCTTGAGATTCGGGGTAATTTTTTATAGAGGTTGTCTTCCTCGCGGTCCGGGTGATTAAGCCAAGACCCTCGTTCCTGTATGCCCGCGAGACGTAACCACAGGCACGCGCTCAGGTTTACGATTTGGGACGGGGGGGGCCGCTGTGGCCCCACTATCCCCCCTCTCCAGAGCCCGGTGAGCCAGTCTGGCCCCACCGACTCCGACGCCTGGTCTATCCGCTGTGCCCTCTGCTGAGTCAGAGGGACACGCGGAGACCCGTCCTGTCCGGAATTTTAGCCGCCGGCGACTGCCGACGTTGCCCGGGGTGCACCACTAGGAGGTAAACCGGACAAATTAGCACCCCACTTGGTACCCTACCACCAGTTACCCCAGCATGAATGGGCTGGCTCAATCGGGGAAGTACCACCCTCTGAGAAAAGATTAGAGTGAAACAACGGCAGATACTCCTGTCGCTGTGTTTTGTATGGTGAGTGAGAGCGCCGGAAGCACTTCAAAATAACAAAATAGTCTATAAACCTTTTTTTTATTATTCTTAAGCTCATGTCAAATTGAAGATATGTGCGCAAGCGTAGCCATTTCAAACTGTTATTAAAATAATTGGCACTGCAAAATTATCTCAATTTGAATACAAATTCAAAATAATTGCACAACATAATAATAATTATGCACTGCCAAATAGTTTTTATTATATAAACACGTAATTAATTAAAATAATAAATTACGTAATATAGCTTTATAAATTAATATTTCCTCTCTGTGTCTATTTATAAGATGCGACTAGTACGAAACATGTTTATTTACCTATTTGGCTCAATTTTACTGTTTAAAAGCTGTAGGAGTACATGTTCAACTTACTATTTCTTACTTTAATATTGTAAATGCGAAAGTAAGTTTGTTTGTTGGTTTTTTACGCTTTCACGCCCTAATTACTGAACCAATCACTTTGATATTTTGCATACATATAGTTTGAACATTTACTTAGTACATTTTATAGTAGTTAGCCTTGGTTATCCCAGCATGAGTGGACCGGCTCGATCGGGGAAATACCACCCTCTCACAGAAAATCGGCGTAAAACAATGGTAGGTACTCCTGCCGTTGTTTCATAAGGTGAGTGAGAGCGCCTGAGGCACGAATTCCCTCTCTATCCTCTTCCGGAAAAAATTAATGGTTCCCAAAGTAATACCTATAGCTATTTTTACATAGAGATAAATAAATGTACCGTAGAATTTTGGTACACCACTGAAGTAATGCAACATGGTGCCAGTGGCCCGCCACCACAGGCGGAGAGAACGGCGGGCTTATTTAGTGGGTAAGGGCCCCACACCACCCTGTTCGTTGCCCCGAACGACGGGTTGTGTGGTTAGGAACATTTCTTCCCGCCTTAACAAAAACAAGTTTAAGTAGAGTATCCCTATATACATATATATACTCGTAGCTATATTTAGAATCAGTGCTCCAGATAGATAAGCCACCTATGCTTTAGTGTGACTTGTCTATACCTACATAATAAATAATAAGTGCGAAAGCAGAAAATAACAAAATTATGATGTAAAATAATATTAATTTATTTTTCGTAATAACAATCTTAATCTCCAATTACACTTTTAATTACCTGTATTGATAGTATTGTTCTCGTAAAAGGAAGTGTCGCTATATCTGCAGTTTAGAAATTACGAAAGCTAATTGCATCGGAGTATAATTTGTATTAAAACAATTAACCAAGATAGGTTATGGAAGCATAGATTCTTTAATAAAATCGGTATTTAAGTAACTATTTATCTATTGACGATTTCAAAAACAGCGTTTTATTAGTTCACTTCACTTTTATTAGGTATACTATTTCTCTGTAGAGAATCTGTAGAGTGAGGCTGACTGACCGCATTCGTAACGAGGTAAGAGAGCGAGTAGGTATGAAAGAGAGTATTGGTGTAAAGATGCGAAAGGGAATGCTCCGATGGTTCGGACATGTGGAAAGAATGCCGGACGAGCGACTGGTTAAGAAGATATACAATGCGAAAGTGGAAGGATGTAGGTACAGAAGGCGACCGAGATTCACCTACCTACACAAAACGGTCATGTATTGAAGGAAGTTGGAGTCAGGAGTCTCCGAAACCGGCGAGCGTGTATGAAGAGAGTTATGAATGTTGAGGAAGCGAGAGATGTATGCAAGAATAGAGCCTCTTGGCACTCTGTTGTCTCTGCCTACCCTGCAAGGGAAATGGCGTGATGATAAGTTAGTTAAGTTACAGTAGCATATTATTAACTATAATCCGCCTGATTAATAAATAATAATAAAACTAACTATAATCCGCCTAGTTAATAAGTAAAAATATTAATTATTTAATTAAATTTGCTTAATAATTAAAATACTTGTAAGAATGGAAACGAAAAACGGAGGGCGCGCATGCAGCAGATAATAGTTGCATTAATAGCGTGTTTTTCGTTTCCAATCTTACAAGTGTTTTAATTATTTTATACTTTTTAGTCTGTTATAAAATCATGGTACATTACTTTTTCTGCTTTTCAGGGTTATGTTCTTCTTTTGTCACAACTTCATACATTGTCATCCACTTCTGAGCTATGGTCCAAATTTCAAGTATATATCTAGCTCATCACGAAGTTAGTTTAAAATTAATTACAAAATTCCACCCGGACACCACATACAAGAAAGCGAGTTAATAAAACATAGTAAAAAGGGTAATACTTAAACTATTAAGATTTCATACCAGTATAAATATCAATTTGCCGAGTGGGGCCGGCTTTAGAATTATCCCACCCCTCTCCACCCATGGGAGTCGTAAGAGCCGACTGACGGAATACCGAAGGAGTGGGCAGCAGCACTCCTTCGAGTATTAACAACATCCTCTGCGATCGCCAACCCGCCTGCCAAGCGTAGCGATTACGGCCCTATCCTCCATTCTTGGGGAGGCCTATGTCCAGCAGTGGACTTTAAAAGGCTGATGGATAGATGGAGGGATAAATATCAGACTCCTGTGTCATCCTATAGTTAGTCACAAACCTATCTATTTCTAAATCCTATATTATGTATATATTACAAAAAAATGGTTTTGCTTATGATTAGCTTTATGTAGTTTATACTAAAAAGCAAATTATTTATTTGCGTAACAAATATCGTTAAAACTGTTGCAATTTCGAGCAGAGAAAGCAGGACAAACAAACAATTATATAGCTTACTTTTACATAATTTCAACAATTTGAGCAAGTAAAGGAAGTGTCTGGAACTCTTTCGAATAAATATTCCACGTGAACTAATAATGTAAAGTATCACAAACTCGTTAAATATTGATGGTCGTAATATTCAAGTGAAATATAAAGACAGTTGTACGAGACATTTAAATATAATATCTTTAGCCCGCGGCTCCATGACACAAGCTAATTTCTAGGTTATATCTCAGGTACCACTGAAGTGATGTAACATAGTTCCAGTGGCCCGCCAATAAAGGCCGAGAGACGGCACACGGCGGTTATTTAGTGGGTGAGGGCGCCACACTACCCTGTTCGTTGCATTTTTCCCGCCTTAAGTTCAAAATAAATTTTTTTTTTTCAGAGACGCTCAAACAGAGCGAATAGTCATTATTTCTCATATATGTACAGCATAGCTCTGTTACAGCTTTATAATAATACGAAAGACATACGCATCTACATCCGCACTTTTACGTCATATCGTACGTATTCTAGTCGTCGCAACCGTCCATGCGTCATCATTCTTAAACTCAAGGACAGTAGGCACCCTTTAGAGAAGTTGTAACATTAAAACTAATCAATGAAAAAAAAAATGTGACTGCATAACTGCTTATCAATGATAACTAAATAATAAATATTCACGGACATTTTCACAGAACGTTCTCTGGTCCCAAACTAAGCTTGAAGCTTGTGCTATGGGTGCCAGATTACGGATATAATACATATATTACTTTTTTTTGTAAATACATACATATCCATCCATCCATCCATCCATCAGCCTTTCATCGTCCACTGCTGGACATAGGCCCCCAAAATGGGGGTTTTACCATAATCGCCACGCCTGGCTGGCGGGTTGGCGATCGCAGTGGATGTTTTTATTACACAGGGGAACGCTGCTGCCCGAACCCCCGGTAATGTCTTAGTTGGCTATTACGACTCCCATAGGAAGAGTCGGGTGGAGCTATTCTTGATGCCGGCCCCACACGGCACATACATCATACATATGATAGAAAACACCCAGACGCAGTACAAATATCTGCTTTCATCACACAAATAATTGTCCTGAGTGGGAATCGAACCCACGACCTCGTGCACGGAAGTCGGTTACACTACCGACTACGCCACGAGGCCCGTCAACTGCCTTAGTGGTCTGGATCTAGTGTTTGCAACTACTGAATACATGGTCGTGCCAACAAAAATTTTGTGAATTTTTCCTTTAAGAAATTCTCAGTTATAGTTCGGAGTCAGGGAATTAGTGGTGTTTTACCCCCGTGGATAGCACTTAAAAGCCGTTGATCTCTCTCCGATCATGTTGAAATGTCGTCCCATAGGACTAAAAGATTGAGGGAACAGACACTACAGTTATTCTGCGCACACACTAGCATATAATCCTAACTGTTATAAAGCTAAAACAGAGAGCTGTGTCTATACATTTAATATATTTAAAAAAAAATACTGTATTAAGCTTTATAAGCGTGTCTCTAAACGGATTTTGATGCAATTTTTTTTATTTGATAGCTCTTGATTAGACTTGAAAACTGGTATACCTTTTATCCCCCTACTATACTGGAAACCTGAGATATAAGCTAAAAACTAGCTTTTTGGCGCGGAGCCATACTAAATACACGCTAACAAGCTTTGTTTTAAACAGAACTACATTTTACAGGAGACTAAAAAGGCTAAGGTGATGTTATATTTACTTCATAAATAAGACACTTCCATGTTGTTCTAACTTCTTGTTTTTTCAATATTTGTAAAGTGTGCCTTAGATATTTATGATTAAATCATTTACAAAATAACTTCTTGTAAATCTGCATTACGTACGAACTTACCTGTAAATAGAAAAAATATGTCTCCTGCGTATTTGGCTAGTGCATGTTGACAGTAACCGCTGTGAACAAAATCGATTTGGAGATCATTATATTTAAATCATATTCTTAATTGTTTAGTGTCTACGTCCGTGCCGAATGTTCCATTTTATTAACAAATATTTATCCGATCCACAAATAGTTATTCTGAATGTGCGTACAGATACTAAAAACTATACAAAAGTTTATATGATAAATGATAATAAATACCCCTCACAGCAAGGTTTCAAACAAAATGAAGAACATTCTTGTAAAAATCACTGTTGTATTTTTAGCAACCCTTTTTTTTGATCCACTATTGGGCATGGGGCTTCTCTCGTGGTGAGAAGAATTAGGCTATAGTCTACCACGCTAGCCCAATCGGGGTTGGCAGACTTCACAAGCCGTCGAGTAATCTTTCAGGGATGCAGTGCAGGTTTCCTCACGATGTTATCCTTCAACAACAACAACAAGCAGTGATACATTGAAAACAAATACACACTGTTGTTTTAGTGGCATAGAATTGTTGTTTACATATAAGTAGTTTAATTGTTCTTAGCAGATATTTAGCAATAAAATCACTGCACCTTCGATACCATCTTCCTTCTCACTTAATGGGTAAGCAGTACAGTAAGCAACAAAACTATTTGTTAATTCTGGTCTGTCGTAACACATATCATACACGTAACTCTTTATTATAATACTTTTTTTACTGTTGCTTAACAACATGTGGTGCCTATCACCCAATTACTTTCATGTAACACAGTTTGTGGTGTAATTTGTACTTTTCTTTTTATCATGTCTACTTAATGTATGGTGCAGTTGCCTCGATCGAAGAAATCTTCTCACAGAATTTTAACCCAACAATATTCCTGTGTATCCGCTTCTTCGGTGTCCAATATCCCTCGCCATCCTCCTCACCATCGTCTCTCCTTCGTTCTTCTATCCTATTCCCCCTCTCTCTGGTGTTACCAGCATGCGAAGGATATCCCTATTATAGATACCGTCTATATGCGTATGCTACGTAGGTCGTATGCTTATTTGCCACACTTAGATATACATAAACATAGCATCACGCCTGTATTCCCCGAAGGAGCAGATGTGTATTACACACCCACGGTTCGCCAACTATGTTTAAGTCACACATAATAGGGGGCGAGCCTATTGCCGTCTACTGGGCACATTTCCAAACTCCAAGCTGCTACTGAGAATTTTTCTTTTACGAAAAACTTAATAACACTGCCCGACCCGGGGTTCGAACCCGAGACCTCGTGATTCGCAGTCGCACCCCAGAGATAGTCACTTAGATATAGTATAAATTTATAATTAAATATGAACTGGAAAATATCCTTCCATGTAATATAGTGATGTATATAATATTTGCAGACTACATTGCATAAATAATTTCCATATTTTTACATACCGTAACAGGAAAAAATACTGTGGTTATAAGCAAGTGCTTTACCATAACGCTCTTTTTCTTATTTTTTTCACAATCAAATCCTTTACTGATACCCCCTCTCGGGCAGGCAGAGAGGTTGTGCTGGAGTCCTAATTTTAACAATCGGTATACCTACTAACACCCCGCGATGTTCCTTCAGACTTCCTGTGGCCAGGGGCGAGGTATATGACAAATTGTGAAAAGAAAATATACTCCATATTTTGGACAAAGAAATTTTAGCATCTTATAAAACCGCCTATTAGTAGCATTTTTTTAAACAACGCTTTTAACTAACCAATAATCCTTATACTTTACCAACATATATTTTAAAGGACACAAAATACACCCAGAAGCAAGAAGAACCATTTGTTGTTCAAATAATTGTCCGGTACAGGAGTCGAACCCGCAACATTCATTTTTTTATTTGTTTTTATGCTATGCAAAAATGACATTATTTTAACCTTCACATGTTAAAATCACATAGTATTATAAGCTTATGCTTAGACTTATGTCTTTCGTGTTTTTTTATTAGCAAATAGGTTCTACCTGCGATCTCGTCTGCGTGGTAGGTTTCTGAATACGTTCCTCTATGGCTCATTAATGTCTTTATGCAAAAATATATATCCTACAGCAGAATGAACAGCCCTTTCCAGAGCTCGGAACTAAATGGGTACTAAATATCGTGATTAAAGGTTGAGTAATTACGATGTGAAATCATAACAAACAAACAAAAACGCACTTTTGCATCTATAATATAAGTAACGTTAGTATAAGTATTAAGTATACCATAGTGTAGTAAGGTATAATATAGTATACAATACATTACAGTACATTACATTACAGTGCATTACAGTATTAGTATAGTAACTAGCCTTTGCTTGCGGCTCCGCCGCAACCAAAAGCTAGTTTTTAGGATATATCTCAGGTCCCCGATATAGTAGCGGGATAAAATGTATACCAGTTTTTAAGTCTAATCGAGATCTATCAAATAAAAAAGTAGCATCATAATCCGTTCAGTAGTTTTTACTGAACAAACAAACAGACAAACAGATAAACAAACAGACAAAAAATCTAAAAAAAAATGTTCAGACACATATATAGCCTAATACAGTCATTTTTTCTCAAATATCTTAAATGTACAGACGCAACTTTGTTACAACTTTATAATAGTATAGATGATAGACACAGAGGTAGGGAACATTCATTCGTGTTAACTTGATACAACCATGACTAAATACACAGAAGGGGGGACGACATAACTAATAGGAGGGTCCTTTTTAAAAAACTCGCTATTCGAAATCCCGCTATTTTCTTGCACGCATATTAAATCAATACTTATAAAAATTATACAGCTAAAGTAATTCATTGATTAAATCAGGTGAAAACTCATTTAACTTTTAACATTTATGAAGTGAGTGAGGGAGAGAGTTATTTAAATTATTATTTTTAGTTGCAATAATAATTGTTCCAATAATAACCGTACGTTTGTTCTTATTTAAAATAAATCTGATCTGTATTGTAGCACTTGACATGAGATAGCTCAGATAGCTTTAGGGTAGGAAGTCCAGAGCACTTCCTCCCTTCCCTCCATCACTAAGCCATCGCAGTGACCGACGACTATGCCCAATATACCCCTTATTGGAAGGGTCGCAGGTCCAAATCCCGCTCTCAGTAAAGTTCTCTTTTTCCACATTCACAAATAATTGGTATTTAAATCAGTTGTGTGTTGTGCCACAGACGAAACACAGTCGAAACCAACTTTAACAGGACATATCATGGACCTAGACGTATAAGTGCCTATGCCTATAGCGAGTATTATAGATTCGATATACAGAATAAATATAATATAATATGTGAATTTATTGCAATACAAATAAATAAAATTGAGGTGTCCGTTTGTAATATCTAAATAACAACTTTTTATTAAATGTAGCATAGCATCACGCCTGTATTCCCGAATGGGTAGGCAGAGGTGTATTACACACCCACGGTTCGCCAGCTATGTTGAAGTCCCACGTAATAAGGCGCGAGCCTATTGCCGTCTACTGGGCACATTTCCAAACTCCGGGCTGCCATTGAGAATTTTTCTTTTTATGAAAGAGCTCAATAACACTGCCGGACCCGGAGATCGAACCCGAGACCTCATGATCGGCAGTCGCTCATATTTTCGCTTATATTTACATATTATGTTACAAGGCTTATTTAGTTACGTTACAAGATATAATTTTTACCTAGAATTACGTGGCAATAATAAAATAGAATTTATAATCTTGTATTCAAATAAAATTCGTTTATAAATTTACACACGCTAAAGTAATTTGAAAGGTTATATATATGTATGTAGATGATGGTTTTAATAGACGTTCCATTACGTTAATATATTCTTTTAATATTTTCACATTCGATCTCACGTCACATCAATGAGTCACCATAATGGTAGCAGTGTATAATTAATTAGGCAATAGACAGCCTAAATTTTAGATGATGCGTATAGGGCGATAAAATATAGATTTTTACATACAGACTAACATTGCTTAAATGTTAGACCCGAACAAGTGTATCCCACCATCTTTTTTACAACATATAACAAAATAAATAGCCGTACTGATTCGCACTCGAACTCTCATCGTGGGGTGTGATGTGTGATCTTCATGGTGGGCTGTGACCTGGCTGTGCTCCTGGTATTATTAAGTTTATGAACGGCGATTAAGCCGTCAATCACTTATCATCAGACGACCTGTAGGTCCTTTGCCACCGTAAGCTTTAAAAAAACATATATGTATGTTTATAAAGAACGCCTGAAATTAATTATAACTTGTTTAAAAAATACCCTGAATGTGTTCTATTTGTGAGTCTGTTCACATCAGCTACAAATTATATCGTCCTCCTCATTGATGTCCTCGTCTAATCTGAATACATAAGGAGCTAACCAAATGCGTGATTCGCTAAAATGATGTGCTCTTAAAAATATAATACATATTTATGTTTATAAAATTACTAAATTTTGTTTCTGAATTCCTCCTGGACCTCAAAAACTATTTTTTTTTTTCAATACACAGGTATCTATGAAAAAAATGTTATCGCACAGGAAATACCTATCCATTTTTTCGAAATGAATATTAGCCTTTTCTGGGTTCTGAATGGCTGAGTAGTAAACAAACAAACGCACTTTCGAATTTATAATAATCATTAGTACCTAAGTATGCCATAATTCCTTGATGTTAACATAATTATTTCCCGTATCCGTTCAGTAGTTTTTGCGTGATGCGCGAACAAACAAACAGATAAACAAACAAAAAATCTAAATAAAATAGTTTTGTGTTTAGACATGCCTATGTACCCTAATACAGTATTTCTTTTCTCAAATATCTTAAATGTACAGACATAGTTGTTACAGCTTTATAATTTGAATAGTATTTATACTAAGTTTGAAATATATGAAATTCGCGCCTTTCGCGACTTAGATAACTATTTGATGTTTCATTGAAACTCTTTGATTAGAATGCAATTTACATACTTTTTTCTTTAGTGAATAACAGTTACTTAGTTATTGAAGTTCTGCAGAGTTACCTATTTATAGTAGGTACCTAGTATTCTTTAATATATACTCTTTGCCTAGTATACTTTTACCAGCGGTTGCGCCACAAATCAAAATCATCAATTCAGTAGTTTGTGCTGATACGCAAACATATAAAGAGACAATCATTGTAAAATAAAATGTATTGGGTTCAGAGAGAGTCCAATACTGTATCTTTTCCTCAAATATCATAAATGTACAAACACAACAGTTAAAGTTTTATAATAGTACTATTATAAAACTTTTAACAGTTGTGTTTGTTGTTGTGTTTATTACTAACTGCTACCGGCGACTTCGAGTGTGAGAAAAAAGTATGAATATGTGAAATTTTTACTCAGCCTTAATAAATATTATAATTGCGAAAATTAGTTTTTTTGTTTATTACGTTTTCTAGCCATAACTACTGAACCAATAACCCTGAAATTTTGCATACATATAATTATGTATTCTGGAGCCCAGAAAAGGACATAAGTCATATCCCGATAAATTAATGGTTCATATGGAATAGCGATTTTCGCATAGAGATAATTAATGTGTATTTATGCAGGATAATTTTTTAACCAGTGCGCAAACTTTTTTTGGGTGTTCTATATCAGTAATAGAACACATTTCCATTAATTGTTTAATCAAATCCTACTCGTGACTGTTATTTTCAATTTCACATTTTTGTACTTTGTATGTATTTACTCAGGTAGCTAATTTAAAGTTGCACACGTATTGGTCGAATGTATAATAAGTTAATCGCAGACGTAGAAAGTGAGCATGCGTTGGTTCCAATTTCGACAAGCGTGCGGAACTAACTCAGATAGATACGTCATTAGCATTTAGATAATTTAATTATATATTTACAAGCGTTTTATACGTTTTATGAAGTGCCACTAATTTGTATTCTTTTTATTAAGTGCTAATGATAATAAATAACAATAGATATATTCACGGGCCTTGTGGCGTAGTCGGCAGTGTAACCGACTTCCGTGTACGAGGTCGTGGGTTCGATTCCCACTCAGGACAATTATTTGTGTGATGAACACAGATATTTGTACTGAGTCTGGGTGTTTTCTATCTACTATATGTATGTACATATTTACAAAAAAAAAGTAATATATTTTTTGTTAGGTAAGCTTAGTTTGGGACCAGAGGACGTTGTGTGAAAATATCCGTTATTTATTTTATTTATATTTACCGTACGGCAAGTGGAATTGAGTACCAGTTAAAAGTTGGATATCTACTTATACTTTAAACCAACGAAGTAGTTAAATTCTAGTGAATATTTTTTTAATTAATAATAGTAGATAAAACTAGGTAAATGTGTGTTAATAATCTCTAAGCAACAGCTTTTTACAGAACAGCCTTTTTTTCTCTGTCTGTCTGTTTTTTCCAGCTAATGTCTGAAATAGCTGAACCAATAGGAACGGGTACTTTCACTGGATTGTAAAATATACAATAATTATAGTATATATAATTAGAAGAGTTATGATATGCACAAAGAGATTTAGGTACTACCTACTGCATAACAACAATTATAATTTTATGTTATACATAACTTTCTAATTGAATTCATTTGCAAATAAAGTTTTTCGATAGTGGTAGAGCCACGACGAATGGGCCGACTCGATCGGGGAAATACCATTCCTTTTTTTCTTTTTTTCTTTTAAGGAAGGAAAAAATTTTCCTAACCGTACACCCCGTCATTCGAGGCAACGAACAAGGTAGTGTGGGGCCTTCACCCACTAAAGAACACGCCGTGTGCCGTCTCTCCGCCTTTATTGGCGGGCCACTGGAACTATGTTACATTCTTCCGGTGGTGGGAAGTACCACCCTCTCACAAAAGATCAGCGGGAACGGTAGGTACTTTTACATTCTTACTTATTCCCGCAATCAACTGTGTGCCTCTTTTATTGCAAAATCCGTGATAGCGATTACCATTTACCGCCAAATAGGCTTGTGTAATGTAAAACAATGGCATAACATTCGAGTATTGATAGCCTTCAGACATTTATAACGAAGGGCAAAGAGTGCCAGACAATAAGTATATTATTACAATAACAAGCTGCAGAGTGCGTTAAGGTGAGTATCATCCACGTTTTTAATAATTTTTAGTACTCGTTTGGGCATTACAATCAGCCACCGTAACGAAGAATCTTTTCGTCATCATACAACAGCATCAATTTACCGTTCCGTAACATATATTTTAGAGGAAATTAGTCTTTAAGTGCATAAAATAAAGATTATTGGTATTTTTATAGTGGTTTAATAATTACAAGGTTGTAATACGATATTATCTCAACTTAGTTCCACTTTTGCTCAGAAGTGGGCCGACGGAAGTGTGTTGATGTTACGCACATAAAAAAGATAATGAAATATTTGTAATTGAGTTGTTTAAATACGAAAGGAAGTGTAATTTATTTTGTAATGTTATTATATATTTATGTGACTGTCACGAGATGGTTTTTCCAAACGGTTCTGCGCGCTGTCTTTGCAAGAATTTTCTCGAAGTGTAGGTACGGCTAGAGTATAATATGACATATTTGTTATTCAACAACGTGAATACCAAACCGACGCGCTTCAACATCGATTATGGTGGAATTGATGAATATTATATGTTTGTCGTGGCCACATCTTAGAATTGGTCACTTCGCGTTATGCCCGACCATTTCATGAAATTTTTAGGTTTAGTCCACTGAAGAGAATATACACGGTAAAAGTGGTCCGCCGAGTACGGGCGGTTGAGGGCGCACGGCGGATTTTACTGGGTGAGAGCCCCACCCCACACTACCTCTTTGTCTCCCCGGACAGCGGGGTGTGCGGTAGGTACATTTTATCCCGCATAGAAAAAAGATTGAAATGGTCAGCCACATCATTAAGTGGCAATTCTATGATCTGGCTACAATATATACGCTTGTTGCGTAGACTTCGTCTGCTTAGGTACCTTTTATGTGGCCCGCCAATAAAGGCGGAGAGACGGCACACGGTGGGTTTCTTTAGTGGGTGAGGGCTCCCCACTACCCTGTTCGTTGCCCCGAACGACGGGTTGTGCGGTTAGGTATATTTTTTCCCGCCTAAACAAAAAAAAGGTACCTATTATGTGGTTATAAAATTACATAGTTGTTTCTTAAAACTTAAATAACTATTTATTAATAGAAGATTTTTCTTAAATACTTTTTTAAGCAATAACCTTTATTACAGTCTAATTTTTATGGCTTTCTTAAACTTATATAATGGCACGTTTCGAACATTTTCAGGAATTATATTGTAGAATCATAATAATATATACATCTATCCCATTAAAGATCTACTAATTCCGTGGACACGAGTACTGTGTGCGATAAGATGGCCTATATCTCTATAATTTTATTATATAGAAAAGCCGTGTACATTGTGCAAATTATTAACTAATAATCATTGATTATAACAATCGCTTTTAAGACTCTTGCGCATGAAATTTGAAGAAATAAGGGATAAATATTGGATATTTTTTAAGTTTATTGCGATTTTTTACAACGACCGTACATTAATAACATTTCTAGTTTACGTATTAATAATATCCATCCATCCAGCAGCTTTGTAGGTATTTATCTACTACAAATCTGCTAATAGGTAATAATATATTATATTTAATACATTGAAAATGCCTGCAACAATAACGACCTGAAAAATTGTATAACGTCATCTTTTATCAAGTTAACGAACCATCCAGGAACCCATCCGCTTGTTTCTAATTAGCGGGTAATAATGTGAGATCAATTAAAGTTGTAACAACTATGAATACTTTCTCCGATGACTAACATAACCTTTTTATATAAAACCAGCCTTTGCCCGCGGCTGCGCCGCAGCTAAAACCTAGTTTTTTTGTTATATCTCAGGTTTCTGATATAGTAGCCGGATAAAATGTATACCTGTTGTTAAGTCAAATCGATAGCTATCACACAGAAAAAGTTGCATCAAAATCCGTTCAGTAGTTTTTGCGTGATGCGCGAACAAACAAACAGATAAACAGATAAACAGACAAAAATTCTAAAATAAAATTAAAAAAAAATTTTTTTAATAATAAATAAAAATAATTAACAATTATAATAAGCGTTAAGGGACCTGCTCCGAAATTTGCACAACTATGTATTAAATAATGGCCTGATCACATGAAAGTCTTAAAAAGAAAACTTGAAAAAACTGTAATTGTACGGGGAGCGTTCCACCTAAAATTTAAAGATGCACGATAGCTAAAGTGTGTCGGTCTCCAAACGAGTCGCTAGTTTCTGGTATTTAGATTAAAATAATCCAAATATATGATTTTTTTAACTTCCCGCTAAGAAAATTGTAAATTTGCGTGCGTGTGTGTGTGTGTGTGTGTGTGTGTGTGTGGGTGCGTGTGTGTGTGTGTGTGTGTGTGTGCGTGTGTGTGTGGCCGTATGTAAACCTCTCATAACTTTTGAACGGCTTGACCGATTTTATCGCGGTTGGCGTAATTCGAAAGGACTTCTCCAAACTTAGATTTTGAATACAATTGGGACCAATTTGAACCGGTAGATCTTGAGAAATCTCAAAAAGACTAAAATTTTTTTTTAAATGTGTTTTTTTAATATAAAAGGGTTTTACCGATCGATTCCACGCTCTTAACATAAAAAAACCACGTCAATCGCCGCCAGTCTAACCAAAATCGCTTGATTCGTTCGTGAAATATAGTTGTGAAAAAAAATTGAAAAAATGTTTTTTTCAGAATTTCTATGAAATTTTCAGTCTGACCAGTTTGAGCTTTAAGATTCTTCAAAGAGCTCAAAAAGTTGCGTTCATTATTCACAAACTGCTGTTTTAAATTTTTATCAAACATTCGAGCTTCACGCCAGTATTCCCCGAATAGGAGGGTAGGAGGCATAGGTGTATTACACACCCACGACTCGCCAGCTATGTTTAAGTCCCACGTAATAGGGGGCGAGCCTATTGACGTCTACCGGGCACATTTCCGAACTCCGGGCTGCTACTGAGAATTTTTCTTTTTAGGACAAAGCTCAATAACATTGCCCGACCCGGGAATGGAACCCGAGACCTCATGATTAGCAGTCGTATACACTACCGCTACACCACCGAGGCAGTTTACTACCTTGAGACCAGAGACAACCTTGGGTTAATGTTCATTCTGAAATCAGTTCATTCATTCAAAATCTCAGATATTGCATTCTGAAATCAGTTCATTCATTCAAAAGTTATTGCAATTTTAAAATTCAACGAATAGTGTTTTATTAAATCTCTATCAGACTTTTAAACTCGAAGAGAGATAACTGTTTCTCTGTTGTTGAAGAGAGATAACTGTTTCTTTCTGTTCTATGCTTTATATATCATAGAACAGTTAGTCTCTTTGAACTCGGAGAGCTCAAAATGACACGAAAATTATACTTTTGAGCTCGAAGAGCTCAAAAACGTAATAAGTGCAATTTTGAGCGCTTAAGTATAAAATTAGCGGGAAGTTGCAGGGATGACCTTTAGGGTCAACCGTTTTCCAGATTTTTTATTTAAATTATGGCTTTGGATTCGCATAAAGCCTAACAAAAACTTAAAACCAACGTCATTATTCTCTCATCACAGATAAGTTTAATTTATGAAAAAAAGTCACAGTCTAAGTCAATCATATAAAATTAATCGTAGTCAAGTCAAAGTCATGCATGCTCAGTAAGGTGGTAGCCGTTACTGGAAGCTTCTGTGTAGTTTTGAAGGTAACGCATGCCTCACGCTCGAGTCGTGCCCGGCTTGGGCCGAGCAGCGCCGTGAACTCGTCGCGGAAATAGGGGGGAGACCTCTCGCTGCCGAGCGTCGTCAGAACGATGCTCGACAGTAACAGTAATTGGACTCGGACGCTGGCTTCTGCGAGGTTTATTTTTTTTTATTATTGCATATAGTAGCAGACGAGCCACGGCCCATCTGATAGTAAATGGTAACCGTCGCGCATGGACTCAACTATACCGAGAATATTTTCAAGTCGGCTCACCGTTTCATTTCACCGATAGATATGAAATGAAAGAATAAACGGCTATCTCCTGCTACAGCCAAAACGCAAGGATGTGCTTCATGGCCGATCACACGGGAGATGGTGGTACCAACCCACTCGCACCCGATACCAACTGAGTACTCCCACTTGGTATCCAGCCCTACCACCAGTCATGCAATGGATGATAATAGCTTACTTCCCTCAGTCGCCTCATATGATACCCATGGGAAAGAATGGGGTGGTGACACATGTATTCTTAATCCGTCCCCACACGGACGAAGATTATCTTGCGGAAGGAAGCGGTGGCCAGGGCCAGGGAGGAGGATTCTTCCGCTGACCCAAACCGCCGCCAGCGACTTGGGCGGCGCAGGCGTGAGTACTTGCGCCTAATGCTGCCCTAGCTGAGGCTGTGGGTGGATGGATTAGGGAACGTCCGCCACCCGCAAGGCTTCTCCCGCCAAGGTGTGACGCTCCGTGTGAATGCGTCGCCCATTAGAGGGTACCCGATAGGGTAAGCTGCTGATGGACCACTGAGTAATGCAACATAGTACCAGTGGCCCGCCAACATAGACGGAGAGACAGCAGATGGCGGGTTTCTTTAGTGGGTGAGGACCCCAGATTACCCTGTTCGTTGCCCCTAACGACGGGGTGGGTAGGTAGGTACATTTTTTCTCGCCTTAGCAAAATCAAAGGGCAACACGTGCCGCAACGCCGCACATCGCTTGCCAACACCTATGCACATACACAAATATCTAATGAGCAAAATGCCACCACTTTTACACATTAATACTTGAAGTACACAGGTTTTCGAAAACAAATACAGATCGCGGCGACTGCCACAAATAAACAACTACATAATTATCCATTGTTCGACCACGTCCATTGCCACTGGTTGTGACCGCCTGAAGATTAAACTATTAGGCATAAAATAATAACCCTACACTCACTTTCTACAAATGATAATTGGACGGAAAATTTGGAGCACGTAATATTCTTTTGTCTTACGAAACATTCGATACACCAACTATAATTGTATTTTAATTCTACCGCGCAATAGATGTGAGTGGTGTTTTAATAACGTAGACTTAAAAGGAAACATTACATATTGTGTTATCTAATTTATGTTATTATAATATATATTATTCTATATAAATATAAATGAATTTCGAAATGTGTCGTTAAGCACGAAACTCTAGAATGGCTGGAACAATGTGGCTGACTTTTTTTTCAAATATTCATTGTGGTCCGGGGATGTCTTATGATTAGAAAAACCGTCCGGAAATGTGAAAACCATATTTTCCTTTTTCCCATAGAAACTGTTCCTAACTGACCATTAAAACATTTTAATCAAATATTGATGTCAAATATATTATCAAAAATACTGTGTTTGAGGGTCTAAAGTACACTGATAAAGGAATTTAGAGCCAAATACGGTTCAATAGTTAACAAATGGTATTTATAATAATATGATAATGTATAATGAAGAAATCATAAAGTCTAGTTTAAAAAAGAGGTTATTGTTATTTTCATGGCCTTTGAATTTTCGTTTCGCATCAAACGACAAACAAGTGCCTCGATTTATCTTTGGTAGATTGTTTTATTATTTTGTTTAGACTAGATTTATGGAAGCAGGTAGTCAAGCTTTTTTAAGGCGGTAAAAATGTTCCTAACTGCACACCTTGACGTTTGGAGAAACAAACAGGTGGAATCTCACCAACTAAATAATCCCTTCGTATGCAGTCTCTTCGCCTGTATTGGCAAACTACTGGAACTATGTGACATTACTTCAGTGGTCTAGGTAGTCGAGCCTGCTACACGTTTGATTTCACAAAAGCTATTGGACTGCTACTGATAAATAGCTTTTAACAGAACGATGTCTGATGGGTCAGCTAGTAAAATAATAAAATAAGGTATGGAAAATTAGGAATTGGAATTAAAGAGGTAGGTACCTACTTGTATCCAGTCAATGTATCTTTTAAAGTGACATAACCTAGAAAAATGTTATTAATAAGTTTATATAGCACTAGCCTTTGCCCGCGGCGTCGCCGCAGTCAAAAGCTAGTTTTTAGGCTATATCTCAGGTTCCCGATATAGTAGCGGGATAAAATGTTTACCATTTGTTAAGTCTAATCAAGAGCTACCAAATAAAGAAAATTTCATTAAAATTCTTTCAGTAGTTTTTGCGTGATGCGTGAACAAACAAACAGACAAACAGACAAAAAATCTAAAAATATCGTTTTGTGTTTAGACACGCCTATGTAGCCTAATACAGTATTTTTTTCTCAAATATCTAAATGTACAGACATAGCTCTGTTACAGCTTTATAATAGTATAGAAGACTAAGCGTAATATATAAAATGTCAGCGATTCGGTCTTTAAGAAGAAGTCATTTATAAATAAGCTACACTACACAAATTTTCAATATGCAGCAAATAATAGAGCGGTAACCATTCATGTATATCCATGATCAGTACATAGCACGACCCTAGCTCAGGCCAGGGAGCAATGTCTTTGAGCTCGGTCGACGGCGCTCGCTCCAATCAGGGAGCTCGCCGGCCAGGGGTGGCACGCCGGAAACTTTGCGAGGAAATTCAATTAAACTTGAGCGCCCGCCTCTTATCTGATGACTCCGTGGAGAGGCTTGCTACGTAACAAGAAGCAGTAGGGCTGTCAAATATAATTGTTATTTTTTAGAAGATGTAGTAATAGCCATTATGTATAAAAAATATCAGTATTGAAATTTAACTCAGGAATTTATAAGGCTTTTCGCAACAGAGTTGTCTTAACTATATAATTTATACATCAGTTACAACTGTATATAAAAATTATATATTGAGTAAGAGTTTACTCTACATTTCTATGCAACAAATTTACGGCTGAAATAATTTAGATGTCATATGAAAGTATTAGCCCCAAACGTACGTTTTCATATAATAATGAGTTACTGCCCGCGGGCAACTGATAGTTTTTTGATGTGAAACATCTAATGCGTAGGGAGGGTAAAATCGGCTGTTAGCGTGGCGACGCTTTTATTTTACTTGTCCCGTTCAAATCTTGCAAGTTAAATTTGACCCACTTCCTGGTTTACGATTGAGCTGAAATTTTACACGCATGTGTATATATGCTGATCCAATGATGGAGCTGGAAGGTGGACATAGGAAACGGCGTAACCCCATCGAGTTTGGGCTCGTATGATTTGTCTTGCCGAGTACTTTGTGCCTAGATGGTATCCAGGGGCTGATGATGAAGCTCGAAGGTGGCCACAGTAACTCTATAATGAAACGACACAACCTTATCGAGTTTATACTCGTTTGATTCGTCTTGAGGAGTACTTTGTCAAGTTATGATCATTTTATTTCTACAAAATAATTTCGATGTTTTCACATCTGCTAGACGTCGCGCGACGTCTAGTTTTTTTTAAAAGACAATAAATACCTGCACTAAAGAATAATCTCTGAATTGCGGCGGACTTTACAAACATACAATTTACGGACAAAAAAACTCTAGTCTAGAAAAATCATTTGCAGATCACACAAATAATTGTACTATGTGGGACCACAACATTCTCTACATAAGTAAAAAGAAAATCTACATAAGTAATATTATTTATAGGGATAGAATAAAAAAATAAATTTCAAAAAACTATCTCTATGTCAAAAAAATACCCAACTCCGTTAAGCATTCACACATAAAACCTTTCACGTTTAAAAAATTAATACTACTTATTAGGATTTATGATCTCTGTAAATATATCAAATCGTCATACTTTTTGACAACGAGGTAAAGAATTATAAGCCATTTCTTTTCTACTTGTTCGTAAAGTCTAGTAGCATGAATATGTTCTAATTACCATGTTTCTATTAACTTCTAACAACGAGGGCCCTAGTTCGAATTACCTAAACATCATATGTATATATTTTGATCTGTAAATCATAAATGTATGTAAATGCATCCGATAGGTGGCGTGGGTCGTACCCCCGAAGAAATGTAACATAGTTCCAGTGGCCCGCCAATAAAGGCGAGAGACGGCGCACGGCGAGTTTCTTTAGTGGGTGAAGGCCCCACACTACCCTGTTCGTTGCCCCGAACGACGGGGTGTGCGGTCAGGAACATTTTTTCACACCTTAACAAAAAAAATGTGGCGTGGGTCGTAAAGACATCTAAATCTGGATGGGACGCAGGTTCGAATCCTGCTCGCAACAAAGCTCTCTTTTGCCACTTTCATAAATAATTTGCCTAAACATCAGTTTGACAATAGATTAGTAATTACTCAGCGTACGAACTATATCACCAATACACTTGTTGTCACCAATAGACTGGGATGATATGAAAAAAAAATATCTAGGGACAATTTAAACAGTAGACAACCCTAAGACGAGAGCCAATAACGCCAAAATCCCCATCCCTATGAAACGGAGCGTCAAGCGCGACTCGTAACCGCTAAGCCTCGACCTGTGACTTTATCGCACCCCACTTAAAACCTCCCCTTATACATCTTCTACAAATTTAACAAATACATCTCCTTTAACGAAAACTGATCAATTAAGAACTCTAATATCATATCTAAAAGGTATATGAAATAATTTGTGAATTGTTCGTTTACAGTTGTAGGTATATAATCAAGGGATTCGCTGTCACGTAACGATAAGTTTGTTAGGACGTTGAAGGTACGGTTTCCAAGGCGTTACGTTTGGGCATTGTCCGGGAACGTCAAATGTGGTTACTATGTCGCTATTTGATAGGAGAGGAAATACTCTATTTTATAGAACTTATTTTAATGCTACTTATTTATAGTAAACTATTATAAAGCTCTAACAGAGCTGTATCTGTATATTTGAGAAAAAATGGCTGTAATATCTATACTATTATCTATACTATATATATTATATATATTATTAAAAAGCGGTAACGTTTGTGAGTTTGTGACCTTGTAAGGGAAAATCTCTGGATCTACTGAACCGATTTTCAAAATTATTTCACCAATAAAAAGCTACGTTATTGTGGAGTGTCATAGGCTATAATAACTTTCAAAATTAATTACGCATCATTACTTAAACTTAAATAATGTAATGAAAGTTGTAAAAAAAATTGCTTTCATCGCGTGCGCTGCGGAAACTATTGAGGATAGAACAAACAATGTACTACAATATTAAAGAACGTATCAAAATCTGTAAAAAAGTCCGGGATAGCATAAAATTGTGGATTAAAAATAATTTTTGTGAAGCTTATTTAGCCCATATGGTATTAATTTATATATTTATAAATATGTTTTAATTATATGGGACGAATGTACCATGAGTCATAGAGCTCATATTGAAGCCGCGAACCGTACGCTAAAAGACATCAGAAACTCAGACGCTGATATGGGTGGTGTTACTTTTGTTTTTACGGGCGGGGAAGGAACACGCGCCGATGTCATCAGGGCATGTTTAAAGTCATCATGCTTATGTAGTTCCGTTGAAACTCTCAATTAACTACGATAACGACTTTCCGCATCAACTACTGAATCTTGGAGAAGGAAAAATTTGCTGTCCTAACACCAACAGTAGGGATGACATTAAACTTGACAATCGGTTAGGTCACATATTACACAGGTTAGAAGATCTGATAGACGCAATATATCCCGGTCTTAAAAGTTTAATGGAAAGAAATTATCATTGGCTTTGTTCTAGGGCAATAGTCTCACCCACAAACGATTTAGTGAATGAGATAAATAAATAATTTTAGGAAAAATTCCCGGTCAAGTCAAACACTATAAGTCCATTGACACGGTGTGTAATATTGAGGATACAGTGCACTATCCTCAAGAATTTTTCAATTCTTTGAGTCCTTCTGGCTTACCTCCCCACGACCTTATGGTAAAAGTTGGCATTCCTATCATGCTTTTAAGGAACTTGAGACCCCCAACATGTGTAATGGTACAAGGCTGCTCATAAAAGAGTTGCGGGAGAATATAATCGTGGTGACCATTCTCACAGGGCCAGCAGTGGGACAACTTGCTTATAATCCGCGGATACCCATGATTCCGACTGATTTACCTATACCGTTTAAAAGGTTACAGTATCCCGTCAAGGTCTCTTTTGCCCTCACTATTAATAAGTCCCAGGGTCAAACATTTTCTCTGGTGGGCATTGACCTGAGAAATCACTGTTTTTCCCATGGGCAGTTATATGTTGGCTTATCTCGGGTTGGAACCCCTGAAAGACAATAATATTTTAGTACCAAATGATAACATTACTGCTAATATAGTTTATCGAGAAGTTTTGAACAACTAAAATAAGTAAACATGATGTAAATAATGTAAATAGTGTATATTAACATCAAGTAATAAAAATAATAACAAAAAACAGTAACATAAAAAGAACAAAACATACAAAAAACTAAAAAAAATTTAAAAACAATAAAAATATCAAAAAACCACAATAACAAATAAAAAATCTTCCTCATCGTAATTTTTATTTATCCCAAACTTTTAACCTGTAGTATTACGCGGGACAAACGGGCCGGGACAAAAATATTTCTAACGCGGAACGGAGTCCACGGGCACTGCTGGTAGGCTATATAGGCGTGTCTAAACCCAAAACAATTTTTTTAGCATTTTTATCTGTCTGTTTATCTGTGTGTCTGTTTGTTTCTTCGCGCATCACGCAAAACCTACTGGACGGATTTTGATGCAATTTTTTTTTATTTGAAAGGCCTTGATTAGACTTAAAAACTGGTATATATTTTATCCCGCTACTATATCAGGAACCTGAGATATAACCGAAAAACTAGAAAATTATTTAAACTATACCGAAAAGTAAAAAAAAAACTAGGTGTCGCGGGACGGACGTCTAGCAGATGTGAAAACATCGAAATTATTTTGTAGAAATAAAATGATCATAACTTGACAAAGTACTCCTCAAGACGAATCAAACGAGTATAAACTCGATAGGCTTGCGTAGTTTCATTACAGAGTTACTGCGGCCACCTTCCAGCTCCATCGTCAGACTCTGGATACCATCTAGAGACAAAGTACTCGTCAAGACAAATCGTACGAGCCCAAGCTCGATGGAGTTATGTCCTTTTATAACGGAGTTTCTATGGCCACCTTCTAGCTCCATCATCAGACCCTGGATACCATCCTAAGACAAAGTACTCGTCAAGACGAATCAAGTGACTCCAAATACGATGGCGTTGCGTCGTTTCATTACATAGTTACTGTGATCAACTTCCAGCTCCATCATCAGACCCTGGATATCATCTATGACTGAAGTTTTCGTCAGGACATTTCAAACGAGACCTAACTTGACGGGGTTGCGTCATTTCATTAAAGAGTTACTGTGGCCACCTTCCAGTTTCATCATCAGCCCCTGGATACCATCTAGACAAAAAGTACTCGGCAAGACAAATCATACGAGCCCAAACTCGATGGGGTTGCGCCGTTTCATTATAGAGTTCCTATGTCCACCTTCCAGCTCCATCATCAGATCAGCTCCATGTCATCATAATATAGCATTGTCACGTGATATACACATGCGTGTAAAATTTCAGCTCAATCGGAAACCGGGAAGTGTGTCAAATTTAACTTGCAAAATTTGAACGGGAAAAGTAGGTACGATAAAAGCGTTGCCACGCTAACAGCCGATTTTACCCTCCCTCCGCATTAGATGTTTCACATCAAAAATATTTAAACTAGATTTTTTAGAATTTATTTTAAAAAAACTACTAGACGGATTTTGATGCATCTTTTTTATTTGAAAGGCCTTGATTATACTTAAAAACTGGTATACATTTTATCTCGCTACTATATAGGGAACCTGAGATATAACTGAAAAACTAGCTTATGGCTGCGGCGAAGCCGCGGGCAAAGGCTAGTTTATAGTAAATTAGAAACATTTTTTCACTACTGATTTATGCTATCTACTTGTAGAATGTAGGTAGGCATTTCTATCAAGCCAGTATGTAGGTATATTACTTGTTAGAAATGCCTGAAATTTTACATTAGCAAGTCTTTTTAGTGGTAAAGCCTTGCTTATCAGCATGAATGGGCCAGCTCGATCGACACCCAAAAAAAGCCTATTTTACAAAGTAAAATAGTTTTAAAATTTTAAAACACAAACGTTCCGCTGGCTTTAGGTATGTAATTTTTATCTATTATAATAGTAATGTTTTGCAAATTAATAAAAAAAATATAATAAACGATGATAATTATTTTGCTCCGATTAAAAGTTAGTAAGGATAGGTATTCTTCTCTACTCGTCCTATGCTCCGCAGGGTCTGATAAGGCAGATCTACGACCAGTGTGTGTTACCAGTGATACATGGAACCCTGTCAAAATTTCAATACGACAACAATTACGAAAAGTAATAAATCTCATACTACACTCTTATTACAAATTGGTACATAATTACTTACTTATCATAACGCCATCTGCCTTGCGGAGTAGGCAGGGAACAGAGTGTCAAAAGGTTCTATTTTTGCATAATTATATTTCTTGCTTAATACTTTCTGATATTTACGCGAATGTTACACATTTTGAAATAAAACTACGTTTACGGAATCTATCGCGTTTACTTTATTTTTTACTATCATGACGTTTCGAATACTTTACAGCATTCATGATCACGGGTGGACTTAGATGATAGATCATCAGCCTTGGACGTCTATTATTATTTCAAAATATCTCTTGCTTCCTCAACATTCATATTTTCTTTATACACGCTCGCCGGTTTCGGAGACTCCTGACTGCACCTTCCTTCTATACATGACTGATTTGGTTTAGGTAGGTCAGTCTCGGCCTCCCCCTATACCTACATCGTTCCACTTTCGCATTGTGATCTCCTTAATCGCATCAATTTTAACTGCCTCGGTGGTGTAGCGGTAGTGTTTGCGACTGCTAATCATGAGGTCGGGAAATGTTATTGAGCTTTTTCCTAAAAATAAAAATTCTCCGTAGCAGCCCGGAGTTTGGAAATGTGCCAGTAGACGGCAATAGGCTCGCCCCTATTACGTGGGACATAAACATAGCTGGCGAATCGTGGGTATGTAATACATATATCAATTTCCATATTCATACACAAACATAATTTCCCTACCTATTAGCAGATGTTGGAGAGTAATCGGGCCGAGTGGGGCCGGCTTTAGAATTATCCCACCCCTCTCTACCCACGGGAGTCGTAAGAGCGACTGAGGGAATACCGGGGGAGTGGGCAGCATCACTCCCTCGAGTATTAACAACATCCACTGCGATCGCCAACCAACCTGCCAAGCGTGGCGATTACGGCATTATCCCCCATGACGGGACCGCTCGTTGTGGCGTTCTCTTGGGGATGCCTATGTCCAGCAGTGGACGCTGAAAGGCTGATGGATGGATGGATGTTTATATTTTTTTGAGTTCCGGACTTTCATGTTGATCGCAGTAATTACGGCGTGAAAGCGTAACAAGTTAACAAACGCACTTTCACATATTTATATTTTACTTAACATTACGAAAAAAAATAGTGTTATGTTTTTAAGTTTATTACATTGTTGACTATTAATAAGTTCTTATATTGAGTTAAGCAGTAAAAAGTGTTTAAATCTAATTTTCGATTTTTATTTCTCAGTGACTTCGAGTAATTGTAGGCCATATTATCCGAAATTACCTTTTTTTTACGCGTGGAAATCCTTTATGGATACCCGTCTGCCGGGCAGACGGATGGGTTATGCCGGACTCTCAGTGGAACTGATCCACCTGCTAAAACACGCGGTGTTCCTTCAGACGTCCTTTAACAAGGGGTGCGGTATACGCTCTACGCATGAGTTCCTCCACCCCTAGTAGGTATGGGCCTCCATTTCTGGTGGCCACTGGCCCCGTCTGTTTTGGAGCGCCAGGCTCTCCCTCATAGAGAGGGGGTCGCAGAACGCGTGCGCCGCCGCCACGGACCTGCTTCTGCTAGTTTGACAGGCTGCCCCTGCCACCGAAGGAATGTAACATAGTTCCAGTGGCCCGCCAATAAAGGCGGAGAGACGGCACACGGCAGGTTTCTTTAGTGCCCCACAATACCCTGTTCGTTGCCCCGAACGACGGGATGTGCGGTTAGGAACATTTTTTCGAGAGGTCGACCACGCCAACTGCCGCGACGAGTTCACGGCGCTGCTCTGTGCATGCCGGACAGTTCACCCGCGTGTGCAGCGCCGTATCCTCAGGGAGTCACCGCAGTGATGGCACCGGGCTAACTGTTCCTGACCTAAGTTAGTCTACCTTACTGATACGAATTAGGTACTTCCAAGTTCCAAACGATCCTAAAAAACATTATGCAGATTATTATTGATTCCATCCATCCATCAGCCTTTTAAAGTCCACTGGTGGACACAGGCCTTCCCAAGAATGGGGGATAGTGCCGTAATCGCCACGCTTGGCAGGAGGGTTGGCGATCGCAGTGGATGTTGTTAATACTCGAGGGAGTGCTGCTGCCCACTCCCTCGGTATTCCCTCAATCGGCTCTTACGACTCCCATGGGTGGAGAGGGGTGGGACAATTCTAAAGCCAGCCCCACACGGCAATTGATTCCATCCAACCATCCATCCATCAGCCTTTCAACGTCCACTGCTGGACATAGGCCTCCCCAAGAGAACGCCACAATGAGCGGTCCCGTCATGGGGGATAATGCCGTAATCGCTACGCTTGGCAGGCGGGTTGGCGATCGCAGTGGATGTTGTTAATACTCGAGAGAGTGCTGCTGCCCACTCCCACGGTATTCCGTCAGTCGGCTCTTACGACTCCCGTGGGTAGAGAGGGGTGGGACACAATTCTAAAGCCGGCCCCACACGGCCATTCGGTCAGACTGAAAATTTCATAAAAATTCTGAAATATATTTTTTTTTATTTTTTTTCGACATCGATATCTCAAAGAATCAACCGATTTTGACCGGACTGGCGGCGATCGACGTGGTTTTTTGATGTTAAGAGCTGACTAGTTTTTGGAATAGATCGGTAAAACCGTTTAAAAGTTATTCCAAAAAACCACATTTGAAAAAAAATATTGTAGTGTTTTTGAGATTTCTCGAGATCTACCGGAATGACACCAACTCCGATGAAATCGGTCAAAAGTTCATGATCATTTCATCATTCAAAAGTTATGAGAGGTTTACATACGGCCACACACACACACACACACACACACGCACGCACGCACGCACGCACGCACGCACGCACGCACACACACACACACACACACACACACACTATCGCGGAAACATTCGGGGAAGCTTCCTAGGCCCTCAAAACGTCAATATCCGTTGAGAACTCGATTTTCGAAAAACGGGCTATAACCAATAACTTCCCAACTTTTAAAAAATTTTTAATTTTCTTAGCGGGAAGTTAAAAATCCTAATATTTGCTATACATATTATTATCCAGTACATGCTATCTATCATTATTATCCGTACATAAGGACCTACATATTATCCGGTTTTTACACCTATATAGGTACTGTTATACAGACCCTTTCAGATTACCTTTTAAAAAAAACTATCTTATTTTAAACACTGAAATATATTAGAATTAAACTACACAATAGAATTTTATTACGGTCCAAGAATAAACGTATGAGATGTAAGCGCAGACTGACTCGCGGCGGGCTCTGGCATAGTTTTATATGTTTACATAACGCTGAGTCCGCAAAGTAGATACCAGGCTTTAGGGCTGGTAGGGTGACCACTGAAGGAATGTAACATGGTTCCGGTGGCCCGCCAATAAAGGTGGAGAGACGGCACACGGCGAGGCCCCACACTACACTGTTCGTTGCCCCGAACGACGGGGTGTGCGGTTAGGTACATTTTTAACTGCCTAAACAAAGCAAAAAATAAAGGCTGCTACGGTAAAGGGTTAACTATTGCATTATATCTAACATAAGAGGGACATAACAGTACCAAGGACTATAAATAAGATGGCATCGAATTAGACTTTTAGAGATTTTTGGAAGTGTGTGTATTTGTTTACAATTTATCACTGCTCGGTGAAGGAAAACATCGTGTGGAAACCTACTTGAAAGATTTTCTCACCACATTGGACCAGCGTGGTGGACTATGGCCTAATTCTTTTCAACATGAGAGGAGACCTATACCCAATGGTGACACAGAAAAAGGGTTTTTTGTTTTTTTATTGCATCTAGTGGCAGACGAGCCACGGCCCATCTGATGGTAAATGGTAACCGTCGCCCATGGACTCGACTATACCGAGAGTATTGTCAAGCCGCTGCTCACCAATTCATTTCACAGATATGAAATGAAATATAAACTGCTATCTCCTGCTACAGCCAAAACGCAACGATGTGCTTCATGGCGGGTCACACGGGAGATGGTGGTACCAACCCGCTCGGGCCCGATACCAAGTGAGTACTCACTTGGTACCCAGCCCTACCACCAGTCATGCAATGAATGATAATTGCTTACTTCCCATAGTCTCCTCATACGACACCCATGGGAAAGAATGGGGTGGTGACACTTGTATCCTTAGTCCGTCACCACACGACTAAAAAAGGTAGTAACAGTGAAAATGGTGTACCTCTATGACATATCTAAATATGTTACTGAATTAAAAACGTTAAGATAAAACAAATTTAATTTCGAAATGTCAACCACATTTTCATCAATATGTACATTCATTATCTCGATTTACGCAGTAACCGCATTGCACAGGCGCGCAATATCCAACATTTCAATAATAATATTAACAGTACTAAAACCGATATTAAAGTCAAATGTCAATTCCACCGAAAGAGATTTTCAGTCGAAAAACCACATTGCTAAACCATGCATTGATTTTAAAAACATAAGTGCAAACTTCCTTACAATCAAATTATGAAGGAATCGTATAAACTATTCTCGTTTTAAGGTTCCAAATTGCACGTGCATATTTGGTTTTAGTACGTTTTGTGGTGATATATGAGCCAGCTGGAAAAATGTGAAAACGTTGACAGGACTGAGAGCCGTGATAGCGTTGGAAACTGGAAGCGTGGTTGGGTGTTCACTAGGGCTGCGGCAATTAGATATAGAAAATATTAATTATTGAATTAAACGAGAACATTTACGACAATAAAGGCATAAAATATGGAAATGTCAATAGTAGCGCAATTGGGGATGGGATGAAAAGGTTCAGCCCTATTACTCAACGCACGAAGCACAGCTATAGAAATACGTGATGATACAAGCATTTTTGAAGTTTATACTTCTTTTGGCGCGTTAGGGAAAAATTATGAGAGTAAATTTTTACGATGCGCGCGCACACCGTCACGAAAAACCGACACCCTGAAGTTAGCTATAGTCAACATTTTAGTTTTTTTGTAATATTTAAATAAACTTTATTTAACTAGATAATGCGTTATAATAAAATTTTCAATGTATTAAATACCTTTTTTCTATTGTTAGTGTAGTTTTTTCTACTAACGTAGAATAAGGCGAAAGATAAAATTTTTGAAATGATTTTTATCTTGTTACGCCAAAGAAGTATAACTTCTAACGCGTGTACATACGTACACACACACACACACACACATTACGCGGGTGGCTAACAAGCCGTAACTATAGGCTATATATAGCAAGACCATAGGCATCACTCACGCGTCACTAAATCCAAGGAAAGGGATAGGTGGCGAAGAGGGAGTATGATAATAAGGAGAGGATGGAGGTTAAGGAGGGAGTTTAAGCCTTCAGTGCTCTCACTCACCATGCGAAACACCACTGTAGGAGTAGGGTAAGCTATAGTATTGCTGGCACTCCCTTAGCCATTAGCACTTTAGATTTTAAATACAAATATTAAGAACTGGTATAGCAAAAACATCTGTTCTATTTTTTTCATAATCTGCAATAGTAACATTGCTTGCAGAAAAAAGTAGTATTTTATAATATTTTAGCTGGCAATACTAAAGAAAATAAATATATGCCGGCGCCATACAGAACTTACTTACTTTCTTTCTAATAAGAGTCATCAATTCAGAAGGTAAGTTTAAAAGTTTCTTATTTAATATTTCGAACGACTGTAACATATATTATTTATTAGTTTTTAGGTAAATAATGGCTACGAGTGCTTTTTTTGACCATTTTTCTGTTAAAATCTAGGTGTGTGTATGTTAGGTGCCAATGACAATGTGTTAATAACTGTACTTGTGGTGCCAATGACTGATGTAGTTTTAAATATTTTTTTGTTTATCTATTAAAAATCTCTAATTAGATTGATTAATGCATTTTTATTTGAAAATATACTAACCAGAGAACCCTTTATCAATGTTTGCTGACTTTTTAAACATAGGTGTTTAGTTAAAAAAAACAATATAGGTATCCATCGTAAATATGCCTAAAGTGCCAATCATTATACAGTTTACCCTACTTACCGTTGTTTTACGGTAATCTTCTGTCAGAATGTAGTACTTTCTTGGTCAAGCCGGTCCATTCCTGATTTGATAAGCAAAACCACAATACATTGCACTAAACAATAACTATAGTAGATATCCAGTATCCAGTTCCCTTTAAAATCATTAATAACGGGCACAAAGTAGGTACCCAGACTGTTAACATTAAATTTGTAGTAATTCAAATAATCTACGGGAATTCTAGTTTTATTTATTTATAACTTATTTTTAAACAAAAAAATTGAGGCAAATTAAGAACCTTTTCCTTCCTCCTTCCTTTTGTCTCTCCGCCTTTACTGGTGGGCCACTGGAACTATGTTACATTCCTTCGGTGGTAAGAAGACCACTCTTTTATTTTATTTTTTGTTAAGGCGGGAAAAAATGTTCCTAACCGCACACCCCGTCGTTCGGAGCAACGAACAGTGTAGTGTGGAGCCTTCACCCACTAAAGAAACCCACCGTATGCCGTCTCTCCGCCAATATTGGCGGGCCACCGGAACCACATTACATTCCTTCAGTGGTGAGGAAAACCACCCTGCCCTTAGGAATAATCCGTGTATCGCGGGGGACTTGACTAACATACAATTTGACGGACCCTAAGTATACCCATACTCTGGCTCTGACCGTTCAGATTTGCCGAACGCACAACACGGGAGTTTGGTATCTAAACCACTCCGCCATCTGTATCAATAAAAGTACGTTAATCCAGTGTATCATCTACCTAGGTACTTATCAAATTTCATCCGAATCTGTTCAATCATTTAGGCGTGATTGACGCCAAAGTCAGCCAAACAACCTTAGTACCAACATTATTATTATTATTATATGTAGTGAACGTTTTTGAAACTCATCACGAAGACGAACAGAGGAAAATGGCTATAATCTAGTTTTTGTAATTTCTCTGCTACATTATGAAACAAATGCGCGCCGTAATGTGAATCTTATATAAATTAATATTTTTGCCACAACAGCAAAACTCTCAGCCCTTAAAATTTATATCCAGCAGTGGTTTGAATGAAAAAATAAAATATTGAGTATGTATATTGGCCCCGCAAGTTCAATTAACGCCGGCTTGTGGCCTCCATTGTGACAGATTCCATTCATTCGCTCTCATTGGGATTTACTCCGCGCGCATTCGTTTCACACGTCAATAATTTCTTCATTATTTTTATCAGAACTCTGATGTTCGCATGATCGATTTCATAATCATCATCGTAACTTACTTGAGTAGTCTAGTACAAGTTCGTTTTGTTCCACTTTTTCAGCATTCTCGGAAAAATATGAATGAGGTGTTATTCGATGCGTAATAGTAGGTATTTAGATGATTTTGGATGAAAATAGTAGGTACCGCTCGAAAATTTACTAAAAAAAAATAAGCTTACTGATTATCCCGAAACCTTTAATTTTATTATACCTAGCTTGACTAATAATAATTGTCATTGAAATGAATTAGGCGCGTATTAATTTAACCTGATAAATGTATACTTATTAAGTTATATTCAGGTATTTAAAGACCGTTAAATTATGATAACAGGAAACTTGGGACAATGGATGTGATATTCAAAGTTTGGGCACAGAATAGATACTAGTCCTACGGACAGAAACGTCACTTCCATTAAAACTTGTCCAAAATCTCTCTATAATAGCCTACAAAATCTTAATAATAATACCAATTGTTCGTAGCGTGAAGAAATGTACCTTATGTTCACAGAAATACAGTTGAGATTGTTTTGCCTGCCGCATGATCCTCGGGCAACCGCGTCATTCAACGAATGCGCTAGGGTTGCACCTATGATACCACCGAAGGAATGTAACATAGTTCCAGTGGCCCGCCAACAAAGGCGGAGAGACGGCACACGGCGGGTTTCTTTAGTGGGTGAGGGCCCCACACTACCCTGTTCGTTGCCCCGAACGACGGGGTGTGCGATTAGGAACATTTTTTCCCGCCTTAACAAAAAAAAAAGGGTTGCACCTATGATGATTTGAATTACTTACTTATCATCACTCTATCTCCCTTCCGGGGTAGGCAGAGAGAACAGAGTGATAAAAGGCTCTATTCTTGCATACATCTCTCGCTTCCTCAACGTTCATAATTGTCTTCATACACTCTCCGGTTGCCGCTCGCCGGTTTCGGAGACTCCTGACTCCACCGACAGCAACAAAGCTGTCGTTTATAAAACTTAAAAAAATATTTTTCTAGTAGTTCTATTTGTATTTAGATATTTTTATATATATTTTTAGCATTTGACATGCTTAGCACTATACATTAAACACAAAGTGAAAAATGTGAAATCGAAAATAACAGTCAGGAGCAGGATTTGAACCTGCATCTTCTGGATACCGTCCAGATGCTTTACCAATTCAGCCATCCTGACAATTGCTCCTGACTGCTAATTTCGATAACACATCATACTTAACGTCTTTGGGTGACGCCTGCGCCATCTGTCAGAAGTATTTTCATACATTATACCGACCAGGTAAACTTAATTTTACAATTAAGATTTTACCTAATAATGACGCAAACCCTTTAAATATTTAGATATTTTTATATATATTTTTAGCATTTGACATGCTTAGCACTATACATTAAACACAAAGTGAAAACACATCACATTTTTCACTTTGAGTTCTATTTGTATTTAGATATATTTATTTTACGGTTCAAATCCTGCTCGTGACTGTTATTTTCGATTCCACATTTTTCGCTTTGTGTTTAATGTATAGTGCTAAGCATGTAAAATATTTATAGGGTTTACGTCATTATTAGGTAAGATCTTAATTGTAAAATTAAGTTTACCTGGTCGGTATAATGTATGAAAATACTTCCGACAAATGGTGCAGGCGTCACCAAAAGACGTTAAGTATGAATGTGTTATCGAGATTCTATTTGATTAATTTTTATATAATTTTAAATGTTATTTTTAATGTTATTTTTAAATGTTATGAATGTTATTTTTAAATGTTATGATTAATTTTTATATATTCAAGTCGGATTATTTTTTTATAAATTGTGTTTTTTTTTGTTGTTGATTATATACGTTTAGAGATTTAGCTCTGAATTTTCGGTTATTAAATTTTATTATCATAATACCCTAAATCACGTAAATAATTTTATTTTAATCAATACTACAAGCGCGAGCGCTTAGACGCGCATGCGACAGTCTTGTGTCGGTTGTACCGTGGTCGGTACGCGAAGCGGTAGGCATTTTTAACTCGGGGCCTTGAGCGAGTGATGTACGCAAAGAGTAAAATAATATATACGGAGATGTACGCCTGGTTTGGGGGACTGAAATTCGCCAGTCTTGTACAAGTTAAGAAAGAGGATCCAAACAAACAAATGTTTTGTGACGTATAATTTATGAACAGACTCTTTTTTTATTTTTGACAATCCCTTACCACCACTACTGCTGACCACGGATCTCCCCCTATTGGACCACTATTGGACAATACAGCTACAATAACTGACTACACAGATGACGGAGTGGTTTCAAAGAGTAAAATAATATATAAGTAAGTACGGAAAAGTGGTTTAAATACCGGCCTCCCGTCCATGTGTTGTGGGTTCGATGCCCACACAGGACAACTCTTTGGTGATCCACAAATGGCTGTTCTGAGTCTGGGTGTACTTTGTGGCAAATTCCCCCACGATACAAGGATTATTCCTTAGTGCATTAGTGTCTTTAAAAAAAATCTTGTATCGTTATCTGGATGGGATGAACCAAGAAGTTATATATTGTTTACTGTCATTAACAATTTTTTTTAGATAACAACCTGTATATTTTAGTCTTTTTTGGAAAATATGTAATTAAAAAAATCATATTAAATATTAATTCATTATTATTCGTTAAGAGAAAGCGATTTATTACCTCTGACATTCTGCGTGCTTTATTGTAGATAGGTACCTACACGTGCGGCTCCCTTTGTGTTTGGGTCGGCGCGCTGCTAGTATTTCAGCGAACCAACTATGCCTACACCAAAGGTCATGAACTCATGACCTTGTCACGTATAACTAGATTTTTAAAATTTTATTACCTTACTTATCGATTGCTTATAACTTTTAATTTAAGGTAAAAGCACCTATTACGGAGGTATTTCGCAACATTTGAAAGTAAGAAACAAAAATTAGCATTTGTAAGTATTTTTAAAGGTGCCAAACAACTTTATTGTCAAAAGTGGAACTTACATTTTGTATTGCTGTTGAGTCTACGATTCTTTTCATGATATTTCTTATTTAAAAAAAATATTTAATTACTTGGGTCGTTTATATATTATATTTCATTTCATCTGTGAAATGAATTGGTGAGCAGCGGCTTGACAATACTCTCGGTATAGTCGAGTCCATGGGCGACGGTTACCATTTACCATCAGATGGACCGTGGCTCGTCCGCCACTACATGCAATACAAACTCCCTCGAGTATTAACAACATCTGCTGCGATTGCCAACCCGCCTGCCAAGCGTGGCGATTACGGCAATATCCCCCATATGAGTGAAACACAATCGTGTTGTGGTGTTCTCTTGGAGAGGCCTATGTCCAGCAGTGGACTTCGAATGGATGGATGGATGGTTTTCAATTAACTTAGAGACAGTGTGTAATAATTTATCTTTTGTCACTGGAAAGCCACATTTACCACGGTAATGGATCCAATCAACGATTTGTCTCTCTTCGTTTAGGTTAAGTACTGGTTGCTTACCACAATGTTGATTCTCGTAAAGCTCATCTCGCTTACTCCGTAACGTAGTCTCTGGTACATTATATTGTCTCTAGGCTTTGTAAATACTCATACCTTGTCGAATTGATGAAAATTCTTCAGCCACTTGCGCATTAGTATAACACTTGCGTTTATTTCTGTCCATATACTTACTTAGTCTATAAAAACAAAATAACAATTACGTAGCTTGATTAAAAAAAAGCAAATGTATAAATTTAAAAGTTTTTATCGCTTTTGGTTTAATAAAACAAAACATGCATATCAAATAAGAATCCACAAGAAAAAAAGACAAAACTTTTTATTTATTTACGCAATCCTAAATCTTGCAATTTTATGTTTTATGAATAGGGCCGTAATAGAAGATCATATAACCTAATACATAGTTACCTGGAAATAACTACCACCGTAAAAGGAAAACTACTCGTGTTTTTAAAAATCCTAATTCGGACCCATCAAAATTTCAATAAACAAAAGAGTGCAAATGCTTAATCAAACGATAACAGTTTTTGGCTCAGATGTGTAAAACTCAAGTCAACAGTTATACAAAATAAATGATGTGATAAATTAAAATACACCTTCCTATTTTTACCCCTTCTAAGAAACCAACATTTTGTACTCAACAGTTTTGATATTAACTAGATTTCTAATTAAGAACACATACCGCAACATATGGTTCTAATTTATGAGATTATTAATTATTTCAACTAAACTTGTAACTAATTCAATAAGTTAATAAATTAAAAGTTATAAACAATTAAACATGCCCAGTAGTTTTCCTTTTACGGTGGTAGTTATTTCCAGGTAACTATGTATTAGGTTATATGATCTTCTATTACGGCCCTATTCATAAAACATAAAATTGCAAGATTTAGGATTGCGTAAATAAATAAAAAGTTTTGTCTTTTTTTGTTGTGGATTCTTATTTGATATGCATGTTTTGTTTTATTAAACCAAAAGCGATAAAAACTTTTAAATTTATACATTTGCTTTTTTTTAATCAAGCTACGTAATTGTTATTTTGTTTTTATAGAGTAAGTAAGTATATGGACAGAAATAAACGCAAGTGTTATACTAATGCGCAAGTGGCTGAAGAATTTTCATCAATTCGACAAGGTATGAGTATTTACAAAGCCTAGAGACAATATAATGTACCAGAGACTACGTTACGGAGTAAGCGAGATGAGCTTTACGAGAATCAGAGAGACATAAACTAAGGTTTATGTCTTCAACTGTTCAACGTGAAAAATGATAACTTAAAATTTTCTCGATAAAAAAAAATTACAAAGTTATCTCTAAATAATTTAATAAAGCTGAAATATTAAACACAAAGTGAAAAATGTGAAATCGAAAATAACAGTCAGGAGCAGGATTTGAACCTGCATCTTCTGGATACCGTCCAGATGCTTTACCAATTCAGCCATCCTGACAATTGCTCCTGACTGCTAATTTCGATAACACATCATACTTAACGTCTTTGGGTGACGCCTGCGCCATCTGTCGGACGTATTTTCATACATTATACCGACCAGGTAAACTTAATTTTACAATTAAGATTTTACCTAATAATGACTGGTTCAAATCCTGCTCCTGACTGTTATTTTCGATTTCACATTTTTCACTTTGTGTTTAATGTATAGTGCTAAGCATGTCAAATGCTAAAAATATATATAAAAATATCTAAAATATTTAAAGGGTTTGCGTCATTATTAGGTAAAATCTTAATTGTAAAATTAAGTTTACCTGGTCGGTATAATGTATGAAAATACGTCCGACAGATGGCGCAGGCGTCACCCAAAGACGTTAAGTATGATGTGTTATCGAAATTAGTCGACGACGACATAACTCACGCTCAGATCAGAGCACACACAGCTCGCGCAGCTAATACAAGTAAATACCCACGGTTTCGTCCCCGCCGACGGGGGCGAAAGACGTGTCGCGGTCAAATCATAAACGTGGGAAATCCCACTTTGCCAGCAACAGCCCGAGCCGAGGTCCTTACCCCAGAGGGGGTGCCCCCGGATAGCGTTGCTTAAATGTCGGGTTGAGAGCCCTCTGCGCTCACCAATTGTCCGGGTAAGATTGTCATAGCCATCTGCATATATAAGTGAATTATCTATGGCCATCTGAGGCTAACAACCAACGTCACACCCAAAAAAAAACAAAAACCCTCCGACTCCGCTCAGTCTCGTTTCGGCCGTCATAGGTGGTACCTGTCCCGTTTGCGCTGGACTCGCTACGCGACGTAAAAGTTATTATTATTTTAGTAGTTTTTTTGTGAGAGACGCAATAATGGGTAATAAGGTCCGTAGTCAAAAAATGAAGAGATTGAGTTGGCATAAAAAATAATTTGTGTTCAAATAAACAACGTAGTGAAATAAGTACCTACCTATCTCTGTTTGCAGAAGGGTAACCTAACCAATTGTTAGTACTAACCTTTTTTCATCATCACGATTTTTTTTTATTGCATATGTGGCAGATGAGCCACTGATGGTCAGTAGTAACCGTCGCTCAACTATACTGAGGGTATTGTCAAGCCGCTGCTCACCATTTCATTTCACACATAATATGAAATGAAAGAATTAACGGCTATCTCCTGCTACAACCAAAACACACTGATGTGCTTCATGGCCGGTCACACGGGAGATGATGGTACTAACCCGCTTGGGCCCGCTAGCAAGTGAGCACTTCCACTTGGTACCCAGCCCTACCACCAGTAATGCAAAGGGTGATAGTTGCATATTTCCCTTAGTCGCCTTGTACGAAACCTTGGAAAAGAATAGGGTGGTGACACTTGTATTCTTAGTCCATCACCACACGATCCAAGCGCCCGCAGCCTCTGTTAGGGTGGCATTAGGCGCAGATAATCGTGCCCACGCCGCCCCGCGCGCTGGTGGCGGGTCGGGCCAGAGGAGAGATCAGCCTCCCTGGCCCTTTCCGGCGCCTCCATCCGCGAGATAACATTTTCGCAGAACTACGTTCCAGTACCTATCGCCGTCGATAATAGCTCAGACAACACCCGGTTGTGACAGGTCCTCTCCAATGACTGCAGCGAGATCATGGCGCTGCTCTGCCCAGGCCGCACACCACTCGAGCGTGAAATGCGCCGAGTCCTCGCTGCAGTCGCAGTGGTGGCAACAGGGGGTCTCCTCCCTCCTAGCGACCGTGTACATGAAATTGTGAATGAATACCACTCCGGAAAGCCTGGACCGATTTGGACGGGACGGGGGGTTTTACTAGCAGATAGCTGTTGTTATAAGGAGTAATTTAGGCTACTTTTATTTTGGAAAATTATTTAGGGTAGGTTGTGAATGAATGCCTGCCTATAAAGGCGGAGAGACGGCACACGGCGGGTTTCTTTAGTGGGTGAAGGCCCCACACTACTCTGCTCGTTGCCCCGAACGACGGAGTGGGTGGTTAGGAACATTTTTTCAAGCTGGTCGTTCGACGGTCGACGCGATCATGGACCTGAGCGCCGCGTTCGCGGCAGTCGTCACTGGTGGTAAAGTGCTGTTGGTGGTGTCGCTTAACATCAGCAACACATTCAATAGTCTGGCATTCAGCTGCATCAGGGAGCATGACCTGCATACCTGAGGCGGCTAGTGGCGGACTATCTTGAGGGCCGCAGCGTTCCCTATGAGAGCGACATAGGGGACGTTATAAGGAGACCCATGTCGTGCGGTGTCTCACAGGGTTCGGTACTAGGCCACTCCAGTGGGACATCGCTTACGACTGGGTGCTACGTTGTCGGCTCCCCCCGGGTAGGCAATCATCTGCTATGCGAATGATACGCTGACCCGGGGCGGAAACTTCGAGGAAGCGGCGGTACTTCCTCCCTGATCCTGCTGGCCACCTCCGAGGTCCCAAAGGGGGCCCTTATGCCACCCTAGCTGAGGCTGCGGGTGGATGGACCGAGGATCGTCCGCCACCCACAAGGCCTCCCATGAAGTTGCGACGCTCAGATACGTCACTCAGTAGAAGGTACCCGAAAGGGTAAGCCACCGGCGGACCCCTGAAGTAAGGCAAAATAGTACGAGTGGCCAGCCAACACAGGCACAGGAGAGACAGCACACAACGGGTTTCTTTAGTAGGTGAGGGCCCCACACTACCTTGTTCGTTGCCCCGAACGATGGGGTGTGCGGTTAGGTACATTTTTGCACGCCTAAACAAAAAACAAAAAAGGTATGTACTTACCGTAAGCATGTACCTTCTTACATTTTCAATGTTATACATAGGCAATAATGTTCCATGTATGCTATTTATCTATACTATTATAAAACTGTAACATAGCTATGTCTGTATATTTAATAAATCATGAAGGAACATGAGAAATAAAACAAATAGATGTATTATGGTAATATTTTATTTTATAAATCGTCGCCGTCATCGCTATCGCTATCGCTGTCACTTTCTGTAACATTTATTATAAATTTGTCTGTGATATTGTCAATTAACATATCTAGCTTACTCATTTTTTCCTCTTCTTTGACAACATGGGATACGCATTTAGACCATTCGGTAGCCGTAATTTTTTGAATGCCTTCCTCAAATAAATTTCTCACGTCTGTCAATTTGAAGGTTTTATTATTTTGAGCTACATGCCCCTTTACCTGTGCCCATATCAATTCGATAGGGTTCAGCTCGCAATGGTAAGGGGGCAGTCTTAAAACCGTGATCCCATGTTGTGCTGCCATTTCGTCTACAGCGTACTTATTAAAAGACTCGTTATGTGGAATCAGTTCTAAAAGCGTAGCTGTAACCATATCTGGTTCGTAATGAATATTTTTATTTAAAAGCCAGTCTTGAATTGCAGCTTTTTTTCAGCTCATTTTTGGTGCCGTTTCCAATTTTCGGGAGTGGTAAGGTGCATTATCCATCACCACAATTGAGTTTGGTCTTAATTTTGGTAAGACTCCAGCGAACCACTCCTCAAAACAAACTGCATTCATCTCATCATGGTAATCTTCACAATTTTTCTTTGCTTCAAAAATCATGAGCCCCTCTTCCAGGAAGCCTTCTTCACTACCTATATGGCTAATTATGAGACGTTTGCCTTTTCCGGATGGATTTTTTAATCCAGTCGTCAGTCCCTCCAAAAACGCTTGGCGAGATGATGTGACTTTCTTGTCCACCCAAGTTTTTTTTACAGTATGACCTAAAAATAAATATCGTACATGAACATTCAATATTACTATTAAATTTAATGTGAAATGTATATAAATTCAAAATGTTAGCCTTACTTGCGGTAACCCAAGTTTCATCTTGATAATATATATGTCTCCCTTCTCGTCGAAACTGACATATAGATCGCAAGTAACGCTGGCGCCATGTTATTATATCATTTCGATTAATAAGTGTGCTCTTGCGTGACCGTGCAACAAAAATGAAATTAAGATGCTACAAAATTTTTCTGAGGGTGTCTTTGGAAACCTTGGGCTTTCTGGATCATCGTTCATCACTTGTAAAATCTAAAATAGCAAATTTTATAATAGTTTGGAATCATTAGTTATATATAAAAGATGTAAGTATAAAATAATACTGTCTGACTGATTGACTAACCTTTGCAATGGTTGGAGGTTCATTTCGGTAAAAGAACTGATGAACAATTCTTCGTATTGCGGAGAATGTAAATTCATCAATTTAATCTTTGAAACTTCGTATAGGTCCAGTTTTTTTAGGAGAAGTTGGCGGCGCACCTTTATTTACTTCCTTCAAAACGTTACAAACAGAGCGTAAGGTTATTCCCAATATGTCAGCAACTTTGCTCATACATTCATTTTCTTCCACAACTTCAAAGGCCTCCAATTGCGCAGAAGTTTCATTTTTCACTTACTTGTAGGCGTTGCGGATCATTACTTTTTCAGTAACAGTGAAAGCTTTTCGTGGACGTTTTTTTCTTGGGGACAAGAAAACATCCACGTCTTTTTGTGATGTATCCATTTTGATGGAAAACCAAAACAAATAGGTTCACTCAAAGTTCACAAAAAACTATAAACGTAAGCCGCTGGCAAAGGCTAGTGTCGACTATTTATGTATAGGTACCTACTATTTATTGTATAGGTAGGTACTTATTAATTTAGTCAAAATAAAAATATCATCATAATGTAATGTAGGTGTAAGTATAAATAATACTGTGATAAAACTGTAGCAATGTCTTATCAAGTTAAAAGTATATAAGTAGGTAGGTACTTACTTTAGTTCGTTGTTCATGTGTTCACATGATTTTTTACGTCATTTCAAACTTATTTTTTTTACTACGGCGCTTATCACCCACTATTGCGTCTCTCACAAAAAGCTACTACCCCTAGTCCTGTCACGGCGTATACTCATTGCGAACGATAGCCTCGCGAGTCAAAAGCCGAAGAGAGACTGAACAGAGGGTAGGACGGCGGGACACATGACTATTTTGCGCATAAGTTTAGGTATTTACTTTAAGGAAAAAGATATTTTTTGTACGAGCGGGAATCGAACCCGCGTCTTTTCCAATCCTGGGAAGTGCTCTTAGCCACTGAGCTATCGTACAGATTTTTCGATCATCCCAATCTCCTTATCACATTTGTCTTTACGACCAACGCCATCTATCGGAAAGCATTTATATGCATCTTTTTCCTTATTCACAAATAATTAGTAATTAGTAAATAGGGGTGGAGCATGTCAAATGCTAAAAAATATAGATAAAAAAATGGTAGTTTTTAAAATTGAAAACGCATTAACCCTGCTTTAGGTTTAGATCATTATTTTTTAAATTTCTTTCTGGGCCTTAAAGGGTGCGGGTGAAGCTTTTTTTTTTGAAGCGTTGAGCCTGGAAATCGCGAAGGCATTCGACAGGGTCTGGCATAAGGCCCTTCTGTCGAAGTTACCATCATACGGAATCCCTGAGGGGCTCTGAAAATGGATCGCCAGCTTCCTCCATGGTTGCAGCATCAAAGTCGTTGTAGACGGACGCTGCTCTGATATAATGGAGATTAATTCTGGCGGTCCTCAAGAATCGGTGCTCTCCCCAACGCTGTTCATCATGCATATCAATGACTTACTCTCGATAGAGAGTATGCGTTGCTATGCGGATGACAGTACGGGTGTTGCGCAATATACCGACTATCATATATATATTATTTATATATATTTATATATATTTTTTTCTATTGAGAAAATTTTATGTAATCGTGTTTGCGCCACCCACTTACCTTATTTTAAGACTTCCACTTTACTATATATTACAAAGTGATAACTTCAGTATTCTACATAAGATCCATATTGTAAAATGCGATTTAAACTATTATAGGGCAATATGCAATGGCATAATATTTTACTATATTATTATAAAGAGGAAAGATTTGTGTTTGTGTATTATGTATACAAATGACATAGGATATATTTTTTACTATAAATAGATGTCTTGCATAAAGAAACATTTCATCCATCCATCCATCCATCAGCCTTTCAACGTCCACTGCTGGACATAGGCCTCCCCAAGAGAACGCCATAACGAGCGGTCCTGTGCTGACCGCATCCAACGGCTCCCCGCAGCTTTGACCAGATCGTCGGTCCACCTTGTGGGGGGCCGTCCTACGCTGCGCCGTCCGATACGTGGTCGCCACTCGAGAACCTTTCTTCCCCAACGATTGTCGATTCGTCGAGCGATGTGGCCTGCCCATAGCCACTTCAGCATGGCAGCCCGGGGGGCTATGTCGGTCACTCTCGTTCTCCTACGGATCTCCGTATTACGGATTCGATCACGTAGGGAAATACTAAGCATAGCCCGCTCCATGGCCCGCTGAGCGACTTTGAGCCTTGAAACGAGGCCAACATCCAAAGACCACGTCTCTGTTCCGTATGTCATCACTGGCAACACACACTGGTCGTAGACCTTCGTTTTCAGACACTGCGGAATATTGGACGAGAAGATCTTCCTTAGCTTCCCGAACGCTGCCCAGCCGAGTTGGATTCGTCGATTGACCTCTTTCTCGAAGTTGTGCCTACCTAACTGGACCGTTTGTCCCAGGTAGACATAATGGTCGACAACTTCGAGAAGCGCACTCCCGACTAGGACCGGTGCTGAAATGACATGGACATTAGACATGACTTTCGTCTTGTCCATGTTCATTTTGAGACCTACTAGTCGGGAAACCCTGCTGAGATCATTGAGCATGGTGCCAAGGTCCTCCAGTGATTCTGCCATGAGTACAATGTCGTCGGCATATCGAAGGTGAGTGATGTATTCGCCATTGATATTGATGCCGAATCCGGTCCAGTTCAAGAGCTTGAAGACATCTTCCAATGCAGCGGTGAAGAGTTTCGGGGACATAACGTCTCCCTGTCTAACACCTCTCTGCAGTTGGATCGGTTTCGTACTAATAAAACTCGAAAATAGAAATACCACTGTAATAGGAAGCGATTTTGACTAGCGCCGTATTAGGAGCTTTTACCGTTTGTCCGTTAAAACTACATACGATACACTAGGTAATTTATAATCACATCTACTTGCGGGTTACGTTGATGAGATAAGATGCACAAGATCGAGATGAACTCATTAAGTTCCTCACTCAGGTCTTCTCGCAAGAAATGAAGGTAGTTGCTACTCATGGTCTGTTCTAGAAAACAAGGGCCGATAATCTTGTCACCAATAATTCCCGCCGAAACAATTATCTTCCATCGAGGTTGGAAGCGACTGGGTTTTATGACCTGAGAGTTAATGTTAGCCCATACGTGTTCATTGTGTGCATTAAACACTCAAGTTTTAAGGAGCACGGATAAGTGAACAGTAAGTGGCTTTATCTTGTTGAACTTTATCTACGTGGGATCTTCCCTAAAATAGGCAAAATTTGTTTTTCGATATTTTCGTCAAGTAGTCTTGGGCTCCCGTGTCCGCACGATGTTGTTTACAACCTGCCAGTGTGTTGTACACGTGTAAACGCTGAAATGCCATCGCTGATGGTAATCATGGTAATGCAATGTTTCGTGGAATATTGAAGAGTTCATCATAAATTCTGCGCGTCTCTGCCCAAATGCAGTCACACTATCCGAGATACATCAACATATTAAAATCATGGACGTAAATATTTTTATATGTCCATGATTAAAATACTTCTCGCTGGAATACAACATCTCATGAAACACAAGTCACTTACGGCAGATAATTACGTGAAATACGAACATCCGTTCGGAAGCAATCTGCGCGGAAGACTAAGGGGGGTAAGAGGCGGCTTATAAAAGGAATAGGTACAAATGCGCGCGTGCTAAGCTTGGAACATTTCACAGGTAGCATGTGAAATTTCATATGAAATGAATTTTCATACTTCGCATCTGCTACCACTCTTCATTTGGCCTTTGAAACGTCACACTCAATGAAATCGCGGGAACGAGCGAGTAGCGACTTAGCGAGCGACGAATCGCGCCCACTAGGTAGGTATATAGTTTGTTCTAAATATAGGATTTCAAACTTTCATGGTCACTTATAATTCTAAACGTTTTTACGGGATTTATACCATGTAAAGTTTTACTTACGAGTTTCCGATATTTCGGCACTGTTGCAAGCGCCATGATCACGGAGCAACTGAAGTCCTTGCGGGTGGGAATAGTTTTTATTATTCTGCGGTTAGAAATATCTGTCTACCCGCTTTCTCACTCGTTTATGACACGCAACACTATCTATGGAACCACTACCACTGGTCTCACTCACGTATCGAGCTCGATCACGACACACAACACTTACGGTGTCGACCCTGGTTTCTGAGGTGTTTTTCTTCTTCTTTGTACAAAGACGAATCACGGGACGCCAGGTGCTAGATAATTGAAAACCATCTTCACGGTTGAAATTTTTGTATTTCGTGATTTCAATGGCTTCTCTCACCAATCTGGGTATATAGTGGCGTTCTGTCGAAAGTATCTGAGGATTATGTAAATTCTCGATGTAGTGACTCGTTCCTGCCTCCAAAAGGTGTTGTGCTATCGCCGATTTTCCTGGGTCATTGTTTTTATAAGCCCTAATGTGTTCTTTCATTCGACATGCTACAGTACGCTTAGTTTGGCCAATGTATGAACTTCCACAGCTACAGTCCACTTTGTACACGCCTGGTCTTTCCAATGGGAAATAATCTTTCGGTGTGCGCAATAGCTGGGAAATCTTTTTTAAAGGAGTGAAAATCGTTTTTACTGAATACTTATTTAAAATATTAGCGACCTTATCTGTCACTCCTTTAACATATGGTAAATAAGCCGGCTGTCGTTCTACCTGAATGGGTCTTGCCTTCGTTTTTTGTCGTGGTGGAGGGAGCTGTCCTTTGTAACCATTCCTCCGTAGAACTGCGCTTACATGTTGTAGTTCATCCGTGACATGTTCCTTGTCACACAAATTATATGCGCGGTTGGTGAGAGACGTCACTACAGAGTTTAGGTGTCGAGGGTGGTGATGCGAGTCAGCGTGCAAATAGCGGTCTGTGTGAGTTGGTTTCCTAAATACTGAGTGACTGAATGAACCGTCCTCTCGGACTCCTACTTTGATATCGAGAAATGCTATGCTGCGGTTTTTCTCTATTTCATACGTGAACCGCATTTTGTCGTGTATGTTGTTCAAGTGTGTGACATATTCTTTAACGACTCCTTCATCGCCTTTTATTATAGAGAATACGTCGTCGACGTATCTTTTCCAAAGTTTAATTTGGCGTGGGGCGGTGGTGATGGCTATCTTTTCAAAATGTTCCATCCATATGTTGGCGACGATTGGAGCTACTGGACTTCCCATTGCCACACCGTCGAGTTGTATGTAGTACTCGCCCTTGTACACGAAATAATTAGTCGTCAGACAATGTTTCACCAGATCAACATATTCTGCGGGGATCTTTTGTTGTTCTATTTTATCTGCGATTACCTTCATACAATCAGCTATTGGGACATTTGTGAAAAGTGATTCCACGTCAAAGCTGACCATCACTTCGTCCGGTTCTAAGTTGTTGTGCTGAAGGGTCTCAATGAAATGACGAGAATCTTTGACGGAAGATCCAGTTCCTCCTGCTAGTGGATTTATGATGCTAGTTATATGTTTAGCTAACTCATATGTCGGGGAATCCACTTGACTCACAATTGGTCGTAGAGGGACGTTCTGTTTGTGAATCTTAGGTAGGCCATATAGCTTAGGTGGGTGGAGGTTCCTAGGTCTTAATAAATGATTCACTGTTTCTTCGCCAATCGCATATTTGCATTTATTAATAAGCTCTTGAGTCTTTCGATTCGTCCTGGCAGTGGGGTCGTATTTAACTTTCATGTACGTTTTTTCAGCGGCTAATAAATCTCGTACTTTTTGTTCGTATTCATTAGTGCTCATAACAACCGTCGCATTTCCCTTATCCGCTCTTGTTATGAGCACTAATGAATACGAACAAAAAGTACGAGATATATTAGCCGATGAAAAAACGTACATGAAAGTTAAATACGACCCCACTGCCAGGACGAATCGAAAGACTCAAGAGCTTATTAATAAATGCAAATATGCGATTGGCGAAGAAACAGTGAATCATTTATTAAGACCTAGGAACCTCCACCCACCTAAGCTATATGGCCTACCTAAGATTCACAAACAGAACGTCCCTCTACGACCAATTGTGAGTCAAGTGGATTCCCCGACATATGAGTTAGCTAAACATATAACTAGCATCATAAATCCACTAGCAGGAGGAACTGGATCTTCCGTCAAAGATTCTCGTCATTTCATTGAGACCCTTCAGCACAACAACTTAGAACCGGACGAAGTGATGGTCAGCTTTGACGTGGAATCACTTTTCACAAATGTCCCAATAGCTGATTGTATGAAGGTAATCGCAGATAAAATAGAACAACAAAAGATCCCCGCAGAATATGTTGATCTGGTGAAACATTGTCTGACGACTAATTATTTCGTGTACAAGGGCGAGTACTACATACAACTCGACGGTGTGGCAATGGGAAGTCCAGTAGCTCCAATCGTCGCCAACATATGGATGGAACATTTTGAAAAGATAGCCATCACCACCGCCCCACGCCAAATTAAACTTTGGAAAAGATACGTCGACGACGTATTCTCTATAATAAAAGGCGATGAAGGAGTCGTTAAAGAATATGTCACACACTTGAACAACATACACGACAAAATGCGGTTCACGTATGAAATAGAGAAAAACCGCAGCATAGCATTTCTCGATATCAAAGTAGGAGTCCGAGAGGACGGTTCATTCAGTCACTCAGTATTTAGGAAACCAACTCACACAGACCGCTATTTGCACGCTGACTCGCATCACCACCCTCGACACCTAAACTCTGTAGTGACGTCTCTCACCAACCGCGCATATAATTTGTGTGACAAGGAACATGTCACGGATGAACTACAACATGTAAGCGCAGTTCTACGGAGGAATGGTTACAAAGGACAGCTCCCTCCACCACGACAAAAAACGAAGGCAAGACCCATTCAGGTAGAACGACAGCCGGCTTATTTACCATATGTTAAAGGAGTGACAGATAAGGTCGCTAATATTTTAAATAAGTATTCAGTAAAAACGATTTTCACTCCTTTAAAAAAGATTTCCCAGCTATTGCGCACACCGAAAGATTATTTCCCATTGGAAAGACCAGGCGTGTACAAAGTGGACTGTAGCTGTGGAAGTTCATACATTGGCCAAACTAAGCGTACTGTAGCATGTCGAATGAAAGAACACATTAGGGCTTATAAAAACAATGACCCAGGAAAATCGGCGATAGCACAACACCTTTTGGAGGCAGGAACGAGTCACTACATCGAGAATTTACATAATCCTCAGATACTTTCGACAGAACGCCACTATATACCCAGATTGGTGAGAGAAGCCATTGAAATCACGAAATACAAAAATTTCAACCGTGAAGATGGTTTTCAATTATCTAGCACCTGGCGTCCCGTGATTCGTCTTTGTACAAAGAAGAAGAAAAACACCTCAGAAACCAGGGTCGACACCGTAAGTGGTGTGTGTCGTGATCGAGCTCGATACGTGAGTGAGACCAGTGGTAGTGGTTCCATAGATAGTGTTGCGTGTCATAAACGAGTGAGAAAGCGGGTAGACAGATATTTCTAACCGCAGAATAATAAAAACTATTCCCACCCGCAAGGACTTCAGTTGCTCCGTGATCATGGCGCTTGCAACAGTGCCGAAATATCGGAAACTCGTAAGTAAAAATTTACATGGTATAAATCCCGTAAAAACGTTTAGAAATATAGTTTGTTCGTTCTATCACGCTCACTGTTGTCGTGATAGAAAGAACAAACTATATTTAGATGATTCGTCGCCGGAGCGTAGCACCACGCATGCGACGTTTTAGTACTATATGCCTCAGTTTTGACCTTGAGTATCCTAAAAGAGTATTTTAAAAATAGACTTTAAATTAAGTGCCGTAAAGTATTAATTTCCTTGGAATCATTTGTCGCAGATCTCAAAATCACGTGTTTGTTTACATGAATGAAATTTCATTATTATCACAGACCACAGCTCAGTCAGTCGAGTGTGTCTTCGATGATTGTTTGCGATTTACTTACTTTCATTGTACATCAGTCAGTACATAGTTTATTGTAATTATATAGGTATAGATTATTATTTTTTATTTAGTAAGTCAGTATATGTATATGTATAGCGTTAATATACATATGTTAGAATAGTGTAAATGAGACCAATAGATAGATAAAATAAACCTTAGTTAGGAGTATTCATACAAAACTTCCTACTTCATTTTATGCTAGCATACGAAACGTGTGACGTGGGATGAAAAATCATTGTCAATGAAATTTCACATGTGAAATCATATGATTTTTTTTTTAAATTTCTTCCAATGAAAATGAAATAAAAGTAGCAATCATTTCCATAACTAGCGTGTGCGACAGGCGGCGGCATCGTTTGATAATTTCCCAATATTTTTTATAAAGCCTGCCGCCACGGCAACTGGGCCGACAAGTACTTGTACATGTAAGGTCTTAATAACATATTTTTCTTGTGTCGGTTTTATAAATATTTTGATTGCCAACTGTAACTGGCCACAATTTTGTTTTATTATATTATAGTTACATAATATGTAACACCTATATGATTAAGTATCTACCCCTAAATTATCCAATAGTATTTAAATTACTCCTTATATATATAGTACCCTACTATATAGGTAACTATCGTGCCGTGTGGGGCCGGCTTTAGAATTGTCCCACCCCTCTCCAACCATGGGAGTCGCAAGAGCCGACTGAGGCAATACCGAGGGAGTGGGCAGCAGCACTCCTTCGAGTATTAACAACATCCACTGCGTTCGCCAACCCACCTGCCAAGCGTGGCGATAACGGCACTATCCCCCATTCTTGGGGAGGCCTATGTCCAGCAGTGGACGTTATAAGGGTGATGGATGGATGGATGGATATAACTATCCTCTGTGTACGCTTACACCGATACTAATAGCGCTATTATTTACGCACAGAACAGCGACGAACTGACAATAGCGGGATGCCCTTATGTCCGGTTCCTATAATAATAAATCGGGTCGTTTTACTTACAATCGGTAGAATATTCTACCAGGCGTAAGTAAAATCTGTTCCTATAAAATACGAGTCGTAAGTGAATTAACTGACAGTCTGCGACTAACGGATGGGAGGGTTTTCAGTTACGATCCGTAACAACAATCTATGGAAACGAAGATTTATGGTGTTTCTATAAAAAAAGCAACCGATAGTTATGTTGTCAAATATACTAACCGTAGATGACATGTTTACTGGCCAATTTCGGACGGTTTTGAGAAGTCGTGTGCTGGTATATGGTTATTGAGGCTTAAACGGGAAAATATATTGAACTCTGAGATTGAAATGGAGACTGCATTTACTCTCCGATATTGACATCAGAGCGATTTTGATTCAAAAAAAATTTGTTTTACACTTTTAGTTGTTGGGTTTAAAGATAATCTCGAGGTGGTTCATTGAATCTAAGGCAAAAGCAGCAGCAAGGAAGCTTGGCGTACTTGCGAAAGTGCGACAGTACATTGCGTCAGGGCTGCTTTTAATGTTATATAGAACCTAAGTCCGCTCATGCATGGAGTAGTATTTTCTGGGTATACGCATTACTCATTGAGTACTCGTTTGAACCGATGCTGCTAAATATCATCTATATTTTTACTGACCATTAGGAGGGTTATAGTCAAGCACCCGCTTAGAACAAGTAAAAAAATTCAATATCGACATTGATTTATTAAATCATAGATACACAGTTTCGAACAAAAGAACGTCTAAAACTGTCGCCAGTTGTATCATAAGTAGTTATAGTTATGATATAAATGCATTCTTTCCAAATTCAACCTTATACGTATGGTTTAAAGTTGTATTTACAAAGCATTATGCAAAAAGCAATAAAACTTTACGACCGAAATTTTTGGGCAACAAGGACGGAGTGGAAACGAATATTTTTTTTTTAATTTTCATGTATAAACATTTACTTAGTTTATTAAATTTGTTTAATTTATAAATGTGTTCCAAAGTCATATTTATACTTTTATCTCATCGTATTAATATGCTTTTAGGTAGAATATTTATTTATATATAAATAAAATAAAACTAGTAAATATAAAGTTTAGTGTTTATTCCCAATATAGTAATTCTAATATTAAGTAATTCTAATATTATTAGTAGTACTCAGATCTATTCTAGTCTAGATCAATGGCGTCATAATAAACATTGACAATACAGTAGTAAGTAAAACAATTTCCTTGAAATAATTGAAGCTTATTGTAGAGTTGTCGTTTTGAATTAGATTTCAGCTTTTCTGTTGATTTTGTTCACGATATAATGTAAACTAATAGAAGAGAAATCTATAAATTTTTCTATAATAGCTTTTATAAGACTAATTTTATGATTAAAAAGAGAAGGTTGTTGAAGGGAATGTGTATCAATACCAGAAAATATATTTAAATTAAATGTACATTTTAAAACTAAGGAACACAAATAGGCCTTGGTTGTGTTTTTTGACCACATATGCGCTGTTCTCGTCTTATTATCTCCTCGGTTTTATTACATACAGTATATTCATCTTTACTAGAGTAACATAGACCAACAAAAACTTTTAAATCTATTAGTATATGAAACCATAATTTATACATAATACAACATTTCAACATTCATTATTGGGGCATAAAAGCCATAAATTCAGCAATTTAAATGATCATCCTATAAAATACTAGCAATGCCCTTCGAATTCACTCGCCGTTTAATAAAAAAAAAAGAATACATATTTATAAATAATTTAGAGCAAGCTTTATCATCTGATTGGGTCTCTAGGAAAACTAAAATAAAAATCATCATATATAAATGATAATTTTATTGATGTTTAAACTTTGTAAATAAAACAATGCCAACTAATTACTTAATATATATTAAAAAAAAATACATTCAACAAGGTGACTCCATTCGTTTTTAGAACCGAGAACGTCGTATTATGTGATCAAAGTGAGCAAAATGCGTTGAAGTATGAGCATAGTTTGAGACTGCCTTTGTTTTAATACATACTCTATTTGACTGGTTCATACAGGTCCATCGTCGATAATTTGAAACAATATATATTGAAAAATTAAAAAATGCGACTTTTGCAACATAATATGTATGAAATAGAAATACTGTATATTAATACTTACCGAAAATAACAAACGCCATCCTTTTTTTGTAGTTTTAATGCACTATTTCGGCATTTATTCATCGAACAATTACATTTTGACACGCTTCGTCTACTCGCGCGTTGAAATAATACTAAACGAAAGGAGTGCAGGAAAGCGTAATCTGCACTCCTTTATAGTGGACATTTTTCGTGCCTGATTGTGTATCTTCTCTTTTTTATATACCAATGAAAATCGATCTGTAATAAATACTACGTTGTACGTAGTATTTTACTTCCATGAGCTTTATATAAGGGCCATAGATTATAGAATCCTGTGACTATGGTTGTTGTCATAATTATCTTCTTATTTAAGGCTTTTGTGTCATAATTATGCTTATGTTGTTCAAGTTGACAGTAGTATTTAGTGCGTAAGCGTTTCGTTTAGATATAGGCATTAAATAGTTATAATGTTTAACATAAATTATTAAGGTCTAAATTGTGTCTAAACTATTTAATTGTTAATAAACAATCATTTAATTATTTGTTTTAAAGTTTTGTATTTAAATAACAACATTTATTTTTAAAAAACTCCTTTTTTCTGAACATCATGTGAAACGATTAGATGTAATAATGAAACGCAAAGAGGGTCATCGGTATACTTATACTTAACAGACAGTTCTTCGTTACTGCTAGACATGATAATAATCCGTGAAAATTTATCCGTGTGATGACGGATTAAGAATACAAGTGTCACCACCCCATTCTTTCCCACGGGTGTCGTATGAGGCGACTAAGGGAAGTAAGCAATTATCATCCATTGCACGACTGGTGGTAGGGCTGGGTGCCAAGTGGAAGTACTCACTTGGTATCCGGCCCGGACGGGTTGGTACCACCATCTCCCGTGTGACCGGCCATGAAGCACATTGTTGCGTTTTGGCTGTAGCAGGAGATAGCCGTTTATATTTCATTTCATCTGTGAAATGAATTGGTGAGCAGAGGCTTGACAATACTCTCGGTATAGTCGAGCCCATGGGCGACGGTTACCATTTACCATCAGATGGACCGTGGCTCGTCTGCCACTACATGCAATAAAAAAAAATGTTGTGAAACACCTGTGAAGCCTCGGTATCGGTATCTTGAAAATTTCTGGTAGCTGTCATACAATGACAATTCGTTGAATATAGGAACCGGGCATTAATAACAATGTCAAAACTTTAAATGTATTACCAGAGTAACAATTATTCGTAGATGTCCTACGAGTAATTGTTACTCTAGCAAAATAATCATATAATTTTAAATGAGTACATTAACTTCTTTACCCCTAGATGCTTCCAGTAAAGGACCCCCACAGATTAGATAGAATTACAAATTATTATATTCTAATCTGTGGGGGCCCCTTTACTGGAAGCATCTAGAGGCGCCACCACTTTACCGGAGCTTAACTTTGCCTTGATTATGTCTAATTTTATATGACTTTGACTTTAATCTAATTAATCTAATAAAAATATTAATGCGATCTCTGCGGAGAATCTGTGGAGTGAGGCTGACTGACCGCATTCGTAACGACGACGTAAGAGAACGAGTAGGTATGAAAGAGAGTATTGGTGTGGTGATGCGAAAGGGAATGCTCCGATGGTTCGGACATGTGGAAAGAATGCCGGACAAGCGAGTGGTTAAGAAGATATACAATGCGAAAGTGGAAGGATGTAGGTACAGGGGGAGACCGAGACTCACCTACCTAGACCAAATCGGTCATGTATTTAAGGAAGGTGGAGTCAGGAGTTTCCGAAACCGGCGACCGTGTATGAAGAGAGTTATGAATGTTGTGGAAGCGAGAGATATATGCAATAATAGAGCCTCTTGGCACTCTATTCTTTCTGCCTACCCCGCAAGGGAAATGGCGTGATGATAAGTAAGTAAGTATGTAATGTAATCTAATAAAATAATACGAGTATCCAGGAGTCAATGAACCACGTTGGGCTGATGGTTCTGCTCGTGCAAAAGGCATAAATAAATTTAAAAATAAGCCCTTTTGTTATTGTTGTTTTTTATCAAGGACTTTACTCTTGGCTTGTATGTTGTTATCACAGACTAATTAGTGTGTCCCAGTTGCAGTGTTTATATATGTTTGTATGTAAATAATGCATTTTTATCTCAGACATTCGTCGTTGCAAGTATCATGGTTTGTGGTTGTCTGTTGCAGAGTCTCAGAGCATTTATTCTTCGTCTGCTGAGCACAGCAGAAAGTAAAAACTTTATAGTAACAGTGACAAAATGAACTGTAATCCAGGTCGAAAAGCATCATATCCACGAACTCGGAAAACTAAGGGAAATTGTTTGAATGTAATTAACATGTTATTTGTTTTGTGTTATTTTGAATTTAGAAGTTTATTTGTAGCCATTGTTGCTATATAAATTAAGAAATACAAACCAATATCTAAGCATTTATAGAAACTTTCAAACAATAAATTTGTTTAGATACTAGCCTTTCTTAAGTCTAATCAAGAGCTACCTATCAAACAAAAAAGATGCATCAAAATCAGTTCAGTAGTCTTTGCGTGATATGCAACCAAACAAACAGACACATAAATGCAGTAATTATTTCTGAAATAAGTTAAATGTACAGACAGCTGTCACAGCTTTATAATTTAATTTTAAATATGTAAGCGAATTTTCTTACTTATATCATAATAATATGTATTATCTTACATTAGGTTATTATTATTGATCTGTGCTTATTAGGTAGGTACAGTCTCTTTGAATCATTGAAGTATATACAACCTTTGAATACACACCTACCTATAAAGAAAAAAAAATTGCTACGCAGAACATTTTTACTCAAAAGAGTGATTACCCGCCAATTCATTTCATCTCAAGGTAGTTTTAAAGAGTAAAACTAAGAAAATTGTCAGCTACTGCAGAGGTATGAAAACTTGAGAGAAAATCAAATATGAACCTCTTGACTTTGTTCTAGTAATGATAGCACAAAACAAAAATTTGAACATCTTTTAGACTAGCATAAGAATTAGATCTTTGGCCTTAAAGCCACATATGACATAAAAAAGGAATACTGATACTTACAGTTGTAATTAATGATTCTACTTTATCATTACAGGCCTATAGTTTTACAATTTTTCTTGGAATAATACTAGCTATAGTATTATTGTCTGATCCGGATCATCCACCTCTGCCAAACATCAATCTTGAAGAATGGTGGAGTCCGTACCCAATAGACATTAAACCTGATGAAGCAATTCACAACTACAATATTGAATTTCCTGATGTGGTAAGTTGTACCAACCATGTCAATATTTATAGTGAATATTTTTTTACATACCTACAATCATATTATTACAGACAGTATGTGCGTGCATGTTTGGACTATAAAATAATACTGACTTTCTGGTTCTAAGCATTACTCTTTGATACTAACTAAGCAAAAAAGGGAAAAGGTGATATTTAAAGACTATTTTTAAATTTGGAATTTTCTATATAACAAGTCTTATACCAGAGAATTAAACTTTAAATAATAGCCCTTAAGTTTTTATGCATAAAAGAATGTGTAGTCTTCTATGTATTTAAGTGTACAATATGAAAAAATAACAATCTTCTAAAATAGCTACTGGTAGTACCTTGTATATCCCAGCACAAATGGGCTGGCTCGATTGGAGAAGTACCACCCTCTCACAGAAGACCAGTGTGAAACAATGCTAGGTACTCCTACCGTTCTGTTTTGTATGAGTGAAAGCTCTAGAGGCCCTACCCTTCTCCTCATATCCTGCCTATCCTCTTTTTATTAACCTTCCTCTCCACTTCCTATCCCTTTGGAGATGGCGATGTGCTAGTGACACCTCTGGTGTTGCATGTTAACATCATCATCTTCAGTCTTATACCAAAATATTGTAGGGTTGGCTTCCAATTTTTTCACAGTTTTAGCTGATCACTATTACTTACATAGAGTGACTGCCTATCTGTGCTCCACAACCCCAATAGGGCCACAACTGGAGCAACACTAGAGAGGTTTATGCAGGAGCGGAACCCGCTGTGTATTCACAAACCGTAGTGTTAAATTCTTTGTTCACCGGTCTAAAGTTAAAAACTTGTTTAAACAGATTATTAACGATCTCAAAGAAAGACTTCTACATCGTCGACCCTTCACACCACCATTGCAAGACACGGGTTTCACATATGGCTTTAATTCGGGCTTCTTAACTCGTGTACTGGACTTCTGGCAGAACAGCTACAATTTCAAGGAAAGAGAAAACTTTCTAAATAAATACAGTCATTACATCACCAATATTCAAGGACTGGACATCCATTTCATTCATGTCCTACCTGAAGTTCCATCTGATGTTGTTGTAAGTTTTGTTTGTTTTTATTTGTAAGGTACCTAATTGATTTTGCCCTAAATTTAGTCTGCGTAATCTAAAAGCAGTTTATGTTAAAGACTAAAGATAGAAAATTTTGCCACTCCATGATTGCTACCAGTTTCATTGACCTACCAACAAATGGACATCGTGTCCGCGCTCAAGTGTCCGAACCAAAAGAGAAACAATCACGCGCCAGTCTCGTTTCTATTTTATATTAGTATATAATATTATCTATGCTCGTTTCGTCGGCTGACTTTACTATACATTCAATATGCCGTACCTACTGTAATGTGAAAAGGTGTAAAAACTAGTCAAATAAAGTAAAAAAATAATATTTTCAGTAAGTAGACCATTGTTTTGTTTGTTTTTTAATTGATTTTGGCTTTATTATTTACAAGTATTATTTTGCTTAAAAACAAAGAATTTGTTTTAAATTTTGAATATTTGTAAAAATAAATCATCAACATAATATTCACTAGAAGCTGCATACTGCATAAAGTGAATCATGGCGCGGCCTATTGGTGGAAGCTATATAAGCTAATAAATTGTTGCAAAAAAAAAATCAACGCTATTATAAGGGTACAAGGTTTAAAATTAGAATGTTAAAGTTTGCATCTATCAATATATTATAGACTGTCTATTGACTAGACACTTTTTCGGGAATTTTGTACTAAATCCGACGTCCATTTTTATTAGGTCAATGACCAGAGCTAAACAACTTTTATTTAAAAAAAAAAAGATAACACCCAGCTCTTAGGAATAATTCTTGTATCGCAGGGGACTTTACAAACATCTAATTAAGTATATGCAGTGAAGGTTTATAAAAGTAACTAACACTAGGAACTGTTTACAGAAAATTCCAATACTGTTGATCCATGGCTGGCCATCATCCATTCGTGAGTTCTACGAAGTCATCCCATTGCTGACTACACATCGTACCGATCAGAACTTTGTATTTGAAGTCATTATTCCTAGCCTACCAGGTCATGGATTTTCTCAGGTAAAATTAAATGACTGACGCCACTACTCACTGTGGCGTCTGAAAGCGCGAGCCTATTTGTCGATATACTTATTCCAACATTGATGGTATAAACCAAGGATGGCAAAGGCAGTATAATCGAGTTCGATCCCCAGTCTCAGGACTACACCTCGCGCGGCGAACACTTCCAACTTTGCGAAATTATTTGCATATTTTTTTACCAACTATCATCGCATGGTGAAGCAATACGTGGGACACTCAGAAAGTTTTGAGAAACTAGAAATCTAACTTCTATGGATAAAATATTTTAATTAAATCTTTTCAAAGAACTTTCCACCACCCTCTATACAAAGTTTCATGCGTCTAAACCAATTTTAGAAACATTTTTTCTAGTCCGCCGCAAACACCTCTTCCACGGCCTTCTCGAACGCTGCTAGCGCGTCTTCCGGCGATGAAAACTGTATCCCTTTCAGCTGATTTTTTATTTTAGGCAATAAAAAGAAGTCACACGATGCCAGATCAGGACTGTAAGGAGGGTGACCCAAGACTGACCAGTGTGATGTCCAGGAAGTCCCTCGTTTTGAGCGCTGATTGCGCGGGCACATTGTTATGGTGAAGCAGTACCCCGCGGAGTCCGCTGTTCGGTCGCTTGTTGCTCATTGCAGACAAAACTTCTGGCAGGCGTTTTGTGGTATACCATTCAGCGTTGATGCTGCTTTGGTCTCGTAATGGAATTTAAATCAGATACCCCGTCAAAGTGAAGAAACTAGCAATCAAAATTTTCCCTGCGCTTCCCTTTCGTAGGCGTTGGTTCGTTTTGAAACAACCAAACTGTCGACTGACGCTTTCTTTCTGGATCGTATTAATAAATTCAGGATTCGTCACCTGTCACAAGTCGTAAACGCGAGGAGCCTGCTTCAAATTTTTGAAACATCACGGCACCACCACACGGGCCTGCTTCTGAGCTTCGGTGAGGTTGTGCAGCACCCAGCGCGAAACTATCCTCCTCACGCGAAGGTGCTCCTGTAGAATCTTGTGAACGCTTCCCGAAACAATTTGCAATGTATGCTTCGTATGTAATTCGCCTATTTTCTTGAATTAAATTTTTTACTGCCAGCCCACTTTTTTCCATGACAGCCGTCGTAGGACGACCACTCCTTTGTTCATCGCCCAAAGTAAGGCGACCGCGCTTGAACTCGCTATGCCAACGGCAGATGGTTGCTTTTCCTTCATCCATAAAAGCCATTTGAATTTAATCAAATAACTTGTCAGGTTTTAGGCCACATTTAAAATCGTAGAAAATCATCGCACGAAAATGTTTTCGATGCAGGGGGGTTAGGCAGAATGTCATATCTCACATGTCGGTCGTATCGTGATCACTGTGATTGGTTGAGAGATCACCGTGTTTGGCCAACGGATTATTGCGACATCACGCGTCGGTTTCTCTACCAATCACAAGTGAGTCGACATGTGAAATATGAGATTCCGTCTAACCTCCAAATCCATTTTTAAATGAGACATGATAATTTAATTCGGCTCTCGAAAAAATGTGGAGGGAAATTCGAACAATGGTATTTTTACTTTTAAATAACCAAATTTTTCTAAATATTTACAAGTGCCTTATACAAAAAAACCTTTTTTTCGCAAAACTTTCTGTGTGGACGCTTGGTGGAATGGCCTTCCCTTTCACTATCAGACGACCCATGCCCAACAGTGGGATTGTGATAGATTGAGAAAAAAAAAACTTATGACAACTATGAAGGCGAAATCATTATTAACGATTAACATACAAGAGAAGTACAAGTTATTTGTGAATGAATGCATGTAAATGCTTCCGATAGATGGCGTTGGTCGTAAAGACAAATGTGATAAGGAGATTGGGATGATCGAAAGATCTGTACTATAGCTCAGTGGCTTAGAGCACTTCCCCGGATTGGAAAAGACGCGGGTTCGATTCCCGCTAGTACAAAAAGTCTCTTTTTCCTTATTCACAAATAACTTGTACTTTAAAAAGTGGCGGAGCATGTCAAATGCTAAAAAATATAGATCAGAAATAAAAGAGAAGATTTATTATTATTATTTTTTAAATTGACATGTTCAGAGAACAAATTATTGAAAGATACTGGGTCTACGTGACATCATACCGATGGCAAAGATGTCATATGACCCATAACATTTTCAACACACAGTTACAAAGACAACGACAGGTTACAAAGTTAGCCGCCATCAAATCATGACAAAGGTAATATCGAAAAGCAAATTGTAGTTTTTGGAGTAAATCGGTGATTGATGGGTTTATTACCAAAAATCGAATTTATATAGAACAATATAGCGATTTTATTTCACATTCAATTTAAAAAAAAATGAAAAACAATTGCAATTTTCATGAAAAGACCTATACAAATGTTCACTACTTAGGTGTTCAGAATCGAGTACCGAACCCATGTTATCAATTATCGGTACGATGTCATTTAGGTACACTCTGTATAACTCTAACAGCAACACAGTTGGAATTCAAACCCATGGCTTCTGGAAATGTATCCCAAACGGTTTAACCAGTAAGCTACCGTTAATATTACTCTAGGTAATTGATTTTCCTCTCACATCCTTTGTACATATGTGTATAATATATGTAATAGATATTTGAAATTTCAACAGGGTCCAACGCGCCGAGGAATGGGTCCAATAGAAATCGCTGTGATACTACATAATCTAATGAAACGTATCGGCCACAGCAATTACTATGTGCACGGAGGAAACTTTGGGCATGCTGTCGGTTCTCTCATGACTACCATTTTCCAAAATAATGTACAGGGAATCCATTTTAAAACTCCTTCAAGCGGATTTAATACACAAGTTACATGGACACGTCGGATATTGGGTATGTGTTCTCTTGTATGTATTTCAATAGTGCGGTATTCCCAAGTTTGGTTCCGTTTTAAGGTTTTTTGTGGTAGATATTATGTGGTATAAGCATACGGCTCATCTGACAGTAGACAGTTACCACAGCTTATTGATACTAGCGACATCAGAAGTTACAAACGCGCGTTGCCATCATCAGCAAAAGGGGCAGGAAGTGGAGAGGAAGGGTGATAAAGATCCCCTCTTTGTCACCCTTCCTCTTGTGTGGACTTTAAAAACATAACAATTTAACGAACACAAAGTACACCACACACAGTATGAGTATCATATATATTTGTGGATACATAAGATAGTTTATGTGGGAATCAACCCCACAACACTCGGCAAAGGGCGATCAGTAGTTCAGCATTTATACCACTATGCCATCTTAGCAGTCACCTTTTTGCACGATTGAAACGTTTGTGGCAAGACCTACTGAAACAATCAAAACAAAATAATGTGGGCATTTTATCTATTTTGCTGTTTTTATTAATGATGATCTCAGCCCACGGCGGCCAGTGTCAAGAAGTACTAGCCAACCGCGCAGGAGATATTACAGAGCCCACCTTATGGTAAGCGATACCCATCGCTCATGGACTCAACTATACTGAGAGTATTGTCAAGCTGCTGCGTACCATTTCATTTCTCAGCTATGAAATGAAAGAATAAACAGCTAAGTATCTTCTGCTATAGCCAAAACACACTGATGTCACACAGGAGACGGTGGTACCGACCCGTTCGAGCCCGATAGCAACTGAGTACTCTCACTTGGTACCTAGTCCTACCACCAGCAATGCAATGGGTGATACTTGCTTAATTCCCTTAGTCACATTATACGACACCCGCGTGAACGGATGGGGTGGAGACACTTGTATTAGGTGCAGGACCAACGACTGTACGTGCTTTCGAAAATACGCGGTAGAAACACCGCCACCGTCCTAACTCCGAGTTACTATTGAAATTTCTTGATGGAAAAAACCCAATAACTGTTTGTTGGCTTCGATGCGAACCTGAAAGCTCATGATCCCCAGTCGTATAGACCACCACTAGACCACCGAGGCTGTTAAATTGTAGTGTATCAAATCACACGCGCTGTTATTATAAGTTATTAAGAAATTTATTATAAGTTATTAAGAAATTTATTATAAGTTATTAAGAAATTTATTATAAGTTATTAAGAAATTTATTATAAGTTATTAAGAAATTTATTATAAGTTTTTAAGAAATTTATTATAAGTTATTAAGAAATATTTAAAAAAAATTGATAGATTTTAACGCTTAAGGCACCCGAGGTGATAGCAGAATTACGAATAGTGCGGTACTGATGATGTCCATGATCATAAAACTTATTCAAATTAATTTGTAGATGTTATTTGGCCATCGTTATTAGAAGATCCCAAAGACAATAAATATCCCTTGATAGAATATAGAAAGCTTCTGGATGTTTCTGGATATTACAATTATTACATGCAACCTTATAAACCAGACACTATTGGTAAGTAACAAATACTTCGTTTCGTTTAAGCCAGAGTTATGGACACCAATTCAGTAGTCTACCATCATAAAATATATATCTAAGACTACCTCTATCTACCGGGTATACCAGCAGGGGGCGCCTGCAGGCGTGGACTTTTTCAGTGTTTAAATTTGTTTTACACCTTTTTAATACGTTTTTATTCGAGTACAAATTATTATTTGTGAATGAGGAAAAAGAGAACTTTAGTACGAGAGGTAGCTCAGTGAATTAAAGCACTTCCCCGGATAGGAAGGGACGCAGGTTCGATTACCGCTCGAAAAGTTAATTTTTTCCTCATTCACATACAATAATTTGTACTCTAAAAGTAGCTAAGCATGTCAAGTGCTAAAAATATATATCAAAACGTTTTTATTAGCTTCACCTCAATGTATGTAACAATCTTTGAACATGATTTTCATCCACAAAAAACACGTGTTAATGGCTAGTTGGGACTTAGAAGTATAAAATAATAAAAATCAACAATAGTCAGTAATGATTGTAAAAAAGGCCTAGGATACTCTTTACTATGCCTTAAAATAATCATAATAAATGTTATAAACAGCTACCGATGACCTATTTTTAACATTACATTTCAAACACCCCATATTTTTCACAATCCTTATTATTTATTTTAAACTTACTTTCTTTTCAGTTCAAGTATCTATTAATGTGTTTTTTTTTTTAGTTTTTTTTAATTATAATTTATTTCCTTTTCTGAATACATGTCCTGGAAATACTCAGCAGAACTTGGCCATTATATTATGTAAATGGCGCTGTAAGACAACACTCGGTCTAAGTAATTCATTTTAGAGAACAAATTATTTGTGAAAGCAGAAAAAGAGCTTTACTTTCACTAATCATTTGTTTTTTTCAAATGCTAACGGATCAGAATAATTCATTTTATCTATCCTAGCCTCATCCCAAACTATTGAAGTGTGACTAAATTACAGGTATTAGCCTATCAGAATCTCCTGCAGGATTAGCGGCTTATATACTCGAGAAATTCTCAAACTCGCCGGAAAGCCTTAAAGCTTCAGACGGAGATCTACTGAAGACGTTTTCGCTAACGCACCTTTTGGACAACGTCATGATATACTGGGTGACCAACTCCATAACTGCTACTATGAGACAATATGTGGAATATTATCCCAGCATGGCTGTGATGGATCAGTAAGTGTACCTGTATTTTCTTTCTTATCATCACGCCATCTTTGCGGGTTAATTGATTTTGGGAGAAACCTGTTTCAAGTTTTATTTCTATAACATAGTCCATACATATGGGTTACTTCATATGTAATTGCGTTTTATATCAAACTAGCTTTTTCCCGCGGCTCCGTAGACAAAAGCTTTTAGGTTATATCTCAAGTTTGCGATAAAGTAGCGGGAATAAAACTTATACCAATATCAAATAAAAAAGTTGAATCAAAATCCGTTCAGTAGTTTTTGCATGTATTTGGTTGTTTTTGGTCTTAGTGCAGTTTAGGCAGATTAGGTTTGGTGTAGTTTAGATTTTTCGTAAAAAAAAAAGTTGTCAGTAGTAGCCCGGAGTTTGGAAATGTGCCCGGTAGACGTCAATAGGCTCGCCCCCTATTACGTGGGACTCAAACACAGCTGGCGAATCGTGGGTGTGTAATACACCTCTGCCTAACCCTTCGGGGAATACAGGCGTGATGGCATAGCCTCAGGTTGAGTGTCAATTACTCATATTTAGACAATTTTTGGGTTGGTACCTTTTAGCATAACTCACCATTATTTTATTCAAAAATAAATTAAATAATCTTTGAATTTCGAAACAAGGTTTCTTTTTCTTCGTCTTTAAAATCCATCACCATTGCCGTTGATGACAGAGGACCGTGCTCTACCTTAACGATTTTTTTACCTATAGGTACATTTCTTGATTTGTCTAAATTATTTTCTTGTTTTGTACTTTTTAGATCAGTTTTTTATTTCCGGAGACGGGTTACAGGTTATAACATTTTATATGTAATGCATATCTTGTGATCATTATGAGGGTACTGAGTTCGTAGAGTGAAGGGATTCTCTGAACGAGTATTTACTAACTAATCCGCGCTAAATAAAACTATTGTTGATGTCTTTTGATATATATATTTTAAAGCATTTTACATGCTATATAAATTAACACAACGTGTGAACATTTGAAATCGAAAATGACAATCACGAGCAGAATTTGAACCTGCGTCTCCTGGATACCGTCCAGTTTAATTTATTGTTGAAGTCGTTTATAATGTAGCCTATGTTATCAGACCATAATAACGAATCGATTAACACCTTGCTCATCAATATCGGATGAATAGAGTAGGCGCTACTGAGGAACATACGTAAATACATGATGAAATCATAACCCTTCCTTTTGGCTTCGCCGTAGTCGGGTGAAAAAGATTGAGTATGGTTGTCCACCCCCCTCTGTGGAAAGAAATGTGGTGATACAAATTATACTTAGCCTATCACCACATGGACAAAAATCAAAAATAAGTTATTTCAGGATCCCAACTGACGTGCCAGCGTGGAGTATCAAGTTCAAAAGCGATGACCAATTTTCTTTGGATGATGATTCGCTTAAAGCAAAATACCACAACCTTCTAGGAACAACCGTGGTAGAAGTCGGAGCACAATTCCCAGCCATGGAACATCCAAAAATTTTAGTGGATGACATTTATAAAGCTGTCAGTACATTCAGAGATTTCCATGTTCAACAGTAAGCTCTTTGTTTAAAACCCGTATTGTTCTATATAATATGCAATATACAAAAATGAATCCCTGTTTCCCTTGGTCACGCCATAACTAACGACTACCTTCATTTTCATCCATCTTTTTTTTTTAAGTTTTCTAAGATTGTAGGAGGTTGTTACGGAAAGAAAAATTAGAAAATTGGAAAAAAACTATTTTTAATGTCTGTCGAGTGAGCTAGTATTCTATTATGTATAAGTAATAGTTCCAAAGATATTGCTGTACCGGCTTTTCGATACCACAAGTATCCCCATCTTCCTAGGCCTATAGACATAGGCCATATAAAGGAAGACTCCTCTGTACTCTAGACTATATATATACCAAACTTCAACACAATCGGTAAAGTAGTTACGGCTTCTAGAAGTTAGAAACAAACATACTTGCATTTTAATTTTATAGTAATCTCCATGATACAGAGACTATATTTTGAGTAGAATATTTTCATTATTTCTATTAACTTGTGTCAAAAATGTTTACAGGAATCAAACCCAACATTTACCAAAGAATCCAGAAAATGAACTAATGACAAATTCTGTTAGTGATGAAGAAACTCTCCCAAATGAAGCAACCAAAACAGTTTATAATTTCACAGTCAAAGATATTCACGGTTATGAAGTTAGTTTAGAGAAATATAGAGGGAAAGTACTCATTATCGTCAATGTAGCTTCTCAATGCGGTTATACGGACACACATTATACCCAACTAAATGAATTATATGAAAAATATGAAGACAGAGGTCTTCGAATACTGGCTTTCCCTTGTAATCAATTTGGTGGCCAAGAACCAGGAAGTCATATTGAAATATTACAATTCATAAGAAAGAGGGACGTTAAATTCGACATATTTGAGAAAATTGAAGTCAACGGCGAAAATACTCACCCATTGTGGGACTTTTTGAAGAATAGCCAAAGAGGTACTTTGGGAGATTTCATTAAATGGAATTTCTCTAAGTTTATTGTTGACAGAAATGGGAATCCAGTAGGTAGGTTCGGACCTAATGTTAATCCTAAAGATTTGGAACCTTTTTTAGCAGACCACTGGTAGTGTTACAATTTATGTATTCATGGTACTTTAGTATTGACTTAACTATTTTCGATAAATTAACAATTATTTTAATAATAATAATAATTAAACACAAAGTGAAAAATGTGAAATCGAAAATAACAGTCACGAGCAGGATTCGAACCTGCATCTCCTGGATACCGTCCAGATGCTTTGCCAATTCAGCAGTCAGGAGCAAGGGTCACGACTGCTCGTGACTGTTATTTTCGATTTCACATTTTTCACTTTGTGTTTAATGTATGTTGCTAAGCATGTCAAATGCTAAAAATGTATATAAAAATATCTAAATAATAATATCACAAACAAAAAAAAACATTCTACATTTAACTATTCCTTCCATCAATAAGGCGAATTGATTGTTGTTTTATCTGGAGCGGATTTTTACTATGTTTTTACTAAATCATTTCTTGTATATCTGCCCGGGTGCAATTTTGAGACTGATTTTAAATTAACTTCCCAATGAGCTAGATACTTGAAATTTGGACCATAGCTCAAAAGTGGATGACATGCATGAAGTTGTGAAAAAAGAACATAACCTTGATAAGCAGAAAATGGGGTGTATGCAGCAGATAATTGATGCATTCATAGCATGCTCCACGTTTTTCGTTTCCAATCTTACAAGTGTTTTAATTATTTTATACTTTTTAGTATATAAAAACATGGTACGTTAATATTTTTTTATGTTATTATTTAACCACCATATAAACTATCTCGCTTTATTGATGGAAAGAACTACAGATAATAAATCGATGTTCGATTATAATTTTGCATGAAACTTTTTATCTCGAATATGACTGAGGCGAGACTAATGCTACAAATAGTATGGATTGGTGCCGTTCAAAGTTAATACATGGGGGTAGGAAAAATTATACGTTAGTCAAAAATACAAAGGTGTGCAGTTGTGTACCAAGTAAAAAGTTCGATTTGTTTTTTGTCCTACGAATCATGGATTTAGTGAACAATTTATTTTTGAATTGGGGAAATGATTGGCCAAGCAAGTGAAGTGAGTGTACTTTGGTGGTTATACATATGGCTACATTTTTTTGTATCTCTAGGGGTGCCGTCCCCTCCAGGCTCCTGGCGACACCCTTGCATATGTGTGTATTTTATAGCCAGCAATGACTTATTACAACAAAAATGTAATATATTACCAATTGACTGTATATTGTTATTATATTAAATTTGTAAATGACTGAACAGAAATAATATTTTATAATAATTTAAGAATTGAAATCGTTTAAAAATTAAAATCACTATAGATTGAAATATTTGAAGAAACTTTAGACCAAATTTAAATTGGTTTGAAAGAGCTTAATACTCCACTATTAATCCTTTATTTATAAGTAAAAATCTTGTGATATGATTTTGTGCAAACTATTTTTATAAATGAGGACATCAATTTGTGAAAATATAGTTCAGATAATAAACCTCAGATGTAGTTTGTTTACATATTAGGGTTCAAACTTTTCGACTGCGACGAGGCCACGGCGCGGCACACGCTCGTGTCGTGCCTGGCTTCGACCGTGCAGCGCCGTGAACTCTCTTGGCAATAGGTGGCGTCGTTAGAGCATCGTTCTTAAAATCTTGGGATAAAGGAATATAATGATGACTAACTAACTACAATGAAAGAACAGATCCTCACATGAATTTAATATATCATTATATATAATGAAATTGGTATAATCTATACCATCTCATTAAAAGCTAATGCATAAATCTTTTAAATTTCAAACGGTCTGCCTGCCGAGTCTAAGTTTGGAAAAGTCTTGGATCGTGTTCCGAGAGCTTGTCTCACTCCACTGCAATTCTGGTATAGCGGCTATCAGCTAGATGACGGAAATTATCAATTATTTAATTTACTTATTATTAGTTAAATTAGTAGTGATACGAGACTTACTCGTTCGAGCATGAATGGGCCGGCTCAGTCGGGGGAACTATTCTCACAGATCAGCGTGAAACAATGGTAGACTATTTTTGTGTTTCATATGCTCAGTGAGGGCGCCGGAGGCCGAAACCACCTTCTTATACCTCCTCGCCACCTCCTATGCCTTTCCTTTGAGATGGCGATGCGCGAGTGATACCTCTGGTGTTGCTAGCGTCTATACTCTATAGACTACTGTTACCGCTTACCATCAGGTATATTACATGTTTACTCGCGGCAAATACTGCATTGTTTTAAAACATTAATGGTTTTTTATTGCTTATGGTGAGCAGACGATCTACTACCTTTTTTGTTGTTGTTAAGGCGGGATAAAATGTTCCTAACCGCACGTCGTCGTTCGGGGCAACGAAAAGGGTAGTGTGGGGAGACGATCTACGACCAAACTGATGGTAAGTTGTAAGCGCCGCTTATGAACTCAACAATACTAGCAGTACCTACAGCCCTGGTGCTTCTCAAGATTTCCATTTAGCAGATGCTTGATAGAAGCCTATCTCCAACAACTAAAACACTAGAGGCGCTTCACGATCGGAAACACGGCAGACGACGTCACCGACCCGCTCGGGGCCGATAACAAGTGGATCCTACTACTTACACTTAATTGCCTCGTATGACACCCGCGGAATACAATGGGGCGGTGACACCTGTATTCCTAGTCCCTCTAAAATAAAATATTTTAACATTTTTCAAAGTAATACTTCGGTTGATAATATTTATAATATAAATATACAATATGTTCCATAAACTACTAGTTTTCATCACGCTATTTCCCTTGTGGGGTAGGCAGAGAGAACAGAGTGCCAAGAGGCTCTATTCTTGCATACATCTCTCGCTTCCTCAACATTCACAATTCTCCTCAGACCCGCTCGCCGGTTACGGAGACTCCTAACACATACATGACCGATATGGTCAAGACACCGCTACTGACAGCACTGCCAGGGGTGCTTAGATTCTCGTAGAAGCGCGTGTCTGTGAGTGTACCGTTTCTAACGATTTGTTCCTAGTTTCCGTACTGGTTTATATATTTACTGTGCCAATACTCTCTTTCATACCTACTTGCTCTCTTACGTCGTCGTTACGAATACGGTCAGTCAGCCTAACTCTACAGATTTTCCGCAGAGATCGCATTTCGACCGCATTGATATTATTCTCATGGTCTTAAATTACGCTATAGCATTATTGAATAATTGGGCCCAAAGAATTTTTCAAACAGGCTTCGTAGTTCCAGATATGCACCTGGATACAAAAAATAAACAAACAGTACAGATGGCCTTGTGTCGTGGTTCCAATTCCCATGCAGGAATTCTTTAAATTTTTTTCCACAAATGGTTGTTCTGAGTCCTGGGTATGTATTTTGCGTAGGTGAAAGTGGATGTTTTTGAAGTGAAAAACGTATAAAAAAAATATATTCTTTGAAATAATATCCACAACTTTATGACTCAACTTAATCGTTGCCATTGTGTCCTCTACAATTGGTTTGTAATCTAAGCAATCTCTCATCCATTGACAGGAAAAAGTTTGTTATCTATACTAATTACGATCTATGCAACTTCTAATATAAATACGAAATAATAGGATAGGTATATAAAATGCAATACACACAATAAAGGTTTTCTTTATTCTTACTTTAAGATTTCCGGCACCACATAAAAGTATTATTTGAAATAAATTACATATAGGTTAATTACATAGAAATGTTACAAAGAATATTGTGTTAACGACACTATGACGCATATAGTGTGAGTGTACCGATTGTCTGTACAAATAGTAATACAAATTGAATTTACTATATAAGTAGCTATTACCTTCTTAATTTAGCGACATACTCATGTACATACATACAGTCCTGATAATATTAATCGAATATGTATATTTGATTCTTGCAATAATAAGATTCAATTGTACCAAACTAATATTACTATGTATTTTACAGTAACTACTTGAAATTTTACCAGTACAATTTACTTCAAACATTACTTCTATATACCTCTAGGCAAGATATGGGTTAATAACATTGTTATATTATAATCAACTCAAAAATAGTAAGTAATGAAGTCTATGACAGGAGCTACTGCACTTCAGTTCATAATGCTCTTCTAATAATAGATGTTTTTTTATAGTACCTGTGTGGCGAACGAGCATGCGGCCCACCTGATGGTAAGCGGCCATACGAAACACAACAGTAAGATTAACTACCGTTGTTACACACTGGTCTATTGTGAGAGGGTGCTACTTCCCCGATCGAGCTGGCTCATCCATGCTGGAAGGCTTCTCTTGTAATACTTTGTGCCTTCTCTTGTCATGTTTTAGGATTTAAAAAAGAATTGTTAAAATCTTCATTGAAATAAATAAAAGGAAATTAAGTAATTATTTTTTGAGGACCTTCCATATTAAATATTACTAATCTTGAATGACTATAAAAGCACTTGTTATTAACCACAAACCTTGTTTACTATGCTACTACTCAAGGTATATCTTTAATAACCTCAGCAAGCTGCTCCCTTGTGAACATGTGGAACATTGAGCCAGGGGTCATAGTGACCACTTCTACATTATTCTCTGAGAGTTTTTCCTCCATAACTTGCTTGAGGATTGTGAGAGCCGACTTGATAGCTTCTTTGAGAGTCATTGACTTGTGATAGACTTCCTGTTAACAAAAATGTCTAATGTAATCATTTTCTCTCATATATAGTAGTGTTACACAGTTGACTTCAGTCACACCTAGAAAAGGTTCCTGAAAGGGTTAACCGCCTCATCAGCAGACCACTGAGGCACAGTTCTAGTAGTCCCCTAATACAGACTGAAAGACAGTACACATGGGTTTGTTTAGTTGGTGAGGGCCCCTCGCTACCCTGTTCATTGCCCCAAATAATGGTGCGGATATGTGAATTTTATCTGACAATGAGTGAAAAAAACGAGTGTCACACATAATGCCTCACATGTGAATAAGAACTTATCTGCTTTAAAAACATACATTTAGTGTTTCTAACTAGAGGTTTGTATTATTTTAACTGAAATACCTTTTTTTCTAGAAAAATGGAAATGTTCCTAATTTAAAATTTTTGTAATATCTTATTATTATTATACACTAAAATTAAACCGTCGAAACCCCCAGCTCTGTAATTACAATCCTGCAGACTGTCAATTTCTATTGCAAGACTTTTCATGGGTAACAGATAAGAAACTGATGATGTTAATAAACAAAACAATAATGGATTTACCTTGAGACTCTGCTGAGCACCTTCACTACCTGAGCCAATGGCTTTAGCATCATACTGAACAAATGTACCTGAAGGATCCATATGAAACAATTGAGGACCTTTCTCATCAATACCTGCAATCAGATATCATTATGTCTAAAGATACTTACATCTGCTAAATCTAATTAATTATTGCAATTAAGAATCATATACATCATGTTGTAATTATGAATATCAGTTGTATCTCATACATATTATTTGGAATTTTATGTCTTTAAACCTTGGAATTTTAAGATCTTGGCAGCTTAGCTGGTAAAGGGTAATGGTTCAAATCCTCTTTTTTTTTTCAAAAATATTTATTTTTATCATCTAGTCAGTGTTGCCATCACACAACCTGTTGTAGCATCGGGTCCATGAAGAATATTATATTACGAAGATACTATTAATTGGGTTAATTCTTATATAGGCTCAAGATTTGTTGTTTCTCTGACAGGAATTCAAATGGGAGAAAGTAGTACTAATAACAGGCAATACTTTGAGTGAAAAGGTTTTTTACTTCACACTTTGTTTCATTTGTAAAAAAATTGTAGGAAACAGAAATGTATTTTACCCCTTCTGGATGAAGTAAAATTTGAAATAGTGAATATGAAGTACTCAGAACAATCAAATATTTTATTACTTCCATATGAGAACCATCTCTTGGAGACTTGGAATAATTATGATTTGTTTTAATAAGCTAAATGGTCACAGATAGTGACATGTACATATAAATATAGAGTGATAAATTAATAATTCTACCATGCTTTGGTAAAGTTGCCTAGGGAACAACAATTTAGTGGGTCAACATCTTTATGTTGGGATCTATATACAAAATATTACTAACCTGCAAACATGACAGCAACTCCAAATGGACGAGACATAGCAGTACCGCTGTCATCATCACTATCGCCAAACTGTATAGCAAGATTCGAGACAGATTGTGCACAAGATTCCACACTCATACGCTCATTATAAACAAACCAGTGGTTCTGACACTCCACACGAGCACGCTCAACTAGGGTCCTAGAATGAGAAATGATCTATTAAATAAAACACAACCTATTTAATTCAACACTGGGATTATATATCATACACAAGTAAATTAATAGTTGAGGCTTTATTAAGTTTTACCTAGAATCAGCCATAAGACCTGATACAGCACAGGCAATATGCCTATCAACCTCGACTATCTTCTCAATTGTCGTAGGTTCCATCAATGGAGACGTAATTCTCTTTTCCACTGCTAGAACAACTCCTTCCGAAGTGCAAATGCCAATGGCAGTGGATCCAAGTTTTATAGCCTCTATAGCATATTCCACTTGGAACAATCGCCCTTCTGGACTGAATGTGTTGACGCCACGGTCGTACTCGGAGCGTGTAAGGAACATCTAAAAAATTAAAAATATTAGTATATCCCTCACTGACCTAGGTTATGAATATGACATAGCACTTTGTTGTTAGGCTTATAAAACGTAATGCTAATTTAGTTCGTATACGTACTTTATGATATTATACTTATAAACACAAAACAAGGTAATTATTGTTGTAATTACAATACTTTAACCACAATAGTCTATTTATTTAATTTTTACATGTACCGTACGGTATTAGCAGTATTTCAAAGACAAAGAGTAATATGCCCACAGACTAATTAGTGTAATATGCCAAAGAGAAGAGTAGCACCTAGAATATCTCTGCATACTCTGGTTACTTAGACAAAGAATATTATCGACTCGCTACTAATATGACACTAAGGATGAAGAAAAGGATGCACTTATTAGGTTTCAGCAAGAGTGAGAGACACATGTATAAGTATTTTATCCTATTCGCATATGCGTTATTTGTATTTGGACCTAATCAACTGGGTCCCAACAATAAGGTGGCCAACCGTCCCCATCATCGGTGTATAAGCTTGTTTTGGTATTTACGTAAAAAAAAAACCTTCATTAAACACGTTATAAACGCTAATGTTACATGTTCTAATACATTTTAGGCCAAATATAAGCATGACTGTAATCTCTTTTGTCCTGTCATTCTTGTATCCGGCTAAAACAGATAGTAGGTACATTTTAGTCAACAAAGTTATAATCATAGCTATCTTTTAAAATTATTTATAGTTTGACATATTAGGTCCTGCCAGCGCGGTACCGCACTGGTTCCTACAAGGAGGTATTCTCTTCCTCTTCTTCTCCACCTTTATGAAGCCGCCTTTGTCAATCTTGTGATGTTGCAAAACTTTGGTGGATTCACAGAAGCCGTTGTCCCCTTTTCTATTTCCTGCTTGCCGTTTAGATACAGCAGGTCTATGTGCGGCGACGATAGTAGCATAGGCACGTTTCGAGGTCGATGTACCTGCATGTGTCACTCCTTCAACTGATGTTGACGCAGCGACGGCGGCGGGGCACGGTGCAGCGCAAGCAATATCAGCGGTGGGTGACGTAGTGGAAAACTCAAAACTGCCGATGGAAGCGTTTTGCGCCCCGCGTCGTGTGTTCACATTAGAGGCGACCTACTTACCGAAACAGCGTAACGCAATAACTCTACTTCGGTACGTAGTTCCCCTGTGGTGTTATATGACACCTCCAGCTTGGACATTACCTCGGCCAGGTTCACTTTCAAAGATGTTATATCCTTCAGCAACCTGGTGACATCGTCGTGGTCAAAGGTGACGGGGGGGTAGCTTATGTAGCTCCTTCGCCACGAAAGCAGGCACGTCATCCAGATCGGTTGTCTTGCGCATCGTGATGATGTCTTGCACACTCTTCTCGCCTCCATCTCTCCGCCGGGACGGTATCTGGTCGACTTTTCCGAGCTTCCTGCTTGAAGGTAGATCTACAGATCTGCAAGATGCTGCCCTCATCCATAAAATCGATGGCATGGTTGATAAATACCAAAAGCTCATTGACTACGAATGTTTGCGAACTCATAGCCACGAAAACGGGCAGTGGCTATAGCCACGCCGAACGCGAAAAAAATATTCGTACCGGCTGCGTAAACACGTCCGTGCACGGCCGTGCCGTGCCGCAGTATGTTAATACTTATGGCCGTCCCATCTTCCAGGGAATAATGGTCATCCCTTCAGGCCTTTTACCATCGTCCCGTAAAGGCTAGATGGCTCCAAGACAGTGGAATAACTATAGCGCGGCAGAGAAGGCAAAATGCCACGGGCCCCCGACCCTTCGGGGTCCCCAACCCGAGAGACACGTTCAGAAAAAATTTTAAACACCAAACTTTTCTGGAGCGTCCCTACAGAAGCCAGCCAGCCAGAAGTCACTCAGCCTGAAGAAATCTTCGAGTTGTTGGTCAGCTGTCAGACTAAATAAAATAAGGTCTATAGTAGGAGACATTCTTACGCAAACACAAGATGTGTTACGCCGTTAGGTGGAGTCATATGCGGTTGTTTGGGGTGATACCGGTGTCACGTGTGGTCTAATAGATCAGCACTCCGTACCGGCATCCTCTGTTGACATTAATAATAATACGTTAAATGGGCGATTAGAAGTGTGGAAAACGGTATGTTTAGATTTGTATTTTAGCACTTGATATGATCAGCAACTTTACAGAAAATATACTGTAAAGGCATTTTACGGACGATAACGTTTTGTGAGAGTTTCACAAACAATGCATCAGTCGCCATACATTTTTCGGAACGTGACACTTATTCGCGCGTACAGTTGGCGAATGCCGTTCATCGATTTATAAGACGTTATCACGTCAAAAGTATTTGTGAAAATATGTAAACAGAGAATATTACTGCGAGCGGGATTCGAACCTGCGTCCCTTCCAATCCGGGGAATTACTCTATATCGTTCTAGACCGCTAAGAAGGGATGCAGACGCAATTCTCTTTTTCCACATATTCACATATAATTTGTTCTTTAAATGCTATATGATGAAAAATGTAGGTATATAATTATGGCTTTGGAGAAAGCAATTGACGTGGTGGTACAAGAGGAACTTTGCAGCATTTTTATAGAGTATGGTATTATCGGTAAACTGCTGCGGACGGTGCAGTCCAATTACATGGACTACAAAACTAGTGTGCGGGTGCGTTCTACCAGCTAGACTGTTTATCATATATTAGATAATGTCTCCAAAGGTTGAATGAAATTAATGTGGTAGTTTAGATTGACGATTTAGTGGTTAATTGGACTGTGTTGTGCAGAAATTATTCAACCCACAAACTGGAGAAAGTTATTGTTTTTTTGCCAAGCAATCGAAAATAATCTCTATTTTCATGACTCTAACACTCGATTTATTCTGTCAACTACATTTTTTTTATGACAGGTTATACCAACCCAAGACTACGAAAATACTGAAAAAATAAAGTAGAAGTGGTTCAAATCGGAATAACTTTTATGTTATTTAGCTCATTTCTGCACAACACGGTCCAATTCATTGCTATATGCAAACGATGCGGTCCTATTAGCACAATCAGCGACTGACCTGCAAACCCTAGTCTACGTCATACAGAAGATTGTAAGAAAAGGGGCCTGCATGTGAATGTGAGTAATACCAAAATAATGGTCTTTGAAAAAGGATAAGCAAGAACAGATGGTAGGGTAATAATAGACAATGGTGTGCAAGTGGATGAACAAGTACCTATATCTTCGATATGGATTTAGTCGGGATGGAAGATACACCACTGATATATAGAGAAGCGTAAATGCGGGAAATAAGAGTGAACGGAGCCTTGGGACAACTTCTTGGCAGTCACCACCTCAGCCAGAAGATAGGCGTCACACTACACAACGCAGTGCTTGTCCAAACACTATTAATGGAAGCGAGAGTTCGGTATGCAGGAAGGAGGAAAATATTGGTGTAAAGATGCGAAAATGTTTCGGATATGTACAAAGAAACGAAGGACGAGCGATTGGTGAAGAAGATATACAATGCGAAAGTGGAAGGATGTACGTACAGAGGAGATCGAGACTAACTTACCTAGACCAAATCGGTCATTTATCGAAGAAAGGTGGAAACTTTAAGCGCTAAAATAGAGTAGTAAAATAGGCATGTCATATCAACATCAGTAAAGGTCATTTAATGTTTTACAATAATAATTAATTTATAGAAAGCGGGTTTAAATATGGCATTTTAGTACGGTCCCGCAGAATACGAGTCGGTTGGCCACCTTAATGTTTGGACCCAGTTAAATTGGGTCCAAATAAACACACCGCATACGCGATAAGGATGAAAATCATGTGTATGTGTCTCGCTCACTCTTGCTACAAACTAATATGTGCACCCTTTTCTTCATCCTTAATGTCAAAATAGTAGCGAGTCTAACATATTCTTAGTCTAAATACGGATAATGGAAAACATAGAGTAGAATTGAGAGTAGAATAAATAAAAAAAGGAAAACAACAAAAATGTATTGTTATTGTTTTGTTTACGTGTTGTAAACAAGAAGATACTAAATATTTTATATTTTTATTATTCATATTTATTGTATTTATACGTACCTAGTATCTCCGGTTTCGGTGTTGTATTCTTTCTTGATAACACTGGGAGTAACGATTGCGCTATTGTATGTTCAACATTAAATCTATCGTTTAGAGCGACCGATAATAAATTGTAATGTTATCATATCATGTGAGAATTTAGCTATTTAGAATCATTGAACTGGTATAAAAGGCGTTCACATAAAATAGAATTATGAGTTCACCGTGAAGCCTTCTTCACCGTTAGTTTACATATCTACATGTAGGTGAGTACCATTTTATTTATTGGTTTTAATTAGTACGATTTTATTTCTTTGTATTGTGTTAGTCTGAATCAAGCCTAAATAGGGTAAAAATTGGTGTCAAAAAATAACATAAAATAAAATTATAATAATACCTATTCGGGGAATGAAAGCACTAGGTTAAACCCTATGCAAAACCTTTGGCAGTACCACACATTGCTATAGTTAGCCAATTTTACTCCCAAATGTCATTGTGGAGGTTCAATGCCAGTAGTGCACTGCGATGAACTAAGAAGAGAAGAAGGTATTACTTTAATTGCTCAGTCTACCTCATTTTAATTATGAAGAAGAAACAAGAAACATTCTTACACATACATAGGCTCATGCTAGTTTCCAAGAGAAGAGAGGCAGGCATAGTCTTTGGATTGGTACTTATGTATTTAAACAGCCACCTGTTGACCACTTTTTTCCTCCGGGAGACAATTTTATTAGAAGTAAATCATATTGCTGCTATTAACCAAAAATGTCCATTGCATTACCACATAATTATTTTTTTCCATATTGCCGTCTATAGTGTTGGATGTTACCAACTTACCATGAAAAAATATAAAATAAATGATAAACTGGCAACAAAACTGCACTATATATCACCATAATATATAGTCAAGCTACTGACTGAGACACGAGTCTTGTGAAGACCTAAATAGATATTACCACCTATACCAACAAATTTTCTTAGAGTTAAAATTATATTTAAATTGATTATTGTATTGTTCTTCCAAAGAAAGATTAGATGTTAATAAGTAATGTCTTTCAAAAGGGCTCATTTATTATTTTAGAAAAAAGTTATTTATTTAGTGCAATTTGATCTTAAAGTCCATTCTTTTTTGTGCCTGCTGGTAAGTGGTAATAGTCGCTCATAGACTTAACTATACTGAGAGTATTGTCAAGCCACTGTGCGCCATTTCATGTCTCAGATGCGAGAATAAACAGCTATCTTCTGCTGCAGCCAAAACACTGACGAGCTTCTTGACCAGTCACACAGGAGACGGTGGTACCAACCCGTTTGGGCCTGATAGCAAGTGAGTACTCTCACTTGGTACACAGCCCACCAGTACCAGTAATGCAATATGTGAAAATTGCTTACTTTCCTTAGTGCCCTTTTAAGACACCCGTGGGAAAGGATGGGGTGTGGAACTTGTATTCTTAGTCCATCACCACACGGAATCTCAAATGATTTTCAATGATATTATGGTGGTTTATAACAGCTGTTATATATAATAAGGTACTAGCAGATACCCGCCCGCTTCGCTGGGCACACTATCAATTTGAATGTGACATGGTGTCACATTCAAATTGATAGTGTGATTTCCCGGAAACCATAGTTTTTCACACCCTGTATTGGTTTTCCAATGGAAGCCATGTGACATCTTGATAAACTTGAAACTGATGAGATATGCAGCTGCCATAATTTCACAAATTAATCCATTCATGCCTTGCTTAGACATTTCAGCGCAATAAACTTCTATAGTGCCGTAAAGGGCTCCTAATGGTGAATAAGTCGAGCATTGGAACCGATTCCAGTTAAATACAATCATGAATTTTTATTTTTTAATTTCGTCAACCTTTAGTACGTCACCGTACAGCAGTAGGGATAGGGTAGAAAATAAACACGCTCCACCACCTAAGATCTCGACAATTTATGAAGGTACTTATAGATATTACATAATTTGACGGGCCTCGTGGCGTAGTCAGTAGTGTAACCGACTTCCGTGCACGAGGTCGTGGGTTCGATTCTCACTCAGGACAAATATTTGTGTATTATATCCGTAATCTGGTACCCATAGCACAAGCATTAAGCTTAGTTTGGGACCAGAGGATGTAGTGTGCAAAAAAAAAAATGTCCGTGAATTGCCGTCAAATAGGCATAGTCTAGTCTACTTACTTGCTTACGTGCTTACTAGACTACTTCGAGAAAATAGAGTGCCGAAAGGCTCTATTCTTGCATACATCTCTCGCTTCCTAAACATTAATAATTCTCTTCGTACAAGCTCACCAGTTTCGGAGACTCCTGATTCCACCTTCCTTCAATACCTACATGACCGATTTGGTCTAGGTAGGTGAGTCTCTAATCCTGCTTGCAGTAAACTAACTTTTTTAACTTTTTCCACTTTTACAAAAAAATATTTTGGATAGCAGTATCGTAAAATCCGTTCTTAGTACGCGTCTAAGATAAGAAAGGAGTAGTATGTATATTACCTATGATCGTGATGATAGAAAATTGAAATGTTGATCCTATGCCGAATATAAAAGGAAATTTATCATTCTTAATTCAGTCAGAAGCCTAAATATGCGTGTTCCTACCCCTAAATTAGGAACCTAGCAAACCACCTCCCCATTCCCTCCCTGTTATGCTAACTGACTGCTCTACCTACTACCTCATCTCTCTATCATCATTCCTCTTCACATCCTTTATCTTTCCCCGGGGTAAATTACGCGCGAGGGTTATCTTTGGTTTTGCTAATGTCTATAGGTTACAGCAACAGCTCAGGGGGTGGCAATCTTCCGTGTCACTCACCATCAACCCGTACGACTAAGTATAATAATTATATTTTTAAAGTAAGAATAAGAACATAATCTTCATAGGGAAAAAAAAGCTTTTTCGTAAAAAGAAGAATTCTCAGTAGCAATGCAAATGTGTCCGATAGACGGCAATAGACTCGCTCCCACCCCCCACTTGGCGAACCGTAAATGTCTGTAATACACCTCTACCTACGCCTTCGAAGATACAGGTGTGAGACTATTATAACAAAACCCTTTTTACGTCCCACTATTAGGCCATATTTCTCATTTTATTAATCATCGTTATTTTTCCGTACTTACACGAGTAGGTACAGAGAACAAACTAAAAACACGCTCCGTTTTTTTTTAAATAGAAAAGAGTAGATTTTAAGTTGAATAAAATAAATAAAATTTTTTTTTAGAAAAAAGTTTAGACACCTATAAGATATATTTGAAAGAAAAAAAAACTACTATTAAAACCTAATACTATTTAATCTCAAAAACCACCAATATTATTTTATTACAACCGTACACAGAGGATATATTAGACTCGCTAATATTTTAATACTAAGGATGAAGAAAAGGATGCACATATTAGATCATAGCAAGAGTGAGCGAGACACATGTATAAGTTTTTTATCCTTTCGCGTATGCGTTATTTTCGCTGGACCGAATTAAATTGGGTCCCAACAATAAGGTGGCCAACAGTCCTTCATCGGTATGTAAGCTTGTTTTTGTATTTGCGTAAAAAACCGTTCACTAATCACGTTATATACGGATAATATTACGCGTTCTAATACATTTTAAGCAAAATATAAGCGTAACTGCAATTTCTTTTGTAGTTATCCGGCTAAAACAGATGTAGATCTTCTAAAATTATTCTGGTTATTATATATCAAACTACAGCTATGCCGACACTGCATATGGATACGCTGTTAACGTGTCTATAATATTATCTGTCTGCGATTACAACCAATTTTTAGAATGATTAGCTTTCAGAGATCTCCTGATGAGTCAGTGAGTGGTATTTCATTTATCTATAGATAGGTAAAAAGTTTATCACATCTAGAAAGTTATCTACAAAAGCATTATGTTCGGTGTCAAAGTGATTTAAGTACTTCTTATTCTTGTTGTCCGTTCAATCCACTCAAACCTTCATGACAAAATAAGCCCTTTTGAACAGACACTTCACATTAAAAAACTACTAATCTATAAATATTTTCTTACTAAATTCTGCCTTCAGAATATTAATATATCACTCTAGGTTGCATTAATTATTGCTTTGTAAAAATACGACAGTACTGCACAGATGGCGGAGTGGTTCCTTTAGATACCAGACTTCGTTCCGAATGTTGTGGGTTCGATTCTCACACAGGACAACTTTGTGTGATGCACATAATATGGTTGTTCTGAGTCTGGGTGTACTTTGTGTCTGTGAAATTGTAGGTATATGTGTAAGTCCCCCGCGATATTTGATTATTTCATAGTGCAGGGTGTTCTTTAAAAAAACTAGCTATCCCACGGAAAGCAATAATTTACATCTGGGATAAAAGTAGCCTATGTCCTATATACATATGTACGTATCGCCCTACGGCGTAAAAGCGTAACAAAGAAACTCACTTTTGCATTTATAATATTCGTAAGTATGATTAATCAAATAACTATTGCCTGCTTTTTCTTTGTATGATTTCAGATTTCATAGATGAATATACTCAAGGGTCGAATCACAGGGAACAAAATGACTCATACTTTGGGAGGTATACAGTCTTTTCTTAAAACAGATACAGAATACCTAATACAGTATAACACTGGAGAACTGGCTATGCTCAACATTTTAAACAGCCATGTTTTCAAATTATATATGTCACCGACAGGAGACTTTCTAGAGTATCCAACACCTAATAATCCTGATGATAACGCAAAGATTACTGTCAAAAAGATAACTGATTATAATACAGAACCATTCAAATATTCCATACTCAGAGAGTCTGAACATTACTTTGTTGTTTATACAAACAAAATATCAATACATTTTGATAAGATATGTGGTACTATGACTGTCCAGGACTTGCTATCTAATAAAAGTGTATTGACTGAGTCGGAACCTTTGTACTATGACAGTACCAAAGTAAGGCAAACATTACGACAACAACAAGATGAATATTTTTTTGGTGGAGGAATGCAAAATGGTAAATTCACTCATAAGGGACAAAAAATATTAATTGTCAATACAAATAAATGGGAGGATGGTGGTGTTACATCCCCTTGTCCTTTTTACTGGTCAACAAAAGGTTATGGTGTCTTAAGAAATACTTGGAAACCAGGTTCATATGATTTTGGTTCAGAAAATGCTGATATTATTCAAACAACTCATAAAGAAACAAGTTTTGATGCATTCTTCTTCATTAGTCCTACAGCTAGTACTATTTTAAAAGACTATTATGAGTTGACTGGTCAACCAATTGTTATGCCAGAGTTTTCATTTTATGAGGCTCATTTAAATGCATTTAATAGAGACTACTGGGTAAAAGTAGATGAAAATACACCAAAAGCAATTTTGTTTGAAGATGGATATTATTATAGATGTTATCAACCCGGAAATATAAATAGTAAAGATGGCATTTTAGAATCTTTGAATGGCGAAAAAAATAATTATCAATTCTCTGCCAGAGCTATGATTGATAGATATCAGAGACATGATATGCCAATTGGTTGGTTCATCCCTAATGATGGATATGGTAGTGGTTATGGACAAACCGATTCTCTAGAGGGTGATATTGAAAATTTGAGAGAATTCGCACAGTACGCGAAAAGTAGAGGTGTAGTAGCAGCACTGTGGACAGAATCTAACTTAGAACCTAAAGATCCTGAGCACCCAAAAAAAGGTGACCGTGATTTGTACAAAGAAGTTTCAACAGCTGGAATAGCAGCTCTTAAATGTGACGTGGCATGGATAGGCGCGGGTTATTCTTTTGGTCTTACTGCTGTAGAAAATGCTACAAATATTTTTATAAAAGGGGCAGACCATAAAATTCGACCTATGATTATCATGGTTGATGGATGGGCTGGCACACAAAGATATGCTGGAATATGGAGCGGTGACCAAACCGGCGGACAGTGGGAGTATATCCGTTTTCACATACCAACCTATATTGGTGCTGGTCTCTCCGGAATACCAATTGTTGGGTCTGACTTAGACGGCATTTACGGAGGAGGTGACAAACTGGTGAATATACGTGATTACCAATGGAAAACTTTTACACCATTGCAATTGAACATGGATGGTTGGGGTAATGTCCAAAAAACTCCGTTTAGTTTTGACGACGAAGCTAAACTAATAAATAGAGCTTATTTAAAATTAAAATCAATGCTTTTACCTTACAATTATAGTGTAGGTCATGCGACAATACATGGCTTGCCGATGGTCAGAGCAATGTTTCTAGAATTTCCTGACGAGAAATGGGGATTCACGAAAGATTCTCAATATCAGTTCATGTGGGGACCTCATTTCTTAGTCGCGCCTGTCTACAAAGAGCAATATAACGTAAAGGGTGAGTGGATACGTCATGGTGTATATTTACCAAATCCCGATCAAATTTGGATTGATTTACTTACTGGGGAAAAATATCAAGGTGGCAAAATATGGAATAACATTACATCACCATTGTGGAAACTACCAGTGTTTGTTAAGGATGGTGCTATAATACCTATGGTTCATCCAAATAATAACCCCGATGAGATAGAAAGGCATAAAAGAATTTTTAATGTTTATGCGAATGGTGAAAGCGATTTTGAAGTTCATGAAGACGATGGAATATCTTGCGATTATTTAGAAGGCCACTGTGCTCGTACTAAAATTACAGTAGTAGGCCCAAATTCAAACGAACACGGTGACTTATATATACATATACATAAAACTAAGGGATTGTACAGGAATATTGTTAAACATAGGTCAACTCTAATAAGGATTATGGCCTCGGAAAATATAAGACATTTAAAAGCAACAATAAATAATGAAACTGTTCACATTCCAATGGTTGACAGTGAGGAACAATTTTTAGTGAAAGAAAACGCATATTATTTTGAAAGGGAATACCATATTAATCCTTATCTAAAAGAAATAGGACATGATATGCTTAAACAAAAATGTTTGATGATACGTGTACAAAAGTGTGATGTAACTGAATGTGATATTCATATAAAAATAAAAGGATTCCAAAACAAAGCTAAAGTATTTGGCAGCAACACTACCCTCAACAATTCTTTACAAGTGCCACAAAGATTTACTGTTTTAGATGAAGATATCACACCAACAAGCATTTGCCTACGTTGGGATAAACAAGAAAATGTGTATTTTGATATTGAGAGAGATGGAACTCTATTCACAAATATTGTAGGCACAGAATTTACATTTGATGGATTTAAGTACGAATCGGAACATAAGTTTAGAATTCGTTCAGCTAACGATGATGGCGTCTCAAAGTGGAGCTACTTCATAGTAGTATCAACCAAGCAAGACCCATACAAGGATGTAATAAAAAACGTAAAAGTTGTCTGTAATATACCGTGTCAGCCTTGTCAAGAAGTGTGCTTGCTAACTGATGGAGATCCCGCCTCCTTATGGCATACCGTTTGGGATAAACCAAATCAAGCCGATCCTCTGAATAAAAAAGTAATAACATTAAAATTTGACTTAGGTAGTGTTTACAAAATAGAGCGTATAGAATACACCCCGAGAGATAATGTGGGCAATGGTACTATTATTTTGATGCAATACAAATTTTCTGTAGACGATCAGTACTGGAGCTCAATGTCAAATATTATTAATTGGAACAGGGACGCATCTGTTAAATCAATTATGCTACATGGCCAACAAATGAGGTTTGTTGAAATTAATATTTTAGACGCCATCGGCGGGTTCGGTTCTGGAAAACATATCCTATTTTATAAGAGTATATAGTAGATATTATTGTCTTTGTGGTTACCGTACATGTAAATAAACAGCATAATCAAATAAGCACGATTATGCAAACAGTAATGTTAATTTGGGCAACCACCAAAATTGTTCCATTAGGTCAGCTTTAAATCTTTCGATAAAATTTATTGCTCAGTTGTTTGTTTATTCATATTATTATATATATTCATATCAATTTAATACACTTATACATTCATATTATTCGTTTAAGTGACATTATGTTATAATCGATTATACTCGTATAATTATTTCGTAAGAAAATTAAGTGCCGTGGATGTCGAACATTAGGGCAAATTGTTGATTATCTCCTCTCCAACTTAGCGTATTTCAGACTAAATAATAAGTACTACTACCCGTACACATAAAGAATAGGATTGAAAATGGCGTCACTTCTATTGACCTCTCACTCGAACAGTCGCTATCTATACTCACACACGCCGGTACGGACAACAACAAAAACCGTTATGATGACAGTCTCTTGTATTCGTAACAGTCCACGTTACCGTTATTAGCGAATTGTTATTATAGATTCCGTGTATGCTGACAGTACCGGCATAATAAGCCGCCATTTCTAATCCCATTCTTTATCTGTACGGGTAGTACATATATTTAAAGTAATTATTAAAAATACCAACATTCCCTCACAAACATGCAATACTCATTTCCTACCTCTTAAAAATAGGAAAATCCTAAAACCCTGAACCACGTCTTTATTTATTTGAGTACCTATATACAGGGTAATTTTTTAACCAGTGCGCAAGCTTTTTTTGGTGGTTCTATATCAGTAATAGAACACATTTCCATTAATTGTTTAATCCGATTTTTAAATTTTTTTATCCGACTTGAAATCAGTAAAATATGGACACCAATCTTACGAGCAGCTAGAAGCTTTATTTTCTGCATTTTGATGGTCCTAAGCCCATGAAAGTATAAAGGAAAAATTTAACCTGATAAAATTAGCGGTCAGTAACCCGCATAGATACCAATTACCGCATAGATACCATTGACCAAGCGCCGATGTAGGTATTTACAGAAGCGCGCGCGTAATGTGACAATAAAATCTGTTTCAAAAGTAAATCCTTTTGTTAGCGATAACTTTATTTTTTAGTACTAAAACATATCAAAATAAAAAATACGTGTTTATTAAAATTTGCTTAAGTTTATTTTCTCAAAATTTGGGCATTGGTTAAAAAATTACCCCGTATAACCCCAAATATTCAAGTTTCTGTCTTTAAAAAAGTGACACTAGAACTAGTATAGGACAGATATTCTTCGCCCATTTCCTTCCATTACCTATGTTCTGGTAAGTAGATAGGATTCCAATTTTCACGTTCCTACCTGTAATAAAATTAATACTCCCATATAAAACGTTCGCCCTTTTTCCATCACATAATATGTCAGTTAGCAAAAAACTAACTTCGTTATTTGTTTATACTTAGTGACTGTTTTTTTAAATTTCCATGTTTTCATCTAAAAAGAATAAAGGCTTTCATACAAAGTTCCTCCTCCAATTTCCCTCCTTAGATGGGATTTTCTAAAAAAGTATTTTTTAGCGGATGCTTACTTTAAAGAACAAATTCTTTTTTTTAAATGTAAAAAGAGTAAAGCGCTCTGTTTCTAGAGCAGTAGATTGGATGGGACGTAGGTTCGTATCCTGCTTGCAGTAAAGTTTCCATTTTCCACTCACAAATAATTTGTTCTTTAAAGTAGCTGAGCATCTCAAGTGCTTAAAATACAAATAAAAATTACAACGACAATGTTTGCTCAGGAGTGCAGTGATGCGATCTTGCGCTACTGGTATCTATACTGTGGGCCTAGCCAAGTTCCATTCTAAGATCGCCAACGCTATAGAAAACTATTAAAATGTATGGGAATTTGAAATCTTTAATGATATCTATAACGCTGACCTAACGTTAAAGATGTAAAATTTCCATACAAACATTTTAATAGTATTCTATAGCGTTAACGATCATAGAATGCAACTTGGCTAGGCCCACTGGTATATATACTGCAAAGTAATGCCGGCTACTGTTGCCGTCTGTTGTGTCTTGCAAAATAGCACCTTTACCCATAAAATTATCTGTGATTATTAATAAGAATGTTTGTTATATTGATATTTATACGTAGTAAGTAATTAATATTGAAATATATACTCGTAAATCATGCAATATAAAGATATTTTAAGTTTGATATCGTTTTATTTATTTTTTAAACAAAAAAATTGTTCAGACGGGCGGGCCAGGGTTTTAGTGCGTTTCCGCTGACGCGGAGCTGGGCGGAGTGGAGGCCGACCGTGAATTGGCCAATGATAGTGCTCGAAATCTCCATTCCGCATCAGTGGAAACAGCTGAGCGGACTTTCAAATAAAATATATGCACACGTGGCCCCGAGCCGTACAGAATGGAGGCGAGCGGAGGGGAATTTTAAGCATTAGACTCGTGCACTGCATTTTATTTTAATGCAGCTTTGGTCCGCCCAGCTCCACTTCAATGGAAACACTTGCCACTTTTCATTGCTCTCGCTGCTCTACTCCACCCAGCTCCGAGTCAGTCGAAACGCAGCCTTTATGTCCAAACTGTCACTGTACCGGCCAGAACTTTCCTTCAAAACATATACCTACCTATACTAAGAAACTGTCCATCCACATGGTTAGCGCCGTCACAACACAGATTTCGTTGTAGCGGAGCCGCGCTACAATGGACGTCAACAGATGCGTTGCTGCATTGCTGTTTAAAATGGCGTCGTACTCATTAAAAATACGATCCTCCCCACGTTCCTCAATCGATATGACCCAACGGTTTTCAATACTCTACTGTTTTTAATCGAGAGCAATGCTTCGAGCAATAAGATCGATGTGATATTTCAATTATAAACGTTATTGTACCATGCATGAATTAAACCGCAGGCTCCATCTCTCCTACCCTCCCAACCTCCGGCAATGCCCTTAGCAATTCATTCACTTTAATATCATCCAGATAAAATTAGCGAGGTGGTATAGTTCTTCTTATCTTCGGAGATCCACCAGTAATGAAAAAGCAAGATAATGAAAAGGAGGCATACCTATGTACCTACCTATACCTATGTTTTAGATGGATTATTTCAATAGGTAAGGCCAAAGTCAAATAATGACGTTTTGCTTCTATACAAGTCTCCAAGGCTGCTTGTCCACTGCAGCGAAGCAAGGCAGCCGGATGGAGTGAGAAAATTTATACAGAGCGGCGCGGCGGCATTGCGGACTGTGCGTAGCCAGGCCGACGCATAGGTGGGCAGGGAGAGAGGCCACTTAAGTTATACGCGATGTGTTACGTACAAGTTGTCTTGTAAAAAGTTGATTTGTTATTACTTCGCATTGCTTGGGTAAGAACAGTTCAACTCGGAAGAAGCCAAACTACTTCCCATATTATAAAGCTCTAACAAAGGATAATTGAGAAAAAATGTCTGAACCGATTATTTTTTCAATTTTAGTCTATTTGTTCACACGTCATGCAAAAACTTCTGGACGGATTGCTATAAAAGAGAGTACCTAGTACCATATAATAGATAATTCTATAACATAGATTTTGGTTATAAAATCATATCATGAATGTATCGTTTAGAAAATGAATAGGATTAAACCTTTTCCAAACCAAGCACCCGCAGCCGTTTTGGACAGGCAGCCTAATTATGTTACTATTATGTACTACTTTTTTGTTATGAATTGACTGTATTTATTGTAGGTACTAGCCCAAATACATCTACGAGCCCCGATGCAAAATAGTTCGTCTAGTATAGAAAGTAGTGCAAAGCGTAAAATATAGAAAGTAAATATTGGTAAAATAATTAAGAACGTTTAATAAAAAGTAAACCACAATTTGAGGAATATTTTAAAGTTTATTTTAACATAACTGAAATTCTTTCATGACTTTACGTAACAAAAATATTCTAAAAAACATTACGCGAAAGTATTTGTCTGCCCTTGTCACTCACGCAAAATAGTTCGCCTACCACTTAGTTGTGTCGCCTTTGCTCTCAACGACAGCTTTAATGCGAAGAGGCATGGTTGCAACCAACGCTGCACACTCCTCAGGCGTAATTGACTCCCAGACAGCCAAGAGTTTAGCTTTTAAGTCGCTCTTCGATCTTGATGGATTTTTACGGAGAACTTTTTTCATTTTCCACCATAGGGTTTCGATCGGCGACAAGCCCGGGCTGTTAAATGGCCATTCGATTGTAGGGATGCTTTTCGCCAGTAGCCACGTCATTGTTGTCCTTGCAGTATGGCAGGAAGCACCATCCTGTTGAAAAATGAAGGAATCTTGATGCTTAAGTGACGGAATAGAGGGCAGTAAATTCTCTTCCAAAAGGTTTTGATACCTTGCAGCATTGATAGAACCATCCAAAAACTGCATACCACTAACACCTTGTGCAGACATGCAGCCCCATATCATAAGAGACGCCGGAAACTTCACTTTGCGTTTGAGACAATCAGTATGAAATGCCTCATTTTTGTTCCGAATGACTTTTTTCCTTTCATCGCCGACTGTCATTTCAAATTTGGACTCGTCACTCCAAATGATACTACGACACTGATCGGAAGTCTAATTTAAATGATCACGAGCAAACTTCCACCTCTTTTTCTTTTGCACAGCAGTCAACAGTGGTTTCTCCTTAGCGGTGTAAAATCCGTAACCCATTCTTTTTAGGACTCTTTTGCAAGTATCAACTGAGACGTCTTTGTGAATCATGTCCTTCCATTGCACCGTGAGTTCTCCAGCTCGAGCACGACGATTATTTTTGATAATTTTCTTCAGGATTCTGTTTTCTACTGCACTTGTGATGCGTGGTCGACCAATTTTCTTCAAACAAGAAGTCGTTCTATTCTTTTTATAGTGCTGAATGATAGATTGGACTGTAGACATGGGAAGTATCAAGTCTTTAGATATTTGGTAACTTGATTTGCCAGCATCGACCCCACAAACTATTCGCTTTCGAAGCTCTTCACACACGGGTTTGCCACGACCCATTGTTATTTGAAAACTGTTGAAAACTAATGAAAAAAACTGAAATTTTCAAAATTTATACTGTCTGTATTTACACTTGACAAATGATACAGAATTACTTTTACAAATTTAAATTATGCAACATAATTGTACAAAGAAGGAATAATCTTATTTAACTCACCGATAGACGAACTCTTTTGCATTGATTAACAATTAGACGAACTATTTTGCTTATAACTTCTTCGAATTTAAAACAGGATATGTATAAATTTAAAATGCTAAAATAGTTTATTGGTTCATAATTAAAAAATGGCATAAGTAACGCGACATGTGATAGTAGAACAGCCTAATATTTTATATAGATATACAAAAATAATGAAGTTAGAAAAACTCTCACAGAGAAAATTTCACACTAGACGAACTATTTTGCATCGGGGCTCGTATACTATTGTAAAGCTGTAACAGAGCTGTGTCTGTACATTTAAGATATTTGAGAAAAAATGACTGTAATCTATACTATTATAAAGTTGTAACAGAGCCGTGTCTGTACATTTAAGATATTTGAGAAAAAAATACTATATTAGGCTATATAGGCGTGTCTAAACACAAAACATTTTTTTTTTTTGTCTGTTTAACATAGCATCACGCCTGTATTCCCCGAAGGGGTAGGCCGAGGTGTATTATACACCCACGACTCGCAACCTATGTTTAAGTCCCACGTAATAGGGGGCGAGCCAATTGACGTCTACCGGGCACATTTCCAAACTCCGGGCTGCTACTGAGAATTTTACTTTTTTTTTTACGAAAAATCTCAATAACACTGCCCGACCCGGGGATCGAACCCGAGACCTCATTGATTGATGCAACTTATTTTGGTTGATAGCTCTTGATTCGACTTAACACCTCGTATACATTTTATACCGCTACTATATTGGGAACCTGAGATATAATCTAAAAACTATCTTTTAGCTGCGGCAGATCCGCGGACAAAAGGCTAGTGTAAAATAAAAATATACTTTGGAAAATCCCAAAGTGCACGCCTCATAATCTTCATTTTTCACAATAAAATTGATTATTTGATAAGTAACTAATAATGTATTGGTCTTACCAAGTAGTTTTCAATAAATCACATAGCGCTAACTTCAAAAAATACTAATGTGGCTCTTATGTCGTATACGCCATCTAGCGCTAATTTTAAGAATTACTTATATATTGGTCTATAGAAGTAGTTCAAATAGTTCTCACGAAATAAGATTTAGCGCTGGTCTTAGTGTATCATTGTGCCATCGAGTTGAGCGTAAATATTCACTATTTTTCTGTTTATTTAATAATAATTAAACCACATTGAATCGAAAAAAAGAAGTCCGTGAAAAATAAAAGGGCCCTATTCTTAATAATACTGAAGTTAAAAAGAAAAAAAAAGACTGGATTAGTAAAGTATTTCGGTCGTTATCGTGTTAACATACATTACCTACAACACACGGACATCCAAGACATAACATTTTTGTTTTTTAACTAGTTTAAATAACAAAAATGCCACAAAAAATATCATGAGTGTTAAAAATAGTGTTTTTTCTTGATTTGTGTATGTATATATTATTTTACAATTTATATATATGATAAATAGAGACATTTTAAGTTTGAAAAATCATCAGTTGTGCTGCGTAAAACGAGAGCAGTACCCACCTCAACGCTTCGCTTATGAGGCGTGCAATACTACTAAGACCAATAAAATGTTGCGATTCGTATTGCTCTAAATTTTATTAATAAAACATTTTACAAACATTTGCTGCTTTCACAATAAAGATAGAAGCCCACTATTGTCACGTAAAATTATCGTCCGTAAACCGACTGTACAGGCAACCATATATAGATTTTTTTTATATTATCCACCATAACTATTTATTACACCCACTAGCGCCTAGTTATATTGTTTTTTTTTTATCGTTTTAGTATTAAGTATATAATAGCCCAAAATTAAATCTTTTTTTTTTTCTTAAAAAGGCACCACCTTGCACTTTCACTAAGGAATAATCCTTGTATCGCGGGGGACTTTAGAAACATAAAATTTCACAGACACAAAGTACACCCAGACTCGGAACAATAATTTTTGGATTACACAGACTTGTTCTGTGTGGGAATCGAACCCATAACACTTGGGCGGGAGGCCGGTATCTAAATCACTACGCCATCTGTGCAATTATCTTCAAAATCTTCATCAGACTCGTGATTTATTATTAAATGCATTGCATGCACTCTCACTGCTGTCAGCTAATCAACTGTGATCAAAAATTGCCAGTGTCGTGGCATAGGGTGTCGACACACAGGGCATTGTATGTTAATAGTATGGTTCCGTCCTAAATATAACACAAAATATCTGTTCATAATTCTCTTAAACTACGTTTGCAAATCCTCTGCGTTTCTTACAGCTATGATGGTGCAAACTGATTCATTAGAGTCAAAAACACAGCTTATAGACAGGTCCTCTAACACACAACTGTATTCGTGTTCCGGATACCTCGTTCTAACGTAATTGGACCTGGGGTCTTCAGAGAGCAAGCATTCTATATTAGCTTTAAACACCTCTGCTCTCTCTCCAATCAAATCATTTAATCTGTTCTGAGCATCCTCTGTGAATCTAACTTCATAATTCTGCGATGGAGGATTGTTTATCCACGAAGCTACTCTGATTCCATCCTGGGTTAAGTTTGACAGCTGAGCCGATTGTGGTGGGGTGTATCTCTCCTGGCCATCAGGTGCTCCTCTTTCAGTATCCGGCCGTCTAATAGGAATTGTTCTTCTGAAATTGCCGTCTAATAAGTCAACACTCGGTGGGGACTCTACTGAAGGCGATACAGGAGTTATGTTGTTTGGATGATCTGAAGACGGGTCTTCTTCAAATGGGGAGCGGGATAGTGGAGTGCATGTCCCCAATTCCATGGGGTTTTGTATTGACACCAACCTGCCAAAAATAAATTATTGTTCACATATCTACTAAACAAACAAACATAGCATCACGCCTGTATTCCCCGAAGGGGTAGGCAGAGGTGTATTACACACCCACGGTTCGCTAGCTATGTTTAAGTCCCACGTAATAGGATACATATTGCCGTCTACCGGGCACATTTCCAAATTCCAGGCTGCTACTGAGAATTTTTCTTGTTACGAAATAGATCAATAACACTGCCTGACCCGGGGATCGAACCTGAGACGTCATGATCAGCAGTCATTCACACTAACGCTGCACCACCGAGGCAGTTATCTACTAACTGTAATGAAATAATTTTCTAATGATTCCCTGCATGAAATGCTCTACGAATGAAATTTGACATCACTGCTTACCTTTGAGTGCCTCTTGGAAATATTTGGCTATTGTGTTTTCTACAATATCTATGAGTGGTTTTCCTCCCATATCAATTTCAGACTATATTACAAAAAAATCTATATTAAACGTGACGATGTCACCACCCCATTTCCCCGGTGGTAAAATCTACTAAGTAAATCGGGAGGCACATCTCATTTCTAGGGCCCTCTTTTCTACTCCACTGAGCGATCAACGTAATTTCGCACGATATGGCGAACTATATCACACAATTTTGCTTTTTCTATTGAAATTTCGCACTTTATTACGCTATCTAGACCACTTAATTGTCAATCACTTTAATACACTATCAACAAATCCCAACACTAAATAAAGAAAAACGGCATTTACAACTAACGTAATTATACAATACGCGGCGAATATAAAAGAGATTACTGAGCAGTCGGCGCGCTCTTTGTTCCGGCAGCATCTTGCAGGATTAGAATCCCTCGCAAATCGCCTAGCCTGTTTATTTTCCTTATTTTCGAGTATTTAAATTTATTAAACACAAAGTGTGAAAATGTGAAATCGCAAATAAGTCACGAGCAGGATTTGAACCTGCATCTCCTGGATACCGTCCAGATGCTTTGCCAATTCGGCCATCGTGACAATTGCTCCTGACTGCTAATTTCGATAACACATTCATACTTAACGTCGACGTTAAGTATGAATGTGACGTAGCTTAGCATCTGGACAGTATCCAGGAGATACAGGTTCAAATCCTGCTCGTGACTGTTATTTTCGATTTCACATTTTCACAAGCATGTCAAATGCTAAAAATATCTAAATATTTAAATTTACTTTAAAATAAATTACAAGTTGCCTGAAAGATATTTTATACAATAAAAAATGTTACATGTTTTATGCCTAATAATACTAAAATCTCTTTTGAAACTCATTAATTGTCTCTTTTTATCTCGATCTTTCTAAATAGTGTCATTACACTCACGCATGCAGTTTACGATTTGATAATGTGAAATGAGTAAAATATACCTTGAAGTTAGATTATTAATACAACTTTTGCCACGATTTCTATACGCAATTGTGTACCCTTCATTTATAAATCAATGCAATTAATATAATAAGTTACCTGTTCATATCGAGTGAGTCATCATCTAGTGTCAGGTTGGCTATTTCTGCAACGTCACTGATTCCTTCTGTAGGTGGTCTTTCCGAAGTCGACAAGGAGTCCAGTGCCGGTGCTGGATAGTCATACTGAGGTATATACGGCTTGATATCCAGTACAGGCGTACCGTTCACCATATCGACGCCCAAGAAGTGTATCTTATTGCCTAATGAACATTTAATCAATTTTATTACAATTTATATCGTCTCTTTTTTTCTAAGCAAGGCATAACTAAAACGTTAAGGATCTTGGAAAAAGCATTGTGTGAGGCCCTCCAGCCTCCCGTAATGTAATAAGCAACCAACGTTATAACGATATAATATAAAACAATTTTGTTTTAGAGAAGTGATTTTAAAAAACTAATAAGGTACCTCAGTAGACGGAGCATTACGAACAATCCATATAAAACCACGCCAAACTTTTATAATTACACGAGCTCACGCACACAAATACAATCAAAACCATGACAAAACGAAGTGTCATAAACCACGAGTGTTACCAGAGTTTGATTTAAAATTACGCCAAATGACACGACGATTTCGTACGTACGTTAATACGTCGTCAGCGCCATAATATTCCCTACATGATTTACTGTAAACTTACTTTATACTTTTACTTCCTTTAGGTTTTATACATAAAACTTAAAAATTTACCCAAATTATAGAGATTATTTCTTTCCGGTGACAACACTTTCACGCAGACATCTTGCAAAAAGTGACTTCACTTTTTAGTTGACAATGCGGTGTCTTTATTTTTAGTTATTTATTTTATTTATTTATAGATGAGCAGCATCTGCCGATGTATCTATATCACAGAGTTGAAAGTTGTTTCGTATCATATTTCACTAATCACTCAACAACACTTTTTTGTTTTTAATCCAATTGTCAAGGTTGTTTTTAAAGGAGTTGATTGAGGACGCAGAGACAACTTCTTGGGGCAGACGGTTCCAGTTGTAAACTACTCGATTAGTAAGGAAGTGATGTGTTAGTCTGAGTATGGTTGTTGTAAGCCTGGATGTAATTTCTATCCATCAGTTATAAAATCCCCTATGATACAGGGATTATACCCTAGTGCTGTCTGATGTCTTTTTAAAAAAGAAAAAGAATTAAAAAACATGATGATCTCTCAAGTGGAAGCCCGATCCGGCTGCAGCACTCTGGCATTCTACCCTGCTACCCTATTGCTATGCCACTAATCCATTAGTAATTAAATTTTCTGTGAGGTAATGCACTCTAATAATAGCAAAATGAGTGACCTTAATCTTTTCAGTGGGTGCCATATGCATTGATTATAGAATAACCAGATAATACGGATACAAGAGAAGAAAAGGTTAACATAATTTTTGCGACACCTCAGCGTCAACAAGTGTTTGTGTACTGCAAAGAGTTATCATTTGCAGGAACTTTGAACGCCTGAACATGGTACCTATCTAACTAAGTACTTTATTATTTCATTATAATTTCCAAGAATTCACACACCTTCAATACTGTGTATTTTAACAAGAGATAATCCTAAAGGACAAGGCCGATGTGGCGATCTAGTTGAGAACACACCACGCCTTTCACCCCCAAGCCTAGGGGGAGCCACCTTCGCCGGTATGTTTGTACTTTCTGTAGCATGAAAATGGAATATTATCCTGAAAAAAAAGGATTGGTTAAAAATCCATTACCATATAATTTATAAAAAAAAAACCGTTACAAGTGGACTAGTTGTGATCTTTCCCTTTATGTTTTACAGGATACATAATCCAATAACATTTAATTAAAAACATACTATGCGGTTTTTAGGTCATGAAATTTCTTAAAAGGATTAATAAGCTGGGACAGCACCAACAGGGTGCTCTATGTTTTTAGATATCATGACACTCGTTGATAAAGGGATTAGTGTGCTTTTCCAACATCAATCGTCTCCAAGCAGTCATGCATTGCTGCCTGCTGACTATAGCACCCTTTAGGCAGGTGAGAGATAACCACTAGGCGGTAGACAAAGAAACACAGAGATGTGACATCTTTTTTCAGCAGATTGAAAATCAAATGAGAACTTATTTATTACTAACCAAAATCCATAGGGTAGTGGTTTAATGAATGTCCATGAACACACAAACAACCTTGATTACTATACTTATATATATAAAATACTAGCCTTTGCCTTTTTTTGCTTACTATAATTTATGATATTTTATTACATCTATACTAATACATGGAGTCGGTTTTTTTGTTTGGTTATACTGCAAAAAATACTGAACCAATCGGAATAATACTTATACTATAAGATGCAGCATGTTTCGGAGAAGGTTTTGATGTATTGGTGATTACTTATCCGGAGCCTATATTTTTTTGACTTAGAAATAATGAATTTTTATAATTTATATGGCAAAACAATGTTTGCCGGGTCAGCTAGTCTTTTATAAACCTTATCAAAAAGAGCATCATGAGGCTCAAACAAAAAATCAATCAAATTAAATTTCGTCATAAAATTGTGTACTAACCACATATGCGAAAATTCTTCCAGGCCACACAAAGCATGTTCTGGGTTGCTAAACACATTTCTGTCGATTGTAATGACACCTTTCGCTTTAGCCATTACTATTGGCTGTCGAGGCACTCCTCTTTTATTTTGAAATGTTGTCTCAATTACTCCTATCGGTCTATATAATATATCTTCGGATTCCACTGAAGATATTTCTCCTCCATTGTGATTTGTGGTTATTGATGTTGCTGTGGACAATACAAAATACTGTCAATTTTAGAGTGGATAAGCTGGAAATGGCGATAGTGTTATTCTGAAGTAGAAAACAAAATCCATTTTTACATCACACCTTATATGACCATTGAGAGGCCAAAGAAAAATAACAACTTTGTGCTTTAAATGTGAACATAATGACAGCAAACAAAATATCATCGAAAATTCAAGATATTCTTGGAAGTGAGGTCAATCATCACCACATTAATTTTACTCGACTGACACTACTTAACATTAACATACACTGAAACCAGTGACTTCTTCATGTTTATTTATTTTAAATAGATGCAAGTCTCAATTTAATATTGACTAGCTTTATCTGCAAATCCACCACAGCATTGTTATGTTTTTCAAATTTGGATCCCATTGTTTTATAAACAACATTAAACCATGTTGAATATAAACAATAAAATAAATATTGGGAAGAGTGCTCATGATGTTCCATTTGTGTATTATGACTAGATTAAAGGTTGTGCAGAATGCAGAACAAAGCAATCAGCCAATGCAATAAAAAGTGTTAACATTCCACTATAACAAATAATATTTACGCTCTAAAAAACGCAACGGTGAAATTATTAGCATTGTTTATTAGCGTTATTATATACCAATGCATACCTGCATCACCGCAATTAGAACATCGTAGTCCGTCCAAAGTGGTCTTTATAGATTTTATTTCTTTCAAATGTTCATGTTTTAATGCCGTTATTTGTTGCCTATAAAAAAAAATTTATACAGAGCAATTTTATAAAAATCTTGTTTGATTTCTAAAACAACTTACCGCAAATTCCTAATTTCGGTTCTAGCAAGAGCAATTTGGCTGCGATAATATTCTGTGTTATCGATCATTTTATTCATAGATAATTCACTTATATACCTGAAAATTTTATTCTTGAATAACTTATCTTTGCTTATCTTATAATAACGCCAAAATAACGCACATAACGCAATAAATGCAATAATAACTTCTTCTTCTTGCTTGACCACAGAACAATATTACTCAAGAGTGCTTGACAGTTGACATTGAATTTGACACTCACCAACTCACCATAGAGTAAAGTAATCATCATTATTTAAAGTAGGCTTGGGTAATATCGCCATTACGGTGTACCTATTGAACCTGTTTTAATTAAATGATATCGTTATACAGGGTTATAGGTAACTCACGCAACAGCTCTTAGGTGTGAGTTACCTACATCAAGACTGACAACTTTTGTTCTACAACTTTTTCTAATTCAATGATTGTTTTTCCCATCCAAAAAAAAAATAATCATATTTACACTTCTATTCTTCGTAAAGTTTATAACACCATTGACAATAAACTCCGTAGGTAGTTACGCAGGCGACACGAGGTGTCGGTATTTTCAAAGAAATGGGTTGCAGTGAAATGGGCGGGGCGAGGTCACGTCCTTGACTCCTTGATCAAATTTGTATTACGACAGTCGCAAAGCAAATTTCACCACCCGTGGGTGTGGGTGCGCCGGTACTGACATGTGTATGTGTGTGTGATTCCTGTGACGATATCGATTCACAAATAATTTTTTGAGAAACCCTTTTCCGGAATTACTGGAAGATGTACCACTCGCTTTACTAAGAGGCATGTACTTCCAGCATGACGGAGCGCCAGCGCACTTCTCTCGTCAAGTGCGAGAATAATTTGACCAAGAATATCCGGACCGATGGATAGGCCGGCGAGCCTGTAAGCTGGCCTCCTCGCTCACCGGATATTACACCATTGGACTTTTATTTGTGGAGGCCGATAAAAGGAATGGTTTACAAAGATGGTGAATTAGAAAGCCGCGAAGCGTTAGTGTCCAAAATAACATGTTCGAGAACGTTCTATGGCTACTCCAATCGCAAGCGTATGTATAGGAAAAGTTCTAGAACAAGAAACTATCCACCAATGAGTAAGTCGAGGCAACAGCGCTAAAAAGAGATGGCAAGTATAACCTTAGAAGGGGTATTATCAGGGAAAAAATATAAGGCTGACAGTGGGTAGATTTATTTCTCTGACTCTGAATTATCGTGTGTGTCAAGGCCGATAACGCTGCTTAAATTAATACAGTAAATTAATATAATTATACACTTAAAACATTATTTTGCCTAAAAGTAAAAGTGTGTGACTTAGAAAACCAAAAGCTCCTGGGGTTTCAAGTCCCGAATTCAAGTTCAAGTTTCAAGTACTGTTCCTGGCTGCGCTCGACATCCGGGTTACGACCTACCGGGTTGCGGCTGCCCTGCGGGTTCCGGTTCCAGCGCCGGTTGCGCCGGCTTCACCCGCCCTCCGCATACATCTGCGCGCGTCGAAGGACGAGGGCCTGCTCTTCGGCCTAGTTACAGCTTCCCCCCGCAGTTGAGTACCCGTAGGTAGACCATCGTCTTGGGGACAAACTCCTGAGTTGCGAACCACCCCCTGATGTCTCATTGCTCTCTCTCTCTCTCTCTCTCTCTTGTTTTAAATTTATCGTTAAATTTTTAGATAATTAATTATTTTGTATTTTTTTTTTAAATTAAGTTGTAAATTTTGAATTTCATTTTTTTTGTTTCATTGTTAGGGATTTCCCCGTAACACACTTTTATTCGAATTCACTGGCCTAGAATAAACCAAGCATCTACCTCCTCGCCAATTCGATTCACCGTTAATAGAATAATAATATCTACTTAAATGAACATTATGTTTTTTAGAGTTATGTATTTACAAAAATGTAGGTAGGTATGAAACAGCTTATACTCCGTGGTCTTATAAAATAAAGTTTAAAATGTAACCACGCATCTCAGGTTGATTTGGGATCAACATTGAGAAAATGAGAATGTGCACATAATAAATCGACTACCTACTCCCAGGAGCTTCTCCAAGGCGCATTAACATGTAGCTGTATTCACGAGCACTAAACGTACGCGTAAAATAAAACAATGCTAAAAACAACCCAAACTTAACAAGAAACACAAAACATTTTCAATCTACGAAACCCTCATAATGTACGTCAGCTTTACGAGCAAAATTTTTAACTAATTATAGCAACAGATATTCAAACCCGCACTTGATCTCTTTAACCACACCACTACATAAGTATCGATGTCAGCATCCTTTGTTAGTGCCGAAGGGCCGGCTTTTTGTGAGATTTTATTTTATTTGGCGATTAGCTATTACTGTCGCATTGGTTTGCTTTTGATTTTGCGAGGTTATTTACTTCCATCCATCCATCCATCAGCCTTTTAACGTCCACTGCTGGACATAGGCCTCCCCAAGAGAACGCCACAACGAGCGGTCCTGTGCCGACCGCATCCAACGGCTTCCTGCAGCTTTGACCAGATCATCGGCCCATCTGGTGGGGGGCCGTCCTACGCTGCGCCGTCCGATACGTGGTCGCCACTTGAGAACCTTTTGTCCCCAACGGTTATCGGTTCGTCGAGCGATGTGGCCTGCCCATTGCCACTTCAGCATGGCAACCCGGCGGGCTATGTCGGTCACTCTCGTTCTCCTACGGATCTCCGTATTACGGATTCGATCACGTAGGGAAATACCAAGCATAGCCCGCTCCATGGCCCGCTGAGCGACTTTGAGCCTTGATATGAAGCCAACATTCAGTGATCACGTCTCTGTTCCGTATGTCATCACTGGTAACACACACTGGTCGTAGACCTTCATTTTCAGACACTGCGGAATATTGGACGAGAAGATCTTCCTTAGCGTCCCGAACGCTGCCCACCCAGTTATTTACTTATTTTAGGTTAATTTAATTCTTCATAAATGAAGTCGGTCACTTAGAAGAGTTAGACGTTTCCTAGTGGACGTTGTGAATAACTTATTTTGCTATTGCTCAGTGCAAGATCTTTGTGTTGTTTTTTACAAATCAGACATAATGATGAAAATAATAATTATGTTAGGTATCTTTTTAACATGACGTCTGACATATCAGTATTGTACAATAACGCGTAATGAGTTTTTCACTATGTGTGTGTGTGGATTAGTATTGATGTCTGTCGGTATGGTGACTGACTAAGAATACAAGTGTCACCACCCCATCCTATCCCGCGGGTGTCGTAAAAAGCGACTAAGGGTAGTAAGCAATTATCACCCATCGTATTACTGGTAGTAGGGCTGGGTACCATGTGAGACTATTCACTTGCTATCGGGCCCGAGCGGGTCTGTACCTACCACTGTCTTCTGTGTAACCGGTCATGGAGCACGTCAGTGTGCTTTGACTGTAGCAGGAGGTAGCCGTCTATTCTTTCATTAATAGCTGAGAAATAAAATGGTGGCCAGCGGCTTGACAGTACTCTCGGGTCCATGAGAAATGGTTGCCACCATTAGGGGGCAGTGGCTCGTCTGCCACCATTAACAATTAAAAAAGGTGATGTTTATCCTGAAACGAGATTCTCAAAATATTTGGTAAGTACGTAGGTACCTTGCTTGCTTCTACTACCTACTCAATTGTCACTTGTTTTGTAGATCGATAAAATCACAAATTATGCTGGGCACTTATTTAATTATCTAGGGGCCTGTTAATGGCATAGGTACAACATGTCTTGTGGATTCAGTGCCCAGACAAGTAAAGATCTTAGATACTTAGAAATATCTACTAACTTATGTATAGGCCTAGGGTTGATAAGCTTACGCCTGAAGTAATGTAACATGGTTCCAGTGGCCTGCCAATACAGGCGGAGAGACGGCACATGGCGGGCTTATTTAGTAGGTGAGGGCCCCACACTACCCTGTTCGTTGCTCTAAACGACGAGGTGTGCGGTTAGGTACATTTTTTACTGCCTTAACAAAAAAAATGCTTGATAAGCTTTCTGCTACTAGTACTTAGTACTGCACTAGCGTTACACGTAACTCTACCGGGCGATTGCGTAGGTACCTAGCACTCAGCTGACTGCGGTTTTGCCAGTAGGTGAATCAAATGAATGAAACATAGTTATTTATGAGACATAGAGCTATCAATTGACAGAACTCCCCGCTAATACTAATTGTGTATTTTTCTTGGGATGGATTACATTTTGGCAAAAGTCATAGAACAAAAGTTGTCAGTCTTAATGTACCTTCCCCCCTTCCCTTCCCCTTCAACTGCCAATGTGTACGGACGTGTGTCAATTTCGACTAATTTATTTTTGAAATTAAATAATTTCTTACATCAGAAAGCAAAAAGTAATTCGTAAAGTACTAGGAGCGCAAAGTGTTGCAAGAGATCGTGTACAGCGAGGTGCAAGAGGACTGGATTAAGTACTAATACACTACCCATCTCTGTCAGCCGCACGTGAGTCCTTATCTACTAGCCCCGCCCATCGTCATTGTAAATTTATTTAACTTAAACGCCTGAGTTATTATTCAGCGCAACGCACGATAGAGTAATTTTACGCCAACATAAGGAGCACATTTCCGTTACAAAATGATGAAAAGAACTCCACCTAAAAGTGATGATCCTATGCGCCACCATAGTTCCGAACCCAATTTAACTACACCTGACTCTGAACGGTCTACAGACAGATTTACGCAACGGCAAAAACGCAAATATAATTACGAGCAAACTGCTGACTTAAAAACTCTTCGTGATGAAATCATGTCCTCAATTTCTATATTGAGGAATGAACAAAGTGAAAAGTTTAGCAAAATGCAAAGTAGTCTAGACCAGATAAAATCCCAAAATATGGAACTACAGACTACAGTAGAATTCTTAAGTAATAAATATGATGAATTGGTGGACAAGTTGGTTCAATTAGAGCGGGATAGAAAAACTACACTAGGATACATAAGAATATTAGAGGATAAAGTCGAGTATTTAGAACGAAACGCTAAGTCCTCGAGCCTAGAAATTCGCAATGTGCCTAAAATAACTGGAGAATCTAAGGAAGATCTTATAAATATTGTTAAAACTGTGGGAGTTGTTGTTGGCAATGAAATAGAATTACATGAACTCAGAGATGTATACCGTATAAATAACAATAGAAATCCTCAAATTGGTGGGCCGATAACCGCTGAATTTACATCTGCCATAACCAGAAACAAGCTACTAACTAATGTTAAGAAGTTTAATCGGGATAACAAATCTAACCGACTGAATACTTCAAATATTAAAATGGCGGGTAATACTCCCGTATTTATCTCTGAAGGTCTCACAACCAGAGCTAAGCAGTTGTACTATCAGGCACGAGAGTTCGCCAAATCCAACGACTATGCCTACTATTGGACATCACATGGTAAGGTTTATATAAAAAAGAAAGAGGGAATGCCTGCCAAGCGGATAGATCATGTGTCTGACCTGGAAGGTCTGAAACCACAAGAAAAATGACTAGAAAACCGGATCACGAGGCAATATCTAATGCTTATTAATATCGTCACTATCTACCCAATGTTTACCTATTTTGTATATTTGCTTGTTAATACCCTTTCTTTATTAATCGTTAATAGCTACAAATCTATTTGTTATAGTCTAAAGTGCATGATAACTTATACATACTTAAATAAAATACATCCCTATTTACTCAAGCTGCACACACCACTATACATAATATTTACACTTTATAACACCTACTACACAATCGCTAACATATTTAAGCCAACACATAATACTATTTCATTAAACAAATTGTATTTTCTATATTACTATGAGTATAACATGTTAAAATTTATTCTTTACCATAATCTTATGTTACCTAATAATATAAATAACTGTAATATTGTATTTGTTACACATGTCAATTATTACATTTTTATTGCGTATAATAAATCGCTACTATTACCATTAAATAATACGCATTTTTTGAGAATATTAAACATTTATTGGTTAGTATTTAAGTATTTTAAGTACTCTTGGTTCTGCTATAGATATACTACTATTATTTACACATTACTATTAAACAAATCTGATACAATATATACAGCTGATATTAGTATTGTGCATAAAACTAATAATATCTTTTTAAATTTATTACTGCCTAGACAGGGATATTCCATAATACTATTATGTTTATGGTCTTTGTTATGGTTTCTACAAAAAAAATATTAAAATTCGATCATAGTGTTAGTTTACCTATTACAGAAGAATTAGATATGTCTGATGGCATTGAATGCATATCCCTTGACGACACTAGTCTTTACTCAAAACTGTTTATTTATAATTCTAACAATAATAACACAATATCTATAGTAAGTCTTAATATTCGGAGCATTAACTGTAATTTCGATCTCCTATTAGCCTTTGTTTCGGCCCTCGGTGCCAGTGTAGATATCATTGTTTTATCTGAGTGTTGGACCAATTGTAATAATCCACCACCAAACTTAAATGATTATATTAAATATTGGACTAAAAATAGCCTAAATAAAAATGATGGCGTGGTGGTATACGTGCGTAATAACATAGTTTCATGTGCCTATGAGCCTGAAATGCTTGAAGGAAATTGTTTAATAGTCACTATTAAACCTGATTACTCGATTATATGCTCCTATCGACCACCAAGCTTTAAAAATCCTCATCCATATTTGGAATCACTCGATAATGTCCTCAGTACAATTACAACAAAGAATGTAATTTTTACAGGCGACATAAACATTGATATTCTACCCATAAATTTGACTCCTGCAGCGCAAGATTACCTAAATTTAATGGCTATGCACGGATTAAAGCAAGGTATAGATAGGCCTACCCGTATTAAGACTTGTATCGACCATTTTATGGTTAAATGCTCACACCCCTGGAAAACAGCCGTTTTTGAACAGTCAATAACAGATCATAGTCCTATAATACTTTGTATCAATACTGCCCGAATAGCTAGGAAAAATTGTGTACGTAATAAAGATATTATTGACTACAAGACTATCAAACTCTCTATTACTAATGAGCACTGGGATAGTCTATATACAGCGACGGACCCTAACATTGCATCAGAAATAATAACGTCAAGACTATTAAATATTATTCTAAAAAATACTAAAAAGGCAACACACTCAAGCCGTCTTAGGCCATTAAAACCCTGGATAACAAAAGGAATAGTTAAATGCATAAGGAAAAGGGACAGATTACATAAAGCTACCACTAAGACACCGCATGATATACTCCTACTAAATAAATACCTGAAATATAGAAATACTTGTAATTATATCATAAAAAAACTTAAAAATCAGTATTATGAAGATAAATTACTCAAAAATAAAGGTAACATAAGAGAGACGTGGAATATTATAAAAGAAGTCTGCAACATGAAAAAGAACCGTGAAGCTAATATGGAATTACTTAGTATTGAATCCTCGCCGTTGGAGTCTCTTAACAAAGTTAATAATTATTTTGCTGGTATTGGAGGTTCATTGGCAAAAGAGATACTAAGTAGTATGAATAATACTGAACTGGAATTATCACGTAGTGCTGTTTTGGATAACTCTCCATTAAATTCATTATCATTAATGCCAACAAATCCCGATGAAGTGAGAGGTATTATTCTCGGACTTAAATCTCACAGTGCACCTGGCTGGGACAAAATTACAGGACAAATTTTGAAACGTAACTTAACATCACTTGTGGAACCTATTACCTTTTTGTGCAACCTGAGTCTGGAAACTGGCATATTTCCAAGAATATTTAAAAGTGCTATTGTTTGTCCAGTACACAAATCTGGGAACAAAAATGAGCCAAATAATTATCGTCCTATCTCCCTTTTATCAACGTTGTCTAAAATATTAGAAAAAATAATTAATAAGAGAGTTATAAATTACTTAGAAAAGAATAAATTACTTAGTGACCTACAATTTGGGTTTAGAGAGAGGAAATCGACTGAAGATGCCGTTATAGCTCTAACATCAACTTTGGTGTCGTATGTAGATAGAGGTAACAAATGTTTGGGGATCTTTTTAGATCTCCAGAAAGCATTTGATACAGTATCTATACCAATTTTACTGAAGCGCTTGGAGAACGTTGGTATAAGGGGGGTCGCTCTTGATTGGTTCACAGATTATCTGACTAAACGGAATCAACGAGTAAGAGTAGCACGGTACGAAAGTGCAAGTGATAGTTGTGAATATGGCGTACCTCAAGGTAGCACCTTAGGTCCTACATTATTTCTCATTTATATTAATGATCTGTGCAAGATAGCTACCCTGCCACATTTAGATTTATTTATGTTTGCTGATGACACGGTGCTTATGGTTCATGGTCAAACCTGGAAGACAGTTTTTGAATTAACAGAGATTGCCCTAGCAAAGGTGACTACATGGTTAGAAAACAGTCTTTTAACGATCAACGCTAACAAAACAAAGTATGTTTGTTTTAGTAAAACATCAGTAGGAAAACCTGCAGCTTCGAACATCTTAAAAATACATACGTATCCATGTAATCGGAGAGAGATTGATTCTAACTGCGACTGTACGGTACTTTCCCGAGTAGAATCTATTAAATATTTGGGAATAACTTTAGATCAACATCTTACCTGGTTACCGCAAATAACCGCGGTAATACCCAGAGTCAGAAAATTAGTTTATATATTTAAAAACTTGCGGGCTGTGGTTAATGGTAAATTACTTGTACAAATATATCGCGCTTTGTGCGAATGTATCATTAGATACTGCATTTGTGCATGGGGAGGTGCTGCAAAAACACATATGATTGGACTTGAGCGAGCACAGCGTATGGTTCTTAAAGTACTTTTCTCCTTACCGTACTGCTATCCCACATCCTCCCTTTATGATCTAGCTGGAGTCCTATCAGTGAGAAAAATATTTTTACACGAAATACTAAGAAGATACCACAGAGAAGTTATTCCTAAACTTCCACCACTAGCAAAGCGCATCCAACGCTGCCCTGTGCCGCGTACACAGTCAACATTTGCCAGAAGACACTATAATTTTCTAGCTCCAAATACATATAATAAATTAAACAAAAGCAATGAATTATGTAAATTTAGCAATAATGAGTTTAAAAATGTTGTACACACTTTACTCACATCAATGGACTACGAGGATATAGAAAATATTTTAAAATAACACGACACACATACACACCACACACACACACACACACACACACACACACTACACACACACACACACGCGCACACACACACACACACGACACACACACACACACACACACACGCACACACACACACACACGCACACACACACACTCGCACACATACTTAATATTAATTATGTTTTTAAGTATAAGTTATTTATATGTATAGGTATATTGTTATCTTTTATGCTTTTTTTTTCTGCTACAGAACCTGTTACTCTTCGATGTAAAAAAATTTGTCAATTTAATAAGGGGAAGACACTAACACCTGCAACACAGTATTTACTAGCGCAGGTGTTAGAGAATCCCATAACTTTTTTGTAACATTTTATATCAATAAAGATTATTATTATTATTATTATTACCTAGGTCCCCTATAAAAGATTTTTCGTTAGTTAACTATAACCCTGTATATTATATTGATTGAAATGTATGATATTCTGAAAATTGCCATTAAAGACATTTTACCCGTATAGGTACTGTATAGCGTATTGTATTGCAACTTGCAACATATCCGTGCTTAGACGAAGAATATTATAGACAAGCTATCAGCGTATGCAGTGTCGAGATAGCAATAGATAAACGGAATAATTTTAAAAGATAACTAGGATTATAACTTTGTTGACTAAAAATGTACTACCTGTTTTAGCCGGACAAAAGAATGACAGGACAAAAGAAATTGCAGTTATGCTTATATTTTGCTTAAAATGTATTAGGACATGTAATATTAGCTTATATAACGTGATTTATAAAGTTTTTTTTACGTCAATACAAAACCAAGCTTACATACTGATGATAGGGACGGTTGGCCACCTTATTGTTTGGACCCAGTTCATTGGGTCCAAATACAACTAACGCATACGCGAAAAGGATAAATATACTTATACCTGTGTCTCTCTTACTCTTGGTAAAACCAAGATGTGCATCCTTTTCTTCATCCTTAATGTCAAAATAGTAGCGAGTCTACATTATTTTTCGTCTAAGTATCCATGGTATCTTCAATACTATGTGTTGAAGATTTGTATTTAGAATAAACTGATTGAAGCGCCTCCTATACTTAAAAGTGATTGTACATCACTCATGTCAAAGAACAACAATAAAATGGTAGCTTAATGAAGATGTATTTTATTCATGTCCTTAGTAAATTTTTATCAGCAGAGCGTGGTTAAGACCTGAAAGTAAAATGTCGGCGCCTGGGTCTGGTTTGGTGAGTTTACCTAAATTACAAGATGCAGCCGGTTTCGCGAATTGGAAATTTAGAGTAAGACTGTTGTTAGAAGAAAGGGGCCTGTCAGGGGTACTATCTGAGGATAGAAGCGATGAGGAAAAATGGAGAGTAAAAGATGCAAGGCACGCTCAATAGTAGTACAATGTATAGCGGATTAGTATTTAGAAATTATAAAAAAATGTGCGACAGCGGCTGTCATGTTTTCAAAACTAGAGACAATTTTTGAAAGAAAAAGCATACATTAAACACAAAGTGAAAAATGTGGAATCGAAAATAACAGTCTTGAGCGGGATTCGAACCTGCATCTCCTGGATACCGTCTAGATGCTTTGCCAATTCAGCAATCGTGACCCTTGCTCCTGACTGCTAATCTCGATAACACATTCATACTTAACGTCTTTGGCTGACGCCTGCACCATCTGTCGGAAGTATTTTCATACATTATACCGACCATATACTTAATTTTACAATTAAGATTTTACCTAATAATGACGCAAATGTATGTTGCTAAGCATGTCAAATGCTAAAAATATATAAATATAAATAGAAAAAGCATATTTAACAAACTATTTTTGAAGAAAAGATTATTAGCACTACGATATGATGGCACTGGTTATCTACAAGATTTTTTTATCAAATTTGATGAACTAGTGACTGAATTAGAAGCTACGAGTACAAAATTAGAAGATAGTGACAAAGTTAGCTACCTATTACTTGCAATGCCAAAAGACTATGGGAACGTAATAACTGCTCTTGAGACAATGACCGATGAAAGAGACAATCGGAAACCGGGAAGTGTGTCAAATTTAACTTGCAAGATTTGAACGGGACAAGTACAATAAAAGCGTCGCCACGCTAACAGCCGATTTTACTCTCCCTCCGCATTAGATGTTTCACATCAAAATGGACCTCACCTAAATGTGTGATATGTGATGTGCTGGAGGACGTGTATCGTTTGTTAGTGGAATGTGATAGGAACCGGAGTCATAGGGAAGCATTGCTGAGAGAGTTTGGGCTGATTAGAATCAATGTGGGTATTTTCCAATCCATTCTGGCAAAACCCACCTCAGTTGGTGCAAGAAGGGTATATGAGATGGTGGTTGCTTCTCAGCAGCTCCTCTCTGCTGCTTAGATTAGATTAGGTTAAGATTGTTATTAGTTAAGAAGAGTACAATGGGACTGGCATATCCATGTTCGATGAAAGTCCAATAACTAAATAAAGAATTAAAAAAATATACATTATATTTATCACAATATCTGATGTGAAATCGTTACAATACATTTACTAATAACTACGTGATGTTGCAGAATTAGTGTTGAACATATAAAATAAAACCTTTTTTAAATAGTTACGTTAAAATTTTGTGAGAGTTTATTATCAGTCTCTAAACTCTCACATAATTTTGCATTCAAAATATTAATTAGGATAATAAGGGATCGATATTAACGTATTAATCAATTAGTGATTTATTCAGATAGTGGTAAAAATTATATCGTGATCATCATTTAATTTTTGCCACATTTATTTTGCGAATTATACGTAATAGCCACACTGAAGTGTAATATTGCTGTCTCAGGAGTGGCCACGCGATGGCTACATCTATAGGCTCAGACATAGATAATATACTAATATAAAATATAGATAAGCAACTCTCCGTTTTTATTGGGGGACAGTAAAACTATTTAATGCAGCTGCCCCACAGATGGCACTAAATGAATGTATTAGCGCACAAATCCACTAGATGGCGTTTATATCAATTTATTGTATATTGGTATATAATTAGTATGGGATATTGAATAAAAAAAAGCCAATATATTACAATTACTTTATTTCTATAATTTTCAAATATTACAATCCAGCATGTACTTAAATAGCATCATTGTGTTGTACTGCCGAAGCAAGTACATTTGAAGTACAATAATATTTGTATATATACTTTATTTATAAAAAAAAATTATTGTGCGATTTAGGTTATAGTACATTTTGTATAGAATTGCACTGATATTTATTACAGCGCCATCTGTTATTCAATTTTATCATCTAAATATTCTCTTCTAACAACATTCTAGTCTCTTCCGCCCACTAGAGAGCACGATTTTAAATAAAAACAAGCTCTTAGGGAGTGACATCCCCCTGGGCTCAGACTAACTAGACGGAGCTACGGCGTGGCCGCACTTGAAACAGCAATATCTTTTTTAAATGTTGCCAGGTTGGCAACATTTAACCATATTTGGGCAAAATAAACGATAGTTAGAATGAGGTCTGTAACTTGATCGTAAATAAGAAACTCTTCGTAACAAATACTTAATTGAAAATCACAGCGTTTATCAAAATAATTATTTAAAAGTAAAGCTACCACCCCTTCTATTCATCCAACCATCAGTCTTTAAACGTCCACTGCTGGACATTGCCTCCCCAAGAGAGCACCAGAACTAGCGGGCTTGTGCTGACTGCATCCAACGGCTCCCTGCAGCTTTGACCATATATTTGGTCCATCTGGTGGGAGGCCATATTACGCTGCGCTGTCCGATACGTGGTCGCAACTCGAAAACCTTTTTCCCCAACGGTTGTCAGCTCGTCGAGCGATATGGCCTGCCCATTGCCACTTCAGCATGCAAACCTGGCAGGCTATGTCGGATATTCACGATTATGACTACAGCGGTAGTCATAATCTTGAATTGAGATTTACTTACAAAAATGAAATTACAACTGCCTATGTGGTGCAGTGCTAGTGTAAGCGACTGCTGATCTTGAGGTCTCTGGTTCGATCCCCGGGTCAGGCAGAGATATTTAGATTTTTCAAAAAAAAAAAAAATGTAGCAGCCCGGAGTTTGTAACTGTGCCCGGCATACATAGCTGGCGAGTTGTGGGTGTGTAATACACCTCTGCCTACCCCTTCGGGGAATACAGGCGTGATGCTATGTTTTTTGAAGTTACAAAGACTAAGAGCTATACTTACATGAACATATTCACTGACAATGATTTTGCTCCCAACGTTACTATTTTCTTATTATGTATAACGAAACATCAACAAAATGTCGTAGAACATATTTTGGGTATTTCGAGGGTTGCCTCGTTTTCCCGTAGCATACACCCATTTCGATCTCGCATCTGGATTAGAGGGAAACCTAAAATAGTAAATATTTATCATCATCTCATAAATTACATATAAATTTTAGTAAAGGGAAAACTGGGCAAATTAAATTTGCAATAAGGCAACACCGAAACAATTCTCAGTAATAGAAAGTTAGCTAGAAAACGTGTTTTGTGAGTGTATCTTAGCAGAAATTACTGATTTTGAGTAAAAAAGCCCATTTTATATCACTTTATAGCATTAAATCATGATTTTTTTTCATTTTCGACTACATATGAATGAAATGTTATACCGTATTTTTGCGCTCGCTGTAGCTTTTGTAGTATAGTACACTATTTTACAACCACTATTATCACGTAGTATTTTTCTCAAAACACTCATTAAGTAACACAAATTAACATAAAATTTTAATTAAAACCCGAATTTTTATACAAATTTTCGATTATGTCAGTTGAATCGTGACAGACAAAGCATTTTGACATCGTGACAATACCAAAAACTGGCCACGGCGACAAAGACAAAAATCTATGACTTTGTTTGTTTTTTTGCACCAGTAAATTGTATCTTACGTTCACGCTCATACATGTCAAAGAATTTTCTTCGCTCTGTCTAGGACGTATTTAGTCTGAGGACCTGCTACTATTTTGACACTAAGGATGTAGAAAAGGATGCACATATTAGGTTTTAGCAAGAGTGAGAGAGACACATATATAAGTATTTTATCCTTTTCGCGTATGCGTTATTTGTATTTGGACCCAATCAACAGGGTCCCAGCAATATGGTGGCCAACCGGCCCCATCTTCGCTATGTAAGCTTGTTTTTGTAATGACGTAAAATAAAACCTTCACTAATCATATTGTATACGCAAATGTTACATGACATGTTCCAATACATTTTAAGCAAAATAAAACATAGCATCACGCCTGTATTCTCCGAAGTGGTAGGCAGAGGTGTATTACACACCCACGATTCGCCAGCTAATTTTAAGTACCATGTAATAGGTGGCGAGCCTATTATTCCCCCTCAACAAAAAAATGGGGGCGTGCCTATTGCCGTCCACCGAGCACATTTTCAAACTCCGGGCTGCTATTGAGACTTTTTCTTTTTAGGAAAAACCTCAATAATATTGCCCGACCCAGAGATCGAACCCAAGACCTCATGATCAGCAGTCGGTCATACTACCGCTGCACCACACAGGCAGAGTTGGTGACATAAGAATATAATAAAGTAAAGTAACGTGATTAATGAAGGTTTTTTGTACGTAATTAAAACAAGGTCTGGCAGTGATTCGGGAGTATTCTCAGAGGACCTAAACATACAGATCTCTCACCATTAGAAGCCCACAACACAGTCTTCTAGGCAGAATGTATGCTCATCATAACTGCAGTGCACGCAATTGCCTCCAGAAAGGTAAAGGATACTTTCTGACAGCCGATCAGTTCCACAGAGTCTCCGAAGCTACACCGTAACGGATCAAGGGATATAGTGACTCACGCGGTAATGACACGGCTGATGAATTGGCAAGGGGAGACTCGGAGATGGCAGCAATAGGCCCTGAGTCCATCCTACCCCTACCATTCACTTTTCATCGGAAAATACTGCGACAAAACACCAAGGTAGAGCATCAACAATATTGGTCTAATCTAGGTACTTGCAGGCAAGCTAGAGAGGCCCTCTCGATAATCAGCCCCGGATTGTCACGTAAGCTACGGCTAATGAGTAGGCCTCAGCTACGACTTATAGTCGGAGCCCTAACTGGACATGGCCCTACTGAATAAACACTTATTTAAAGTGGGTGTTACAGACAGCCCCCTCTGCAGAGCCTGCATGGAGGCAGAAGAAACAACCACCCATTTCATCCTTCAATGCCCAGGGGTGGAGGAATACCGGGCACGATAGCTCGGGTCACCGAGGTCACTCCCAGAAGTCGTCGGTAACATTAAGGGTCTGCTAGGCTTCTTGGTAGAGTTAGGTTGGCTAGAGTAGTGCCATTAACCCATCATGCAAAATAGGCGCATTGTAAGATGTCGAGTTGCGGAAAACAAGCCCGTATATCACTATCACCACGTAATACAAAAACAAGGCTTTGATCACCCACTGCTGAACATAGGCCTCTCCTAGGGAGGTATTGCCATAATCGCCACGCTTGGTAGGCGGTTTGGCGGAGCTATTCTTGATGCCGGCCCCACACGGTCTAAATAGTAACGAGTCTATAGTATACTTTGTCTAAGGCGTTGACGAATAGGAAATAATTTGAGGGGGTTCAAACGCTCAGACTAAATATATCTAGTCTGAGGGGCAGGGGAAACGATAAGCAGAGACATGGTCATACTTTCGAAGATTAAAAATGAGTCGAATAACCGAAGTACAATCGCGCAGGTCTGCATTCAGGTCAAAATAACTCATGTCGCCATAGTCGAATAAAGGAAAGATCAATTGGATTGCACAAGTAAAGTTTTGATCTTATTCAGTTAGAAATTTTTTAGTCGATAAAGTGTTCGTAGACTACCAGTAACTTTTTGACACACGCAACCTAAGTTTTCCAGCTTAGAGTGGAGTCAATATGTAGACCAAGATATTTGATTGTGGTGGTCTTAGTGGTATTGTCACACTATTAAAATGATAGGTAGAAGACATTGAAAATCCAGTCTACTTCATCATTCGCTGGCTACCTACAACAATTGCCTGTGTCTTACTGGTGTTTACGACTAATCCTAATCTGGCAGAACAATCATATATGGGCATTACCATTTCATCAAATGGTTATATACACACACCGTGGGATGGCGGGTGGTGTGGCCGCTCCGGCATCCAAAGTAGAGTTGGAGACAAAGAGTTGGTCCAAAAAGATCGGCTTTCTCTTTGGTCCAAATTGCCATCCAGTTGCCGCAGTAGTGGGAGACTAGACTGGCAGAAGGTGCCCTGTAGTACCTTAATAAATACAGACTAAACATTGTTTTAATGAATTTTACAGAATGATTTCTGCAAAATTAATTTGTTCGTCACTCTTGAACTTTAATGAAATACCCATTTTAAGTTTTTTAACATTGTATGTAATTACGTTTTTTTGTCAAACCCATAATAAAAATACATAAGTAAATAAATTAGGTTGCAATAGCCTTTAAATTGGATATCAACATAACGCTAACTTGAATCTATCTACCCTCCATACTCTAATCGTAATACTGTAATTCGATTATTACAAAATATAATCTGTAATTCTGTATTTAAAAAAAAAGTACACTGTCTGTAGCTATTTATGCGTTCAGAGACACACATACAATTTTTAGGACTTTTGTTTGTTTGTGTATTTGATAAATCACGTTCTGTATGGCAGTAACTACTGAACGAATTTTAATGCAGTTTTTTATTATAGCTTTTGATTAAACTTAATACCTGAGATATAATATAAGAACTAGCTTTTGCATGCGGTGAAGCTGCGGGCGAAGGCTAGTAATTTATTACGTGCCTATCGAATTCATTTAAATATGTTAGCCAACTGGTTTTTCAAGTTAGTTAATTTGATTGTTATTACGGTGACATGATTCACTGAAAAGATTTCTTATTTTAGACCTACTTCACTAAAATATTGAGTAGACGAGTTATCATTTTCAAATCGATGTGCCTCTTCTATTCTGATTCTGACTACACTACAACAGATTATTTTACTTGCACTACACTATTGCGGTTTGCCATAGCCGCACACGTGCTATGAATTTGTGAGTTTTACCAAATTATTTTGCGTAGCAGCGCTATCAGGACGTCGCAAAAATATCCCGTAAACATACATTGTTTGAAAATAACTAATCGTCATTCCCTTTTGTTGTGAGTATGAAATTTTTAAATTGTTATTTTTGACATGCTGGGGTGGGGCTAAATGTCTAGAAAAAGACCGCCACGTGTCCTTTATTTTCATTAATCTCTATTATAAATATGCAATTTATTTATAAAGTAGAAGAACCTTCTGTTTAACATTCTTATGTAGCAGAACTATAATCATAATAATCCTATTGCCGCCACAGTCATCAACGCCGTGACTATTTTGTTTTCACATGATCGATTTTTTTTATGCCGGTTCTTCGGCTAAGGCATTCGTATGTAAACGCTTTGTGATGTGAGCCTGATTCTGTAACACTTTAAACATACCTATATAAAACTTTAGAGCTTCTGAACTACCCTGCCTATTTGTCAACATAAATGTTGTTTTACGTACATAACCTTGTCAAGTGGTTTCCATAACAGACGAGTAAATAGTGGAACCACTGTCGTCCACTGTGTATTTATTACTTTTTACGATAAACTAAATTAAAACCATTATCAGTGTAAAAAAAACTTGCAGTATAAAATGTAGGTACCTACAAGAAATTATCAAGTAGATAGTACATAATCATTGTAGGTAGGTAGTTATGTGTATCTCGTCGTGTGAAACAGATAAATTTATTTGTCCCAACTAATTGTAATATATCCAATATTACTGATAATATTTTGAAATCTACAAGTTCAGCAGTTTATTCTATGAGTTTCTATGAGCTTTTGAACAGTATTTTCTTTATAAACAAAGTAAATTATCAAAACGTTTCTTTGTAATGCTAAAAATAAAATTTCAATCAATTACATCATATTGAAGCATTAGAATAAGCTGTGCATTATAAAAAGACTAAGGTAAGACTGATATGAAACTAAAATTTTCTTTCATAAGTTACAAAATATGCTAACAGTAGAGAGGCATGTCTTTAAAGTTTTTTTTCTCTATTTCGTAATAGAAACCGAAAATGACAGAAAATGTAAAGAATTTGTTGTATTACATGTTTTATGGCAACATCAAATTATATTAAAGTTTATCAATCATCTAAGGTGATTTAAACTCGTTAAGCTAATAAGTGTTTACAAGTTTAAATATGTACACAATTAACTGATGATAACATTCAAGAAGTTGAACACAAATATTCCAGCTATGCGCTAAGTTCCAAATTTGTGATAACAAAAGCCAACCCTGGCTTTGTACCAATAGATAAATTAGTAATTTATGTTTAGATGGATCAATTATATTCTATATAATTGACTCCCTCCCACACATCTGTAACACCTACTTCCCATATAACTGGGCTGCAGTTATGGCTGCAAGGGATACTGTATTTTAAAGTTTACATTATTAAAATGCTCATTGAATGGTTCTAATTTACAAAAAGTGTGCAGATAATTATTATGCTAAACATAGTGCTATTGATTCACACTGTAATTGTTCTTACTGCAGTAGTTATACAATTTTAGATTTGAAAAGGTCAGATGTATATAATTTAAAGAGTAATTTATGTATTTAATCAACTTGGATAATGAAACTATTTAGTTTGATAAGGATTAATATTATGATACAAAGAATGTCATTGTCATTCCATTCTAACAGTCTTTTGATTGACTTATTTTAACTAAAAATATTGTGACCCAACTATAACATTAAGATATATAGCTCTGGATCCTTTTTTGTGGGTAATTATGAATACATAACTAATACATTATTTTATGTATAATTAAATAGCTTTTGCCTCGCACACCAAATAATAAGACTTATAGGCAAATTAGCTTATGAAAAGATAGCCACCTTTAATCTCAATACATCACCCTCTGGCACAATAAGACTTATTATACTTAACTTCCATATCTATACTATTATAAAGCTGTGACATAGGTGTCTGTACATTTAAGTTATTTGAGAAAAAAAATGACTGTATTAGGCTATATAGGCGTGTGACTAAACACCAAACAATTTTTTTTAGATTTTTAGTCTGTTGATTTTGATGTAATGTTTTTTATTTGATAGCTTTTGACTTAACAACTGGTATACATTTTATCTCGCTACTATATTGGGAGCCTGAGATATAAACTAAAAACTAGCTTTTGGCTAGTTTATAAAGTAAGGATTTCTGATGTTTTTTTTTCTGGTTACATTGTTATAATTTTTGTAGGGATCTCAAATATTTTTTAAATAAAATATTGCCCAAGTTACACTGATAATGTAGCTTTTACTGTCCCACTGTGTATAGGCACAGAATAGATACTATTCCTATGGAGAATCATTACTTCCATTAAAACTTGTCCAAAATCTCTCTGTAATAGCCTACAAAATAATAATACCAATTATTCGCAGCGAGAAGAAATGTACCTTATGCACACAGAAATACAGTTGAGATTGTTTTGCCCGCCGCATGATCCACGTGCAAATGCGTCATTCAACGAATGCGCTAGGGTTACGCCGGTTTCGGAGACGCCTGACTCCACCGACAGCAACAAAGCTGTCGTTTATAAAACTTAAAAAAATATTTTTCTAGTAGCTTCTATTTGATTACTTTTATATCATTTTAAATGTTATTTTCAAGACGGATTATTTTTTTATAAATTGTTTTTTTTGTGGATCATATGAGTTTAGGGTTTTAGCTCTGGATTTTCGGTTATTAAATTGTATCGTCGAAATACCCTAAATAGCGTAAACAATTTTATTTTAATTAATACTACAAGCGCGAGCGCTTAAGCGGACTAGCGACAGCCGGGCGATACGCGAAGCGGTAGGCGTTTACCTCGGGGCCTTGAGCCTGGTATGGATCTCCTCTTATAGTGGGAGGGATTTAGGTTGGAGTCCACCACACTGTCCTAGAGTGGGCTGATAGCTTTATTGTATAGGTGAAAGAATTTTTAAAGAACATGTAAGTAGTTTATATGTTTATAACAACAATCAAATATTTTCTCTATAATTTTAATTTGGATTATTATATTGCTTAAAAACGTACACAAAAATTAATTACTAATTATCATTCCAATTAAAATCACTGGAAGTGTTACAAGAGCATATTAAAATATCAACATTTTTACTAAATTCCACATTATAATGAACCAGTAATTACTAATTATACTATTTTAGATTTGAACCCTTAACTGACATCGTGGGGTGTTTTTACTCCTCAGGTGCAAATAAAACAGCATATTCTTTTTCCACGCATAGGTAGCCACTTCTCCTATTAAGTATTCTCAGTGCAGCAGCGTACGTTACGTGCTTCACCCTCACGGACTCGTGGCGCATAAAAACCATCCGTTTAAGCTATACAGGTACATGGGGTAGGTTTGCACCCCACAGTATTAGTTACGTTTGTATTTTTTATTAATATCCCTACTAATACGTGTTATTTTTTCAACAATATAGTAACAAAGATAAGTTTTTTACGGATGGGCAAGTTGCTAACTATCTGAAAAACATTGAAAATGTTGAAAAGAATCGGATTTACTGGATTAAATTCAACTTTGAAAATGAATGTGAAGGCAAATCTTCATCATATTCATCTTAATTTTCTGCTATATTTGTAAGAAAAAATACATACAAGCAGCATTCTTTTGACAGATTTGTATGTATATATTACACTACCGACTACGCCAGGAGACGCGTCTCATAGTTTATCAGGTTATCAGTATATATTAAAATCTGACTGTGATCTATGTTAAGAAGCCAGACTAGCGGTCTCTCTGTGTAAATACTGATCAGCTGGATACTGAACAGATGGAAAGCCCAAGGCAAGGAAACCAAAAAGCTGCTTACAAACAGTAATAAATCCTGATTTCTATAAAAACAGTCCGGCCTTTGACTACAAATAATATTCGGTAGACTTCTTTGATTTTTTTTAGGCACCCTATACTGTAAATTCCTTTATCGCGTGGAACTTTCCAAACATGCAATTTCGTTAGGGTCCCCAACAAATATAATGCTCAGGCCACACCAACGTCAATCCCCATCATCTCTATAATCGTTGCGTTAACGCATTGGGGGGCTACATTTGGACGTTTAATCTCATTGATGTATCGCCACTAGAGTTATCTCCTAACGTCAAATGGCAATTTAAATACTGTTCTTGAAGTCTCGCGATAAGTCGTGGCTACATCAATGTTATACGTCAATCATCGCAATAATTAAAGGCGTTTGCCATCAGTGTGGCCCGAGCATAATAAGGTTAAGAAAAACAAATGTCATGTTGTCGTAAAATAGTTAACAGGTATATTTAAAATAGTTACTAAGATTTAAAACCACCAGGCCATTTAAGTAATACATGCATCATAATGTTATAACTTTGACAAAAAATTGGTTATTGTAAGTAGATTTTTTGTTTCCTGTGTGCCTTGAAAAAATTGTTGTTTTAGGTCCCGTTGTAGAAGCAGTTAACGTGCGAAAATTTGCAGGCGCCTTTACAGATAGATACCCTTATCTTTGTTATGCAAAAAAAGTTGAATAATCTGGTAGGATTATATTCTTCAGAACATTATTCCAAGCAATGGATACCTATCCATGGGCTTACTATTGATTACGCTACAATACATGTAGCATGACTCGCGAGTTGTTTATCCATGACAGACAAGAATTTACTAATTGCAAAAAGACCACCATTACTCTTTTTACACGCCATTATTGTCCCACTGTTAGGCACGAAACGTTGGACGACTCCCCTCCGAATAAGAGATATTTAGCCCATAGTCCATAATTTATTGAGAATAACTCTGGCATGTAGGATTTCACGATAATTTTCTTCACAAAACAGGAAAAACTATTTTGATGTGTATTTTAGCACTTGACATGTGGAGCTTAGCGGTCTAGAGCTTCCCCTGATTGGAAGAGACCCAGGTTCGTATCCCGCTCGCACTATACTTCTCCACATTCAAAAATAATTTGTTCTTTAAAGGAAAAACTATTAAAAAAAATATTATGACGATGGATTATAGAATATGAAGTTTTTTCAAATTTTTATTTAAACGAATTTTATTATAAACTAGCCATTGCCAGCGGCTTCGCCCCAGCCAAAAGCTAGTCAAAGTTGCATCAAAATCCATCTAGTAGTTCGAGTTTAAATAATTTTCTAGTTTTTCGATTATATCTCAGGTTCCCGATATAGTAGCGGTATAAAATGTATACCAGTTTTTAAGTCTAATCAAGGCCTTTCAGATAAAAAAAGTGCATCAAAATCCGTTCAGTAGTTTTTGTGTGATGCGCAAACAAACAGACAAAAATTTAAAAAAAAATTGTTTTGTGTTTAGACACGCCTATATTATAGCCTATTACAGTCATTTTTTCTCAAATATCTTAAATGTGCACACAGCTCTGTTAGAGCTTTATAATAGTATAGGGCACGCGTTGCTGTGGCACACAGCAACGCGTGCCCTTGTCTGTTTAATAAGTACTATGACGTCATAACAACAACCAAACGAACTTCGTATGAAATCGTAATACACTTAACAACTAAATGAGAATATTATATACCTAGTGATATTCTAAATGTAGTTATATAAACAAACAGGGGCGGATCCAGCTTACCTATTGTGGAGATGAGGGCGGTCATCTTACCAGTGAGGATGGAGGTCATATAGTCGAGCTCTAGTGAGACAGACTCCAAATTCGATTGCAGTAATAATAATAATAAATATTCACGGACATTTCAAACAACGTCTTCTGGTCCCAAACTAAGCTTCACGCTTGTGCTATAGGTACCAAAATGGGTATAATAAATTATTCGTATGCATGTCATTCTTTGCGCATGTGTATGATGGCACATAGGCTCGGTTTTTTATATTCTATGTGATTAGAAAGTATCAGTATCAGATCCAGCCGCTGGGAGGGTCATGACTCCATGTCATTCCTCCTCATCCGATCGCCACGCTTGGCAGGTGGATTAGCGATCGCAGTGGATCTTTTTAGTTCACAGGGGAACGCTGCTTCCCGGTCCCCCGGTAATCCCTAAGTCGGCTTTTACGACTCCCGTAGGAAGAGACGGGGTGGAGCTATTCTTGGTGCCGGCCCCACGCATCAAATTGTCCCGTTACTATATCGGAAACCCAGATAATATAAAAAAAATAAAAGCTAGTAGGCAATAATGCCACTGTGCCAAATGTTTAAATCCCTCTCTTACTCTGTGGTGCAGTGGTAGTGTGAGCGACTGCTGATCATGAGGTCTCGGGTTTGATCCCCGGGTCGGGTAGTGTTATTGAACTTTTTTTTAAAAAGACAAATTCATAGCAGCCCGGAGTTTGGAATTGTGCTCGGTAGACGGCAATAGGCTCGCCCCTTATTACGTGGGACATGGGTTAAACATAGCTGGCGAACCGTGGGTGTGTAATACACCTCTGCCTATCTTCGGGAATACAGGCGTGATGTCGAGTGACGAGACCCGTGCCCGACAGTGGGACATCGATGGCTGAAAAAAAACGCTTTTTTTTTAATTTTTAGTTAATTCTTAAATTAATGGTGATGTGTTCCACAGCTTTAGGTAGATCATACATGGCCATGGTGTCCGAAGCAAAGGTGAATGGCAGTGAGTTGGAGCCGACGGCGGAACTGCCGCCGGCTCTGGCTGAGAAACCGGCCGGCTTACCGCCCGGCAAGTATGCGCTCGTAGGATGGGACATGGACACCACTGGGAGACGCCTTATCGATGAGGTAAGTTATTTGGTATTATAGGAAAAAAGATCAAATATATGAACGGGAAAATGCTAATTACGTATATGATACAATTTTTATACACATACTGCGTTACTCTTACCTCTGAATAGTTATTCAGTGTTTTGTCTTTGTCAATAATATGACAGTTTGACGTTGAAAGAACGAGACAAAACACTGAATAACTATTCGGAGCTTTTAATTTTCTCCAAAGCCATAAAACAGACAGTCTATACAAACAAAAACGTCTAAATAATAGCTGTTTAGCATTTAGTAAAAATGCATTATGAAAGTATAACAAAAACCAATTTTAAAAAATTTTGTCTGTCTTTGTTCCGGCTAATCTCTGAAACGGCTGGACCTATTTGGACCGAATTTCACACACAATACTTAGTTATTTTATTTATTTTGCAAAAAAAAAAAAGAATGAATAATATTGAATTAAAATGCACACGAAGTATGTCGCGGGTAGCAGCTCGTAATAATTTAAATATCTACTTTAAAAAAACTTGTGGTCTGTGGTAGTTGTTATAACAGTAAGTATAAAATATTATCTTAATTCCTTTAATAGTTTTCAAGATAACAAGCAGACAGAATGTTTAAGTTAATATTGATTACATGATTTTGGCGTAGTGTTTTTTTTTTAATGGTGAGTTCAATCTAAAACTGTTAAGTATATTTTGTAGAAAAAAAACATGTAATCCAGGCGCTGCAACGGTTGGGACGTACTCGCAACTTGATTGAATTCATAAGAGCCTCTGGTTCATTGTGTGATATTGATCATATTATCATGTATTGCGTGATATCGCATCGTGTCATTGTCATTGTGATTGAGAGCGATAAATTGTGATATCCCGTCGTCTATGTCTTTACCAATAACAAATAAGACGATATGATGTCGATACAATTTTGTGATTCACATTCTAAGGGGGCTGGGGAACTGTGACGCGAAGGAATAGTCCATCCATATATACCTACCTACATGTTTAGCAAGCGAGCAATGTCTTTTCTTAATACCTACAAATTAACTTCTATTCTACGATACCGGTGATAATGTATAATTGGTTTCAGATATGCCAGATAGCTGCGTATACGCCGAAGCAGTCGTATTCCCAATACATAATGCCGTATGGGGACCTCAACCCTGGCGCGCGTCGTCGCCACAATGTGCGAGTTGTCACCGTAGGACGTTATCGTATGCTCAAAGATACTAATACTCATAAGGTGAGGAAGATTTTATTTCATAGGTGTGGTAAATGTTCAAAAGTAAACTTGATGATGATGAATTTATTCTACTACAGGAATATTAAATATCATAACAAAACCATAGCTAACATATTATCTTATTTGTTTAGTTTTATAGGCCAGTATTCCTGTTGTTTATAAGCACGTATCTAAAAGGGCAACGAATAACGGTTCAGTCACAGTTTGTGGTATTCTAAATTTGAAAAAGAAAAATGTAGGGTGTTTTGGCGGGAACATAAAGATCATGTCGTTGCTCTACATTATTTTCTTAAACTTACGTTATTTCAAGTATTAAAGTGTTATAAGCGGTGGCCTTTTGCTTATTAACTATTTTTGTATATGCATAAGTGTTGGCAAGTTATTTAATGCGGCATAACTTGCTTTTTCGTGTTGCCTCCCAAACTAAAAGAAAAAGAAGCTTCAGTAAGTCGCCACCACTTTGCTGAGACTTGCTTGACTTGACTATGACTAATTTTATATAACTTTGACTTCGACTACGATTTGTTCGATGAATTAAACTTATCTGTGAAGAAGACATATATTCTAAATAAGTGATTGACAAATACACAATCCGAGTAGGCATTATTAAAAAAAAAATTGTAAAATATTTTGATTATTTAGACCGTGATTTAGATGCGGCATTGACTCTGATGTGGCGTACATTGGGAGAGGCCTGTGATTGGCTGATGTTGTTGCGGAAAAACAACTCAAATATACTAGGCTACTATTACCATTTTCTACAGATATAATGCACATCATCATCGAGACTGCAAAGATGGCGGAATAGTTTATCGACCTCCTGTGCCCAAGTGTTGCGGGTTCGATTCCTACACGGGACAAATTTTTGAGCAATCCACAAATGGTAGTTCTGGGTATATTTTTATGTCCATCAATTGTACGTTTGTAGAGTCCCCTGCGCTACAGGGATTTTTCACTAGTGTGGTTGGTTAAAAGTAATCGGTATTCATATTATTAAATTTTATTTCCCAGATATTAAAAACAAAGTCTGAGATATCGGCATTGACTGACTTTTTGGATTGGTTAGAGAAAGAGAAGGGAGATGGTAGTGTCATCCTTATCTATCACGAGCCGCGCCGCCTCAGTCCCACCATGCTGCTTGAAGCACTCACCAGGTATGTTATTATATTGCTTTGAAAATTATGAATTGTTTGTTGAAGTTGAACGCAGTCTGAACTTAGGGCACTTTTAGACAAAGTCGCTCGAGGCGGTCCGAGGTTGAACGAATCGAAGCAAAGTGCAACTTCTACACACTCGTTTTCGCGTAACTTTGAAAAACTTTGCGAGTATTGTAGTATAGGCTTAAATGTTGTCTGACCGAGGACTACCGAGAAGGAGGCACTGCCTCAGATCTCACTCAGCTGTCAACCTGAAAGGATACTTGTGCTCACCAGAAGCCAGTAGAATTGAAAAATCTTGTACCGCGTTTTTACGTAGGATTTCTCGAATGTTAGTTTGCTAACAGTTAGAATATATATGAGATTTTCTTGGAAGTGTTCTTTTCGTTATGGTTTTTTGATGTGTTTGTTAGTACAAACACGTGATTTTTACGTAAACTAGAATTATCTCCATTATAATACAATGTAATAGAAGATATAAATATACATATTATCTCTGACTCAATGCAATGAACTCAAAAACTACTAAACGGAATTGCATGTGGTTTTCTCTAACAGACGGCGTGACTCATGAGGAAGATGTAGGTGTAAAATTCATCACGGTTTTGTTTAAATTGTCTGTGTATCATACTGATGATGATTTTTACCGATGTTTTGAAATAATCAGTAAAGTGGCTCATGCCTCAAAAACTAAATAAGTGAGGCAGGTGTAATTAGTTGTGCCGCCGGCGGACCACCGAAGGAATGTGATATGGTTCCGGTGGCCCGCCAATAAAGGCGGAGAGACGGCACACGGCGGGTTTCTTTAGTGGGTGTGGGCCTCACACTACCCTGTTCGTTGCCCCGAACGACGGGATGTGCGGTAAGAAATCTGTTTTCCCGCCTTAGCAAAAAAAAATGGTGTATTTAGTGGTATGACAAATTAATATGTTTAAAATTACCTACAGGCATTTAATGGTTGAGTCACACTGAAAGGTCAAAAAGCATAACCATAGCATCACGCCTGTATTCCCCGAAGGGGAAGGCAGAGGTGTATTACACACCCACGATTCGCCAGCTATGTTTCAAGTCCCACGTAATAGGAGGCGAGCCTATTGCCGTCTACAAAGCACATTTCCAAACCCCGGGCTGCTACTGAGTATTCTCTGTTTGATAAGATATTAGCTTAAGCTATTAGGTAAGATAAAATGCATAACCTCGTCCTCTTCTATGGCTATGACCACTGCGCGTCATTGCTTTTAGTGAGAATGTTTCTTTAGTAATTAATTTTCTAATTGTTTTAGCTTAAATCAAATGAAAGACAATAAATATATTTGAGGTAACATTTTAACGAACTTATCCAATCAATCAATCGAAATCCATTGTTGTACCTGAGCCCGTCCGATTGTCCACATCCAGTCTTTTCGACTGCATTTTTAAGGTTATCAGACCATCATTAAAGCGGTTGTCCTACTCTACCTCACTATTAGACAAATATACCAAACAATTACTAAGTATTGTAATTGGACTATGTTATGCCAACATGCACCAATGTATAGACATTGTTAAAAAATATAGTTATTGACATCAAATAGACCAGGATGTGGTACATAATTTAGCAAAACACAATACAAGATTGTATTCACATTTGACATAAAAAAGCATGATATGAAGGAACCAACCCACATGCCTCAACCATATATAGAAGCAACCACGTGTCTGCACCATTTATAGAAAACGTAAAGGTTATTTTCTCGAAATCCATTTTATGCAATAGATTTTTATATATATTCAATTATAAACTGAAAATTTAAAAGTGCCTCGGTGGTGCAGCGGTATTGTGTGCGACTGATGATCATGAGGTCTCGGGTTCGATCCCTGAGTCGAGCAATGTTATTGAGCTTTTTCGTAAAAAGAAAAATTCTCAGTAGCAGCCCGGAGTTTGGAAATGTGCCCGGTAGACGGCAATAGGCTCGCCGCCTATTACGTGGGACTTTTAACATAGCTGGCGAACCGTGGGTATGTAATACACCTCTGCCTACCCCTTCGGGGAATACAGGCGTGATGTTATGTTATTCAATTATATAGAACGCTAAGTCTCTATAGTATATCTCTATATATAGTACTTTTTCTTCAGGTACAAGCTTTTGGACCGTTTCAAGTCCATAGTGGCCGGTTTCGCAGACAGCTACGCGTTAGCAGCGGATAAATGCAAAACTACGGTGAAGTCGGTGTCGCTCCGTGTCTTGGCTCGGGTGTTGCTCGATGCTGACTCACTCTCCGTTGATAGTGCCTTAGAGAGAGCCACGGCGGCCTATAGGATCGTTGAGCATCTTGCGCAAGGTAACACTTTATTCTTTTAAAATAGGTTAACCTGCGATTTTTTTTTACAAAAATTAGGTTTTTCTAAGGAAATTACTAAAGAGAGAGAGCTAGATATCTGGGTTTTTCATTACCGTGGTAACTGTCGTACCTCAGTGGAATACTTATACATAAATTACTGGAGTATGTGAGGATTTCAACTGCTCGTCATAACGTCCCGCCAAAAACTCCGAAATAACTATATAAGCTGTACCACAGAGTACTTTATAAACTTACAATCAACTACATTCGGAACTTTTTTTGTGTAACTAATAATAATCAAACAAAATGTTTCTATTATTTAGTACACCACACTAAACTCGACATAGAGGTTTTTAGGAAAGAAATAATATACTGCACCAATAGCCTTATCAACTGCCTCTGTGGTGCAGCGGTAGTGTAAGCGACTACTGATCATGAGGTCTCGGGTTCGATCCCCGGGTCGGGCAATGTTATTGAGCTTTTTCGTAAAATGAAAAATTCTCAGTAGCAGCCTGGAGTTTGGAAATTTGCCCGGTAGACGGCAATAGGCTCGCCCTCTAATTTAGTGGCACTTCGTTACGTGGAATCGTGGGTGTGTAATACACCTCTGCCTATCCCATCGGGGAATACAGGCGTAATGCTATATTAATAGCCTTATTGTAGTTGAATGCCACATTTTGGTGTAATATATGCAATATGCATTGCCGCCAACCACTTACCATTATATTTATGTAACTTGCTGTTAAATTTATTTATGATTTTTCGCAGAACCCTAATAATTCTAAAATAAAAATAGCCAAGATACTCCTTATAAAATATGCTATCTGTCAGTGAAAGTCCCGTCAAAATCGGTCTTGCCCTTTTGTAGATTAACCGACAACTAAAAATAGACCAATATTTTTAAATTGTTTTTTTGAGTACAAGCGGAAACATTTTATAATTATGCATTACGTAAAAATCTTTTATTTTGACATCACATAAGACACTTCAAATTAATTTATTTGTATAGATAAATAATTATGCTTGTTATAGAATGATAATTACGACGCAATATGAATATGCCTATAACTTTGGTTTTAATGTAAATAACGATTACCTATCAATATTTAAACATTAGTCAAATTAATGTTAGTTTAAGATTAAAGTTTGGTACCTATTTACAGTTCATTATGTAATACATATGTATATAAGTATGTATATTTAATAACATATTAATCTATCTTTGCAATAAATATTTTGTGTGTTCTGTGTATATGTAAAATGATGGTTAATTCGTTACTAAATCACGCATAAGTTAGGCTTGGCTACTAGCTAATTTTCTGAACATAGCACATAACACATTATTGGGACCTTTCACTATCTTTCTGAAATCTTCAATTTATCTGATTGCATCATGTCACCATCTAAGCATGACCTCATTTTAGACATCTCATAGATTCAATTGCGTTTTTAGTACTGGTTAGCGGGACTGCGGTCGTGGCTGCTAGTGTTTTACAAAATCTATATATTATTAAAAAATACTAAGTTAGTAAACTCGAAGCTAAAATTTCATGTGGCCCTAACTGTCTTAGATTCTAACCCACGAGATACTTTTTAGGTTAGAATAGTCTGGTTAGTATAAGAGAGAATTTTTACAATAAAATGTATGGTTTTGTTTGGTTCTCTCGCAGATAGTCCGATCTGCTCACCTTCATTAATTGCCTTTTAGAACTCCTTTCACAATCTAATGCACATAAAAATAATCATTATAGTTTCTAAATAAAATTATTTATTATGAGTCCAGGTGAGCAACAAGAAGTTGGTGCAGGCGGGGAAGGCGCCTCAGCAAGCAAGGACATGGTGGAGACTGCACGAGCATGGGCCAGACCTGTGCATACAGAGCTGGAGGCTCTGGCTACCCTCAAGAAAATATTGGAGAGGTGACTTTTCTTATTTTATTGCATGTAGTGTCAGACTAGACACGGTCCATCTGATGGTAAATGGTAACCGTCGCCCATGGACTCAACTATACCGAGAGTATTGTCAAGCCGCTGCTCACCAACTCATTTCTTCACAGATGAAATTAAATATAAACGGCTATCTCCTGCTACAGCCAAAACGCAACGATGTGCTTCATGGCCGGTCACACGGGAGATGGTGGTACCAACCCGCTGGGGCCGGATACCAAGTGAGTACTCCCACTTGGTACCCAGCCCTACCACCAGTCATGCAATGGATGATAATTGCTTACTTCCCTTAGTCGCCTCATACGACACCCGTGGGAAAGAATGGGGTGGTGACACTTGTATTCTTAATCCGTCACCACACGGATAAATGACTATTTTATAAATTAACCTTTATCTATAATTTTTCTGCTTATTTAGATATTTTAATATATATTTTTAGCATTTGACATGCTTAGCCATATACATTAAACACAAAGTAGAAAATGTGAAATCGAAAATAACAGTCACGAGCAGGATTTGTGTCAGCCAGGACGTTAAGTATGAATGTGTTACCGAAATTAGCAGTCAAGAGCAGTTGTCACGATGGCTGAATTGGCATAGCATCTGGACGGTATCCAGAAGATGCAGGTTCAAATCCTGCTCGTGACTGTTATATTCGTTTTCACATTTTCCACTTTGTGTTTAATGTTTTCTGATTATTTTTACAATGTTTTAAGAACACACTCACTTGCATATTTGCAACAGAAACGGTTAAGATTGTCCAGTTCACAATCATGAGAGAAGTCTTTAGAAGATTGTTGATTAGGGGCAGACTCTTAGTGGAAACTCTTTTACAGCAGTTGCTAGTGGTAATAATAAATACAATAAAGTACTGAATAGTAAATAAATGAAGAATGTACTGAATAGTCTTCTATCAGGTGGCAACAAGGTAATGCACCTGTAACGGTTGGGTCATGCCACTTCTTATATACTCTTTCGGCATACTCAAGTGGACTCAGACTGAACATGATGCGCCTTGGATAGAAGAGTCCGCAGTCTCTTAGTCTCAAATCGTATGCAACATCCTCGTTCATCAGTTATAAGGTTGTACATCGAGGTCGAGGTTTCTTAGATACCAAGACCTTGCACAATCGTGAGGTGTGCAACCTTAGGAATATGCCCTGCATACTGATAGGGATTTGCATAGTGATGTGGTCACTGTAGATTCTGGACTCACTCCACTCTCCTTGGCCAAGGAGAACTGACGCAGACCGGTAGTATTGAGTACTGATGAAAGCAGGCATGTATAAATAAATAAATATTCACGGACATTTTCACACAACGTCGTCTGTTCCCAAACTAAGCTTAACGCTTGTGCTATGGGTACCAGATTACGTATATAATACATACTTATATTACTTTTTTTTTTGTAAATACATACATTTAATAGATTGAACAAATAGTTGTCTTGAGTGGGAATCGAACCCACGACCTCGTGCACGGAAGTCAGTTACACTACTGACTACGCCACGAGGACCGTCCGAGTTCCATGGAAGATTCTACCGGGCCTACAAGGCCCTTATGTAGACTTCTTAGCTTCCGTGGTCTGGGTACATTTTGGTAACCTCTTTGGCCTCTGCAATTGCTGACGAAGTTATCATGACGAATAACTGCCGAAGACATATCCTGAGGGACGGCGCTGTCGACATCTGCCGTGCCTGTCACCGTCCAGGCGAGTCCCTAAGGCACTTGCACAGACATAACCAAGTAGGCAGGATTATCCACCAACAGCTTGCTCTGAAATACAAACTTGTAGACTTCGAAGTATGCAACTGAGCCAGTTCTCGAAAACAGTCGTATCACGCTGAATTGGGATCGATCAATTATTACGGACAGGACTGTTGTGGCCAACAAACCTGATATTGTGGTGATTGATCGGTCTGAGCGCCGAGCAATGATTGTTGATAATCATCCCACATTATGAGAATCTCGTTAAGGCCGAAAAAGATAAAGTATCCGGACTTGGCACACGAGATTGTTGATATGTGGAATGTGGATTCAGCTGTCAGCCTCGATCAACATCTCAAGAGGCTCGCGCTGGATGGCTGGGTTAAGGGTCTGATACAGAAGGCGGCACTTCTGGAAACGGCACGCATCGTGAGGAAGTTTCTGTCTCTGGAACCCTAACCACTGGCAGTTAGGTCCTTGTACTCTCTGCCGGTGGGTCTACAAACTTTATATTTTTAAATATTTTTATAATAAAATATATATATTTAAAAATTTATTTAGTGGAATAAGAGATGTGAATAAAGAAATATAATAAAATATGTATATTCCCAAGGGCTGCACCACAAATATCATGTCTATATATGACAGTCTTAACACGAAATATATATAAGTATCGTGTTTATGCAGACAAAATACGTTTCGGCCTGTATTCGCACCGTTGCTGCGATCGGCGCGTCCAGAACGCAAACGTGTTACGCAGCTTCGCCGCCTGCTAGCTGACGCGGGACTACTCTACGATCAGCTGAAAGATGCCTGGCAGGAACAGAAACTCGAAGGTAATTTTTTGCTCACCTAAGACCATTCGTAATGTCGGTGTGTGAGGCGCGATGATGTGAGAAAAAGGTTGGAATTAATCATTAAATTGAAGTCAAGGATAACAAAATATTTTTATTGATTTTTATACAACCTATTATTGCCCCAGTGTATGTATTTCTACATAATGGGGGTGATGTGGTTGCATTCTTCCCGCATTATTTTATTATTTGACTATTTTATCCACAGGTTTAGAAAAACAACTATCTGGGCTGACAGTGTCTGCTAAAGATGAAGACATAAAAGAACTGATTGAGATTTTCGACTGCCACTTTGACCCAGCTAAAGAGCCAAAAGGTCCTAAACCTAGATTGCCTAGGAAAAATAGAGTAAGTGTACATAAAGTAGTATAGCTCACTAGCTTCTGTCCGCAACTATGTCTGCACGGACTAAATTGTGTCTAAAGAAAAAGAAAAAATGTATTACTGATTAAAAATACTCGGCACGCCTGAGAGCACCTATTTCGCCCTTCAGTGACACTTAAAATTTAAGATTGTCATATTTGAACCTGTAAAACATTTTGTTAATTGTCTATGCTGAGGTACTAAGAATAAAACCAGCACACAACAAATAAAGAAAACTGAACCAAAGCGCACTTTACACTTATCGCCGTTTACACTTTGCCGGGTCCAAGCAAGTAGGTTGGTCTCTTCCGTTTAAACACCAGCCAACTGTTTTGTAACTTCATAACCACAAAAATAAAAATTTTACTTTGTTTTTAGTCTATCAGATGTTCTGATGACTTATATTGGAAATAAAATGGATGAACTGCATTGAGAGTCATAATTATGTTGTTGCATTAATTGGGAGTCCTATGCACAACAATGTCCAATAGTAAACTACAATATTTGATTTTCTATACATATTTATGATACAATGTATGTTGTTGCAGGCGGCATCATCCGCAGGTGAAACTGGTGAAGCGGAGGGAAGCACCAGCGAGTCTCAGAACAGCTCGCCTCACAACACACCCAATAAGATTAGCAATGGTTAGTGTGCACACTCAAGTTATATGTATATGTGTTGCATAGTGTATTTTTTTGAGTAAAATTAGCTGGTACATTTGAAAACATTTAAGTTGATGAAATGAAATAATAATTAATATTATACTTAATACACATTTGCATGCTTTCACTTTAAGCGAGTATGTGAGAAGGCCATACACACTCGCATACTATGAACTAAGGTTTTAATTATACCATTATCTTGAGAACATTGTAAGCATGCTTGTTCTATGCAAATACTATGAATTTAATTCTAAGTATAAGCTAAAACGAGGCTGTGTTACAGACACAGCTTCGTTTAAGATATTTGAGAAAAAATTACTGTATTAGTCTATATAGGCGTGTCTGAACACATTTGTTTTAGATTTTAGTCTGTCTGTTCGTTCGCACAACACGCAAAAACTACTGAACGGATTTTGACGCAACTTTTTTTATTTGATAGCTCTTGATTAGACTTAAAAACTAGAAGGTATACATTTTAACCCGCTACTATATCTGAAACCTGAGATATAACCCAAAAACTAGCTTTGGCTGCGGCTAAACCGCGAACAAAGGCTAGTTTTGTATATAAAATTGGTTTTGTAAAATATTGCTATGACTTGGGTAGCCAGAATGACTTAGGAAAGACTAATTCAGTAGTATATCATATGCACAGTAGTGGAAAATGCCAACATTAGTATTCTCGTGTGTTTCAATCTAATGCAGAAGTAAAAAACGTGTTAAACTAAATTAATTATGGTTAGTTAATCAATCCAAAAAGTGTGCCATCCAAAATTTAATGGTATGTTTTGCATTTCAGATGTGGCAGGCGATCCTAGTCAAAAAGTTCCGGCGCCTGAGGCCGTGACAGCCAACTAACGGCTGCCTTCACGATCACAACAAATCCTAGACTTTTTTTTACCAGACCTGTCGATTAGTGTCGTATGTGAAAGGACGGTCCATTCTTTACAGAACACATAATATATTGTATACCTTATTTATTTATTTACAGCTTTTATAGTCTTAGGAAAAACCAATTGAGAACATCACTTAAGGAAAGTGCAATTTTAGTTTAACTTTTTTCCATTGTTTATGAAGTTTGTCAAAGTAGTGTGCAGTATCACATATAGGCAGTCCTGTGCACTTCGACGGATTGTAGGCAATATTTACACTCCGTCCCGCATTACCGAAGCATCCCGTCGCTAATTCGACAGCATTTAAAAGCCATAGGGATGTGACAAAACATTTATTCGTATTATACAATTAGGTTAAGTAAGTCTCCATTGGAATTGAGAGATATTTGTTTTGCATGTAACATGATGGATGGTTTTTTCAATGCCCACATTTTTCTCTTTTGCTTACTCATAATTTTTTTCTATATATAGATGATAAAGTAGTTGAGTGCCTTAGCAACTCAGTGTATTAAGATAACATTTTTATATCCCTTAATAATAATACGTTGATATTTAAACAACGGTCGTTAGCAATAAACGCATATTTTATACGGTCGAGTTAATATGTTGCAATTATGTTGTATGGTGAGGTCGAAAGTTTTATACAATTTTTAAATATTATATTAGTAACAGTTTTAACAAAGGCTTTGGATGAAGCAATATTTATTTTGATTAGTTTGTCTTTTTGTGTGCAATATTGACAAATTTTGTACAAAACATATGGGATATCATCGAGTACAATATTATAATTATAGTACTTGTTTTATTTATTCAAAGTTACATTTTATTTATTTTGTGATCACAGCAATGGAAGGACTGATATTTTACATCCAATATTTTTACAAAAGTATGTTTTTTTTTCTTTTTACATTAAAGTACTGCTGGCTAATGCTGTTACAATTGTTTAGGTCACTTTTTCGTTTGCCATAGAATGTTTGCATTCTAAAATTAAGGTTTTGTTGTTTACCATACAATAAGCAAAGTAATGGAAAAGTGTGTACCTATTAACTTACATTTAATTTAGTTAGTTTTAACATAGACTGTACATATAATTTAATTTCTTATTTTGTTCAGATCTCTAATAAATATGTAAGTCTATTTTTGATTGTTTTCTTTCATGAATTACATTAAGTTTAATGCAAGTTTTAAAGGGCTAAATTTTATAATAAACACAGTTGGTAAAAAATAATCTGTTTATTTTATATGGTGACGTCTTGTTTTGTCCACCCTTCTGCTAAATGTTCTCTCACTGCTCGGTCCAGGATTACCTGGAATAGGATATAAGGGCAAGTTATACCACTGAAGATACAAGGTCTTATATTACAGTAATGACTGAATTAATAATAAAATTACAAGAAATATTGTGTTCCAAGTGATAATACTAAAAATGATCGTATTTCATCCTGCTGGATCTAGTGAGGAATAGGTTGAAGTTATAAAACTGGTTATATCATGGTTATGTAAAAGTACGAGTTTATACCCATTTTTACTCAATTGCCAAGGAAGGGTTATGTTTTTCGCGCGTATCTTATTGTATATAATTATGTATATTTGTTTGTAAATTTATTTATTACATAATATCTTCTAAAACGGCTGGATGGATTTCGACAGTTAAGGTATCGTTACAGTCGTATTGGAAACCCAAATGTCATTGGATAGGTGTTAGAAAAAATAACAAAGGCGGCAAAACACTATGGTTGTTACGGACGATAATTTTACGTGATAACGTTATGTTTTCAGAGTTTCACAAACAATGCATCGATCTCCATACATTTTTCAGAACGTAACACTTTTTCGTGTGTGCAGCCAGGAGTTCATCGATATAAGACGTTATAACATCAAAAAAAAAATAACCATATATGGGTATCAAAATAAAGGAATATTTAAAAGGGGATTACAAAAATATAGTAAGTACATAAGTTATTATGTTTAAATGTAAACTCGAACAAGTAACGCATTATATGCATCAATATAGTATAATATAAAGCGTTGCTTATCCCTTCCTAGGTAGTCGAATAATAAACTATGAACACAGTAAACTCTACTTCGATTTAATAGACTACTATAAGCTGAAAGCCTAATTTAGATACCCGCATTAGCTTAGTAGCAGGCGGGACCCAATAGCAAATTGTAAACAGAAAGAAAAAAGCATAACGTGTGTTTAAGTTCGTATGATCTCATTTGTATTACAGAAACGTGGCTAATTGACGGAATTAATAACAGTGAATTATTTGATGATCGTTATACAGTGTGGAGGCGTGACAGAGATTATACTCAAAGTAAACACACGTTAGGTGGTGGTGTGCTCATAGCAGTACGTCGTGAACTCGTGTCCGAATTTCAAACTGGCTGGAGCTCCACCGCGGAGGATCTATGGGTAACACTATCTCTTGTACATCATAAGCCTAAAGTATCTTACAAATTACATGTATGTGTGGCGTATTTATGTAATCAAAAACTCGGTAATTCTTTAGCCACTCAGATTAATAATTTCTGTTCAAAAATGACGGAAATTGTATTAAGCCATCCTCTTGATAAATTTGTTATATTAGGTGACTTTAATTTGCCAAATATTGAATGGAGACACTCAATTAATAATATTTATATGCCTTATAACTTAAAGGGAGCTTTCCAGTTTGAGTTTATTGATAATATTACGTTATGCAATTTGAGCCAATATAATTTTCATTTTAATATCAATAACCGTCTATTAGATTTAGTGTTGTCAAATGATATGGTCTCTTTAACCCATTCTCTTACTCCTCTAGTCACGGAAGACCTCCATCATAAAGCTTTATATGTCTCTATTGATTTTGCTGAATATCAATTACTTAAGGCGAAACCATACCTTAAATATTTGTACCACCTCGGTAATTTTGAAGCCATCTCCAAGGAATTAAACTCCTTTGATTGGTGTATTGAACTAAATAATAGGCCGTTAGAAGAAAGTGTTTCTCGTTTTTATAATATTCTTAATAACTTGCGTAACACATTCATACAATCTAAATTAATTAATAAAACCGGTAAATATCCAAATTGGTACAAGAGTCCATTAATTAAAATGCTAAAAGAGAAAGTAAAGCATCGTCGTAAATTTAAGAAATATGGCAATCTTCACGATAACTACTCCTATCTCATCCTAAGAGATCGCGCTGTCACTTTGGAGCGTGAAATGTATGAAGATTTCATCTGTCACATTGAGAAAAATATTTTGAAGAACCCAAATGCTTTTTGGTCATACACTAAATCTAAAAGGGAAAATAATGCCTATCCAGCTGTACTCAAGTTTGGTGAGCGATCTTCTGATCAGGGGCATGAGATCTGTGACATGTTTAGTGAATATTTTCATTCAATGTTTCTAGACCCGGCGATTTCTTCTAGTGCGCCACAATTCAATTTTCAAAGAAATGAGTCAGTTTGTGATATTAGTTCCATTGAAGTTCTTGAATCAAATGTTTTAAAATTATTTAAATCATTAGACGTTAATAAATCAGCTGGCCCTGACGGTGTTCCTCCCGCTCTAATTGTTAACTGCGCGCAAAGCCTTGCCCCTCCGCTAACTCTAATTTATAGGAGATCCTTCTCTGAAGGAGTGGTCCCTAATCTTTGGAAAATGGCTTTTATTACTCCAGTACATAAAAAAGGTCCAAAAAATTTGGTTTTAAACTATAGACCTATTTCTAAACTATGTGTCTTTGCTAAAGTTTTAGAAAAAATTGTATATAAACAACTGTTCTTTTCTTTAAAGCACACATTTAATGAGAATCAACACGGGTTTTTGAGTGGAAGGTCTACAACTACTAACTTATTACTTTGTGAAGATTTTTTGAGCCATCACATGTCCGAGCCTTCGCAAGTATATATAATATATACTGATTATAGTAAGGCTTTTGATCGGATTGATCATACGATACTTTTATCTAAATTAAAACAAACTGGTATCAGAGGCGACCTATTCAGATGGTTCTCATCGTACGTGCAGAATAGATGCCAAATTGTTGCTTTGAACGGGTTTACATCCTCCCCAATATGTATCCCATCCGGAGTTCCCCAGGGATCGCTGGTTGGGCCTTTAATTTTTATTATTTTTATTAATGACATTTCATCTTGCTTTTATCACTCTAAAATTCTCCTATATGCAGATGATATGAAAATCTTATGCCCAATAAATTCTTGTGAGGATGCTTTTCGTCTCCAAGATGATCTAGATCGTTTTCAAAACTACTGTAATTTAAACAAATTAGATTTAAATGTTGCAAAGTGTCACATTTGTTCTTTCACCCGAAAAGCCAAGCCACTCTATTTTAATTATATTATTAATCAAACATCGCTGTCAAGAGTCTCGTCAATCACTGACCTTGGAGTTATTTTTGACTCTAAATTATTGTTTGATGAACACGTATCGAATTGTGTCAATAAAGCCTCTAAAGCTCTAGGTTTTGTGCTAAGAATGTCCTCCGAATTTTCGTCTATAAAAACATTTAAAATCCTGTACTGTACGTTCGTGCGGAGCTATCTCGAATATGCGTCGCAAGTCTGGAACCCTAGTTATAAAATATACACAGATAGAATTGAAAGGATTCAAAAGCGTTTTTTGCGGTACTTATCCTTTCGCTGTAAGTTGTACATTCCTGATTACTTGGCGCGCTGTAAGAAATTTCATTTACTTCCCTTGTGTGAGAGAAGACGTATTGCAGATCTAGCTTATTTACTTAAAATTGCTAATAGTACAGTGGATTGCCCCGAGCTACTGACACAACTTGGCCTGCGTACTACTAGTACTTCATTTAGAAGGTTTAATGTAGTACATACCTCCTTTGCAAGAAGTAACTATAGAGAAAACTCTTTCATGATAAGAACATGCAATAGCTACAACTCGCTGTGTGATTCATTGGATATTGATATATTTAATACCACTACACGTCGCCTTAAGCGGCTGGTGAGCGATAAGTTTTTCAACCTATAAACATAGTGTGATGTACGAAAAATTAAATTTAGTTATTTAATATTTATATAATATATTGATTTATTTTTTACTTAAATCTAAAATATCTGAAACGGTAATTTAAATATTATCAGTACATATTTGTGGAAATTTTTAAATAGCCTTCAGCTTACCTGCATTGTAGGTATTAATTATTAAACTCAGTATTAGTTTAAGCCTAGCTGTAAGTTTCCCTTGAAGAATAAAATAAATAAATAAATAACCCTTCCTTCGAAGTCGGGTAATTAATGGTTTTATTTTATTGTTTGCATATAACCTTACCCTTAAGGGCTACAATAAACGAAAATCCATAATACGGATATTGACAAATCTATGTATGCAGGCACCACCCTTGTACAGTGTTTCGTGACGTAATTGTTTTTAGCGGGCAATTAATAAATAAATTGTTTATCATCAGTTAATCTACGAAATAAAACCAAAAATAGTCCAAATCCGAATTATGAAACAGGATGCTGGTTCTTATCGACGCTCAGAGTATTAAAAATAAATGCTTTCCGTGTCATATTTTTTTATAAACTACGCCACCCATCAAGCATACGGCTCATCTAATGGTAAGCGATACCAATATAGCCTATAGACGGTAGCAACACCAGAGGCATCACTCGCATCGCCAACTCCAAGGACGGGACAGGAAGTAATAGAGGGAGTTTGAACCTCCAGCGCTCATTAAATACCGAGGTTATATTAAGAGGGCGCATACCCAAAATTGCGTATATTTTATTGGATTTTACACCAATTAAAACCAGTCGTAAGTTAAAAAAATAAATAATATCAGAAATACCATTATATTTTTAAGGGTTCAGTTTTGGCCAAAACATAAAATAATAATTTTGGATCGATAGAAAAAAAACGTGAAATAAGGTCTGAATTTATAATTTTTTCGTTTATTTGCCAATATTATTGAAAGAATTAGCTTAAAAATTAGAAAATAACATTTATTTATACATAAACAAGGGCTGACTTCAAGGGTTTTTTGTAAACATGTTTATTTATAGATTTATTTCAACAAAACGCTTTTTCATTACTCATACTCTGAAAGTAGGCCTGAAGTTGCATGACAACCCGCTCCGGTTGAAAGTAATACTTTTCAGCCCTAGGGAGAATTACTTTCAACTGACAGCTGAGTAATTATAAAAAATAAAACTGTTCTATTTTCTGTACAGCCAGTCAATTACAGTGCGATGTAAAATTGAAATAACATAAAGTTAAGTATTTATTAAAGAATTTGTTTTTTATATGACTATTTTAATATACGTTGCAACTAAATATCTTTAAAATAACGAAGATTTATATTTTTTCAATGATTAAAATGAAAAATAATGGCTGAATAGCTGACAGGCCACAGAAAAAAAACAAAATCGGCGGGAAAACGGCGATTCCAAATTAAATTTTTTACGCTCGTTTTCACCAACGTTCCTTAACGCATAAGTGTCCCTTAAACTACTTTTAAGGGCTCCGTAAACTTTATTTCATTTTCACCAACAGGTAACAGTAGCACTTAACCAGTTAAGGGATCCTTATATTTAGGGGGTCAAAGTTGCAGCCCTTAAACCAACCCTTAACAAAGTGACAGTTTATTTTAGATTTTAGTCTCTTAGATTTTTATAATGGATAGTGATATATATGATTTTATTGACGATTTTGATAATATTGAAGATGTAGAATTTCCTAAAAAAAAAAAATCGATACCCTAAGTAAGGATCCCTTAATTAGGGGCTAGTTCCGTTAGTGAAAATGAATTTAAGTTAAGGGTGTGTTTAAGTGTTCACTTATTATAAGGAGCTCTTAAGTAAGGATCGATTTAGGGAATGTTGGTGAAAACGGCCTTTAGTCTCCCATTTTTTCTTTAGCTAATTCATGATTTTTATTTTTAGTTTCCTCGTATTCGTAATGAAACGGACGGAGGAGACGGTTTGGCGCCCGAGCGTAGCGAGGGCTCCAATAGTTCGAGGGAACATCTTTTCTTTCATGCCTTGTTGCTTGGTTGCTTTCATCCCTAGGTTAAAGAAGTCAATCTTTCGTCGCATGTCTCGGGAACATCAAGCGTATACCTGTTTCACAAATCAGTCGCGCTTGCTCTGTTGATGTTGAGACGAGAGGATTACGGCCGAATTTATGCTGCTCTAAGAGTTTATAGTGTTTGTAAATTACACGTCTAAGCATGGGGAACAAGAAAAATTCTTTGAAAAAGGTCAAGAAAGGAGATCTAAAAAATATTAAAACTAAAGTAATGGCTAATCGTCGGAGGTTACCTACTAATAATAATTCTTATTTCGTTGAAAATAAATAGGCACAAGAAATGTAGTGAATGTAAAACATGTGTAATAATATTATTATGATGCTGTCTATATGTCACATATATGCCATATTACTACAATACTACTAATTATTATTAACAGAAATACATTTAATTTATATTAGATCATATTTTATAACTTTCATATAGGAAGTTGAGACAACGAGAATTAAATTCCTCTAGTAGTAGTAGCTAACTCATATAGTATAATCTAAATAAACAGATGCTTTTATTTGATCTCTGTAATGTATACAAATTAATACAATTGGAGTCTGTGATTTCGAAATATAGGCTGTGTTCTCAGCCAACATAGATATTCGCATCTGTATAAAACCAAATCTAAAATGTTTTGTCTGTCTGGATGTTGGCAAAGGTTAATCTCCGAAACTACTGAAGTAATTATGACGGGATTTTCACTAGGGGGAGGGAGTATACAGGACGTTTCTACTCAAAATATAAGCTTCTTATTATCCGACTTCAAAAAAGGAGGTGGAACTGTGATCGACGTAGTGTGATCTATAGTTATCTCGTAGTGTACAATAAAAACAATATTATGTCGATTCTAAAGTAGTATGAAATATAATATAACATATTGTGAAAATTATAATAATAATAATAATAATAGTTTATTTCATTATCCACATCTACTACAATATACCATTATAGAGGTTTCCTTTTAAGTGTATTAAACACCTGTGTTAGGAGGCCCCGCTCTTCTAAAACAAATTACTTACAAAAGTAGAAGTGCAGAGAAAAAATAACTCAAAATAGACTGTGTGTGTGTGTGTGTGAGTGAGTGTGTGTGTGTGTGTGTGTGTGTGTGAGAGAGAGAGAGAGAGAGAGAGACTGTGGTGAGTGTGAGTGTGGTGTTAAGTGTGGTTTGTGAGTATGGTGTGTGTGTTTCTAATATATACTGTGTAAGAGAGTCTCAATTTCCTCATAGGTTTTTGGTTTTAACCAGTTTATTAAAGTGATTTTACATTTTTGGTAGGTCAAATTGTGAATCTGTAATTGCTTATTTATTAAATTATAAAGAAAACCTGATTGTCTAGTGTATTGCCTTTTTGCATAAGTAGAATGAACGGTGATGAGTGGAGCTACCATATGGTTTCTTCTTTTTTTAGGTAGATTAGGGTTATAGGGCAATGTTTTATGCAGTTTTAAAATGACTTTAAGAACGTATAATTTTCTAACTGAAAGTAGGCCACCTAATGTGTATAGTTCATTAGAAGGAAATCTATATGGTTTGAAATACATTACTCTTAGTAAAGACCTTTGAGTACGCTCAAGTTCAAGAAACTTTATTTTGGTAGCACCACCCCATACGGGTATGCAATAAGTCAGGATTGATTGGGCTAGAGAGGTGTATACTTGGCATAAAGTTATCTTATCTGTCACATGACGCAATATTTTAAAAATCCATATAAGCTTTCTAATTCTTGTCATAGTCATTTCCATGTGTAAATGCCATGAAAGTCGTTGGTCAACTATAACTCCTAAGTATCTCACGCTAGTTACTTTACCAATTTCATCACAAGAACAGGTGTTATTGTGGTTGTAAGCACCTCTACAAGAATGTATTTTTAGTGTTAAGTCCGAGTGTGGTTGAGTATTATTATATTTAGTAAATGTGATGAATTTAGTTTTACAGGTATTCAGCGTAAGTAAATTTGTAGAGAGCCAACCGGCAACTATCGCAAGTCCTTTTTCAGCGAGTTTTTGTACAGTTTCCCACGTGTCAGCAATGAAAGCAACAGCAGTATCATCTGCATACGAAAATATTTGCCCATGATCTAATTTGATTTTGCAGAGATTATTAATGTAAATTAAAAATAACGTCGGACCTAAAACGCTACCTTGTGGGACGCCAAAACTAATATTTTTCTCCTCACTCGAGTGTTCTCCTATTTTAACCCTTTGTTTTCGTTCGTGGAGATAATTTTTTATTAGGGCTAAAGGTGTGCTTCTTATTCCGACGTTCTCTAGCTCACGAATTAAGATAGGGATAGAGACGGTATCAAAAGCCTTCTTCAAATCTAAAAAGACGGTTAGACACTTTTTACCTTTATCAACCTGTTTTACAATGTGCGACGTTAGTGCAGTAATAGCATCTTCAGTTGACAAACCTAACCTGAAGCCAAATTGGGACTGAGCAATAATGTCATACTTATTCAAGTAATCAATTAAGCGCTTATTAATTATTTTCTCCATGATTTTTGAAATTGGGTACAAATATTATTTTCAGAGTTGCAGCTCTACAAAAGAACTTAGTTCCGCACGAAAATAAGAATGACTGCTCCTCATCCATTGAGTTGTATGTTACCTAGAGAAGCTATTCTAAACATAAAACATGTCACAAGTCGCAACTTGCTTGCGCAGGGCGAGCCCGAGGTAGACATATGCTTTTACAGCGCTTAAAGCATTAGTTATCGCATAACGTCTAATCAAACTAAATCGAACTTAAAACGTACAGCGCTAGAGCGCTTATAGAGTAGTTTTCTCCCCACCAAAACGTCGTAACTGCCATGTTTATTATAGATGTGACACTTTTTTACCTACAAAACTTTATCAAAATCATACTCTATTCCATTATTTGTGAATAGTAGAATGTAGACGTAACTGCCTCTATAGTGTGCCTAGTAGTAGGCCGTGTGGGGCCGGCTGTAGAATTGTTCCACCCCTCACCACCCATGGGAGTCGTAGGAGCCGACTGAGGGAATATCGGGGGAGTGAGCAGCAGCACTCCCTCTAGTATTAACAACATCCACTGCGATCGCCAACCCGCCTGCCAAGCGTGGCGATTACGGCACTATACCCCCAATTTGGGGAGGCCTGTGTCCAGCAGTGGACGTAGAAAGGCTGATGGATAGATGGATGAGTAGCCTGGTATATGGCAATAGGTTCGCCCCCTATTACGTGGGACTTATAAACATTTCGCCAATGTGAATGTGTGTAATAGATATCTGCCTACCCCTTCGGGGCTACAGGCGTGATTCTATTGCTTGATTCTCTACATTTCCTTGGCTTGATTCTATACATTTCCCTGTTTATCAGTTTGTTTGTTCGCGCATCACGTAAAAACTACAGAACAGATTTTATGCAACTATTTCGGCATAACTTATTTGATAGCTCTTGATTAGACTTAAAAACCGGTATGTATTTTATTCCGCTATTATATCAGGTACCTGAGATATAACCTAAAAACTAGCTGTTAGCGGCGGCGGAGCAGCAGGCAAAGTCACTCGACTTAAAGCATTAGTAGTACTAACTAGGTATATAAATTTAAACATAAAAATTCAACATTTTTTTACATTTTTCCCACTATAAGGTTTTTTATCCGTGTGGTGACGGACTAAGAATACAAGTGTCACCACCCCATCCTTTCCCACGGGTGTCGTACAAGATGTCTAAGGGAAAAAAGCGATTATCACGCATTGCATTACTGGTGGTAGGGCTGGGTACCAAGTGAGAGTATTCACTTGCTATCGGACCCGAACGGGTTGGTACCACCGTCTTCTGTGTGATCGGTCATGAAGCACATCAGTGTGTTTTGGATGTAGCAGAAGATAGCCGTTTATTCTTTCATTTTTTATCTGCTGAGAAATGAAATGGTGTGCAGCGGTAAGCACTTTATAAAAACACCAGAAGCAGAAGCTAGTAATAGATAAAAAATATACCTATTGTTATCTTATGATATGTACACAGAATAACAATTTCTAATTTGTGACAACGGAATATTTCATTTGTTGATTTTTTCTCTAAATTATTTGCATATACTTACATTTCTGTAGAAAGTATGCAAGAGACCGGCCGAGCGTAGGCAAGTAGTTACTGCGTGGCGTTCGTGTTCCCTGTAAGGGGCGGGGCAAGGGCACGCGGGTGATATACGAAATTTTGCTAGGGTTATACGCGCTCCTAAGTAAAATAATATCAATTTATAACGGGAATACAACTATTTTAATATGAAAATCTAGTAACGTCGCACCGCTTATACTTGCGATAATCGTTTTATTACCATACATGGATGGGCAGACATAATGTGTCCTCTTGGACCTACCCTCTGGGCCCTCCCTAAGAGAACGCCACGAGACGTCTGCGTCATCTCCACTCGGCCTTCGGAATTCTTTGGAAGTAAACTTTAATACCCATACATCTATGTTAATACCTATTCTATTATATCTACGCACCTCGGGTCACAAGCAACATTTTCTGTGGTAATTGGCCACTTTCGACGATTTTTCTTCAGTATGAGCACTGGACAGTGCTCGCAGTGTATATCGGAACACACCCTTGGTGTACTATTTATTTATCTCTGGTTTGTTTTCTGCCAATGTCACAATATTTTATACCCAATTGAATTAGAGATGTGCCAACTCGTAATAAACACAACTCGATTTAACTCGAGTTAAAATTCTTGTAACTCGAATTGAACTCGAGTTACGTGACTCGGGTTAAATGGATGAAACTAATTGAATAATGTGTGTTTCATTTGTACCAATTTAATTACTTAACTTCCAAACTGTAATACGAGAGTCAAGGAGTTAAAAAAATGAAACAAATTTGTAGTAAACTAGACGACCCGTGCGGAATTCCGCATCGATTTGCTGACGATGAAGTTAGTCTGATTTAAATTATTCTTTTTTACGAAGGCAACACTTGAGTGCCTCTTTTTAATATGGTTAATGTTGTCTTATTTCCAATATATTTGAATGAAACCGAACACTTTACACTTAACAGATTTACATGTTTGGAAGAAATCTCATGTTTCACAATCGATATCGTATCGAATAGAATCTAACTCACTAAATCGTATCGACATCGCATTGTGTCATTATCATGGGGGTTAGACGGAACCTCATATCTCACAATCGACATCGTATCGACTCGCTTATGATTGGTAGAGAAATCGACGCGTGATGTCGTAATAATCCGTTGGCCAATCAGGTGATCTCTCATTAAATATAATGATCACGATACGATGTTGATTGTGAGATACTCGTATGAGATTCCATGTAACCCCCACAGGCATTGGCAGGCATAGCATTAGCATTATTCCAGAATAAAAAAAAATAACAACAACCGCACCACAAAGTTAACCTCAAATCAGTAAAATCTGCAACAAATCTACAGTACTCTGTAATCTCCAATACTGTCTCATTTGATTGACAATGAAAATAGTCACAAACGATCGGCACACTTCACGCTTCACACCATAGCCCTACAATCGATCGCGTATTATTCATTCATTTGCCGCGGTAAGCCAATTCGAGTTAGAGAGAAAACAACTCGAGCTAATTCGAGTTAAGCCCAACTCGAGTTAACTCGAGTTAATAAATCGAGTTGACACATCTCTAAATTGAATCGCGTTAGACTCCCGGGAGTCTTACGCGTGCCAAGCCACAGTGCCAAGGCCACGCGAGGCCGCGCGAGGCCAAGCGCCGTAACGGGTGGACACTTTTTATGAAAAAAATTATAAAAAAGAACTACTTACCCATTGTTGAAAAATCCATGTTTATTGTCAAGTATATACTATTTTATGCACTAAAACACTTAAAAACACTATCCACTAATTATTATAATAACACTGACGTTATAAAACGAAAATTTTCCACAAATTTTAATTTAATTTCACTTTCCCGTTGAAAACTCGACTTTATTACCGCACGGTTCGAGTCCATTTACGCAACTGGATGACGTTTACGTTTGGGAATTATTTCTCGTTGATACAGTATATATAGGCGTAGGCAAAAATCATACACAGATTATAGAATGAACAGACTGTATCGGGCAAAAATTCATAAGTAGATAGCATTGAAAGTGAAGGAGTAGGAAATAATTTTTTAGCGCCAAAATTTTTTGCGATTGCGCGCGCAGCGCCGCTTTCGCCTACGCGATGCTGACCTCTATTTCAAACCCGGGAGTTTCTTTCTGTATGTTGAGGGGGTAGCACATGCCCCCTTGAAATGTGATTCACAAAATCTTATCGTCTTATTTGTGGTTGGTAGAGCCATAGAAGCGTGATTTCACAATAATCTCACCCGATCACAGTGATCTTTCAACCATGGGGGTTAGGCAGAATCTCATATCTCACATGTCGATCGTATCGTGATCACTGTGATTGGTTGAGAGATCAGCGTGATTGGCCAACGGATTATTGCGACATCACACGTCGGTTTCTCTACCAATCACAAGCGAGTCGATACGATGTCGATTGTGAGATATGAGGTTCCGTCTAACCCCCATGATAATGACACAATGCGATGTCGATACGATTTAGTGAGTTAGATTCTACTGGCCCTGTTCGAAAAATACCTTCGTTTTTTGAAAATGATGCAAAAAGTACGTTATTACTGTCATCCGAATATGCGGGAGGAAAAAGTGTATGAAAATCCATTAGTAATGCGCCGCGCGAGGAAAAATTGAAATTTTACTAACATGCTTTACTTATTAATTTTTTGAATTACAAATATGAGATTTTTTTATTATTATTTAAATATCACATTTATTGGCTTTGTCGCTTAGCGACCACATCGCCTTATCCGAAAAACAATAATATAAGCTAGCGAGAAAACAAAACCATTAATCTATGGAGAAATAATTACAAATAAGTTGGAGATTTAAAATCTAAATTTGCAGAATGATAGGCACTTGCTTTATTAAAAACAAGTAAAAATCACAAGCGAGCCGCCTTTTATTATTATTTTTCTTTTGCAATTGAACTGCGATTCCCGATCTCAGGTGCTTTTAAAGCCCTCTCGATAGTAAATTTCTTATTAATTGTACCTTGATATGGAATATAATTTCGACTTTTTCCAGTCATATTACTGCAATTATATTGTTTTGCACACTCACCTCAATATCTCTGCAACCTTGTAAAGCTCTGCTAAATACAACATCGAAGTAATCCATGTGTAGTCTATGTGACAACTCCAATAATCCTATACTGCCTGAAAAATAAATACACCCGATTAGTTTCTGTCTTAAAGATAAACCTCCACAGCCTTACCTCTAACACCAGAGGGAACACCTCATCTGCGTTAGCAATAGAATAGTTGCTAGGTAAGGTCAGGATTGATCACGTGTAAATGTCGTTCATGTGGTGGCGGACTAAGAATAGCAATTATTACCCACTGGTGGTGGGGTCAGGTACCAAACTGAGACTGGGTTGCTACCAATACACCAGGAAACGCCTTGCTGTTTTCGTTGTACCCATTCTTTCATTTATTTCCTATCTGCGAAATACAATGGTGAGCAGCGGCTTCCCAGTATTCTTAGTATTACTCAATCCATAACCGGCTGCTATCACGGCATATAGGGGCGCCTCCTATTACGTGGATATATATAGACGGCAATAGGGTCGCCCCGTATTACGCGGGACTTAAACATAGCTGGCTGAATCGTGGGTGTGTAATATACCTCTGCCTACCCCTTCGGGGAATACAGGCGTGATGGTACGTATGAAAAAAAAAATATTGCTGAATCAGTTTGGGCCGGAAATAATTGGAAATAATAACTACAGTCATTCTGGGTAACTTTGACAGATTACAGCGATATTTTTCACAGTATTTTAAATGTTTTAACATTTAAGTGACAATATTATACTTTGTTAGTGTTCTCAGAATGCGTTTTATCCATAGACAACAGTGAAAGACTATAATATCCATTAATTATAGAGAAAAATCTATTTTTGTAGTATGTCAAAGTTACCATCCACAAAAGTGTAACTTTGACACACATTAATCCATCACATAAATGAGGTATTTGATTATTAAATTACTTTGGGTAACATTGGTTTATATTATTCCCAAATTAGGGATGTGGTTGTGGCGATACAAACATACATTTGTAGTAGTATCATATATATTTGTAAAAAAGGTCCATCAATCAAAATTTTGCAGTTACAAGTATTATTTTTTTAATTCGCATCAAAACCTCTTTTAAATCCTAGAAATGAACAAACCGTTAAGCATATTAAAATGAAGACATATTTTCAGTCAAAGAGTGTCTTAATGATAAATAAGTCACAGCTGCCTAAAGCAAGTTTAGTATGAGATAGACCCAATCACGAAACAAGTCTTTACTTTATTAAAAATAGTAACATCCACGTATCTTAATGTTCAGTCTCGTACTGGCCTAATACGGTTTAAGTCGCCACAATAATGAAAACGATACAATCTAGGCATGACACAAACGGCACATTAATGTTTGTGCCTCTCTTGAACTAAAGAGACGTGGTGTGAAGGACTAGAGTGAAAGCGACCGAAGTATAAGTTTGGCCCTTTCTAAGTTGTTTTTGGTTTCTCTTTCATTACGAGTCGATGAAGACAGTCGTTTTAGGTCATTTTATGATTGAAAGTCATAATCCAAAAATTTCGTATTAGGTCCCTATAATTCTAAAGGTGCGACATGTATGATAAACCATTATGGTATACGTGGATGTCAATTTTTATCACAATCCATTATTGTCTCAATTTGGGTATTCTATGATAGTGAGAGGGACTTAGTTCATATTGAAAAAGAAAATATTGTGTGCAGATTTCCTTACAATGGTTATTTCTCCAATGAGAAACATTGAATCGAGTGCAATAAATAATAATAATATAAATATTCCTGGACATTTTCACACAACGTCCTCTGGTCCCAAACTAAGCTTAACGCTTGTGCAATGGGTATCAGATTACGGATATAATACATATACTACTTTTTTTTGTATATACATACATATAATAGATAGAAAACACCCAGACGCAGTACAAATATCTGTGTTCATCACACAAATAATTGGCCTGGGTGGAAATCGAACCCACGACCTCGTGCACGGAAGTCGGTTACACTACCGACTACGCCACGAGGCCCGTCGAAAACAACAATGATATGAATATATTTCTTTAAATCATAAAACGATTTGTAGGGCGAGTATTTAATATAGCAGAGAGAGAAGCATATAAATAAACAAAGGAAAGCTGAGAGATGGCTAGACGCAAAACAAGCCTATCTAGCAAGACAGGATTGCTCACAATGATATGTGTTATAAAAATATATAGATTTTCAAATACTACGCCCAAAGATTTATTATTATTATTAAATTCATTTAATTCGGACATTGATAATCCATATAATTGTTAGTAACAGAGATTTCTTAAAAGTATGTTACTAACGACATAGTACCAAAACAATACAAAACAGACGAACAACACAGCAATTATTACATTTTGTGGACCTCGCCACAATGATTGAGAAAAGGTCCATCTAATCGTGAAGATATCATGGCCAGGATGCTGTTGGAGTTAGCCCCTACCATGCAGTAAGGACGCGCATCGCTTTCTTATTATGGCATAGAAACCATCGACACGCGCCTCTGCAAACATGCCCGATGCACTGCAGAATCGGGGCAGCCCCATCAGCACCCTAAATGCATCGTTATATTGTACACGCAGGGCGCTATACTGCCTTTGCGTGTAATTAACCCACAGACTGCACGTGTAGAAACATGTACAATATGCTCTGAAGAGCGTAATCTTTGTTGCTATAACCTGCGGGCTATCATGTTAGCACGCACTGCCAAAGCCCTGCGTTCACGTTCTAAGTCAGCGTCGTCCCTGAGGTCAGAGGTTAGTGACCCAGATATTTAAATTGTTTCACAAATTTAATCGGATATCCGTTCAGAGTAATGGGTGGTATTTTTATAGGGCACTTGGCTCTGGCCTCAAAGACCATGAATTATACCAACGTGCAAAAGCCATTTCGAAAGGTGTTTGATCGAGATGAAACATTTTTTTTTTAATTACATTTACTTAACAATATTTTCTCTAACCAGTGCTGGGCAAGCTCGCCATAGTTAACACAACGCCACCGGCCGCCTCTTCCACGTGTCCGACATCGACCAAAGGCTCAGGTTTTCCATTACGCCAAGCCATAGACGCAGTACATGCACATGTGTACGCACGGAGAGGTATACCAGCTTCGATCAGTGCTAGGGTAGCCGCATTCACGCACGCGCAGTACGCGCCTCCGTCTGCCTATGACATCATACAAGCAATCTGTAGGATCCTTTAACTAATTAAGATACGAAAGTAGTAGAGTATGATTTACCATTGGCTTTTTTAGTCTGCCAAGAAGCCAGTGCTTAACAAAGGCAAAACACAAAGTGCATGCTTAGAAAATATATAAAAAACATCAAAATATTTAGAGGAATGTGTCATTATTTGGTACAAATCTTAATTGTAATAATTAAACAGCAAATTTTTTAAGAAAGCGGAAAACGGGGAACTTTACTGACAGCAGGATTCGAACCTGCATCCCATCCAATCCGGGGATGCGCTCTAGAGCGCTAAGCTATTGCAGTGGAAAAAGTCTATGAATGCACATTAGATCAGTCAGTAAAGTTACACAGCCCTACAATTTTGTGGCAAGGATTTAACAAATAAAAATAGATATGAAAGATATGATATAGATTTAAGCAAGCAGGCATTTACATCACCATAAACGGTCACATATTTTCTTTTCTAAGGATTAAAGAAATTGAAAGCTTTTTTTTTATCTTTATTTAAGGGGACTCGGTCAACAATGACGACGTCGCCCCGTAATTCTACGGTCAACAATGACGACGTCGCCCCGTAATTCTAATTAAAAATTTAACTTTTATGGCTAGTTACATCTTAACTCTCTAAAATCTTATCTATATTGAACTATGGAGTGGAAGCAAGGCCCAGCAGTTGCTGGGTGTTGCTTCCGCTCCGTAAGTGGTACATGTATAATGCATATAACTTCCCGGCCCCTTCCGAAAACGGGAAAGCTAAGAAGCTGCTACATAACCCTATGTTGTATTGAGTATCTCAAGTGCCTGTCGCCGCTGAGCCTCATTCCGGACACACTCAAGCTAGATATGGTGAACATCCTCGATCGCGTTACACTCCGTGCAATTGGACGAGTCCATTTTACCCATTAAATGCGCAAATTTATTTAATGGAATGTGCCCGGATCGAAGTCTTAGCAGTGTCACAATATATTGTCGATGGGATTTCCAATTGAAAGCTTACATAATATTTTCTGATATTTACGCGAATGTTACACATTTTGAAATAAAACTACGTTTACGGAATCTATCGCGTTTACTTGATTTTACTACTACCCCGACGTATCGAATATTTTACAGCATTCATGATCACGGGTGGACTTAGATGATAGACGTCCAAGGCTGATGTGTTATTTAAACCGTTGAAATAACATATCAAATATATTGAAATAACATATTCGAAACGTCGGGATAGTAGTAAAATCAAGTAAACGCGATAGATTCCGTGAAAGCTTACATTTTGAAAATACATAATATGCGAAAAGCATAGAGGTTTTTATTTGAGATTGATAATTGCTCGTTGAAGCTTTTATAATACATTTATTATCATAGACTGTGTTAGAACAGTGACTTTGTTAAATAATATTAAGTATCAAAGTACTTATAAATTCACACTAATATGTCCATGCCTAGAGACAGGTACCTAAACATTTCATGATCAGTTTATGGTGGATGCGTGTGCTTTAAAGGGCCAAAAACTAAACTAGTCTCATCTGTTTTATGATACTAGGACCGCATGAAATATTCAAAGTTATCAAATCAAAAATTACCTGTAAAACTTCAACATATATATCTATTTGAGAGCGAGGATACAGTTCAGTCTTGATAGCAGCTTTGAGGGCTTGTCTTAAATGCATTGACATCTCTTGTGACTTGCGATCACCACGTGGTCTGTTTTTTCTCTCTCCTGAAATATGCAAAATATTGTTTTCAATAAATTATTCACCATAGTACAAATAATTTAGCACATGCAATTTTGCTTAACTTCCAGTTAGTAGTAGTTTACTATCAATAAAAACATATCAAAAATAAATATAATAATAATATATCTGTTTGAGAATTGCAGATTCAGCAGTAAATGGTGTCTCTACATTTAACATTTTCTCATGGACATATTAAGTCCATGACATTTCTCGACAAATTTTCTCCTAAGTGTCATGAACATTATAAATGTTACCCTATTCACTTTTGCTTGAGATAAAATATAAAAAAAACAACCAATGTTTCTCAAAGAGCCTGTTCACTGGTGTTTTACACCAAGAAAATGACAATATAACAATAACCAAAACAATTAACAAATAACTAAAAATGTAACCAAATAATAAACTTAACAAAATTAACATGGTAAGAACATAAAATCACCAAAACTATTTAGAAACACCACTCTTGTTATATATCAGTGTTTATTGACAACTTTTATAATTTTGTTCAAATCAAAAATTTCATTACAGGCAACAAGGGCTTAACAGGCAAAGGCCGTGTGGGGCCGGCTTTAGAATTGTCCCACCCCTCTCTACCCACAGGAGTCGTAAGAACCGACTGAGGAATGCCGGGGGAATGGGCAGCAGCACTCCCTTTTTTTTTTTTGTTAAGGCGGGAAAGAATGTACCTAACCGCACACCCCGTCGTTCGGGGCAACGAACAGGGTAGTGTGGGGCCTTCACCTACAAAAGAAACCCGCCGTGTGCCGTCTCTCCGCCTTTCTTGGCGGGCCACTGGAACTATGTCACATTCCTTCGGTGGTGGGCAGCAGCACTCCCTCGAGTATTAACAAAATCCACTGAGATCGCCAACGCCAACAACAGATGGATGGATGGATGGATAGGCAACAATCAAATCCAAATTAACTTGAAAAAATACATAGCTGCATGGATATGTCCATTAAATACCATTGACAATGTGATTATTGTATTGCATCTACACAGTCCATATAAAAGTGACATATAAAAGTACCCTTTTTATAGATTGTTTACCTTTTGTCTGAAGCTCTGACTTCCTGAATACAGAATAGTGATATTATATTATATCGCCATCCTTTAATAAATTATTTTGATACTATAATATAGAACCATAATGTAATATACAATACCTGTGGAAAATGTAGCCATGCTATATTGGCAATTGACAACTACTTCATCTTGTAAACTTTTAGATTTAGTTGCCTGAAATAAAATTAATTACTTGTTTCAGCCTCAGGAATATTATACCAATTAGGAAAGGCTTGTTATGCTTTCACTGCATACATAATGAACCTGAGACCTCATGATTAGCAGTCGCATACACTACCGCTACACCACCGAGGCAGTCAAACATAATAATGAAATAATAAAACTTAACGGTTTAATTATCCCAGCATAAATGGGCCTCAACTGCAGAGTACTGTCCGCTCAGTTCAGGCTGAAGCAACAGTAGGTACATCTACTGTTGTGTTTTTTGTATGGATAGTATGTCAGAGGCCTACCTAAACTCCCTTCTCATTCTCATTCCCAACATATTATCTTTCCTCTCATTCTCCTATCACATTCTTTAAAGTTGGGGATGCGTGATGCCTCTGGTGTTGCTAGCACCTGTAAGGTATAGTAACCGCTTACCATCAGGTGGGCCGTGTGCATAATTACGACCCTTATACTCCAAATAAAATATATATAAAATGCGCTAGCAGTGATCTCTTGGTGCAGTATCAGGTCAGTAAATTTTTGCTTGGTAATTAACAATAACATACTTGATGTGGCCCGTAAACAGCCGCCAACACTTTCGTATTTCCTTGTTCTAAATATGCGCTACCATCAGGTTGTGTAAATACACCAAGTTTACATCGAATGCGACGAAGTTCGTTGGGTCTTCTACCATCAAGACGTAGTCCTTGACTCGAAAGCAGATCAGGCCCCGGCATTTTTTGAAGACTATCAGTTTCACTTTCTAAATAACTAAACTACTGCACTATAGTTTAGCATAAATATTTAGAATTATAATAAGAACGGCTATCAACAAAACATACAATACAACCACGTTATAGTAGTCTGTGACAGATGTGACTACCGTAGGGGAGTTTTGGCGGGAACACGAAGAAGATCATGTCGTCGCTCTGCATTATTTTCCTAAACTTGTGTTATTTCAAGTATTAATGTGTAAAAGTGGTGGCCTTTTGCTTATTAACTATTTGTGTATGTGCATAAGTGCTGGCAAGTGATGTAATGCGACATAACGTGTTTTTTCCTGTTGTTTCCAAAACTCCATAGAGCTTCAGTAAGGTTGCCATCGTTTTACTGTAGCGTGACTTTAACTTGACTGACTTTATATGAATGACTTCAACTACGACTTGTTTGATGAATTAATTTAGTTTGGAGAATAATGATGTTTATTACTGTTAGGCTGATGGTTCTGCCAATGCCTTAAAACAAATATATGAAAAAAACTACCGTAGGTATTACATACTCTTTGTCTGTGACCACAGAACAATTTAAACCAAAGGGCGTCATTACCACACTCTCTGACCAATAATACAATGGACGGGGCATAGACTAAGTGTGTATTATTGGTCCGAGGGACGGAGTCTTAGCTTCAAATGCGTGTCAATTTTTTATAGTGTTTGACGTGTTGTCATTGTGTGCGTAATATAGTGTTGTAGAGAATGACGCCACGATGTCGATTATCGATAACCAGACTATCAGTACTATCTTTTATTGTACGTTAACTGCCTGGTTAAATCAATAATTTTTAATTTTATTTCCATAGTGTTAAAGCTATATATCTCAGGTTAGCGATATAGTAGCGGAATAAAATATATACCAGTTCTAAGTCTAATAAAAAAAGTTGAGAGGAGAGCAAGAGCTATCAAATAAAAAAAGATGCATCAAAATCCGTTCAGTAATTTTTGCGTGATGCGCGAACGAACAAACAGACAAAAAACTAAAAAATATTGTTGTGTTCAGACGCCTATACAGCCTACAGCTTTATAAAAGTATATATATATATATATATATATATATATATATATATAGTATAGGATCCTAGAGTAACGTGCCGTGTGGGCCGGCTTTAGAATTATCCCACCCCTCTCCACCCATGGGAGTCGTAAGAGCAGACTAAGGGAATACCAGGGGGAGTGGGCAGCAGTCCTCCTTCGAGTATTAACATCATCCATTGCGATCGCCAACCCACCTGCCAAGCGTGGCGATTATGGCGCTATCACCCATTCTTGGGGAGGTCTATGTCCACCAGTGGACTTTTAAAAGGCTGATGGATGGATGGATGATGTGACGTGCACTCTATTAGATATAATATTTAGGATATCTTTTAAATATACTTGGTACTGCATCAGAAATAAAACAAGATTGTTCAAAATGCTCAGAGCATAGGCGGGAATATTTATTTGTCTCCCAGTTTTCTCTTCTTATGGACTCAATCCACGCTTTTCTAACTTCACGATATTTCGGAAACCTATAAAAAAGAACAAACTTTATAAAACCATAAAAAAGCAAATGTTCAGTTCAGTTGGTTGAACTATCGATAAAGTGTATGGCCACACTTTTATATGAGCTTGTGGCAACGACAATACACAAGAGTGCACCTTTTAGTCTGAGGTGCACCCACAGACTACTAGGTGCACCTGCTAGAAGTTGGCGTTGAATGAACGAACAGTTTTGTTAGACTGTTTTTTTGGCATGAATGAATAGTTTACAGTTCACCGATAAACTACTAAACTAGTTTACGGATGAACAACATGCATCGCATCGCGTCTACGGTTTCGTCACTTTCGTCACTCGTGTAGACGAGTAGTAGTAGTAGTAGCATCATCGCGTCAACTAGACGAGACACGAACGCTACCGAATATTCCTGAAGTTATTCGATAGGTAAGAATGAATGGTACTGCGCTCCGTCGCCCGCTACCACATTTGAGTTATTAATCTCTTTTTATATTCGATATTCATTGAACTTTACAGTTATCTCATAAGTTTCAATTCATATTGAAGCGTCAATGTAAAAGTATCGAAATATTTTAGCCCGTTGGGTTGAGAGAATAGTTTCTATTTGTACTAAAATAGATAGGTACTTACATTTTTTATTATTTTTAATCCATATTTTGATTTTGAAATTTTTGAATATTGTTTGGTTATTTTGGTCTCGACTCGATATAAATACGTCACGCGCCGGTCGAAGGTAAATAAAAACAGCAACTTGTTTTATTGTGAACACGTAGTGTAAATTGTATAGGATACCTAGTGTAACTTTTTATTTTTTATATTTTTTTTTTATTTTAGGTGGGCTTCGGGCACCTTCTCTTGTGCGACGTCCTGCGCACTTGGGCGTCACACCTTCGCGGTAGGCTTCCGCGGACGGCAGGGTACTCCCCGACCCCACCGTCCGCAGCCTCGGCTAGGACGGCATCAGGCGCAGGTAAGAGCGCGCACGCCGCCCCGCGCGCCGGCGGCGAATTGGGTCCGCGAAGGAGGATTCCTCCTGGGCCCTCTCCGCCACCTCCTTCCGCGAGATGACAGCCTCGCAGAAGGTGGCGACCGTGGTCCAGGCCCTGTCACTGCCAACCATCGCTCGCGCAACGGCCGGCAGCGACAGGTCCACGCCTATGACTGCAGCGAGTTCCCGGCGCTGCACATCCCAGGCCGGGCACGACTCGAGCGTGTGCTGCGCCGAGTCCTCGCCGCAGTCGCAGTGGTGACAGCCTGGGGTCGTCTCCCTCCTAGCGATCGTGTGCAGGTATTTGCCGAAGCAACCATGCCCCGACAAAACCTGCACCAACCGGAAGGTGAGGACCCCATGCTGCCGCCCTGCCCATTCTTCCAAGATCGGCTGGAGCGCCCCTACGGTCCTGAGACCAGCCCGGGGCGTCTCCAGCCGAGACCTCCATTTTAGGACGGTGGCGCGGTGGGCATCTTCCCGCCACGATGAGATTGCGCTCAGCGAGGGGCGGCTGCCCCCAGCCCGCGCCGTCGTTGCCCGCCGATAATCGTTGGCGAGCACTTCCGCCTCCAAGTCCCACGGGGGAGTTCCGGCCAAACCGTGCGGTACCCGCGTATTGCCCTGACCGCTACGACCCTCTGTGGGCGCCACAGAAGGGCCCTATTGCGAGCGGCCAGGGACTCCGCCCACACGGGCGCGCCGTACAGTGCCATTGACCGTACTACCCCCGCGTAGAGTCGTTGACACGCGAGACTCGATCCACCCAGATTTGGCATCAAACGCCCGAGGGCGGACGCCGTGCCAACGAGCCTTGGCGCAAGACGGTGAAAGTGCTCGTCGAAGTGCCACCGTCCATCCAATACCAGGCCCAGATATTTAATATGGGCCTGGATCGGTACACCCACACCATTAATCATTATCGAGGCGCTGGCAGGTTGGCCTCGTCGGGGCCCATGAAAAAGCAGGGCCTCCGACTTTTCAAGGGCCACTCTAAGCCTTAGCGCCTCGATCCGCCTGACCACCACCGCGGTACCAGAGGTGGCCAGCGTTGCCGCCTCCTCGAGGGTCCCGCCCTGGGCTGTGACGACCCTGCGATGTCGAGCGACACCGCCAACAGAACTTCCCTCGAGGTGACGGCCTCCGCAGCCGCGGCCCTCAAGCGCAGAATGGCGTCGACCGTAGACCGACCCGCCCGAAACCCGAACTGGGCATCGGACAGGTCGGGGCCGACCGCACCTAGGTGCCGGACGATGCGGGCAGCGACTACCCGCTCGAGAAGTTTGCCCGCCTCGTCCAGCAACACGATGGGCCTGAAGGCCGCTACTGTATTCGGAGACCGTCCCGGCTTCGGCAGGAGCACGAGCTTCCCCTCCTTACAGCAGTCAGGGAACCGTCTGGACACCAGGCAAGCGTCGAACAGTCCCCCAAGGCGGGGCTCAAGTTGGTCGAGGACCAGGGCCAGCACTCGGGCGGGAACCCCGTCGGGCCCGGGGGCGGCACCTATCCGCATACGCGCTGCTGCGCGGTACGGGCGTCCCCAGAGGTCGCGCTCGAGACCCTCCAGCATCTCCTGCCTTTTTGTGTCCTTGGCGCGACAGATGGCAGGCTTAAATGCGGCGCGCGCACTGCTGTACGCCGCATACAGCCGGCCCTCCCGCTCTTCGTCGCGCCAGTAGACCCCCTTCTCCAGCCGAGACCTCCACTTTAGGACGGTGGCGCGGCGGGCATCTTCCCGCCACGCTGAGATTGCGCTTGGCGAGGGGCGGCTGCCCCCAGCCCGCGCCGTCGACGCCCGCCGATAAACGTCGGCGAGCACTTCCGCCTCCAGATCCCACGGGGGGGTTCCGGCCAACGCGCAGGCTGCATCGCACGAGACCGTGCGGTACCCGCGTATTGCCCTGACCGCTACGATCCCTCTGTGGATGCCACAGAAGGGCCCTATTGCGAGCGGCCAGGGACTCCGCAATAGCCTCGCAGCCTTAGCTTACCTTAGATGACCTAGCAGAGTTAGCAGATCGTGTGCATGAGATAGCCCCTTCAATACCTCAACAGCATGTCGCTATGGCTTCAGCCTCTGCATACCCATCATCTTCTCGCGTGGACGACCTTAGTAAAGAATTTTGTGCATTAACAAAAGAAGTTGCTAAGCTTACCTCTTACGTGTACAGGCAGTCACGCGAGCAGTCTCGATCCAGGTCACGTGGTCCTCGCCATCACAGCCGAAGTCGATCGCGTAGCAGACGTCAACCATCACCCGATCACCCGCACTACCCGTTGGTATCATTTCAACTTTGGAGTAAGAGCTAAGAAGTGTAATGAGCCATGCAATTTTAATGCGGGAAACGACACGGGCAGTTGCAATTAGCGGCTAGCGGCTGCCCAGTTCAATGAGGCCGTTTATTTGTTACAGACCGGACTTACTAAGATGCAGTTTCTGATTGATACCGGTTCAGATGTGTGTGTCTTCCCCTGTTCAGCAACTAAAACAGCATGTTTCAAAAGCAAATATTGTCTCTCAGCCTTGTTAGGTCTCAGCCGAGACCTAACATGGCAGTTTATTATAGCCGATGTTGCCAAGCCAATAACAGGGGTTGATTTTTTATCATATTATGATATTCTGATAGATTTCAGGAACCAGCATCTCATAGATAGGAAGACATCGCTATCAGTCACCGTGCCGAGGCAGCACATTCCTGAGAATGTAGTATCAATCAAGACGGTCACGGGTGAGACGGAATACCGCAACTTACTGCGTGAGTTCCCTGACGTCACGCGACCTACTGGACGGTACGTAAAATTAAACATAATACGGTTCAATTTATAAACACCACCCCAGGACCTCCAGTTGCCTTCCGGTCACGACGCTTAGACCCCGTTAGACTAAAAGCTGCAAAAAGGGAGTTTGACGAGATGCTGGTAGATGGAACTTGTAAACGTTCAGAAAGCTGTTGGTCCTCACCTTTACATATGGTCAAGAAGAAAGACGACGGCTGGAGACCCTGCAGAGACTATAGAACCCTCAATGCACGTACCATCCCAGACAGATACCCAGTCTGGCATATACATGACTTCTCTCATCTTCTGTCAGGCTGTAGTGTCTTCTCTACAATAAATTTGATAAAGGCGTACAATCAGATTCCTCTTTATCCAGAAGATAAAAAGAAGGCAGCCATTACTACACCTTTTGGTCTCTTTGAATTTAATTTTATGACTTTTGGACTTCGTAATGCAGCGCAGACTTTTCAAAGATTTATTGACGAAGTTCTCCAAGGCTTAGAAGACTTTACCTTCGGATACTGTGATGATATCTTGGTCTTCTCGCCAGCAGATGACCAACATAAAGAACACCTTAGACAAGTCTTCACGCGTCTTTGGAAATATGGCGTTCTTATAAACACTTCTAAATGTGTACTGGGAAAGTCAGAACTCAGTTTTCTTGGTTACTATGTTTCAGCTGCAGGCACTCGCCCCCTGGAAAATAAGGTACAGGCCATCATGGACTTCCCAGCGCCTAAAAACGTGAAAGAGCTACGGAGATTCCTGGGAATGCTCAACTTTTACCGCCGCTTTGTAGCTGCAGCAGCAAGATTACAAGCTCCGCTGAACTCTCTTCTGGCAGGCCCTAATGTGAAAGGTACACACCCAATTTCTAAAACTGAAGAATTACTTAAGTCATTCGAAAGTATCAAGAAGTCATTGGCAAATTCCACATTACTAGCACATCCTGATCCAACTGCGGACTTAAGCATTGCTACAGATGCCTCCGATGTAGCCATTGGCGCTGTTCTGCAACAGAAGAAGAAGGGTGACTGGGAACCTCTGGCCTTCTTCTCTAAAAAACTGTCACAGGCTCAGAAGAAGTATAACCCTTTCGACAGAGAGCTGCTAGCTATGTACGAGGCAATTAGGTATTTCCGTCGTATGGTAGAAGCTCGTGAGTTTTCCATAATAACTGAACATAAGCCGCTTACACACGCCTTCAGAACAGCCAAAGAGAAGTGCTCACCTAGGCAGTTTAGACATATGGAATTTATTTCACAATTCACGACAGACATTAGATACATACCAGGCAAAGAGAACGTCGTCGCAGATACATTATCTAGAATTGAAGAAGTTACTCAGGGTATCGACTATCAGGCGCTTGCACAGTCAGAGGATGTGGACATAGAGCTGCAAAACTTTATAAAGATAGGGTCATCGCTTAAATTAAAAAAAGTCAAAATACCTGGCACGTTAACCGAAGTTTTCTGCGACGTCTCGACAGAACATCTGGGTCCATACATCACGCCAGAGCTGCGGCGTCAAGCCTTCAACTCTCTTCATAACCTAAGTCACCCTGGTAAAACTGCTACGGTGCGACTAGTCACGCAAAGATTTGTGTGGCCAGGGATTCGCAAAGACTGTAGAGAGTGGTCTCGTGAATGCCTAAAATGTCAAGGCAGCAAGATTACTCGTCACACCTTTGCTCCTCTATCTTCTTTCCCATCTCCTTCATCACGGTTCACACATACCCACCTTGACCTTGTCGGACCATTACCATGTTCTTCTGATTACAGATATTGCCTCACTGCGTGAGGCCTCGTGGCGTAGTCGGTAGTGTAACCGACTTCCGTGCACGAGTTCGTGGGTTCGATTCCCATTCAGGACAATTATTTGTGTGATGAACACAGATATTTGTACTGCGTCTGGGTGTTTTCTATGTGTTATATGTATGTATTTACAAAAAAAAAGTAGTATATGTATTATATCCGTAATCTGGTACCCATAGCACAAGCGTTAAGCTTAGTTTGGGACCAGAGGACGTTGTGTGAAAAATGTCCGTGAATATTTATTTATTTAAGTACTACCACTGGTTCTCCTGGGTACCAGAAGTGCATGGAAACTGGACATCCAAGCCACATCAGCAGAGTTGGTGTACGGTGAACTGCTCCGACTACCAGGCCAGTTCATCGCTCCACAAGATGACCACAAAACAGCAGACGTCACAAATTTTGCTACATGGTTGAAAAGTTTCATGGCCAAGCTTACACCGAAACCAGCTGCCTGGCATAAAAAAGGCATATTCTACGTGCCACAAAGTCTCTGCGAATCATCTCACGTGTTCTTATGGCTGGACTTCGTTCGAAGACCGCTAGATCCACCATACGCTGGCCCATACAGAGTGATCGAGCGCCAGTCGAAATATTACAAGATCGATGTCCGTGGAAAGCAGATCACTGTCAGTATCTATCGCTTAAAACCTGCATACATCACTGGCTACGAGGATAAGACACCTGCTGCAGAACCACCTGAGGCGTCCACTAAAGCTACGATGGCAGAGTCCAGAAATGACACAGAGAAGAGAACGAGAAGTGGACGACGAGTGATGTTCCCTGACTTTTATCGTCCGCAGTAGCGGTCTCAGCGGGGGAATACTGTGGCAACGACAATACACAAAAGTGCACCTGCATTAGTCGTATGAACGCGAACATGGAGTGCACCCTAATGCATGGAAGATATTATGAACCTCGTCGCCTGCGCCCGCGCCGTTCCCCGCTACACGACACGACGGCCGGCCCGCTATCTCTCGGTCAGCAGCCACAGTGGCTTACACGATCTCACGGCGAATGCACGCGCAATCTCAGTTTAAAATATCACTTTCTAATTTACGTATAACTTAAATTCTAAGCTTTCATTCTATCCATTGTGTTCAGTACTAGTGTTTCTTTTCTATATCTTATATCTGTTTCTTGCTGCTATCAAAACTGTGCTTACTATCTATTATATACTTAATAAACTGAACTAGCGTTTTCTGTGAACATCCGCAACGCAACAAGTAGTAGGTACCATCTGCCTACAAGCTATCTTTTTTACTCCTATCGAGACTTCGAACAATAGACAGAAATAATAATACTGCGTTTGCGAAATGAATACAGCGGGGCGAGGTCACAACGTTGCCTTCGAGCCACAAACGTCTTGATTGTGATTGGCTGAGAGGCCGATTGGTGACGTCATGCAATATTTTGAATGAACTCAAAAGTCGAAGGTACATGTGACTTTTCACAGTGCCGACGTTTTTCATACAAAAACCTAGACTCAATTTCGAAAGCGTACAAAGTGAGTCGTTACCAACGGTCACTTCTTAGCAGTGATGCACTCCTCACTCATGAGTTCCCTCATTTGAGGTAAGCGCGAGAGCAAATTGAAAGAATTACTCATATTTCAACAATGAACCACCTCATTCTCTCTTCGTTCCTCGTACTTGCGAGTTGCGAGATTGTGGCCGACCAGTCGCAACATCGCATGACTCGAGCGTGAGGCGAGTGATGTGATGAGGAATGAGGATGATAAATTGAGGATTTCGGCGACGAACGAATTGACACATTTATAACATAATTGAGTGAGGGCAGCGTCACGATTAGGTACCTATATGAATCGATTTTAAATGAATTTAAAAGTAATAACTATTATGTAAGTATAACTTACATATTCATTTTGTGGTCATTATATTAAATTATTATTCACGCAAAATATTATATACAAATTTACACATAAGGTAGAAAATAATTAAGTGTCAAATTTTGTTTATTTTGGCCCTAGGACACTGAGAGAAAGAAAATAATGTGTGTGAGGGAGTTAACAATAATAACTATCTCATAAACATAGTAAGCGAGCGCACCGGAGACCGAACCTCATGCTCGTCCTTTCTGAGTCTGAGGAGCATGAGTCCATGAGATGAAAACTAAAACCGTCCGCGTGTCAAGCACATCCCCAATTCCTCACCTCAAATGAGGTGTACCTCTTAAAATGACGAGTTACCCATTACTACTTCTTAAGTCGGTCATTACTACTTCTTAACTCAAATTGCTTCGACTTTACCATAGAGTATAGTAATCATTGGACTTTACTTTCTTTTCTTTTCAAATCTCACGACTGAGTTATACATACTATAATTTTCTTTAAAATTTAAACGTGATTCATTCATTTTATTTTCTTTAGTTTTAGTGTTTGTTGATAACAATACATCAATATCGACGGTTAGGTACCTATCTTAAACTATAACGGTTGTTGATCTTTAACTATACTACTTAACGGCAACAGCGCTATGGCTCCGGCCAACTCAGATTAAATACGTCCTAGACAGAGCGAAGAAAATGACATTTGACATGTATGAGCGAGAACATAAGATACAATTTACTGGTGCTAAAAACAGATAAAGTCATAGATATTTGTCTTTGTTGCCGTGGCCAGGTTTTAGTATTTGTCACGATGTCAAAATGCTTTGTCTGTCACGATCCAACTGACATATTCGAACATTTGTATAAAAATTCGGGAATTACAGATATTTACGTGTTAATCAGTGTTTTGAGAAAAAGACTACGTGATAATAGTGCTTGTAAAATAGTGTACTAGGATACAAGAGATACAGCTAGCGAAAAAATACCGGTATAACATTTCAGTCGTATGTAGTAGAAAATTATATAATTTAAATGATTGATTGTTTTTGAAGGCTTTATGGTGATATAATGGTGGCTTTTTTACTCGAAATTAATAATTTTTAATTAGATAGCTCGTAAAACACGTTTTCTAGCTAAATTTCTATTACTGAGAATTGTTACGGTGTTGCCTTATTGTGAATTTAATTTGCCCAGTTTTCACTTTACTAATAAATTTATATGTAATTTATGAGATGATGATAAAAAGTTACCATTTTAGGTTTTCCTCTAATCCAGATGCGAGATTGAAATGGGTGGATGCTATGGGTAAACGAGCCAACCCACGAAATACCCAAAATATGTTTCACGATATTTTGTTGATGTTTCACTATACATTATTATGAAAATAGTAACGTTGGGAGCAAGATCATTGCCAGTGAATATGTTCATGTAAGTATAGCCTTTGAAGTCTTTGTAACTTCAACTTTGTAAGTTATTCTCAATTCTAGATTATGACTACCAATCATAATCTAGAACTGAGAGAAACTGATTTGCTCTAAGTTCTTATTCAATTAATTAAATCAGCGCTGGAAGGATGATAATTATTTACTTATTTGACCCAGAAAAGAAAGAAAAGATAATTTAAGTGTATTCTTGTGTACTATTATTTTATTAAATATAACTTATTATTATTTACCAGATGAGATATTGAACAGAACGGCAGTTTATGGAGCAACAATACTTACCTTGCATCAAGGTTCAAAGTCTTGGTATTCCCCTTCGTGATCAAATTATTATTACGGAGATCCACAGAACGTGAATATCCGACATAGTCACCGGGTTTGCATGCTGAAGTGGCAATGGGCAGGCCATATCGCTCGACGAACTGACAACCGTTGGGGAAAAAGGTTCTCGATTGGCGACCACTTATCGGACAGCGCAGCGTAATATGTCCTCCCACCAGATGGACCAAATATATGGTCAAAGCTGCAGGGAGCCACTGGATGCAGTTAGCACAAGCCCGCTAGTTCTGGTGCTCTCTTGCGGAGGCCAATGTACAGCAGTGGACGTTTAAAGATTGATGGTTGGATGAATAGAAGGGGTGGTAGATTTACTTTTAAATAATTATTTTATTAAACGTTGTGATTTTCAATTAAATGTTTGTTACGAAGAGTTTCTTATTTACGACCAAGTTACAGACCTTATCATAACTATCGTTTAATTTGCCCAAAAATGGTTAAATATTTGGTAACCTGGCAACATTTAAAAAAAATTGTTGTTTCAAGCGTGGCCACGCCGTAGCCCCGTCTATTCTATTCTTAGTCTGAGGTCCAGTAGTATACTTAGTCCTAGTCTATGTATAATAGTCTGTGAACACAGAACAATAGTACTCCTAGTGGCTCAGACTAGTATTTAGTCTAAGCTAGTCTGAGCACGGGGGGAACAGTTACCTTTGCAGTCCGGGTTCCTCACAAAAGCGCTACCTTTCTCTACGCCCCAAAGTTTAAATATACGTACTTGACATATACGGCCCTAGATGTCGCTAGTGGCAATTTTAAATCGTGCTATCATTACACGCGTTTGTTGTTTATACGATACAGGCACATTAATTCACGTCATTGCTTTTTTAAGGTGAAATTAGCGACACCTATTGAGTTGAGTTCCTCTAATATAATTTTACTCTGAGGGAGTCGAGTAACGCCATATTTTTTGGATAAATATTGTGTAATTAATTAAACGAAAATTAGAATTCAAATATTTCAATATAGCTATAGCTAGCTCTATACTATAGCAATGTTAGTAATGTATGTAGATATAGAGACCTATATAATATATAGATCATTCGCTACCAGCGCGAATGGCGGGGCTGAAATCCAGATGGCGCTTCAAAATGAGCGTTAAATTTATCCGTGATTGGGCTCCCTTAACCCTTTTCCACTGAACTTTACTCTTTGGTCTGCGCCTAGCGGAGTCTGTGAACCACGTGAACTTATTTGTCTAAGACGTGAACTCGACGTGAACGTAATAAACTCTTTTTTTAGATTATTCTACTCTTTGTAATGTACATGCCATGAACCTAACATACAATGTTGTATACATGTTACTTCCATGGTACATTTTGGGATTTTGGACTACTTAATCTGTGACATAGATAAATAAAATTATACTAAAAGGTAGGTAGGTCTCAGACTAAATATATCTAAAAAATAGTAAATCTCAATTCTAGATTACGAACGATAAGATGTTCGAACAGAACGGCAATTTATGGAGCAGCTATACTTACCTTGCATCAAGGCTCAAAGTCTTGGTATTTCCCTACGTGATAGAATTCTTATTACGGAGATCCATAGATCGTGAATATTCGAAATAGCCTGCCAGGTTTGCATGCTAAACTGGCATTGGGCAGGCCATATCGCTCGACGAACTAACAACCGTTGGGGAAAAAGGTTTTCGAGTTGCGACTACGTATCGGACAGCGCAGCGTAGTATGGCCTCCCATCGGATGGACCAAATATATGGTAAAAGCTGCAAGGAGCCGTTGGATGCAGTCAGCACAAGTCCACTAGTTCTGGTGCTCTCTTAGGGAGGCCAATGTCCAGTAGTGGACATTTAAAGACTGATGGTTGGATGAATAGAAGGGGTGGTAGATTTACTTTTAAATAATTATTTTGATAAACATTGTGATTTTCAATTAAATATTTGTTACGGAGAGTTTCTTATTTACGATCAAGTTACAGACCTCATTCTAACTATCGTTTATTTTGCCCAAATTTGGTTAAATATTTGTCAGCCTGGCAACATTTAAAAAAATATTGCTGTTTCAAGTGGTACCACGCTGTGGCTTCATGTAGTTCTTAGTCTGAGACTCAGACTAAATACGTCCTAGACAGAGCCAAGAAAATTCTTTGACATGTATGAGCGAGAACGTAAGATACAATTTACTGGTGCAAAAAACAGACAAAGTCATAGATTTTTGTCTTTGTCGCCGTGGCCAGTTTTTGGTATTGTCACAATGTCAAAATGCTTTGCCTGTCACGATTCAACTGACATAATAGAACATTTGTATAAAAAATCGTGTTTTACATATTATTCAGTAATATTACGTGTTATTCAGTGTTTTGAGACAAAGACTACGTGATAATCATTTTGATAAAAGTTGCGATTTTCAATAAAATATTTGTTACGAAGAGTTTCTTATTTACGACCTAGTTACGGACCTCATTCTAACTATCGTTTAATTTGCCCAAATATGGTTAAATATATGTCAACCTGGCAACATTTAAAAAAAATATTGCTGTTTCAAGTGCGGCCATGCAGTGGCTCCATCTAGTAGTTCCTAGTCTGAGATAAATAACCTAATAATCTACCTACCTATCAGACCTCAGACTAAGAACTAGACGGAGCCATGGCGTGGCCGCACTTGAAACAGCAATATTTTTTGTATGAATATATGGTATATTTGGTCCATCTAGTGGGAGGCCATATTACGCTGCGCTGTCCGATACGTGGTCGCAACTCGAAAACCTTTTTCCCCAACGGTTGTCAGTTCGTCGGGTGATATGGCCTGCCCATTGCCACTTCAGCATGCAAACCTGGCAGGCTATGTCGGATATCCAAGTTCTACGGATCTCCGTAATAAGAATTCGATCACGTAAGGAAATACCAAGACTTTGAGCCTTGATGCAAGGTAAGTATTGCTGCTCCATAAATTGCCGTTCTGTTCGATATCTCATCTGGTAAATAATAATAAGTTTTATTTATTCAAATAATAGTACACAAGAATATAATTAAATTATCTTTTCTTTCTTTTCTGAGTCAAATAAGAAAAGAATTATATTCCTTCCAGCGCTAATTTAACTAATTGAATAAGAACTTAGAGCAAATCAGTTGCTCTGAATTCTAGATTATGACTACAGCGGTATTCATAATCTAGAATTAAGATTTACTTACAAAGATGAAGTTACAACTGCCTCTGTGGTGCAGTGGTAGTGTAAGCGACTGCTGATCAAGAGGTCTCGGGTTCGATTCCCGGGTCGGGCAGTGTTATTGAGATTTTTCAAAACAAAAAAAAAATTCTCAGTAGCAGCCCGGAGTTTGTAAATGTGCCCGGTAGACGTCAATAGGCTTGCCCCCTATTACGTGGGACTTATACATAGCTGGCGAGTCGTGGGTGTGTAAAACACCTCTGCCTACCTCTTCGGGGAATACAGGCATGATGCTATGTTTTTTGAAGTTACAAAGACTTTAAAAGCTATACTTACATGAACATATTCACTGGCAATGATTTTGCACCCAACATTACTATTTTCTTATAATGTATTATGTAAAGCAACAAAATGTCGCGGAACATATTTTGGGTATTTCGTGGGTTGCCTCGTTTGCCCGTAGCTTACTCCCATTTTGATCTCGCATCTGGATTGGAGGGAAACCTAAAGTAGTAAATATTTATCATCATCTCATAAATTACATATAAATTTTAGTAATGTGAAAACTGGGCAAATTAAATTCGCAATAAGGCAACACCGAAACAATTCTCAGTAATAGAAATTTAGCTAGAAAACGTGTTTTGCGAGTGCATCTTAGTAACTATTATTAATTTCGAGTAAAAAAGCCCATTTTATATCACTTTATAGGATTCAATCATTAAATTATTTCATTTTTGACTACTTACGAATGAAATGTTATACCGGTATTTTTGCGCTCGCTGTAGCTTTTGTAGCTTAGTAGACTATTTTACAAGCACTATTATCACGTAGCCTTTTTCTCAAAACACTCATTAACACAAATTAACATTAAATTTTAATTAAAACCCGAATTTTTATACAAAATGTTCGATTATGTCAGTTGGATCGTGACCACGGAACAATATTACTCAAGAGATCGTGACAGACAAAGCATTTTGACATCGTGACAATACCGAAAACTGGCCATGGCGACAAAGACAAAAATCTATGGCTTTGTCTGTTTTTTTGCACCAGTAAATTGTATCTTGTGTTCTCGCTCATACATGTTAAAGAATTTTCTTCGTTCTGTCTAGATTGTCCGATTTATTTATTTAAGCTAAATAAAGATGTAAAATGACAATATTTATCCAAAGAGTAGAATAAATAAACCCTGGTTATTTATCTAATATTAATCTATTATTTATCTCTAATATTATATATGATTCTCTAATTCGTTTTTTGACTTAGACAAAGAATGTGTCTGGTAGTGGTGTCGCTGGTGGTTGCGTTGTGGCTGCGATGTGGTCGGTGTTTCCAACAAGGTTGCGTTTGACGGCAAAGTGTGAATAAAACTATTTATTTTTATACAAAAAGTAAACAAACACGTGTTGTGGTTGTGGTTCATGTGAAACATCGCTTATGATTGTCACTCATTCTCTCCTAATAATTAGATCTGTATAAGAGCTGTTTCTGTGCATCGAAGGTAGAAGCTGGGACTATATTAGACCAGGTATTTAGGTGAGTCTGAACACATTTTAAAGTATTAATTATTTGTGAAAAAGGAAAAAGAGATTTTCAGTAGGAGCAGGAATCGAGCCCGCTTCTTTTCCAATCTGGGGAAGTGCTCTAAGCCACTGAGCTATCCTATTGATCTTTCGATCATCCTTATCTCCTCATCACGTTTGTCTTACGACAAGTGCTATCTAATGGCAAGCATTACATGCATCCAATAAAAAGTAGCAGAGCATGTCAATTGCTAAAAAATATAGATCTAAAATGAACACATCTTTTTTTATTTTTAGAATTTTTGTCTGTTTGTCTACAAATTACGCAAAACCTGTATGATGATGATCCACCTTTTTTTGGTTAATAGCTCTTGATTATACTTAAAAAAATGGTACACATTTCATCCCGCTACCTAACTACTATATTGATAACCTGAGAAATAACTTAATAAACTAGCTTTTGTCTCAGGTGGAACCGCGGACAAAAACTGGTAATGTATGTAAATTGGAAAGTATTTTATTATTTAATAAAAAAATACTACTTAAGGTTCTGTAGTGATCAACAATAATAGAATTAAAATAACGAGTTTACAAATAAAATAAGTAATTACAAAACCATTATCATTAAAAAAAATATTTAGTCTTTATTATTTTAATAACAAATTATTTACAGAAAATACTTTTCTTAGCTGCCACACATTCGGAATGCTTTATTATTAACATTGATTGTGTAAAAGATTCTCATTCGAATCAATAGTTTTTTTAAAGTAAACTATCGGAAAACTACGACACAGTATGTAAGACGTACGCATAGAGAAAACTAATCATATTCATTACTGAAACGTTCACAACTACTCATCCCGACGCAAGGAACATGTCCTGACGCGTCAACCGCAACTGACAACACTGCCAGGGGTGCTTAGATTCTTGTAGATGCGCGCGTCTGTTTGAGCGTGCCGTTTCTAACGGTTTGTTCCTAGTTTCAGTACCCCTAGTACGAGTTTTTGATAGTTTCCGAATACGATATGTAGTTTCGAGTCATTCCATACATTTATGTGCAGCGCCCCTAGCGGAAACTTAGTGGAATTAAAATTGGTATTATGAGTTCAATAGAATCATAGTTAACAAATTCAATGAATGTTTCCGAGCTTATTATTGATGTGAAACATCTAATGGGGAGGGAGGGTAAAATCAGCTGTTAGCGTGCCGACGCTTTTATTTTGCTTGTCCCTTTCAAATTTTGCAAGTTAAATTTGACATACTTCCCGGTTTCCGACTGAGCTGAAATTTTACACGCATATGTATATCGCGTGACAATGCAATATTATGATGACATGGATCTGATCTGATGATGAAGCTGAAAGGTGGACATAGGAACTCTATAATGAAACGGCGCAACCCTATCGAGTTTGGACTCGTTTGATTCCTCTTGATGAGTTCTTTGTCTCTAGATGGTATCCAGGGTCTGATGATGAAACTGGAAGGTTGCTACAGAAACTCTATAATGAAACGACGCAACCCCATCGAGTTTCGACTCGTTTCATTTGTTGTGATGAGTACTTTGTCTCTAGATGGTATCTAAAGTCATCATGGAGTAAACATCAGGATGGAGCTTCCCCATGAGAACTCACTGTAATTAAATGGCGCAACTCCATCGAGTTAAGGTTCGTTTGATTCGTTTTGACAAGCACTTCGGTCCTAGATGATATCCAGGGCCTAATGATGATGATTTACGTCCATTTTCGTTATTTTACATAATTTTGTACAAGCAGACTCTGAAAAAGTTATGATAATTTTATTTCTACTCATTATTTCTACCAAATAATTTAGATGTTTCACATCTGGTAGACGTCCCGCGACATCTATTTTTTTGTATTTTGGCAGTATGAGTCTGACTTTGACAAGTCGTTGCTAGTAAACTTTCGACGTATACGAAAACTTTTATAGTTTTGGTACTCGCTATATAAATCTTGGTGAGAGCTTGCAAGCATCTTTGTTTATATCTAAAATTATTATGTTGGCGGGACGATATCTTGCGTGGAGGTTAGCTGAGGAGGCTGATAAGGAGCGACAGGAGCTCCTACAAAGACGTGCCTAGCCATATCTCCGGTACACTTATTTTGTGCAACGATATCGGCTATCCAAGGAGGGATTTGTGTATCTCTATGATACCCTAAGAGAGACTACAAATCTCAAGAGTTCATAAAGAATCTCATTGGAGACCAAGGTAAGTTTTATTTCACATCACGTATTCGCGCATTGGATAAGTTATACCGTATGTGTATGATTGTATAGAAAACAAGGTAAACCAATCAAAAATCAAATTTCGACGTTATAAGGTGTTTGTCGTTAAATCAAGTGACGTTATAAAGAGTACACTGTATTTCTATGGAAAATTATGAAAACTTAACGTTTTTAAAAATAAACCCTATTATTTACGACAACACACAAAAAACAAGCGCACAGTAAAACTCATTTATTTAAACAGTTTTTTCGCGTAATATAGGCCAACTTCTAGATTCTGTCATCAATATCAAAATCTTTTCTTATTCCGTTTAACAATTTATTTGAGTCTATGCACCTATTACAAACAAATAAACTAATACTTAAATCTTCCATTTTTGTAATTACCTTTATGCTCCCCGCACTTAATAAAATTATAATCTATTACAACTGAAAATATTATTTTTATGTATTGCTTGATGTTTTTCTTTTTAGAGTCTTTTTTGTTTATGTCATGGACAACATCTTGTTTATTTGAAAAACATTCAATTAGAGACATGGAAGAATATGTAAGACAAGTTTTATTATTAAAATATTCCCAAAATTATTCTGCTGTTTTCATTGCTTATGTTATATAAACCATTGTGGCAAGTTTTGCAACATTTTACTTGTAATTTTCATAGTATGTATCCTGTCATATACTTCACACTAATAATTGTACTTTAATTCTTCGATCTTTTCTTTTGATATCAAGGTTCACGAAGTTGTTGTCACTATTTATATCCTCATAATCAACTTCTATAGTATAACTTGAGTTCTCAGATTGTTTATTAAAGAAACATTCTTTCAGGGAATTAAATTCGTGCATTTATCTAGTTCACAATTAGAACCCGGCGAATGTTTATTTTTATAATTATTAATTTAATAAAGATGCGTAGGCTGCTTCGAAGCTAACGTACGTAGGAGACGTATTGCGATATCCGTGACTTCGAATGCAACCAAAAATTTGTTCTAATGAATCATAAAATGTCTCAGCCATAGAAACCCTAAGTTATACTTTTTGTTTAAAACATCAACAATATATTCATTATTTTCAATCGTTAGCAGCCAATTTGTAATTGATGGTACAATAATCTATTTACCATTGCTATAAAACTTCAGGGAACTGATATTTTTTTTTGCCTCAGCCCATACTTTTTTATGGTTAGAATTAGGTCTTAATGGACCGAGAAGACGCTTTCCGGCATTCTTTCTTGAATTGTCGTAGTTACATAGATAATTAATTCAACCAATAATAATGATTGGTTTTAATAAGTTTTTTAATATTCTTTGTCTAAGGTTTTAGAGATAAAAAAATAAAAAATGTTTGTAATATACTTAGATAAATAACCTAATATTATCTGTGGTGCCTGATTATCCACAGACTAACTAGTGTGTGATTATCTGTTGACAATGGCCGCGAGCAAAGAGTAAAGTAATACTACAGGAAGCCGCGAGACCGTTTGTGTTGTGATGTGATTGCAGGTTTTGCTGAAATATCTCGAATAACATCAATTTGCATCCGTATAAATAAATAAATGGACTAACAAATAATCAGTATACTTACAAGGTATTACATTATTGCGTGAAAGTGTAAAACATCACTGGTGCTAATAATATAAAGTTCTGTCAATTGTCATCCCGGTGATGCGTGCGTGTGCATTACAATTGAACAAAAAATCGATCTATAAAATAATTATCAGTTCTATTATTATGGCGACAAAAATTATTGTTTGCTTTGCAACGATTTTTTTTTAATTTTAATATACAATTGATGATAAATTAACTAACTCATAAAATGTTTACTTATAGTGATTGATTAAAATCTAAATAATTAGTGTGTAATCTGGAATACGTAACTGTTACAGAATCGACGGTACACAATGGACGTAGATGACTCTGCAGTGGACCTAAGTGTTAGGTGAATATTAATATTGATATATTTATTTACGAGAATGTTTTGATAAATAAAATTATGCAATTTTATTATTGCACAGGTCATTGCCACCTGAACTGAGTGAATTGAGGGCTTTGACTGCTAGCGGCCTTACCATAACACCAGCTCAACCTCCACCTCATGTAAGCATTTTTTTCTGCTACTTCTATAGTAATTATTAATTATTTTAACTATATAAACTTTAAATAGTTATATCCTTGAATTATCTATGATACATTGATGAACATCAAAAACATCAATATCTCTGCTGTAAACCTAAACATAGCCTCCTTTTGATATACTTCATTCTGCATGGTAATAATTTATATAGGAGGTTAGTAAATGGCTTACCTGAAGGTAACTAGACCTTATAAGCACCAGCAACACCAGAGACATCACTTATGTGTCACCAACTCTAAGAAAAGGTACAGGATGTGGGCCTCCGGTGCCCTAACCTTATGAAATACAATAGCAGTAGCACCTACTATTGTTTCATGCTGGTCTTCTGTGAGAGGGTGGACCAAGCTGGCCCTAATGGGACCTAATATGCTGGACCTGCAATTAGATTATCCTATTTATTTATTAATGTCCTAGGAGTCAGACACAAATTGTGCCTATGACAAATACTACATTAGGACAAACAATTTCATTACACCTAGTCCAGTGGGATTTTCTATCCTACTGCGCAGAATCAGGCAGTAATAAAGGACAATATTGAGATTCCTTCTAATCTCTAATGTATCCTAGCAGTAGTAATTGTAATAAACCTTGTTCTGATAATCTTGGGATAGTGCAATATGTTCAATTCATACACTTATGTGAATTTTAATTTTGTTACACATGTTGTTTTCAATATGTTGCTAATTACAACAAAGTTTTTGTTATAAAACAGAATTTATTATATAAAAATTACTCAAGCGTTCTTTGTGTTAAACTAAAATAATTGTGAATTCAATTTTATTAATTATATTTTGCCGTGTGGGGCCGGCTTTAGAATTGTCCCACTCCTTCACCCATGGGAGTCGTAAGAGCCGACTGAGGGAATGCCGGGGGAGTGGGCAGCAGCACTCCCTCGATTAATAACATCCACTGCAATCGCCAACCCGCCTGCCAAGCCTGGCGATTACGGCACTATACCCCCAATTTGGGGAGGCCTATGTCCAACAGTGGACATCGAAAGGCTGATGGATGGATTCAATTTTATTTTTGTACATAGTATATTCTAAATAGCACCAAAGTAAACAAATTGTTTAATTAATCTTAGGCAGGAAACACACTAACCAAATACCTACTGAGAGCAAATAAGCTGAATCACCGCAAGCAAAGGAACATAGTTATCCTTACTAATTTACACTTTCACATTGTAACTACTGGACTAATCATCATGAAATTTGCATACATATCTATATAAATAAAAATGAATTGCTGAAATGTATGTACACACATAACTTCTTTTTTTGTTGTGTTCATTATTGTCGGGATACAAACCTGTATAAATGAAAATTTAAATTTAAAAAAATCAAACACCTTTTTTAAAATCTCATAATATGAATAGCTGGTGAATCGTGGGTGTGTAATACGCCTCTGCCTACCACTTCGGGGAGTACTCCCCGAATTATAGGCGTGATGCTATGTTTAATATGAAAAGTGAGTGAGCAAATGAGACTGAAGACTGTGAGAGATCTTCAATATATTGAAAAAAAAAATTGCAAAAAGAATTTTAGAAAATTTCATAAAAAAATAAATATGGCAGTACAAAGTTCGCCGGGTCAGCTAGTAGTTTATAGTCTGGAACCCAAAAAACTACATAGGCTACTTTTTATCACAGAAAAATCAATGGTTCCTGTTGTATGGCTATTTTCACGTAGATAAAATTAGTGTGTTGTAGAGTGATGTATTTATATTCTATGAAGCCCATGCAGAAAGAGTCGTGAACAAAATCCAGTGTTATCTCCTGCTGTTGTATTTCATATGGTGAGTGAGAGTGCTGGAGGCCCGAACTGCCTGCCTATCCTCTCCTTATTGTTAACGGTCTAGTACCTAAATAATAGCAGCTAGCGGCAACCAACTATCAAGACAATGTCTGATAAAGGCAATGGACCCATTGTCCATCAGCCTTTCAAAGTCCACTGCTGGACATAGGCCTCCCCAAGAGAACGCCACAACATGTGTTTCGCTCATATGGGGGATAGACCCATTGTAACAATACCATAATAATATCCTGCTGTTTTCCTGTGTCTAAATTATTGTTGTTCTAAAAATATAATACAGTGCAAATATTTAGATGAATTTATTATAGAATTTATTTTGTGTTAAATTGTTTTGCAACTATGGCATTATGGTCTGAATCAATTTACATATAAGTATAGTATGGTAACCTCTTAACAAAAGGGAGATATGTAATGTAATGTAGTTGAATAATTCAATTTTATAATGAATATGATAGTGAATAAATGCAATAGGTTAGATTATCTTTTCGAGATATTCAAGTAATCCTATTTTATTCATGCTAATCCTAATATGCATGGGCCCTCAATTGCAGAAGTATTACCCTCTCCTCTCCTAGAATATTGGTTTGAAGCAATGGTAATAATATTCTTACTGTTGCAATACTTTTGTGTTGTAATTTTTTTTATTGTGCTGGAGACCCAATGAGTGCCCTTGTCTTAACCCTCTATCATTTACTTCATTACTCCAGCTCTATCATACTATCTCTCCCTTACCTGACTTTCTCCAGGCTTGGTAATGTACTAGTTGTATTGCTGCTGTTTTACCAGCAATAACCATAGCCTAGAATAGTCAATCTACCACTGAAGTAATGGGTGAAGGCCCCGCACTGCCCTGTTCATTGCCCCAAACAATGGAGTGTTAGGTAGATCATTCCTGCCTTAACAAAAAAAAAATTGATAGTCTAGCAATACATAAATATTTATTGTATGTGGGAACCAAACCCACAACACTGCTTAGGATCACAGCTATTTGTTTACTCATATAATTGTGTCAAATATAAAATGTGTTACTTAACTGAACTAATGCTATACTAAACTATAATCATTTTTAATGTTTTCCATGGACAGATTGAAAGGGTGAGTTTTCTTTTTTATAAAATTTCGCATTTGGAACTTGATGTACTCATATCTCGTATATCAAAGATTTCATAATTCTTTATTAAAAAAACAACAATTCTCAAAATAAGGTTATTGTTTTATAATCAAGTCATTTATTCTATTGGGATCTTTTTACATTGAGCTCTAATAAGGTCTTTTTATGGAAGTCAAATTAAATGGGTTGTATACTAGACTAGCCTTTCGTCAGTCACTTAAATATTATAGTATTTTTATTTTTAGGTTATATCTCGGGTTCCCGTTATAGTTGCGAGATAAAATGTATACCAGTTTTTAAGTTTAATCAATATACAAACTGTTTATTTAAAGCCTCGCCATACTTGCATACATAATAGTAAATGTCATAACAAGTTACTTATTAGTAAATGGTTAAAAAAATATTATGCTTCTTCGGTAAGAGAATATGGTGATAAGTTTCTACTGTTGAAACCAGAATAAGACGCGAGGGAACACAGAATAGGAGTCACCGATAAATGCCTACCGCTAGCGAAGTTTTACCGAAATGACGCAACAACACAGTTCATTCACCTAAGACTCGCGCTAAACAGCTGTAAGTTTTGGCGCGAAATTTCGTAACTGACTTGACCACAGAAAAAGCATCGTAGCTTTTTACCTACTTACCTGCCTAGCTATGTAGTTAACTCATTGATACTCCTATTATTTTATTAGATTATCTAAATAACTTCTAAACGTGTATATGGAGTCCTCCCGGGAGTCTTATACGTGCCGGCCGACAGCGTTTGGCCAGGCGCCAAAGCCACGCGAGGCCGCGCCCGAAACGGGTGGACAATTTCTGCTAAACAATTCTAAAAAAAAAAAACTACTTTTTGTTGAAAAATACATGTTTTTTGTGAAAACAAAATCCGTTTAGTAAGTAGTTTTATGCATGATGCGCCGTCGAACAAACAGATCAACAGACAAAACATCTAAAAAAATAGTTGTGTTTGGACACGCCTATATAGCCTGTATTAGGCTAGTCATTTTTTCTCTAATATTTAGCTTTTAAAGAAAAGCGCTCGCACTGTATTTAAATGCTAACAATTTAGCTACCCTATTTATATTTAGCATTATATTTTTTCATTGGTATGTTCAAGCTTAACGAAATGTAAAGGCGAATATTAGAGACAAAGTTAAGATAATGATAACAATTATAGTTCAAATGTAGTAGTTTTTTAAGATGTCTTGCCGTGTGGGGCTGGCTTTAGAATTGTCCCACCCCTCTCCACCCAAGGGAGTCGTAAGAGCCGACTGAGGAATGCCGGGGGAGTGGGCAGCAGCACTCCTTCGAGTATTAACAACATCCACTGCGATAGCCAACCCGCCTGCCAAGCGTGGCGATTACGGCACTATCCCCCATTCTTGGGGAGGCCTATGTCCGGCAGTGGACGTTGGGGAGCTGATGGATGGATTTAAGATGTTGATGCAATTTGCATCTATGCATATATTATATACTTATGTGACCGACATGATGATGATGAATTTTATGCTAAAGTAAAATTATAATATAGAACATGTTATGCAATTAATTGTTTGGGATATCAAAAGAACAACAATATCTATTCAACTTTAAAACCCACATTGATAACAGCAATGAAGGTCAGTAAACAATAGTGAATTGATAAATAAATAATACTTATTATTGAATTGGGTTTGAGTATATTATAATAGGTTTATTGCAATCACTAAGCCATAACAAACTGTTTTCGAGAGGTATTGTGATCATTTTATTAATTGTATGCATGTAGTTTTATTTTATAATATTTGGGTGACCCACCTGATGGTAAGCAGTTACTGTAAGTTATAGACACTAGCAATACTAGAAGTTTCACCAGCGGATTATAGGAAGAGATAAGAGCTTTAGTGTAAGTAGAGAGAGGGTGATGAGTTTTGGATGATTAATTATTTAAACTTAATCTGAAATAGTTATAGTAGTAAGTCTGTAGGTGACAGTATATACACGTAAATTATTTACTTATTTAGATATTTTTATATATATTTTTAGCATTTGACATGCTTAGCACTATACATTAAACAGTAATTAAACAGTATTTACTTCAAAAAGTTTCACCAAAATTGGTTCAATAGTTCTTGCGTGATGCGTGCTAAAATAGATTACGATTCAAAAAAGAGCTATTTAAGCGTAAAATAGAGTAGTACAGTAAAGTTGTTTTCTCAGATGTCTTTAATTTGCAAACACAGCTCTGTTACTGATTTATAAGAGTATAAATAAATCGTCTAAAAAAAGAAAGGTTTTGACGGTTGCAAAGTCGTGCGTGAAACATTTCAAAATTATTAGTATGTGGTCAGAGTACATTTATCGTTATCTCTTGAATAGACAGTGATAATTTATTGTACGTATGGCATTTATTACATTATTTGAGAAATCTTATCAGATAGATGCGTAAACGTTTTCAGGCCTGAAATGTAGTAGTGTAGTGTTAGATAATTAACATAAGAAATAAATATAACGTGGCTGGTAGCGCTTTACCAGCGCGACTTTATATACAATGATACTCATGATAACTTAGTTGTACTTATACCTTTTATTTGTAAATATAACAAAATTACATTCAGGGCTCAAGTGGTAAGCGGGTGCTACGCCCTCGCTCGGAGCAACGTAGTTATGCAGAGAGTCCGGATATCGTGCTACTGCCGGCGGCACCGCCCCATAGAAAGCCATCTCTACCGACTACTTCCCCATTCACCGGTGAGCACAATTTTATTTCTGGGATAGCGGAACGAGGTAAGCCAGTGAATGAGTGATCATCTGAATCCATCGAGTGAGTAAAGATGTGGTCTAACTCATAACTTGATTTTCTATATTTTCCATACCAGTTTTTCACTTGAACATTTCCTTTTTTTTTTACACCCTATTGTTAACTGAACTTGAAAACTTTGACTAGCTGAACTGGATTCGTCAGCATTCATATTATATTCGATATTATATATTAACATATTCAGTGTATGATAACATCTAATACGCACACATATATAGTTTCGACCTCACGCTGAGGTCACTTTAGAAGTCTAGACAGAACTTCGTTTTACCATACAGAACTTACGTCATGTCAGCGGTTTTGATATTTAGATATGTAGCATATCTTTGGGGGCATGTCATGATGAAGATTCCAGGCTAATTTGGTCACCACTGAAGGAATGTAATATGGTTCCGGTGGCCCGCCAATAAAGGCGGAGAGACTGTACACGGCGGGTTTCTTTAGTGGGTGAGGGCCCCACACTACCATTATCGTTGCCTCGAACGACGGGGTGTGCATTAGGAACATTTTTTCCCGCCTTAACAAAAAATAAAGGCTAATTTCGGTCATGGCGGCCAGTGTCATTAGAAACTAGTCAACAACATACACAAGACATTATAGTGCACGAGTGTGTGCGCGAAAATAAGTGCACTCTCTCGTCCCTTACTCTTTCAGTACGATAGGACGGCATTCTTACATATCACGCGGCCAGGACGAACGGCTTTACCACTGAAGTAATGCAACATAGTACCAGTGGCCCGGCGGAGAGACGGCACTCGGCGGGTTTCTATAGTGGATGAGGGCCCCTCACTATCCTGTTCGTTGCCCCAAACGATGGGGTGTGCGGTTAGGTACATTTTTTCCTGCCTTAAAAAAAGGACTAACGGGATGACATGCTCTCCGACACACGATGGAACACCGCCAACTTCCAAACTCCCTGCTGATAATACTGATATTGAGATTTTTTTCAAACGACAACCTCAATAAGTTTTTTTGGCTCGATTAGGGATTTGCACCTAGCACCTCATGAGCAGCATTCGCATACATTATGGCTAGACCACCGAGGCAGTCAAATTCATCAATCACATCTATATCTACATATAAAATCAATATAAATAAATAAATATAATTGTTTTGTCTGTGTGGTGATGGACTAAGAATATAAGTTTTATTCTTTCCCACGGGTGTCCTACGAGGTGACTAGGGGAAGTAAGCACTTATCACCCATTGCATTAATGGTGGTAGAGCTGGGTACCAAGTAGTGGGGGTACTAACTTGCTATCAGGCTGAGCGGATTGGTACCATCATCTCCCGTCTGAACGGCCATGAAGCACATCGGTGTGTTTTGGTTGTAGCAGGAGATAGCCGTTAATTCGTTTATTTCATATTCTGGGAAATGAAATGGCGAGTAGCAGCTTTACAATACTCTCGGTATAATCGAGTCCATGAGCGACGGTTACCGTTTCCGATCAGGTAGGCCATGGCTTGTCTGCCACCATAGGTAATAAAAAAAAATGTGCGTTGATGAAAGGTCGATTGCCGAATAAGTATTTCTTCTTTTATATATGGCAAACTGCTGTTGGTTTTAGCAATTTTGCAATTATTAAAGTAGTAGTTTCTAAATTTGTTTATATTTTGTCATCTTGTAGGAATGCCAAAACGGAACAGTACAGCCGTTTCTCTTTGTAAAGTGCAAAACAAAAAACAAAAAAACAGCATCACGCCGGTATTCCCCGAAGGGGTAGGCAGAGGTGTACTACACACCCACGACTCGCCAGCTATGTTTAAGTCCCACGTAATAGGGGGCGAGCCTATTGACGTCTACCGGGCACATTTCCAAACTCCAGGCTGCTACTGAGAATTTTTCTTTTTAGGAAAAATCTCAATATCATTTTGTCCGACCCGGGGATCGAACCCGAGACCTCATGATTAGCAGTCGCATACATTACAGCTACACCACCGAGGCAGTTAAAAAAAGTTGTTGTAAAGTGCAGTTGTTTGCAAAACCCAAGCTTGATAGTCATATGTGCCTTGTGAGTTCCAACACAATACAATAAGATTATTTAACATGTCCCAAATTTGAAGATCATCATTATCTTATCAACGATTAAAAAGAGGCTGAGGAGGTCGCACCAATTATTTATTCATTATGATAATTTTATATGCTTATATAATTAACCAAGAATTTGTGGTCGAGTGCGTTCTTTATTTACAATATTTATTATAAAGTAAAACTCAACAAGGACATTTATATATTTTTAGCATTTGACATGCTTAGCAACATACAGTAAACACAAAGTGAAAAATGTGAAATCGAAAATAACAATCACGAGCAGGATTCGAACCTGCACGGTCACGATGGCTGAATTGGCAAGGCATCTGTATGGTATCCAGGAGATGCAGGTTCGAATCCTGCTCGTGACTGTTATTTTCGATTTCACATTTTTCACTTTGTGTTTACTCAACAAGGACATATAAGCAAGTTTGGTGTTTGGCTAGACAACTGTTTTGTGTAGCGCATAATCAAAAATATTTGTTTTTGTAAATATTTTCGATCACGTGCTTACACAATGAGGTGAAAAGTAAACAAAATTTGATTCAGATGATTGATGATATTTTTTTAGACTTTCAGGGATATTCATAATTGAGACATAGGTTGAGGTTTGGTTTAATTTGAGAAACGTACATCCGATCCAACTAAAATTAAAGTGATAGCGATAGACAAAGACAATGGTATTGAGTTCGATTCAGAGGTATGGCACACGGCACGCACCTCTAACTCTTAAAGATTTTTCGTAATTATATGTGTGTAGTATTACAAATTATTACTGCTACGAGAAGGAAAACATCCTGAGGAATCTTGCACCCCGGAGACATTTTCTCGATGACTTGTGCAGTCTGCCAACCCACTGGGCTTGCGTGGTGAACCGCGCCCAATAATAATAAATGGGTTGAAAAAAATTCCTAAAGACTATACCGTAACGGCTAACACATATGCGTATCTCGTTATTTATAAATCGATTTGTCTTTAGAAGCGAATGTAATAAAATAAATATTAAGTGTGACCTTCACCTGAACAAAGATACAAGGTTAGTAACATAAACAGACACGTGTAAACAAATTTATACTTACAAATAGCCTCGCCCGCTTGGCTTTCGGTTATATTTTTATTGTGCGGAATCCTGATTACTTTTCCAGAATGAAAGTATCTTAGTTACTCATTATAACATCAGCTATTTATCTGTGAAATTGCCGTCCAAATCGGTCAAGCTGTTCCGGCGATTAGTCGGAACAAAGAGACAGACAGACTGTTATAAGTACCATATATCCTTTCGTATGCATTTAGTAAGAAGCTAATCTAAATAAGGTATTATAAATAGACATTGCAATTTTACTTATTTGTACAAATATTATTACATATATACTCTCGTAGCGTGATGTTAGATAACCTATGGCCTTCCTCAAGAATTATGCTAGAAAATGCAATAACAATTTTTGCAAATCCTTCTAAAACCAGTGGCGGGTACCAGCAATCTGGCACATGCTGTACTATAATACTGCATAAAATACAAATCGTTTAATTTGATTGATAGCCTTGTTATTATAAATTGTGTTTCCCTGCTTAATACTGAATATTTTTTTAAGAAAGAAAGAAAGAAATACTTTTATTTTGGTTTCTTTCAATATTTTTAAAGAAAAGTAAGCCAAATAAGATTAAATAATGGTGTAGAAGCCAAAAAAGGTCCTGCCTCAGCTTATGCTGCTGCGCGAAAACGCCGCAGCGCGGTTTTCAGGCAGAACTAATGTAGTGCGAATACGAGCTGCCACCACAATATAAAATCAACTAATATTAAAATAATTACATACATAAATAGAAGAGAAAAAGATACAAAAGTTATTTAAGACAACACTCCACGACGTAATATTCCTTGTATCGTGAGGGACTTTACAAACATACAATTCTACAAACACAAAGTACACCCAGACTCAGAACAACCATTTGGGGATCACACAAAGTGTTTCCCGTGTGGGGATCGAACCCACAACACTCGCCCGGTATCTAAACACATTTTTTCTCTATATTATTTACGCTGTTCCAAAAGAATGTGCGCAAGATTGAGTTGGAGTTTTATTAAGTTGTATACGCCATCTAGTACCTACCACATGTCTACATTGTTAATGTTTTCAACTTTAAAGAACATATTGCTCGTGACTGTTATTTTCGATTTCACATTTTCACACAGTGTCGATTTAAAGAACAAATTATTTGTGAATTTTAAAGTAGCTGAGCATGTCAAGTGCTAAAATACAAATCAAAATTTCAACTTCTTATGGTAATAATATATTAAAATTGTTACCTACATATAAGTCTTAATACTATTTCGAAAAAAGTTTCTTTTAAACCAGGGAACGAATTTTCAAACGGTTTTTGTACTAATCCCTAACATCATGCCTTTTTCACTATTCAGATGTTAGCAGTAAACTGAACTCCGGTGCTGTGAACGTGTCAATAACTCCGAGCTCGCTTCCCGTAACGGCACCAGAGTCGCCGCGCGACCCTCGCGATGATGAGGACTCGGAGGAGGATGAAAATGAGCCGCCTCTACTTATACCTGGACATCGAGTGAGTTAATGTACCGTGTGATATAGGACCTACCTACTATGGATTTTATTGATTTATGCCCGGTTCCTATATTCAACGAATCGTCATTGTATAACAGTTACCAGAAGTTTTGAAGATACCGATACCGAGGCTTCACAGGTGTTTCACAACATTATTGTCATGTCTAGCAGTAACTAACAACTGCCGGTTAAGAATACCGATGACCCTCTTTGCGTTTCATTATTGCATCAATCGTTTCACATGATATTCAGAAAAAACGGTGTGGTTTAAAAATAAATGTAGTTATTTATATACAATACTTTAATACAAATAATTAAATTATAGTTTATTAACAATTAAATAGTTTAGACACAATATAGACCTTAATAATTTATGTTAAACATTATTACTATTTAATGCTTAAATCTAAACGAAACGCCAACGCGCTAAATAATAGCTGTCAATTTGAACAACTATCATAATTATGAGTCACAGGATTCTGTTTTCTATAATCTATGGCCCTTATATAAAACTCATGGAACTAATAATACTACGTACAACATAGTACTTATTACTGGTCGATTTTGAATTTGGCTGTACACACTCGTGTATTTGTATCGCGAACATTTCGTCCACTCTCGTCTCGTAGAGGCTTGACACGAAAGCGCACCATGTACACACTCGTTGTATCAATTGAACTTCGGATGCCCGTCGCGATGGACGTGGAAAAAGCAATTGCGGCGATAATTTTTTTTATTATTGTAATTTTTTAATCATTTTCCATAAAAAAATACATTAAACCATGGAGAAAAAGAACTTTTTGATTATTCAACGGGAATATAATTTTTTTTTAACTCTTCAACGGGGATATCAAATTCGTTGCTTATCTGCAACCAAACGTCTTGTAATAGTTGCTTATCCTTGTGCCTGACATTCTTAGGATTCCATAATAGTGCTTGCCTTTAGTAGGCTTCTAAAAAGCGTTAGACCACATCGTTATCGCACGCAGAAAGCACGTCTTTACGCGAACGCAGTTGGCGGGCAACTAACAACGGGGTGTGCGGTTAGGTACATTTTTTCCCGCCTAAACAAAAAAAAAAAAAAAAAAAAAGATTGAATAGATGGAATAATGGACGTAGATTTAGAATGAGACAATAGATAAAGGATATTGTAAATTGAAAAGAGATAACATAAGTTGTCGGCACGCACAAACGCACTCTTGAAATACAATGACGATAGGTACACAGAAACTTAGACTCTGTCTATTAAGTAAAAAGCTCAAAACCAGTTGCGACTTGAGGGAATGAGAGAATAACTTCATGAATCAATAGATATTTGCATCACTTATGATCAACTGAATGAATAACGTCATTCGTAACCAAAGATTTAAAAGAGTTAAAGATTTAAAAGAGTGATTTAAATCTTTCGAAGGAAAAGATTTATAAATCCCTGATCTCATTGGTGATTTAGTTTGCGCATCTCTGGTGTGTACAGGCGCGCTCTCGTCTTCATCACGAGACTCTTTAACTCGTGCAAAAAAAGCCGACACGGTTCCGAGACATAGCGAGAGCCGCGAGACGAGACGAGGCTACCATACACACTCGCCTTCGGCCAGACAGGCCGACGTTGTGTCTCGACGAGTGTGTACAGCCGCAGTGAGAGTCAATGCAGTCTCCCTTTCAGTCCCAGAGTTCGATATCTTTTCTCTTTGTAAGCCTCAAATACGACATACCAGCACACGACTTCTCAAAACCGTCCGAAATCGGCCGGTAAACATGTCACCTACGGTTGGTATATGCCCGGTTCCTATATTCAACGAATCGTCATTGTATGACAGCTACCAGAAGTTTTCAAGATACCGATACCGAGGCTTCACAGGTGTTTCACAACATTATTATCATGCCTTGTGGGGCCGGCGTTAGAATTGTTCCACCCCTCTCCACCCATGGGAGTCGTAAGAGCCGACTGAGGGAATACCGGGGGTGTGGGCAGCAGCACTCCTTCGAGTATTAACTACATCCACTGCGATCGCCAACCCGCCTGCCAAGCGTGGCGATTACGGCACAATCCCCCATTCTTGGGGAGGCCTATGTCCAGCAGTGGCCTTTAAAAGGCTGATGGATGGATGGATTATCATGTCTAGTAGTAACGGAAAGCTGTCGGTTAAGAATACCGATGACCCTCTTTGCGTTTCATTATTACATCAATCGTTTCACATGATGTTCAGAAAAAACGGTGTGTTTTAAAAATAAATGTAGTTATTTATATACAAAACTTTAATACAAATAATCAAATTATAGTTTATTAACAATTAAATAGTTTAGACACAATTTAGATCTTAATAATTTATGTTAAACATTATTACTATATATTGCCTATATCTAAACGAAACGAATACTACTGTCAATTTGATGAACAATCATAATTATGACAACAACCACAGTCACAGGATTCTCTTTTCTATAATCTATGGCCCTTATATAAAACTCATGGAAGTAATAATGCTACGTACAACGTAATACTTATTACTGATTGATTTTGCATTTTTTAACTTGTTCTAAGCTAGCGCTTGACTATAAACCTCCTGATGGTAAATAAAAATATAGTTTCGGATGGTAGCTTAGTGAAAACCTATTCACTTTAGCCTTAAGATATCCACATTATAATAGGATGGGAATACCGCAGCTGGCAACTTATTTCATTGCATTGCTGTATATTATATGTATTATTGAAGATAACGCGAATAGATCGATTCGAAAAGATAGGATTTCTTTCAGCATATGGATGGGAGCCCGCCGTTTGTTTGGTCATCTGATGGTGGAAAGGGGTTGGTGGTATTAAATCATACAATTCCTGCGCACACTCTTCAAAGTGCATTCTATAGATAATAATACTGTGAGGCTGGCTACCTATAACCCTGTGTTCAAGGTTCTGAAGATTGGTTTCAACCAGTTTGGGATCACCAATTAACCTTTTCGCACGCTTCTACATTGAATCCATGACGGATAGATGATATTTAGCAGCATCGGTTCAAACGCGACAACTAAGTACTCAAAGAGTAATGCATATAACCAGAAGCTACTACTCCATGCATGAGCGGGCTTAGGTTTTATAGAACACTTAGCCTTTGCCCGCGGCTCCGCCGCAAACAAAAGCTAGTTTTTTGGTTGTATCTCAGGTTCCCGATATAGTAGCGGGATAAAATGTATACCAGTTTTTAAGTCTAATCGAGATCTATCAAATAAAAAAGTTGTATCTGAACCCGTTCAGTAGTTTTTACGTGATGCTCGAACAAACAAACAGATAAACAGGCAAAAAATTAAAATAATCGTTTTGTGTTTAGACACGCCTATATAGCCTATTCCAGTCATTTTTTCTCAAATATCTTAAATGTACAGACATAGCTATGTTACAGTTTTATAATAGTATAGATTAAAAGCTGTCCTGACGTAAAGTACTGCCGCACTTTCGCAAGTACGCCAAGCTTCCTTGCCGCTGCTTTTGCCTTAGATTCAATGAACCACCCGAATTTAAGGCTCGAGATTAAACCCAGCAACTAAAGATGGAAAAACAAATTTCATCTGTATCAAAATCGCTCTGATATCAGTATCGGAGAGTAAATGAAGTCTCCATTTCAATCTCAGAGTTCGATATCTTTTCCCGTTTTAAGCCTCAATAACCACATACCAGCACACGACTTCTCAAAACCGCCCGAAATCAGCCGTTAAACATGTCACCTACGATTGGTATATTTGACAACATAACTATCAGTTGCTTTTCTTTATAGAAACACCAAAAATCTTCGTTTCCATAGATTGTTGTTACGGATCGTAACTGAAAACACTCTGTCAGTTAATTCACTTAGGACTCGTATTTTATAGGAACAGATTATACTTACGCCTGGTAGAATATTCTACCAATCATAGGTAAAACGACCCGCGTTTTATTATTATAGGAACCGGCCATTATTTTTTAAAGTCGTGAACAACTTACAAACATACAATCCCAAAGTATACCTAGACTCAGGACAACGATTTGTGGATCACACAAACAATTGTTCTATGTGGGAATTAAATCCATAATATTTGGAATTCTGGATCGTATTGGCAGGCATGTTGTATTGATGGAAGGTGGAGTCAGGAGTCTTCGAAACCGGCTAGCGTGTATGAAGAGAATTATGAATGTTGAGAAAGCGAGAGATGTATGCAAGAAAGAGCCTTTTGGCACGCTGCTCTCTCTGCCTACCCTGCAAGGGAGATGGCATGATGACAATAAGTAAGTAAGTATCTAAACCACTCCACCATTTGTCAGTTATAATGATAATGTTCTTATGATAACAGCTATAATGTCATATTCGGGAGCGACGGGAGTTTCACTGGCAGATATTTCATGTTACAAGGAGCAATTTAGGCTACTCATATTTTACAAAAATAATTTCTTAAAAATATAAGAAAATTCCACGCGGACGGAGTCGCGTGTAGCAGCTAGTACGACTTACTATAACAGTGCGGCGTGTACAGGAGCAGTCGAGCGCCGAGATCTGGGAGCGTGAGCGGCGCCTGCGGGCCCTGCGCGAGAAGCTGCGCGCCGAGGAGACGCGCCTCGTGCTGCTGAGGAAGTTGCGGCAGTCGCAGCGGGCCGTGCCCGCCAAGGTACGGGGTTGTTGCTTGTGGCAACGGGCCGCGCCCGCCAAGGTACGGAGTTGTTGCTTGTGGCAGCGGGCCGCGCCCGCCAAGTTACGGGGTTGTTGCTTGTGGCAGCGGGCCGTGCCCGCCAAGGTACGGGGTTGTTGCTTGTGGCAGCGGGCCGCGCCCGCCAAGGTACGGGGTTGTTGCTTGTGGCAACAGGCCGCGCCCGCCAAGGTACGGGGTGTTGCTTGTGGCAGCGGGCCGCGCCCGCCAAGGTACGGGGTTGTTGCTTGTGGCAGCGTGTTTTTTAAAGTGCAAATGGACAATTTTTCCTATAATATTTTTTCAATATATACATGCCTAGTCAGGTCATAGAATCGAACCCTCAGGCGGGAGGCCGGTATCTAAACCACTCCGCCATCTGTACAGTCGAGAGAGAAAATGTAAACAAAACATTGGTTGTTTTGTTTACATTTTGTCTCAAGCTAAAGTGAATAAATAGTGTATACGTAATCTCTTGATTCTGAACGATGGTACTACAATTATTGCAGGATAGTGCTACGGGTACAACGTTAGCTGGTAGCGGCTGTGTGGTACCACCCGGAGTTACCGTCACCCCGGCGCCGCCCCCTGCACACCAACAAAGCAAGGTTTATTTATATTTATTTAGGCTACTCGTGTAATATAATAGATAGGGTTTTCACAAGGACAAACCAACCTCTGGACATCGATCGCATTGGCAATAATTTGTATCATTCACATCACGAAAAAATAGTGAGGTGCGGTAGAAGACAATGCATTGTGATTGGTTAGTATGATGTCATGAAATCATGTTCTTACATAATTAGTGCAACTACCGTGCCAATAATAGCGGAAAACTGTAATAACTAATTTATTATATAAATGCCGTATTGGCGTAGCTACTATCCTATATTTTTCTGCTTCAACGCTGACCAATATAGAACGTTGAAAAAACAGCGCATGTTCTTCGAACGTGCGGTGTGTCATTCTAATTCTGCATTTTGATAAAAATATTTTGTTATCTTGTGTTGCTTATAGTTACCAATGAAACGTTATTTTATTTTCTTGTAATTTGAAAACTACTATTTTTTCATATCCATCCATCCATCCATCAGCCTTTTAAAGTCCACTGCTGGACATAGGCCTCCCCAAGAATGGGGGATAGTGCCGTAATCGCCACGCTTGGCAGGCGGGTTGGCGATCGCAGTGGATGTAGTTAATACTCGAAGGAGTGCTGCTGCCCACTCCCCCGGTATTCCCTCAGTCGGCTCTTACGACTCCCATGAATGGAGAGGGGTGGAACAATTCTAAAGCCGGCCCCACACGGCATAATATTTTCATATCACTTTAGTGGAATAAGTTGGCAATTTTATAAAGATTTATTTTTTTCTACGCAAATTTCAACAGTTCTGAGAATTGGTCGCAATTTAAATGGATCGAAAAGCACCTATGATTGTATGGCAGATTGAACATCTTCTCTCTAAGCTCTTTGGCTTAATTATTAATTAGGTGTGTAGTGGTTGTTTGGTCTGTGGCTTTTTATTTAGCTTTATGAAGCTCCTATAAAACGTATCATACATAATAAAGGCGTGTCTATAAAACAATATAAATATTGTTAGCAGCGCACCACCAGCAGTACGCCTAGTACTACTTCAAGCACCACCGCCGGCAGTCGACGCACGTCCAGTTTGCCTGGAGGAGCCACGCTCACACCCGGGCCCTATCGTTCTCAGGTTATACTTATAGTTAACATTTATGAAGTCAAAACTTCTATAGGAATGTTTGGATAGGGAGTAAATTCATGTAAGTCGTCATCGACATGGTCACGTGACGTGTTAACGATAACACTATATCCGTTCCTCTTAGTATAACTTACTGCGCTGGGCCAGCTGTTATGAAGAAATGAATAATATTAAATAATTCTATAATTTTTTTTTCATTAATGAATGAATAATTTTGATTTACAAGTTTTAATTTAAGATCAAACAATTAATTTGCATATCCAAAAGTAACAACCGTTTGTTTATAGTTTTAAGTTTTCACTTCTGTTGGCAGTCCTCATAACTGCTTTGATGTTTTTTTATTTAGATTTTATTTTACTCATAAAAAGCCCGTTCAAAAGAAAAAAAACAAGCACGGGATATCGTTGGGCCTTATGGATGGGGAGGACCCGACACGTTCGCAGCAGCTTCATATTTTTTATCGTCATTGATTATGGGTATACAAGGGAAAAATGGAGATCTCGATTTCGTGACGTAATATGGGGTCGGCAATAATTGTAACGCAGTGTGATGATAGGGGGAGAGATTAGCGTAATTAAATGATGTGGAACTAGCGTTCTGCTGCAACTATTTTTCATCAAATATATGACACTCACATACGACATTGACGGGCCTCGTGGCATAGTCGGTAGTGTAACCGACTTCCGTGTGTTCCGAGCTCGTGGGTTCGATTCCCACTCAGGATAATTATTTGTGTGATGAACATAGATATTTGTACTGCGTCTGGGTTACTATCTATTATATGTGTATTTACAAAAATAAAAAGTAATATAATATATGTATTATATCAGTAATCTGGTACCCATAGCAAGCGTTAAGCTTAGTTTGGGACCATGCAGTGAACGTTGTGTGAAATGTCCGTGAATATTTATTTATTTACATATAGCATCACGCCTGTATTCCCCGAAGGGCAGAGGTGTATTATTTATATTTACATGTAACAAAACAGATCAGTCCTGCACATAATCTTGATAGTTTTATATATTTGTGTTTACAGACGTCGACAGCGGGGGGAGCGAGCATTACGCCTTCGGTGACAATAACTCCCGCGCCTCCGCCCACTACACAACATGCGTCTTCTAAGGTACTGCTCAAAACAATCTAATTACTATTTTTTGTAGCCCATGCCTACTTCCGCAATGCTTATGAAATAGTTTAGGCAATTTTTGTAGTAGTTCCTACATCGCAAAAGGGTTTAATAGGAGGGTCTAGGTGGAAATAGTGCCAACACGGATCTGTACTTTACGACAAACATTATGTTTTGTGAGTAAAATTGTTTGGTATTTCTGCATACCCATCCTTTACATGAATTATAGCACAGCCAGGCTATGTACATGTAATTGTGACTGAGGTCTTGGTCGATTTTAGTTATGAGTCTGGAGATAGAGGGCTTTTAGGGACAAGATCGTCACGTCGAGGTAGAATTACCAAATGGTGCGAGATCGAGAAGTCGCACAACACTTTCCCCACAAAAGTTAATATGACTCTGGGTGGGAGGAAGAAAACGTAACGTATAATAACGTAACATATCCTTATGATGTAATCTAAAAGTGAGAACGCTTTCACGCCGGAATTACTTAATCGAAAATCATACGTTTTTGTCATATTTATATCTAATATGTTTAGTCTAGTTAGAGAACAGAGAAGGACATGGGTAGTAAAAAGTATTTTAACCCAGAAAAGTGGTGGAACTATCCAACTATTCTTAAATAGAGTTTATTAACATGCCATAGACTGACTATATGTTTATTTTCACATATATTTATGGTAACAATTGTATTACAAGCCATCCCAGGACAATTCTTCAGTGACCAGTAGCACGAGTGATGCAGTGAGTATATAAAAGTGATGTCAATCTCATGCACAACTTTTCTGTTAATTCCCTTAGCCTGTAAGAATTTTAGGAAATGTTTCTTGCAATGTATGAATGATTCCTTTTCTGAGGTTATAGAGAGTATGTGTTAAGAATACTTTTAAAAGCTGACTATACGAATTAAAGGTCAGGACGTTTCCCCAAGTTTTGTCCGTGTGGGGACGGACTCAGAATACAAATGTCACCACCCCATTCTTTCCCACGGGTGTCGTAGGAAGTAAGCAATTATCATCCATTGCATGATAGGTGGTAGGGCTGGGTACCAAGTGTGAGTACTCACTTGGTATCGGGCCCGAGCGGGTTGGTACCACCATCTCCCGTGTGACCAGCCATGAAGCACATCGTTGCGTTTTGGGCTGTAGCAGGAGATAGCCGTTTATATTTCATTTCATATCTGTGAAATAAATTGGTGAGCAGCGGCTTGACAATACTCTCGGTATAGTCGAGTCCAGGGCGACGGTTACCATTTACCATCAGATAGACCGTAGCTCAACTGCCACTACATGCAAAAGAAAAAAGAAAAAAAAAAGGGAAAACAGGTGTTCATAAACAGCATAATTAGTGGTGATGGACTAAGAATAGTTTGTCACGGTTCCATTACATTTCATTGGAGTTGACTATCCAGTGAAGCGCGTTAAAATTTATGAGCGCAAGTGATCTTAACTTTTCACGAGCAGGTCACGAGCTCGATAATTTTTAAGGAAGCCATTATCCACATTATAAACTGTGAGTGACTAAAATTCTAAACAGAAAAAATACGATGTGAGGAAAAGTATCTTATAAAACCATTGTATTTTTATAGTGTTTGTAACTTGTCACTAAATAGACTCGATTTTTGTCACTCGCAATGGTCACTGTAATTTGTTAAATTCTATTTTTTGTAGACATCAGAAAATTTATCACTCTATTCTGATGACTAAAAATTTTCTTTTATAATGTTCTTTAAATTGTTTGGGTTTTAAATTTACGTTGGTCAACAAAAGATATAAAATTATTTCCAGTTGTAGATACCAATAATACTGATATCGATATCCATCTATTTATCCATCAGCCTTTCAACGTCCACTGCTGGACATAGGTCCCCTTAAGAGAACGCCACAACGAGCGGTCTCGTCATGGGGGATAATGCCGTAATCGCCACGCTTGGCAGGTTGGTTGGCGATCGCAGTGGATGTTGTTAATACTCGAGGGAGTGCTGCTGCGCACTGTCCTCGGTATTCCCTCAGTCAGGGTCCTCAGGGTAGAGAGGGGTGAGACAATTCTAAAGCCGGCCCCATACACCACACGTGATATCGATAATTTATGATATCTAATAATTTAATTATTACCCGTCCCCACATAATGTGGGAAGAGGGCAGGAGGGATGATTTTAATAATGTAACATAATAATTGAATTATCCAATATTTTGTACAACAGGCAAGTTCACGTAGCTCCGAAGATACGCAGACCCCAGCGCAAAGACAAGCCGCTGCCAAGCTCGCCTTACGCAAACAACTAGAAAAAACACTACTACAGGTGTGTATGCCTCCATCCATCCATCCATCCATCAGCCTTTTAACGTCCACTGCTGGACATAGGCCTCCACAAGAATGGGGGATAGTGCCGTAATCGCCACGCTTAGCAGGTGGATTGGCGATCGCAGTGGGTGTTGTTAATACTCGAAGGAGTGCTGCTGCCTACTCCCCCGCTATTCGCTCAGTCGGCTCTTACGACTTCCATGGGTGGAGAGGGGTGGGACAATTCTAAAGCCGGCCCCACACGGCAGAATGTGTATGCCTATACCACGGATATGATACCGAAATAATATTACACGAGTAGTGCGACGAGTACTTACGGTTAGAAAACACACTGCGGGTATTTAGTGGGTGAAAAACCTCGAAACTCCTATTGCCTCCCCAGAGGATGAGGAGGTCGTTATTCACACCAAAAAGAAATGTCTGTGCTGAGTGTTCTCCTTCATTCTGGGCAGTGGATGAACTCAAGAATACCCGCAATGGTCGCCATGTCTGAACTGTCAACATGAAGTTCTAGTCTGTGCATTGTGATGCCTTTTATATGGCTAGGTGTGAAGGTATTACTGTATGTTTTGTGGCTGAGTTATAGCGTGTAGGGCACAAGAAAGACCATCTGATATGGCGGTCAAACATCAAAGTGTCTAGTTGAAAGCAGTAAATAATAGTTCAAGGACCTACCACACTAGCGCTAGTGTAGGTAGAGAGTACGACGTTAATTTAGCAGTAGTAGATGGCGTGAAATTGGCCAATATGATAAAGTTAATTATACATTTTTGCACATTATTTTAGTAAATTACATGGTCCAACTTCAAATGGGCTGAGAAAGGACAGAATATTGTTTTTTATATACTACGCCGGTAGAAAACGAGCATACGGCTCACCTGATGGTAAGCGGTTACCGTAGCCTATAGACGCTAGCAACACCAGAAATATCACTCGCGCGTCGTTAATCAAATCGATAATCTAATAAAAGGTATAGGTGGTGGAAAATCAGGATAATAAAGAGGGGGTTTGGGCCAACACAAAAACAACATTAGGAGTAAGTTGTTTCATACGGATGTTCTGGTACTTCCCTGATCGAGACGACATTCTCATGCTGGGACAAGCAATTGATTTAATACAAGTTTTTGTTATCGCAATATAGATCCCACCTCCGAAACCCCCACCGCCGGAAATGAACTTTATTCCGTCGCCCAGCAACACAGACTTCGTGTACTTAGTGGGACTTGAACATGTCGTGGACTATCTCACCAATGAGGATCGGTAAGTATTGTTTTTAGTTATATTGTCGATTCATGCGAATTGTATTGGGTTTGAATTGTAAGCATCATTTGATACATGCTTGAACTAAAATTACACTTATGATTGTGTCATTAGCTGTGTCATAGTTCTCTAGGAAGTTGTGGATCAAAATGCTCGGTTTTCTGAATTATTAAGACGTAAATACAAGTTGCTGCCGATCAAATACCTATACATTAATAATTGGAACCGTTACGAGCTAGATAAATGCTTTTCGAATTTGGTGAGGATTATTTTCCTATACGGAGACGTTCAATATATTCAAAGGTGAAGCATTAATCCCTAATCTATGTATCGAAAACATGGAAACCGAGACGACACACATACATTCTGTTTCAAGAAAAAATTGTCCGGATTGTTATTTATGGAAAAACTTTAAATAGTAAGTACAGTCATTCTGGGTAACTTTGACAGATTACAGGGATATTTTTCACAGTACAGTCAATCTGGGTAACTTTGATTCTTTAGGGTAACATTGATAGTGACTATGAGAATGTTTTAATGTTTTTTCCCAATGAAAGTTAATGCTTGCTTTAGATTATATTTTTTAAACACGCTCCGTATACACTACTTAAAATAAAAGCAAATTCGTCAAACAGAGTTAATGTCAAAACTTTTTGCGAAATTAGCACATGAATTTGAGTGTGTGAAACAGTGAATAACTTTTTTAATATTTTGTGATTGTATGGCACTTCATACACTTACTTTATAGATGACAATTTACTCTATATGTAGTGGGGCGAATAGATACTTCAAACCAGTGTTTACATATTTTTTGTTTGTTTTAATTATTTTAGTTTGTCTTCATTTTAATATGCCTAACGGTTTGTTCATTTTTAGGATTTAAGCGAGGTTTTGATGCAAATTAAAAAAATATATACTTCTAACTGCTAAATTTTGATTGATGGGCCTTTTTTACAAATATATATGATACTACTACAAATTTATGTTTGTATCGCCACAGCCACATCCCTAATTTGGGAATAATATAAACCAATGCTACCCAAAGTAATTTAATAATCAAATATCTCATTTATGTGACGGATTTAAGGTGTGTCAAAGCTACACTTTTGCGGGTGGTAACTTTGACATACCACAAAAATATTTTTTTCTCTATAATTAATGCATATTATAGTCTTTCACGGTTGTCTATGGATAAAACACATTCTGAGAACACTAACAAAGTATAATATTGTCATTTAAATGTTAAAACATTTAAAATACTGTGAAAAATATCGCTGTAATCTGTCAAAGTTACCCAGATTGACTGTATAAATAATTTATTAATTTCATAGGGAAAAAACATTAAAATATTCTCATAGTCACACTGTCAATGTTACCAGAATGAATCAAAGTTACCCAGATTGACTGTAGTCACAACGGCTATTTGTGTTTCTGAAGTTGGCTGCAAGACTCTGCGCAGTAGCCATTTTTGTGTCGCAAGGCATGTGCGTCTTCTACAGTTTACATTAATCGAAAAATGTAATGGATAATCATATTATTTAACGATCGTACTAAAAGATGTGGACTCTTTTAAATCTATATTCATGCTTATTCACACAAATCGCTCGTAGACTTTTTATTTAATATAATTAATAGAACCTAAACATTTAGATATGAAAACATTAAGATTAAGATCTCAATCGATTGTTTTGTTAATCGAGTAATAATAACATTTGAATTGGTCAGCACTAATCGTACGCTGTCTCCATTTCTTACTCTGTGCCTAACTTCAGAGACACAAAGATCTGTTGTAACTACTATATACTTCTAATTCTCACGCTGTAAATAAATGTACAACTGTCACGGATGATAGCCATAAAATTGTTACGTAGCACTTCCGTATTTGATTGATTCAAACATGCACTCTCGCCTTAAACACAAAGTGAAAAATGTGAAATCGAAAATAACAGTCAGGAGCAGGATTTGAACCTGCATCTTCTGGATACCGTCCAGATGCTTTACCAATTCAGCCATCCTGACAATTGCTCCTGACTGCTAATTTCGATAACACATCATACTTAACGTCTTTGGTTATTTTCGATTTCACATTTTTCACTTTGTGTTTAATGTATAGTGCTAAGCATGTCAAATGCTAAAAATATATATAAAAAATATCTAAATGCACTCTCGCCTTTTAAAATAGTTGTTTGCTCCCTTGGTAAACAATCTACTACTCGGCAATTTTTTAAGGGAATTAAATGAATACCGAAATCTTTATTACTGAAATTTAAAATCGGTCGCCTATCATACTAAAAAATTAAATTTATTACATACTATCAAATTAAATTTATGTGGCCACTCCATATATTTGTTGCACGAAAATTTTTCACCACTTTTCTAATGCCTTTTATTCAAAATATCATGCATAATTTTATAAACTGGTTTCAAAACAAGTTTTCCCTTTGAATAAAGCCATGTCGTAATACGTTAATTTAGGATTCTGCCGTTATGGCTATTGAGGCAGTATGTGGCCTGTAAACCTGGATGTTGAGCTCACCGCCACCGCTTAGCGAAAAGTTGTGGCGAGGCGGTGAGGGATTTCAATGCGAGGCAATAAATTTGCGACTGTTCGTTTTAACTTTTAGCGTAAGCCTATTTCATTCCACAAAAAGGATTACGAGATAATTTTATAAACTTAGTTTGAGTTTACTTGAAATCAAGAATTGAATCTTGATTTACAATAAGTATTTACATTTTTGTGGAAACAATGCCGGTCGATCATTGGTTAATACGAAAGTGGAAGGATGGAGGTACAGGACGAGACCGAGACTCATCTACTTAGACCAAATGCGGCGTGTATGAAGAGAATTATGAATGTTGACGAAGCGAGAGAAGGTGTATGCAAGAGTAGAGCCCTTTGGCACTATGTCCTCTCGGCCTACCCCGCAAGGGAGATGGCGTGATGATAAGTAAGTAAGTACTACCTATTCAAAACCTGTTATTTATTTAACCTGTTGACTGCCTCGGTAGTGTAGCGGTAGTGTATGCGACTGCGAATCATGAGGTCCCGGGTTCGATCCCCGGTTCCTAAAAAGAAAAATTCTCACTAAATAAAAAGGCTCGCCCCTATTACGTGGGACATAGCTGGCGAATCGTGGGTATGTAATACACCTCTGCCTACCCCTTCGGGGAATGCAGGCGTGATGCTGTTTTTTTTTGTTGACCATTGATGATTAATAGGAGTGGGCGTTGAATCAACGAACCGTTTTTTTAAACTGTTTTTCTATTATTAACGAGTCAACCGTTTTCTCTTTACCGCAAAACTAGTTGAATTTATCAACCTGTTTCATTCAACCATTGAATGAAACAGGTTGAATTTCAACGAGTGTAGACGACAAGAGCGAAACGGTTGCACGAAACGCTCAACGAAAGTTCATTTCAACGCGAACACCATCTGAAATTAACGTAAACGTCGTGTCGCGTCCTCAACGAGACGGTAGCGGTAGGTACTAAGTATAGGTAGAACGCGGGGCGCTTAATGCTTATACGCGCGAGTGAGACGACGATAGTTTGATATTGTTTGAGAGTGAGAGCTAAACAGACACTTCAAAATGTTTAAAAAAATCACGCCATCAAATAGTTGAATTTTAATTACAAAATTAAACTTACTATATTGGATTAATGCATGTAAATGCGTTCCGATAGAGGGCGTTGGTCGTTAAGACAAATGTGATAAGGAGATTGGGTATGTCTAAAAGACATTACTGTAGCTCAGTGGATTAGAGCACTTCCCCGGATAGGAAGGGACGCAGGTTCAATTCCCGCCTATACTGAAATACTCTTTTTCCTTATTCACAAATTATAATTTATACTTTAAGAGTAGCTGAGCATGTCAAGTGCTAAAATATAGATCAAGACACTTCAATTTTATTTATCTGTATTGATGACATACTCGATTTTACTCCCCATAAAATTTTCATACTGCGGGCTAAATATGAAAACTAGTAAATTCTAAAAACAACGATGATTTAGTTACTTGAATAACTACTTTGTTTGAGTTAGCGAATGGCGTAACGTCAACATTTTTTTTATTTTTTATTGCATGTAGTGGCAGACGAGCCACGGTCCATCTGATGGTAAATGGTAACCGTCGCCCATCGACTTGATTACACCAAGAGTATTGTCAAGCCGCTGCTCACCAATTCATTTCACAGATATGAAATAAAATATAAACGGCTATCTCCTGCTACAGCCAAAACGCAATGATGTGCTTCATGGCCGGTCACACGGGAGATGGTGGTACCAGTACCAACCCGCTCGGGCCCGATACCAAGTGACTATTCCCACTTGGTACCCAGCCCTACCACCAGTCAACTACCTACTTAGAACTAACCTGACTGAACGAATGAAAGTTTTTTCTGATAATTAAAACGTATAGGTCTGTTGACGTTTCGGTTTCTGCAAACCAGTTAATAACGTCAACTGGTTTGTTAACTAGTTAACCGTTTATAGTAAACGGTTTCGTTTCGTTATCGCAAAAACCGTCGACGACACACCTCTAATGATTAACAGACTAACAGCTAAATTACATTCTTTGAATATTCACATATTTTATTATTTACTTAAGCGAAGCGAAGCCGTGGATTGCAAGCTAGCTAGCTAATTAATAATTATTTTTATCCAGGTCTACAATATATCTAGACTGGACTGGATATTAAAAATTAGCGTAAAGTAACGGTAGGTACTTTATCTACTGTTGTTTCGTATGGTGATGCGGAAATAGTGCGATCGAACCTTTAAAGGTACAACCGTAGAGAAATCATAGCGCGATTCAGGTAGAGCACGCAACGCCATCTATTAAGCTGCAAGTAAATTTACAAATAGTCCATATCTGTTGTAATCATAGATTATAATACTACCGTATCTTAGATGAAGGATAGTAATAGATATGACATACGCGTAAGGGACAGATATAAAGTGCATGCAAAAAGAGTGATGCCAAGTTATGATAATTTTTCCCTTTAATAATTATTAACTACTAAATACGCAGTTATATACTGACTAATGTGTCTTTACAGATATATACACATAGAGCAAATACTCGTGGCCATCACGCATATATTTATCATGGGTTAGAATCAAACCCACGATCTCCAGTTTCGCGGTCAGGGTCACTAAGCACTAGACCGCCAGGCCGGTTAAGGAATGAGTGAACTATATACAAATAAACACACAATAACTGCGACAATAACTTGACCACTACTTGCTGCCAAGCGTGGTCTAGTGTCATGCTTGACGGCGAAAGTGTAAGTGGAAACGCTATGCGGATATATGGCGGATATAGAGGAAGGAGGTTTGGGGAGATTTTGCCCTCTCCCGCATAGGTGAGATAAGCGAACAGAAGCGGAGTCTATTAATATTACAACATATTAACCGTTTTTAATATTGTATTACTTTACACAATATTTTATTGTACTTACGTGTGAAAGGATATATTTTCATATTTTCGTTCGCTGCGATTTTTACAGCCGAAAACACAACACTACCATGTTTATAAAGTTTAGTAAGGTGGAAACAGTCCAAATATTTGAATTAATTCACTAATCTTAGTCTAAACCTCAATATCCAGGAATAATTCCAAATCCGCTTTTCTCACTGCTTGGAACTTATGACAAGTGTCAGACAAATAAAAGCATAGACGATGACAGGCACTATACCTGTCTCTATCGCACTTTGAGAAAATTGCAAAATTAAACTTACTATATCGGTTTAATGCATGTAAATGCTTCCGATAGATGGCGTTGGTCGTAAAGACAAATGTGATAAGGAGATTGGGATGGTCGAAAGACCTGTACTATAGCTCAGTGGCTTAGAGCACTTTGAGCACGGATTGGAAAAAACGCGGGTTCGATTCCCGCTAGTACAAAAAAATCTCTTTTTCCTTATTCGCAAATAATTTTTACTTTAAAAAGTGGCGGAGCATGTCAAATGCTAAAAAATATAGATCAAAAATGTTTAAAATAAAAGTAGTTTGGTTTTTATTTTCCGCCAAAGAGAACTAATTGATTGTTAAAATGCTTTTAGGTTTCTTTAGAAGTATTTTGTAATTTCTCTTTATATTTTAATCTTGTATTAAAATTAATAATATTTTTTCTACTACTAGTCATTGCCCGCGGTTCCGCCGTAGGCAATAGCTAGTTTTAAGGTTATATCTCAGGTTCCCGATCTATATCGGTAAAACTGGTATACGTTTTATCCCGCTACTATTAGCGGGATAAAATGTATACCAGTTTTTAAGTATAATCAAGAGCTATCAAATAAAAAAGTTGAATCAAAATCAGGTCAGTAGTTTTTGCGTGATGCGCGAACGACCAAACAGACAGACAAAAATAAAAAATAAAAAGTTTTGTGTTCAGACACGCATAAATGGCCTAATACAATATTTTTTCTAAAATATAAATGCACAGACACAGGTCTTTTACAGCTTTATAATAGTTAGGATAAGATTCGATTATTTTATTAGTTTTTTTAATAAGTATTTAAGATTAGTCAACGCTGGCGAATCACACATATAAACAAGTATCTTTAAGAAGTTTTTACAGGTTACAAGGCATTTGTTTATTAATTTTCGAAATATGTTTTCTTTTATATTTTATAATTTCATATATTTTTGGAAAAGTCGTTCAGACAAAAAGAAAGAAAAGATTGCAAAGATGTCTTCAGAACGATAAATAAGACCGCCTACGTATTTCATGTGTATAAGTGAACTTTCTTTTATTTCACCGTAAAGGGCGGACACAAGCCTCGTATTTGATTTTCTAATAATCGTACTTTAACATAATGTGCAAAAATGTGAAATCGAAAATAAATCTCACGAGTAGGATTTAAACCTGCAACTCCTAGAGTACCGTTCATTTCTGCAGTCCCGAGTCAAGGTGGAAACAAACTGTCGGACGCGTCCGTAAGCCGCGACTGACAGCCGCGACTTGTATGTATCTGGACAATTAATGTACACTGAACTGTGCAAACTATCAGATGTAAGTCGCGGACGTAACCTTACACCGTCCTTGAGCGTTCGGACGTCCGATAGGAATCTGGCCCACTGGATGTTTTTGTCATGTGCACACTTATCAGTCGCAGCTGTCAGCCGCGGCTTACGGACGCGTCCGACAGTTTGATTCCAGCTTAATTATCACGATGCTGCACGACGTCAAATGTTTAAAAATATAATATGAAAATATCCAAATTATATTAATCTAATTTTTGAAAAATTTATAAAAAATAAATTAATACACAAACTCAGGAAATGTTTTTAACTTTTCTAATAATATACATATCGTTAACATGTTACCGATACTGAAATATCGATAGTGTCAATCTTTATAAAAGTAAAGTTGTAAATAGCAGAATTTCACGTATTGGTTATCTTTTTAAATTGAATTCAAAGGCAATCCGAATATTCATATAATGCAATAAAATTCCCCACTCGTTTATGCGCAAAATTTTTATGGTGTTCATAAGCTTTGCGTATAAACAACAAAATATTTTCAATGTACATATATTATTATGTACAATTCTGTGAGTATTCTTTCTTAGATGAGTTGCATCCGAGCATTGCACACGTAACCATATTTAATTACGTCAAATTAATACAGAAGTTTACTATGATTTCTGCAATTTTATTAAAATATGTGAAATTTGTATCGTTCACTATTGATGTCAGGTTCATACAGGTTCATAGCATGCATGATAGTGGCGTCGTTTATCTGTCTCACTCTAACATATGCGTGTACTATGTTCTTACTTTTTTGCATCACCGATCTATTTAATATTAAATGTATGGTTGTAATAGTTAACGGGGATGTTTACTGCCATCATTTCGCGGCAGATGGCGTTTTATCGATATGGCCATGGAAAACTGTTATTTTCAATTATTATTACAACATTTAAGTATAATGTATCACTGAAAATTATAGTGTATAACACAAATGTAAATAACAGAAGTGCTCACACTATAGTTAGGCTGCCCTCGTAAAGGAACTATACGTTTTTTACTACTCAACGTCATATTATAGATATGTATTTACTTCAAAAAAATTGTTATTAAGCTAGCGAACCCTGTCGCCACTGTCTGCGTTGCTGACAATAGCGTATTTTTTGGTCAGCCGTACATTGTACCTGCAGCATGCCGCATCGAGTGTCCCTGCTGCGTTTCATTTGGCAAAATGCGGGGACTCATAGGTCGCTTCGTACAAGTTTATACATTAGTCGTTCCTGCTGTCACCCCGTGCCGAGCGGGGCGGCGAGCTGGGAGCAAGCCGGTAACGTGGTGTGTGTCGCAGCATGCCGCGCTCGTCGGTGCCGGCGGTGTGCGCGCAGTGCGCGTGCGACTTCACGCCCGTGTGGCGCTGGGAGCGCGGCGCCGGCGCCGGCGCGCGCCGCCACGATGCCACCTTCGCGCCCGCGCCCGCGCCGCCGCACGCGCGCCGCCTGTGCGAGCTGTGCGTCTCCGGCAACGTCAAGCGCGCGCTCAAGGTACGTGGCGCAGTAGGGTAACATATATATATATATATATATTAAATTGACAGGTGTTTAAAAAGTCAGCAAACATTGATAAAAGGTTCTCGTATGGATATTTTCAAATGAAAATGCATTAATCAATCTAATTAGAGATTTTTAATAGAAAAATAAAAAAAGAAAAAAATATATATACAGTGTGTAATAGACAGCAAGGAAAAAAATAAACAAACCCGCTTTTCTATAGGTATATTATACGATGTAAACTGAAATTTATCATAGAAACGAATATTTAAGGATTTATGGTTAATTAATTTTATTTACGCTACGCAATGGATAGCTAACAATTTATCGAATAGGATGGCCGCGTGCGGCGTATGCCGTCCCGCTGTGACGCGCGCGAAGGCGAGCTCATGCGCTATACCTACATACACCGCTAAAGTATCTACCTACCTAAACTCGTGCCTCTATGGCGTAGCGGGTAGCGGTTTGTGCATGCGACTGCTGATGATGAGGTCTGCGATTCGATTCCTGAGCCGGGCAAAGTGTTGTTGTGTTTTGAATTTCTCATTAGCGCGGTGTTTGGTAATGTGCTCAATAGACGCCAGGCTCGCCCATATTAGGATGTAGGTACTTAAACATTGGCAAATCGTGGGTTAGAGTAAAACACTTCTGCTGCATACGGGCGTGAAACTTAAGTTATGTAAACTCAAGCTGAGCATAACCAACCTTCGGGTATTAACACTATTAACTTTACTGATCACTAAATTAGGTACAAATAAAATCATTTTAACTAACACCACAAGTAAAAACAAGCACATTTCTAACTGATCTACCCGCTAAGAATTACCTATCAAATATTTCGTTTGGTTATCTAAATAGCTATTTAGATCTAATTGTTGATTTGTGTCTTACCTACCTAAATTTTAACCTACTAAGGTATGTGTGCACTTGGGCAGCGACAAGCAAACCTATTTTGTAAAATCACGGATTACTTAGGAACATAGTTAGATACGAGGAAAAACAATAAGTAATAACAAAAACACTTATGTGAAACAGTAGTAAAACTTAAATACAAAATGTTCCTTATAAGATGCGGCTCGATTTGGGTACCTCCAACTTGCTCACAAATCTGTGCACGACGTAATGTTTCCTCGTGAAGGCGAGGCATCATGGTGGGATCTGCTTCAATGTCACTATTTAGTTTAATAAAGGCGTCCCTCAAGCGTTGGCGCATTTCAGCTGCGGTATCGCACTCTGTCACAAACACTTTGTTTTTTATGTGGCCCCATAAAAAAAGTCCAGTGGTGTTAAGTCAGGTGAACGCGCTGGCCATGCATGAGGGCCAAATCGGCCTATCCACCTTTCAGGAAACATCTTATTTAAATAATCGCGCACTGGGCGAACGACGTGGGGTGGCGCACCGTCATGTTGGAACCAAATTCTGGGAAATCAGGCAAATGAAACATCGTCGTCAATAAGATCCCATTCTTGTTCTAAATCAACACGCAACTCATGTAGACTGCTAGCTAGGTCTTGCTGTAAAAATTATAAATAGCTTTGCCCATTCATGCGCTCTGGTAAAAAGTAGGGACCTAAAATTCTATTCCGATAAATCCCTGCCCATACTTTTACAGACCAACGCGTTTGATGTCCGGTTTGTTGGTATGCATGCGGATTGTTTCGTGCCCAAATGTGTGTATTTCGGCGATTCCACATACCGTTTCTAGTAAATGGATTCGTCAGTCCAAATCACATACGATACAAAGTTGGGGTTTGGCCGCTGCTGACTCGCCAACCATCTGCAGTAAGCAATACGGCGGCCATGATCACCGGGCACGAGCGCATGTACTTTGTGAATGCGATATGGTCGTTGGCGGTCCCTTCGCAGAACTTTATGTACAGTCCAGTTCGAAACCCGTGTTCCATGACGTCGCAAAAGTTTGGCAGTAGTGCCACGCGCACCCAGACGTGGATTACGTGCAACAGTGTCCAATATCGTCTGTTCTACGCGGATATTAATCGGCTTGCCAGCACTTTCTTGTTGAGGTACAATGGGAACATTATCCAAAACCCGTTGATAAGCTTGAGTAATCACCCGACTGTTCACTGGATGGCGGTTATTTGGGTAGCGCTGAACGTAAATACGTAAAGCCAGAGAAGCATTTCCTCTGGCTTCGCCGTAAGCCATCAACATTTGTCCGTATTCACGAGCAGTGAACAGCTGATTCCCTGCCCGGCTCATGCTAATGAAAAAGTCAAATAGAATCCACAAATTAAAACACTAACACTGTTCTGTTATCACTCAAAATAGTTCAGAACCACAAAACACGTAGGTAATTAAGTCACGATCGAGGCACATCGTGTCAAGTTCCGTAGAGAGATGCGGCCGAACTGACCAAATTTAAGTACCTACATCTTCATTGCGAATTGTACGAGTATGTATCGATAGTGACGTCAATGAGAAATAGTAAAAAAAACTATCGATTACAAACTGCAAGGCGTTGGTTAATTGGCTATTATTTATTGTCAATCCTTATTTATTAATTGTAATTATTTAATAGTTAGTTACTAAAATATCTCTTTAAATAATCATAATTTCGTAAAACTAGTAGAAAAGTTAATTTATAATTTTATTGAAAATTTCAAAACAACATCTGGACTATGAACTCCTGTGTCACTTTACGGGTGACTTTACAAACATAATTTTAATAGTAATAAAACTCCCAGTTCCAACTTAGGCCGTGTGGGGCCGGCTTTAAAGTTGTCCCATCCCTCTCTACCCACGGGAGTTCTAAGAGCCGACTGAGGGAATACCGGGGGAGCAACACTCCCTCGAGTATTAACAACATCCACTGCGATCGCCAACCCACCTGCCAAGCGTGGCGATTACGGCATTATCCCCCATGACGGAACCGCTCGTTGTGGCGTTCTCTTGGGGAGTCTTATGTCCAGCAGTGGACGTCGAAAGGCTGATGGATGGACGGATGGATAGGTGCCAATGACTGATTTCTATGTGTTAATAACAGTAACTGTGCTTATGGTGCCAGTGACTGTAATTTCAAATATATATATACACGGTGTAAGTAACGGTATGACAAATACTGAAATAGGAAATTCTGAAGCCGGCCCCACGCACCTATACACGGTGTAAGTAACGGTATGACAAATACTGAAATAGGAAATTCTGAAGCCGGCCCCACGCACCTAATAAAGTAAAATTATAAGTAACAGAAAATTGGTAAAAAAAAAGCATTGGTTGCCATTAATTACCTAAAAACTACATAATAATAAATAATTTACCGGGTCTGTATATTTACCGGGCTTTCCATGGGCCCGACGTTGACTTTTCAGCTTCCGTGGCCTGGCTACGTTTCGGTAACCTCTTTGGGGAAACCGAAGGTTTTGTCTGTGCAATTGCTGACGAAGTTATCATGACGAACAACTACCGGAGGCATATCCTAAGGGATGGTACGGCTGACATATTATATGCCGTGCCTGCCACCGTCCTGGTGAGTCCCTTAGGCATATTGTCTCTTGTTGTTCTCGTCTTGCTAACGGTGAGTACTTGCACATACATAACCAAGTAGCCAGGATTATCCACCAACAGCTTGCTCTAAAATACAGACTTCTGGACGTAGAAGTGCCTTACTACAGGTATATAGCTGAGCCAGTTCTCGGAAACGGTCGTATCACACTGTACTGGGATCGATCAATCATCACGGACAGGACTGTTGTCGCCAACAAACCTGATATTGTGTTGGTTGATCGATCTGAGCGCCGAGCAATGATCGTTGATATCACTATCCCACATGACGAGAATCTTGTGAAGGCCGAGAAAGATAAAGAGATGAAGTATCTGGACTTGGCCCACGAGATTGTTGACATGTGGGATGTGGATTCGGCGATCATTGTGCCGATAGTAGTTTCAGTTAACGGACTCATAGCCAAGAGCCTCGATCAACACCTTGAGAGGCTCACGTTGGGTGGTTGGATCAAGGGTTTGATACAGAAAGTGGTACTTTTGGATACGGCACGCATCGTGAGAAAGTTCCTGTCTTTGGAACTCTAACCACTGGCAGTTTGGCCCTTATGCCCGCTGCCTGTGGGTCTGTACACTTTTTATGTTTTTACACGTGTGCACACAGGCGGAGCACACGGCGCGGCTGAAAACGGCGTTCGTGCGCGCGCTGCAGCAGGAGCAGGAGATCGAGCGCCGCCTCGCCGCGCCCGCCGCCTCGCCGCCGCCCGCGCCGCCCGCGCCGCCGCCCGCGCACTCGCACGCGCACCGCCCGCAGGCAAGTGTGCACACCTGTACACATATCTCTCTGTGCACATGCACACGGCGCTCGTGCGCGCGCTGCAGCAGGAGCAGGAGATCGAGCGCCGCCTCGCCGCGCCCGCCGCCTCGCCGCCGCCCGCGCCGCCCGCGCCGCCGCCCGCGCACTCGCACGCGCACCGCCCGCAGGCAAGTGTGCACACCTGTACACATATCTCTCTGTGCACATGCACACGGCGCTCGTGCGCGCGCTGCAGCAGGAGCAGGAGATCGAGCGCCGCCTCGCCGCGCCCGCCGCCTCGCCGCCGCCCGCGCCGCCCGCGCCGCCGCCCGCGCACTCGCACGCGCACCGCCCGCAGGCAAGTGTGCACACCTGTACACATATCTCTCTGTGCACATGCACACGGCGCTCGTGCGCGCGCTGCAGCAGGAGCAGGAGATCGAGCGCCGCCTCGCCGCGCCCGCCGCCTCGCCGCCGCCCGCGCCGCCCGCGCCGCCGCCCGCGCACTCGCACGCGCACCGCCCGCAGGCAAGTGTGCACACCTGTACACATATCTCTCTGTGCACATGCACACGGCGCTCGTGCGCGCGCTGCAGCAGGAGCAGGAGATCGAGCGCCGCCTCGCCGCGCCCGCCGCCTCGCCGCCGCCCGCGCCGCCCGCGCCGCCGCCCGCGCACTCGCACGCGCACCGCCCGCAGGCAAGTGTGCACACCTGTACACATATCTCTCTGTGCACATGCACACGGCGCTCGTGCGCGCGCTGCAGCAGGAGCAGGAGATCGAGCGCCGCCTCGCCGCGCCCGCCGCCTCGCCGCCGCCCGCGCCGCCCGCGCCGCCGCCCGCGCACTCGCACGCGCACCGCCCGCAGGCAAGTGTGCACACCTGTACACATATCTCTCTGTGCACATGCACACGGCGCTCGTGCGCGCGCTGCAGCAGGAGCAGGAGATCGAGCGCCGCCTCGCCGCGCCCGCCGCCTCGCCGCCGCCCGCGCCGCCCGCGCCGCCGCCCGCGCACTCGCACGCGCACCGCCCGCAGGCAAGTGTGCACACCTGTACACATATCTCTCTGTGCACATGCACACGGCGCTCGTGCGCGCGCTGCAGCAGGAGCAGGAGATCGAGCGCCGCCTCGCCGCGCCCGCCGCCTCGCCGCCGCCCGCGCCGCCCGCGCCGCCGCCCGCGCACTCGCACGCGCACCGCCCGCAGGCAAGTGTGCACACCTGTACACATATCTCTCTGTGCACATGCACACGGCGCTCGTGCGCGCGCTGCAGCAGGAGCAGGAGATCGAGCGCCGCCTCGCCGCGCCCGCCGCCTCGCCGCCGCCCGCGCCGCCCGCGCCGCCGCCCGCGCACTCGCACGCGCACCGCCCGCAGGCAAGTGTGCACACCTGTACACATATCTCTCTGTGCACATGCACACGGCGCTCGTGCGCGCGCTGCAGCAGGAGCAGGAGATCGAGCGCCGCCTCGCCGCGCCCGCCGCCTCGCCGCCGCCCGCGCCGCCCGCGCCGCCGCCCGCGCACTCGCACGCGCACCGCCCGCAGGCAAGTGTGCACACCTGTACACATATCTCTCTGTGCACATGCACACGGCGCTCGTGCGCGCGCTGCAGCAGGAGCAGGAGATCGAGCGCCGCCTCGCCGCGCCCGCCGCCTCGCCGCCGCCCGCGCCGCCCGCGCCGCCGCCCGCGCACTCGCACGCGCACCGCCCGCAGGCAAGTGTGCACACCTGTACACATATCTCTCTGTGCACATGCACACGGCGCTCGTGCGCGCGCTGCAGCAGGAGCAGGAGATCGAGCGCCGCGCGTTGTTCGTAAAATAAATGGAATTTTGCACTTTGAACTCTTATACTACCAGCAGGATCATATTACCGATCACCAGTAGTTTTTTTATCAACACAACACACAATCACTTCACAAAAACCACATTTTTGCACTAATAAATAGCGACCGCCATCAAAGCGAGATACGTGCTATCGATTGGTGCTTTGAACTACGAACTAGTCACGCAACTGACTTGAACCTTGAATAGTATTTATATTCTTTTAAGTAGCTCATTCGATGAAATCCTTTATTTATAATAAAGCTATAATAACTAAAATGTCTTTATCATACATACACAATATTACCATTTCTTAGAAATACAAGAGTATTTCAACTGATTAACACGAGCTTTTGCCTCTGCATACTAACAATTAAAAGTGAGTATTTTATCTCTATACGATTACGAATATTTATTTTGACAATCTTATAGTACCAATAACTCATAATAAAATTTTGTAAATCTAGACACGCGGCAAAGTGTCAAGCCAAGTTCAAGCTAAAAAAAAAATTGCCGTGTGTAATATTACACGAACCATTTGGAACCACTTTTGATCCCCTCATAACTCAAATACTATTTCATGTAAACATGTCAAATTGAAATGAAAACTAGCCAAGACAGACCCTAGGCACAGAATAGATACTAGTCCTACGCACAGAAACATCACTTCCATTAAAACTTGTCCAAAATCCTAATAATAATACCAATTGTTCATAGCGAGAAGAAATGTACCTTATATACACAGAAATACAGTTGAGATTGTTTAGCCCGCCGCATGATGCACGGGCAACCGCGTCATTCAACGAATGCGCTAGGGTTGCACCTATGATGATTTTACTTACTTATCATCACGCTATCTCCCTTGCGGGGTAGACAGAGAACAGAGTGACAAAAGGCTCTATTTTTGCATACATCTCTCGCTTCCACAATATTCATAATTCTCTTCATACTCTCCGGTTTCCGCTCGCCGGTTTCGGAGACTCCTGACTCCACCGACAGCAACAAAGCTGTCGTTTATAAAGCTTAAAAATTTATTTTTCTAGTAGATTCTATTTGATCCCTTTTTATATCATGTTATTTTCAAGTCGGATTATTTTTTATAAATTGTTTTTTTTTTTGTTGAATGATCAACATTCAGAGCTAAAACTCTAAACGTATATGAATAGGTTTAGAGTTTTAGCCCTGAATTTTCGGTTATTAAATTTTATTGTCGAAATACCCTAAATCGCGTAAATAATTTTATTTTAAGCAAACGCTATACGCGATAAAAATCAAGCGCTCGAGCTTGTAGTGCAAGCGCTTAGGCGCGCGTGCGACAGTCTTGTGTCGGTTGTACCGTGGGCGGTACGCGAAGCGGTAGACATTTAACTCGGGGCCTTGAGCGAGTTATGTACGCCTGCACTAGGTTTCAATATAGTATCCTAAGTTATAAGAAGAAGTAAATATTTTAAGTCGTTATGAAATATTTATGTTGTTATATGTAAATTTCAGGACTGACCATTGAACTTGGCACCCATTTAGTCTTCGTCTTTTGTCGTTGAAGTCAACAACCAAGGCATACATCATAATATTGAACTTGGTTCTTATTTCATATTTATGTTTTTGATGGGATAACATTATTTTTGAATGAATGTATATGTTATTGTACACAAAATACATGAAAAGAACATTTGACTATAAGAAAACTTACGAGTAAAGGCACAATGGGCGGTGTTATTGCTATATATATAATAAATAAAGCATATAAATATATTACAATGATATATCATAGGATATAAAGTTACACAAGGCACATAACCGCTGTACAGATGGCGGTGTCCCGCAGCTCGTCCCGCAGTGCGGCGGCCGCGTCGCCAGCTCCTGCCAAGACTCCTGCGCCGCTGCCGGTGCCGAGGTCACTTTATTTTCTACTCCACCTTTTTCACATTATCAAATTGATATCGAGGTGGAAAACCCGCCACTCATTGATACATTGACAATTTTAACTGTAAAATACATGACCCCTTATCGTGTAAAACAATACAATTAGGTGAACGTTTATATTTCGCTCGTGTTGGTCGAATGTTCGACACAATCCGTGTGGTGACGGACTAAGAATACAAGTGTCACCACCCCATTCTTTTCCACGGGTGTCGTATGTGGCGACTAAGGGAAGTAAGCAATTATCATCCATTGCATGACTGGTGGTATGGCTGGGTATCAGGTGGGAGTACTCACTTGGTATCGGGCTTGAGCGGGTTGGTACCACCATCTCCCGTGTGACCGGCCACGAAGCACATCGTTGCGTTTTGGCTGTAGCAGGAGATAGCCGTTTATATTTCATTTCATATCTGTGAAATGAATTGGTGAGCAGTGGCATAGCCGTTTATATTTCATTTCATATCTGTGAAATGAATTGGTGAGCAGTGGCTTGACAATACTCTCGGTATAGTCGAGTCCATGGGCCACGGTACCATTTACCATCAGATGGACCGTGGCTCGTCTGCCACTACATGCAATAAAAAAAAAACATTAGTCCTGATTGTACGAGAGAGCAAAATTCGCGACCACGTGACCAAATAAACGTTGGTCTAACGTTTCAATTTACATTCTAAGGCTAGATTGGGTAGATCTGGAGTGTTAATTCTGTTATGGTGTTTCTGGGACCTAAAGAAGGACATGAACTATTTTAGCTACATTGCAAACGAAGCTTTGCATGGCAACTAGTGTATAAATTGACCCATTGGATTTACATGAAGTAAATCATCATGATTGATGAATCACACAGATATAGACTGACGCCTGTTTCCTAGAGTAGGTAGAAACTTGTCATAAAACGCCCGCTTCCGCTGACGTGACGGATGACGAACCACGCAATCGCCATTCAGATGATTGTTACTAAAAATCTTCATTGTGTAAGCATTGGATAATTCATTTAATCATCAATCTCCAAATTTATAAAAACAGCTTGTTTTCCCGTCAAACACACAGCTTTGACTCAGTATTTTTTTTATTAAATATTAACTGCCTCGTTGGTGTAGCGGTAGTGTATGGGACTGCTAATCATGAGGTTTCGGGTTCGATCCCCGGGTCAGGCAATGTTATTGAGCTTGCGAATCGTGGGTGTGTAATACACCTCTGCCTACCCCTTCGGGGAATACAGGCGTGATGCTATGTATTAGTTTATGTTCCCGTAAATATTAGAAAGTATTATACAAAGGAAGACTTGTATGATTATGAATTTTATATGAATATAATATACGTAAGTTTTACTTCGGAAATAAAAACATTCTTCCATAATGATTGCAGGCCGATGTCATCAGATTCTATGCGCAGTCACCACTCAGAACGGCCTAGAGAGTCTAGTGAAGTGCCCGCTAAAAAAGGAAAAGGTACTTAATTTTGTTTTCATTCTACTTAACAATCTATTACGATAAAATTGAAAATTTGTGTTGAAACAAATTTCAGATGGAATGGATAACATTATCAGATTGTGACTGTATCGACAGTCAGTTTGTGATCATCTATACTATTACAAAGCTGTAACAGAGCTGTGTCTGTACATTTAATATATTTGGGAAAAAATGACTATAATAGGCTATATAGGCGTGTCTAAACACAAAATAGTTTTTTTAGAATTCTTGTCTTTTTGTTTGTTCGCGCATCACACAAAAACTACTGAACGGATTTTGATGTAACTTGTTTTTGTTTGAAAGCCCTTGATTAGACTTAAAAACTGGTATACATTTTATCCCGCTACTATATCGGGAACCTCAGATATAACCGAAAAACTAGAAAATTATATAAATTTTTTTTTAGAATTCATTTAGAAGAACTACTAGATGGATTTTGATGCAACTTTTTTATTTGAAAGGCCTTGATTTGTCTTAACAACTTGTAGACATTTTATCCCGCTCCTATATCGGGAACCTGAGATATAACCAAAAAACCAGCTTTTGGCTGCGGCGAAGCCGCTGGCAAAGGCTTGACTTATATAAATTACTTTAACAAAACACCAATTTCTAAAATTTTTATCTCTATGTCTGCCTGTTTCTTTTTTTTAATCTCGGAAATTGATGAACCTATTTGGATAGGACTTTCTCTGGCACAGGTAGCTGACGTTATAAAGAATAATAGAGAAAAAAAAAACTAAATTCCACACAAACAGCGAACAAAGTCGCTGATAACAGCTACTAAAACCTGTTGTGTCAGTTACATTGAAGTAAAGTATCAAAAATGAAGAAGGGACAATAACAGAAAGGTAATGAAATAAACGAAACGTTTTTGTCTTCATATATCTGAAATTACTGAACAGATGTTAATGCGGTTTTGACGGTTAGATAGAGCTTCGTTTTGACCTTTTCAATATTAATATTTCACGTTACAGGTTCGTCATCTAGTAACACCAGTCAAAATAGCAGTAGCAGTAAGCAACATCAGGTAAATAAAATAAAGGTTTCCTGTTTTACCTGTTTCCTTTAGAACTAATTATAAGGATTAGGATCTTTAAGCTAAGGAAGAGTCTTGAACCTGCAGCAAGCCAAATATTTTTCACATTATATTCGTTAAGTCCTCTCCAATAATTGATTTATTGTATACAATTTTCAGTCTATGTACAGCCTGTCGTAATTGTTATAAAATTATTAGGCTTATTGTATTAGCACAAACGTATGAAAATTTTGCCGTGTGGGGCCGGCTTAAGAATTGCCCCACCCCTCTCCACCCATGGGAGTCGTAAGAGCCGACTGAGGAATATCGAGGGAGTGAGCAGCAGCACACTGCCATCGTCAACCCGCCTGCCAAGCGTGGCGATTACGGCACTATCCCCCATTCTTGGGGAGGCCTAGGTCCAGCAGTGGACTTTAAAAGGCTGATGGATGGATGGATTGTATGAAAATTTATACGATATGTTAAGTGGGTCTTACACGGGTGATCCACGCACGATCTGTATAACGCGGTTTTAAGAACGACGGATTCATTCGTAGCTCGCCGGGCACGATCGACCAGTGATCCTCAGGTGGTCTCACTCATCATATGATTACATTAGGAGTAACTACTGTTGTTTCACATTATAATGTGGGTGTGTATCGCCCACTTTAATGATATTTAAAAACAAATAATATAATTACATCATGTAAACCAGGAAATATACTTGAGGGACATACAAACGTGGTCATTTTTATATCAGCTTCCCTTGTCTAGACCCTTAGGTCTAATATTACGTGTGGTGTCTCCAGCAACTGGCGGCGGCCGCAGCGGCACAGATGGCCTTCGAGCAGCACAGCGCTGCGGCCTTGCAGGCGCTACAGCACCAGCTACTCAGAGGTACACTATACACTATTACACTATGAAGGATGGACATTGATTTTTTAGCCTAGTGGTAGAACCGCAGACTATAAAGACAATGCTAGCTTGATCCCCAGTCCAATATCACGGCACACACGTCTGCCTTTTCGAGAATATGTGTGGATTTTTTTACAAATTATCACTGCTCGATGAAGGAAAACATTGTGAGCAAACTTGTATGCTTTTTTTTTAATAAAAACGAACAGAGTAGTTTGGGGCCTTCATCCACTAAATAAACCCACCGTGTGCCAGGTCCGCCTTTACTGGCGGGCAACGAACAGGTGACCAGTGACCCTGTTCGTTGCCCCGAACGACGGGGTGTGCGGTTAGGAAATTTTTATCCGCCTTAAAAAAAAAGAAGGTTTTTATATATGTAGCGTCAATTTAATATTATAATTGTATTCATTACTGCACAGTTAGAAGATCTCCTAGTGCAATATTAATATATGTACTATAGTATAACAAAAAATTGTAGAAAGACTACTTGCATTATACTAAATGTTTTACCAAAACAAAACAAAAGTAAAAATCCTACAATATAGTATTATATATATCAGTGTCGTTTGTTTGTTAATTTGTGTTTCTAAGTATAGAATAACTAAAAAATGCAGGGTCGTGTCCTATACCACCGAAGGAATGTAACATAGTTCCAGTGGCCCACCAATAAAGGCGGAGAGACGGCACACGGTGGGTTTCTTTAGTGGGTGCAGGCCCCACACTACCCTTGGTCGTTGCCCCGAACGGCGGGGTGTGCGGTTAGGAACATTTTTTCCCGGCTTAACAAAAATATGTCCTATGACATAAGACTGGTTCCACTATGTTTATTAGTTCATCCGTCAGTTCCTTCGATAGGCGAAAGTTTTTTTGGAACGCTGCATCACTTAACTCCATAGCGTTATAACGCCACAGGCCTTGCCGACGTGGAATACCCAGTGCCGCATCTTCTGTAGCCTCCACCAGATTATTAATAAATGCGATAATTAGCTAATCACCCATTTTCTTGACTTCCACTTGATATCAAGGATTGGGTTGGAACAAAATTTAAGTTTACAAGACGTTTCACAACCACAAGTCCACAACTATTCACAACAAAAACAAAGTGACGTTCGAATTATCATTCGACTTTGCATTCGACACATGATGTCGATTGCTATAGACTACTCGTTGCATGTCGTGCGCTGAGTGGTAGACATAATCTCTAACGTGACATTCCGAGAATACGAAAATTGGTTTTTACTCGACATTCGCCATTTTTTTCGACATATGTCGAGTTCGAGATAAAAGTCTAATGCACGAGAATCGGGGTCCTGATTGCTGGCTCAGGATGGTAGATTTTACAAACTCTTGAAAAAATAATTTGGGTGTTCAAAACATCTTAACAAGCTTAACAAAACTCGATGTTTTTGTTAAATAACACTATCTGTAAAATTAAAGTTAGAAAATTGTATAATTGTTTAAATATATTCCAAAGATTTCAGGAGTTTTTTTCGCCCTTTATTTAAGATAGTGTGTGTGGTGTGTTACTAGTTGTAACACTATATTATGCTATTAATATAATGATAGTGAGACGTGTCGTCCGCAGGGCTGGGCGGGGCGAGCGGGTCGGCGTCGCTCCCGCCGGCGGCGGCGGCGGCGGCCATGATGCAGTTCTCGCCGCTGCTGTACACGTACCAGCTGGCCATGGCGCAGGCCTCGGCTCTCGGTAAGCGTTGTACGTATTGCACCTCCTACTACTTTTACTTATATTGTAGTCGTTCATCACTAGATACTTGTTTTTACTTAGGTATATTATAAATGTGAAAATGATGTTTGTTTATTTATTTGTTACGCTTTCACGCCATAACTACTGATCCAAAGAACATGCAATTTTGTATGCATATAGTCTGGAGTGCAAAAAAGAACATAAGCTACTTTTTATTCCCGAAAAATAAGAGGCTCCCATGGGATAATATATCTATTTTTAAATTTAGAATATCTATACGAGCCCCGATGCAAAATAGTTCGTCTAGTATGGAAAGTAGTGCAAAGCGTAAAATATAGAAAGTAAATATTGGTAAAATAATTAAGAACGTTTAATAAAAAGTAAACCACAATTTGAGGAACATTTTAAAGTTTCATCCATCATCCATCAGCCTTTTAACGTCCACTGCTGGACATAGGCCTCCCCAAGAATGGGGGATAGAGCCGTAATCGCCACGCTTGGCAGGCGGGTTGGCGATCGCAGTGGATGTTGTTAATACTCGAAGGAGTGCTGCTGCCCACTCCCCCGGTATCCCTCAGTCGGCTCTTACGACTCCCATATATCATAACGTGTATATACGAAGTTTTAAACAAAACTTAGAACTCAACTCGTCAGATAATTTAAAGTTAATTATTCATTCAAATCGCACTCCACAGACAGCACACAGAGGCAGATATAATGCTCCTACTGTAAACGAGGTAACCGTTCTCTTGGTCGATGAAGACAAAGGTCCCAGGGATATAGTCTTACACGGTAGAGACGGACAGCTCAAAAGAATTTCTGAGCACTATAGTATCCTATAATGTTTGTGACAGGAGAAGACGGTTATTATTTGACTATCCCTCAGCAGGGTTCTGCGCGTAATAAAACTGTTTCGTGTATGCAAATTTATGCATTTAGATTAATGTTTAGAACTAACTCTTTTAATCCGTTACATTATTACAGAGACTTATTTAGTCAATATTGTGTTGACATGATGGCGAAAATGATATCGGAAAGATTAAATTATATTTCTCGGAATCAACAAAGACTGAGGGCTGATGACTACATTCATCTCAGAGATGCCTTAAATCATGACGCAAATGTTGATCCATCAAATATCGGTCAACATGTCATATTGCCATCGTCATATACGGGTTCCCCGCGTTCCATGCACGAGAAAACGCAGGACGCGATGACGTACGTCTAAAATTATGGTAGACCTGACTTATTTGTCACTTTTACATGTAACCCCGAATAGCCTGAAATTAAGGCGGAGCAGCTACCAGGACAACGGTCTTTCGACCGTCATTACATAATTTCACGTGTATTTCATTTAAAGATGAAGAAATTCATCAAATTATTTGTCAAAGAACAAATATTCGGTAAAGTAAAATGTTATATGGCAAGTGTGGAGTGGCAAAAGCGCGGTTTACCTCATTGTCATTTGCTGTTCTGGCTAGAAACTAAAATACAACCAGATGAGATCGACAGTGTCATAGTTGCGGAGCTACCCGATCAAGAAATTGATCCGGTACTACACGACATTATAACTAAAAATATGGTACATGGACCCTGCGGAGAACATAATTTAGCTGCACCATGCATGAAGAATGGTGTCTGCACAAAAAAATACCCTCGCTGTTTCATGAACGATACCCAGACCGGAGAGGATGGGTATCCAGTTTATCGTAGGCGCGATACAGGAAATGGCGGTCGGAGCACTACGCTACAAATCAGGGGCAACATGGTGATGATAGATAATAGGTGGATTGTTCCATACTCCCCGCTACTATGTAAGACTTTTAACGCTCATATAAACGTGGAGTATTGCCACTCTGTCCAAGCCATTAAATATATATGTAAGTATATAAATAAAGGTTCAGATCAGGTAACTTTTAGCCTTAGAAACCCACACGATGAGGTCGAAAACTATTTAAATAGCAGGTACATAAGCACATCTGAAGCTGTCTGGCGCTTATTTGAATTTCCCATTCACGACCGGCATCCTACTGTAGTGCATTTGGCCGTTCATCTAGAGAACGGTCAAAGGGTGTATTTTACACCAGGGACAGCTCATCAAGTTGTCCAAAACCCACGCAATACCACATGACTGGCATTTTTTGCTCTCTGTAATGAAGATGAATTCGCGAAAACTCTTCTGTATCATGAAGTCCCGCAATACTATACACGGGCAAATAATAAATTCACTAGAAGGAGGCGTGGTGAAGATGTAGTTGGACATCCGGAGATAAAAAAAGATGACGCTTTAGGTAGAGTCTACGGGATACATCCATCACAGAGTGTTTTTATCTTAGGATTCTACTGCACCACGTACGCGGTCCGACCTCATTTGCATACCTTAAAACTGTAAACGGTATTGTCAAAGAGACGTATCAAGCAGCTTGCCGTGACCGAGGTTTACTTGAAAACGAGGACCATTGGGGTAACACTTCAAGCGAAGCTTCGTTATCACATTGTCCAAAAAAACTAAGGGAGTTGTTCGTAGTCATACTTTTATTTTGTCAACCATCAGAACCATTGAAGTTATGGGATACTTTCAAAGATCAGTTCTGTGAAGATATTAGACATCGTATCAGACAACAAAATCAGGATAACACTTTACCCTTCACTGAAGTCATTTATAACGAAGGATTAATTGAAATAGAAAACAAACTACTAGAATTAGACGACAAAAATTTAAGTGATTTTGGATTACCTTCTCCCGTTCGTACCCAGAATAATACTATTGACACAATGGTACAACAGTATAACAGAAATGATTTAACAGCGTTTGTAAATGACAATGTGCCAAAATTAGTACCAGATCAAAGACATGCTTATGAGACTGTTGTGGATAGCGTGAACAATAAAATGGGGAGATTTTTTTTTTTTGGACGCACCAGGAGGCACCGGAAAGACTTTTCTCGCAAATTTCATACTTGCTAAGATACAGCAATCAGGGAAGATAGCGATTGCAGTTGCTTCGTCAGGAATTGCTGCAACTCTCTTGAACGAAGGAAAAACTGCTCACTCTACGTTTAAACTCCCGCTATCCGTATCTTTAGATCAACGGTCTACGTACTCTATTCGGAAAAATGGGCCTCTTGGTAAGTTACTGCAAGACGCGTCGTTGGTAATATGGGATGAATGCACCATGAGTTATAGAGCTCATGTGGAGGCCGTAGACCGTACTTTAAAAGACCTCCGAAGCTCTGCTATTGTCATGGGTGGTATCACTTTTGTATTTGCTGGAGATTTCCGACAAACGCTTCCAGTAGTCAACAGAGGTACGCGAGCAGATATTATGAAGGCATGTTTAAAATCGTCTCAACTTTGGACATCTGTTCAACATTTGAATTTGCGCACCAATATGAGAGCTCATCTACATGGAAATACGCATAGCAATTTTCCACAACAGCTGCTGAAACTTGGAGAAGGAATTTTTCCATCTTTAAATTTGGGCACCGATTATGCAGTTACTTTGGATGAGTCTCTAGGCCAAATAGTCCATAATTTAGATAGTCTGATAGATGCTATATATCCTGACATCGAAAACTTACATCAAAATGATTTTCGTTGGCTGTGTTGTAGAGCAATAGTTTCTCCCAGGAATGAAACAGTCAACGAAATAAACAATTTAATTATGCAGAAAGTACCGGGTGAAGTAAAGTGCTATAAATCCATAGACACCGTCACTAACATCGAGGACGCAGTGCACTACACCCAGGAATTTTTAAATTCTCTGAACCCCGCTTAGCTACCACCTCATGAACTGTCGTTAAAAGTTGGCACGCCGATAATGCTTCTCAGAAATTTAAGACCCCCACCAACATGTGTAATGGCACGAGACTTCTTATAAAGGAGCTAAAAGATAATTTAATAGTAGCGAAGATTATCACAGGCCCTGCAGCTGGTGAATTAGCTCATATACCAAGAATACCCATGATTCCTACTGATTTGCCTATACCCTTCAAAAGGCTCCAATTTCCAGTAAAAATTTCTTTCGCACTAACGATAAACAAATCCCAGGGCCAAACATTCAAATTAGTAGGAATTGATTTACGAAAAGAATGTTTTACCCATGGGCAACTCTACGTTGCCCTGTCACGGGTCGGGGCTCCCGACCATCAGTATATTTTGTTACCTGAAAATAATTTAACGTCAAATGTTGTTTATAGAGAAGCTCTACAATAATCGCTTTAGTTATCTATCCTAAAACAACGGGGTTCACTCCGGGACTGCCGGCAGAAGTGAAAACTTAGTATTAATTACATTTAAATATTTTCATCATTAACAACTTTAACATCCTCATAAAGACAATCTATGCAGCCTGCGGATAATGACTGCGTCCTCGATGTTAGTGTCGGTGTCTGTGAATTGACCTGGGAATCATTTATTTCACGCATATACCACATCCTTACACACTTACAATGAGTCAGTTATTTTTGTCTACACTAGAAATTACCTAGAAATAATAATTTATATGGCAAAACAACGTTTGCCGGGTCAGCTAGTTTTTGATAATTTTCTTCAGGATTCTGTTTTCTACTGCACTTGTGATGCGTGGTCGACCAGTTTTCTTCAAATAAAAAGTCGTTCTATTCTTTTTATAGTGCTGAATGATAGATTGGACTGTAGACCTGGGAAGTATCAAGTCTTTAGATATTTGGTAACTTGATTTGCCAGCATCGACCCCACAAACTATTTGCTTTTGAAGCTCTTCACACACGGGTTTGCCACGACCCATTGTTATTTGAAAACTAATGAAAAAAACTGAAATTTTCCAGAATTTATACTGTCTCACTTGACATCCATCAGCTTTTCAACGTCCACTGCTGGATATAGGCCTCCCTAAGAGAACGCCACAACGAGCGGTCCCGTCATGGGGGAAAATGCCGTAATCGCCACGCTTGGCAGGCGGGTTGGCGATCGCAGTGGATGTTGTTAATACTCGAAGGAGTGCTGCTGCCCACTCCCCTGGTATTCCCTCAGTCGGCTCTTACGATTCCCATGGGTGGAGAGGGGTGGGACAATTCTAAAGCCGGCCCCACTCGGCACTTAACAAATGACACAGAATTACTTTTACAAATTTAAATTATGCAACATAATTGTACAAAGAAGGAATAATCTTATTTAACTCACCGATAAACGAACTCTTTTGCATTGATCAACAATTAGACGAACTATTTTGCTTATAACTTCTTCGAATTTAAAACAGGATATGTATAAATTTAAAATGCTAAAATAGTTTATTGGTTCATAATTAAAAAATGGCATAAGTAACGCGACATGTGATAGTAGAACAGCTTAATATTTTATATAGATATACAAAAATAATGAAGTTAGAAAAAATCTCACAGAAAATTTCACACTAGACGAACTATTTTGCATCGAGGCTCGTATTATTGCAATAGAGTATAATGAATTTATACATTCTGAAGCGGATGGAGTCGCGCACTACTATTTTACACGCTTTTTATTGGCTTCAACGTATGTTTCCTTTGGACGCGATTTTGACCCTCTTTAAACGGCCAGATTTTGTTCAAACTTTGTAGATTTATCGAGGACCGATGACAATACACTAATTTGATAAAATTATTCGGTGTTTATTGGTTTTTGGGGTTTCGTAGTTGTTGAATGTGTAAGTTTCTGAATCGCGATATTAAGATGTGCACCGGCGTTGTCCGATGTTTCTGAATCGTGTTTGCGAAATAAGAATCTTTTTGCTTCTATTTTAGTTTTTAGTATAGTTATTTATCTATATTCTACTTTCATGTAGTATTATGTCTCTTTGCTTCGTACTTTTGAAGTTTTGATACTATTTTGAGACTAAAAAGAACAAAATAAATTATAGTTTAAAAAACTAAAATAACACGCTTTAAATAGCTGGTTGAACTAAAAAGTAGTAAATAATATTACAATAATTAATGATTGATTCCCACTCAAATCCAAGGAAGTGTTCAAATTTCGCACATGCACTCCACACAACACTACTTTTGTAAGACACCAGTACAATACATTAATCACACATATTTACATGGCAACACATAAACAATTAAATATTACTGACTATAATAGTCACATTATTCAAACGACTGTCAAAGACTGGCTTAAAAAACAAGACTATGACCAAACGGAATCCTTGCTTACCTTCATTAGTTAATTCAAGAACATGTAACATACAGACGAACTAATACCACACACGCATACACACAAACACAAACGCGCACACACATACACACTCATCATACACACAAGTAAACACTCACTCAATAAAAAATAAAATTTACACATATAATATTTAACTTTCTATATTTAAACTAGAAACATTGATTTAGGCTCTGAAGGGTGGAGAACGTATTCCACTATTGTGCATACATTTAAGATAATGTTAACAAAAACATAGCTGAACACTGTCTCTTAAGTCACAGGATATCCTAGTTTAAGAGACAGGTTTACTAATTGTGCACACAGATTTCAGCTACAACAATTTAAAAAAACTACTATTATACACCAGATATTTTTGAAAATCTAAAATATGAGCTGTAATTTTTCTGGAAATGGTGGTGCTTTTTACTATAGGTGAACTATTTGTAACATTTGAATAAGACCTCACGCTTTTTTACAATTATTATTTATTGTAATAATATTTACTACTTGTTAGTTCAACTAGCTATTTAAAAGCGTGTTATTTTAGTTTTTTAAACTATAATTTATTATTACAGCCTGTTACTTGTTCAATGTTCAAGATTGGAACTAACCATATCCGTATTCCAAATTCAAATCACTTTTAGATCCTAGGAATGAAAGAGCTATTTTAGTCACTGTATATGAAGAATAAACAAGCTCTTTTCGAATAGATGTGATGCAAAGATATTTTTGAATTCGATTTGAAAATGTTGAATTTATCTGTGCCAGCGAGCAAGGGCGGGTCGAGCAGCGCGGGCGGCGCGGCGGCCATGGCCGAGATGCAGCGAGTGGCCGAGGCGCAGCGGCAGTACCTGCTCGACATGATCCCCGGCCAGCATCCCAGGAACCCTTGGACCAAGAACTGAGGTACTATTTACTCGTATGATTTCAGTGTATGATTATTTTCTTATGAATTCCCGGTCATCAGATCTGGTTAAAATTTATATGAAAGCTTAAAATTTATATTAACCCTCCTAAAATTAAAAAAAAAAAAATATTGACATGATTAAAGAGTAGTATAAAATAATATTCGATAAGTGACTATGTAATCTTTTTAGCTAAATAATTTTTATAAAAAAATTATTTTATTCGTTTCAGCAGTGAATAGTATGGACAAGTTTAAGCGTGTTGGTGATATTGGACGCCCAAGTGTTATAACAATAATTGTTTTGTAAGAGGATTGATTAGAAATATTCTTGATATTAAAAAAACTGCGACTGGAGGCAAAATTATTTTTGATTATGAAATTAATTTCAAGATCGGAATCACTTATTCGTTACAATACATACAGATGTTATATGATTATACATTATAACCTTGTCTTGCCTGACCGTGGTAGACATTATTTTTTCTATTGCGCTGATATTTTTATAGCACAAGAATACTTTAAACTATACCCAGTAGAGATGGGCCAAATGTGATTTTAACCGAATACGAACTTCGGTCAAACATTCGATAAACATACGAAATTCGGCCGAACTTAGCATTGGTTTTTTTTTTCTCGGGAGTATTATGTAGTTTTCTATGTGTATGTTTTAAGAAAGACGTCGTAAAACAATTAAAAAACAGTCCATGTGACTAGTGACACCCTCACTAGTATTTCAAATTATTGTGTTTTAGATGCAAAAACTCCTGAATTGCGAAACAAACTAATGCATTTGTTTATTCCATTATAGATTTTAATTTATATATAACTAGGTGACTGTGAACTTCGTATCACCTACAATCTATTTTATCAGCATCATTTATATTATCAATCCTAATCAATCTGTATCATCTAAGATTTGGATTTCGATAGGTTATAAATGAAACTTGCTTATAATGCAAATGAATTGGAAAGAAGTCAGTTCAAGACAGTTGAGGTTTAGCGAGACTAACGAACAGCAATTGATTTTTATATAGCTATAGATAATTACAGTTTATGACAGATTTGATTTCTCTAAATTTTAGTAGAAACTAACTTTTTCTTGTACCGAATGTTCGGCATTTAAACCGAACTTCGGCCGAATTCCGAAGATCGATTCAAGCCACCGAAATTCGGTTAAACCGAATGTAAAACTAATGTCGGCCCATCCCTAACACCCAGTGTTTTGTCTCCAGTTGTTGTGTATAAGCCACATTATGTGAAAAGATTTCACAGGAAGCTAGAACTTTAACAAAACATTCTCAATGAAAAAGGATGCATTTTCGTGAGAAAAATATTATAATAATTATTGATAAGGACAATTTTTCACCGTTTAACAAATTGTTGCACAAGAATTTCAAATACGTAAATGGCTTAGACTAGATTTTAATAACAGATTCGTGCTATTTAGAACATAAGATCTCAACAGAAATATTGCTGCGCTATTTTTTTAATCGTTATTTTGAATTAATATATATGTACCTAATATAACCTTATTTGATGAATTTGTCTATGCTAAATATCTTGACTGTATGAATTCAAACTTGGAATAGAATATTTCTGGAGTGTCTTTCAAATGGCTTCCTTCAAGAATGTTCCAGTGTTTTTAAACGACAAAGGATAATAATTAAGTATCTGACACGGAACAAAATGCTTTTTTGTAGATAATTTTCTAGAAGATATAAGCTGATATAAAATATAGTATTCAAAATCAGAGAATGTGAAGCTTAGACCGAATTGCACTAAAGACAAAAGATTTTGCTGAAATAAGCACTTTTAAACACTCCTCATTTATTATTATTATTACTATTGTTCCGTTCAAGATGCACATAAATATATATATTTTTTAATATTCTTGGCCAGCAATGTAATGATGCTACACTCGTGGGAAAATGGTGTTTGTGTGAGTTTAGAAATAAGGATGATTTAATCATTTTATATGTGTTTTTAAATTAGGCTACGAATAAATGGATTTATTGCTAAGAAATTGTGGCTTCATTTATTTATTTTTGTGGAAATGTGGAAAGAGAGTATATTAGAGCAGGATTCGAACCTGCATGCCTTCCAATCCGGGGAAGTGCTCTAGACTGCTAAGCCATCGCAGTGACCCACGGCCGTACCCAATCTCCACAGGTTTTCGGCTCGTCTTTTTCCACATTTTCACAAATAATTTGTTATTTAAAGTAGCTGAGCATGTCAAATAATACTATTATTGGTCATTGATAAAATATTTTACTTCATTCTTTAAAACACACGGTAAGGGAATAACTGCTTGTGTATGTTTCCTGGTTGTCACTGGACACCAGACAGAAGTGATGCTTTGTAATGCAATTGCAATATATTAGGTGTTTTTGTGGTTACCACTGAAGGAATGTAATATAGTTCCGGTGGCCCGCCAATAAAGGCGGAGAGACGGCGCGCGGCGGGTTTCTTTAGTGGGTGAGGGCCCCACACTACCCTTTTCATTGCCCTGAACGACGGGGTGTGCGGTTAGGAACATTTATTCCCGCCTTAAAAAAAAAATAAGGCGTTTTTGTGGTTATGAGTATCTTCTTTGGTACTGTATCATAATTAATATTTAATACATTATTTTGTAGGTATTTTTTCCTAGAACCGGAAAAACAAGCAGATGTTTTATTTAAATAAAAGTAAACTATGTATAAAGTTTAAGAAACACTGATAGACCTATTGTTGCAGTTTAAATAATCTTGCGGTTTACCCATTGATGTATAAAAAAAAGTTCCACAATTAGGCACTAAAAGTGTCCACTATAAATGACTGCAGATCACGATTTCCTGCACTCATTTCGTTTAGTGTTGTTTCGAAGCGCGAGCAGCCGCGACGTATCAACATGTCACTAAAATCTCTTTTGAAAAACTCATTGACTGTCTCTTTTTCTCTTGTACTTTCTGAATAGTGTCATTACACTCACGCACGCAGTTAAAAGTTGTTACTATTTTATAAAATTAATACGAAATGAATGCTATACGTTTAAGTTGTATATTATATATACAACCGCCGTGTGGAGCCGGCTTTAGAATTGTCCCACCCCTCTCCACCCATGGGAGTCGTAAGAGCCGACTGAGGGAATACCGTGGGAGTGGGCAGCAGCACTCCCTCGAGTAGGTATTAACAACATCCATTGCGATCGCCAACTCGCCTGCCAAGCGTGGCGATTACGGCACTATCCCCTATATGAGCGAAACACATGTGGCGTTCTCTTGGGGAGGCTATGTCCAGCAGTGGACTTCGAAAGGCTGATGGATGGATGGATATATACATCTATTGCTTCGATTTCTAAACAATTGTGTACCATATTTTGTCCTTTAAACATGATCTTTTTTTCTTTCTTCGGTCCTTATCATTATCAGAAGCGGCTCGTGACTTTTCTTTAAACACAAAAAAAATTACAGAACGCCTATGTGTAAATGTTCTATGCATATCATACACAAAGCATTTAGGCCATCTTACGCCATAGTGCCCGAAAGCGTTTTTTTTTTTTTAATTGTATTGTTCCCTTGAGATATTATTATTCTAAGATTGTTCCATAAAAACACGAAACACCAATAGGTACAACAGACACAAACCGATTTTTACTAATACTTACCGACCAAGTTTATAGCGCGAAAATTAATGGCGTAATTTTAGATTAAATATAAAATAATATTAATCTAAGGGCGTAATGTTTGTTTACATAAAATTGGCAACAGCGCATGCATGCGACGCACAGGTACGCGAGCTCGCAACGTTGCGCAGGAGCGGCGCTCCTGAATTGCCTAATTTCTCATACAAAATCTTCTGTTTCACGCGCCCGACTGTAGAAGGTTTTCTCTTTCGCACTCATAGAATGCAGTACTGATATTTGTACTGAACTATATCCCATAGGAGCGCAATCGCTAGCGCTCAAAGAGTAAAGCTATATAAACTGGAAGCTAGCGCTCCACGGTTTAACTTGACTAACACCAAGTACAATATAATATATTTCTAGTGAACTGTTATATTAAAAATAGTGTAGGTGATAATATGATGTACATACTGGTCAAAAAATATTTTTATTATATAATTATTATGGGTGTTCACTGCACCAGCGCTCTTTAGGACGAGCCGCCTCTGATCATTATACTCGACTTTAGAAATAAAAAATAATTGTGTTTGGATTAAACACTTATATTTACAGTTGTTGGATGTACTTTCTAAATTAATAATTAGTTCCGTAGATACGTATAGGCGGCCAACAAAATTAACCTGAGCCTTTGTAGTATTAATCTTCTCTTGTGCGGAGAATTCTTGCATCAACCCTCTTGTAATGAGAATAAGAGCATTTGATAGACTTATTCTTTCAGCATTATTGAGGAAGATACAAGTTCCTGTAAGAAAAAGTAATTTTAAACACAAAGTGAAAAATGTGAAATCGAAAATAACAGTCAGGAGCAGGATTTGAACCTGCATCTTCTGGATACCGTCCAGATGCTTTACCAATTCAGCCATCCTGACAATTGCTCCTGACTGCTAATTTCGATAACACATCATACTTAACGTCTTTGGGTGACTTCACTTTGTGTTTAATGTATTGTGCTAAGCATGTCAAATGCTAAAAATATATATAAAAATATCTAAATAAGTAATTTTAAGTTAGTTGTAAAACAAGAAATTTTGTCCGATAGCAAAAAATTCTATCTCGAGAAATGAATACCTATTTAATATAATAATTACCATGTTGCATATTTTAAAAGATGATTTAGGATTTTCAGCTTATAATAAGAGACGCACTGGTCATTATTTATATCAAAACAACTATTTCAGCGGTAAGCAAATGAAGTTAATAGAATTTTTTTATTTACTGACGAGAATATTTTTACTATTAAGCAACTTTTTAACAATTACTTAGCAGAGTTTATGCGCAAAGCTCTATAGAAGCTTATCGATATAGTAGAGTAGAACTTGGGCATTACCCAACTTCAGTGTTGATTTGGTGGGGTTAGTTAATGTACCTAACCGCACACCCCGTCGTTCGGGGCAACGAACAGGGTAATGTGGGGCCTGCACCCACTAAAGGAACCCGCCGTGTGCCGTCTCTCTGCCTTTATTGGCGGGCCACTGGAGCTATGTTACATTCCTTCGGTGGAATACCGAGTCATGCCTTAGCATCATATATATTCCATCCATCCATCAGCCTTTCAACGTCCACTGCTGCACATAGGCCTTCCCAAGAGAACGCCACAACGAGCGGTCCCGTCATGGGGGATGACATAATTGCCACGCTTGGCAAGCGGGTTGGCGATCGCTGTGGATGTTGTTAATACTCGAGGGAGTGCTGCTGCCCACTCCCCCGGTATCCCTCAGTCGGCTCCTAAAACTCCCGTGGGTAGAGAGGGGTGGGACAATTCTAAAGCCGGCCCCACACGGCTTCATATATATTAACAGTTGTATATTCTCACCTCGTGTTTTCTCACATAGTCTAAGTCTGTCTCAGCCGCGAGGATTTGGACAGCGTCTATAATCACGTCGGCTGCTTTCTTCACGTTCTTTGAGAACATCTCCAGCACCTCGGTTACTGATACCTACACAATACACAATTAGACTTTTTTACACAACGCCCTCTGGTCCCAAACTAAGCATAAAGCTTGTGCTATGGGTACCAGATTACGGATATAATACATACCTATACGACTTTTTTTTGTAAATACATATAATAGATAGAAAACACCCAGACGCAGTACAAAATATCTGTGTTCATCACACAAATAATTGTCCTGAATGGGAATCGAACCCACGAACTCGTGCATGGAAGTCGGTTACACTACCGACTACGCCACGAGGCCCGTCGAAATCTGATTATTAATTCGAAACAGTTACCTATATTTTAAAAAGCGCTATCTATATTTTTCATATCGCAGTGCTAGCCTTTTGTAATGTCATATAGCGCTAATTTGATTGTTTTTGTCATAGACGTAGGATTTTTTCGCTACGCTCCATTCTATAGCTGTTGCTTGGTTTTAAAGTCATAGCGTAATGTTAGCCTAATAAATTTCCTGAGAAAATTTACCACGAGAAGCAAAAATAATTACCCCTGATAACAGGTACCTGTATCACAGAGAACTATACAAACATACAATTGGCAGACATAAAGTACACTTAAGACACAGAACAACCATTTGTGTGTCACATAAAGAAGGTGGTAATCCAAATGTGGGAATCGACCCCACAACTCCGCTTGGGAGTTCCGTATCTGAACCACTCCGCTATCTGTGCAGTCAGCCAGAAATTTAAAACGATTGACAATGCACTAAAATGTCCTTTCGTTTCGAGAGGAGACCCGTATGTAATAATAGTATTACACTAAATATAACTGATGACTTACAGAGGTTACGTTTTCCCTCCAACAGTCATAGTCGGTGACGAGAGCTACGGCTGCGTAGCTCAAACCTGCTTCCTTCGCTAGCACTACCTGTAACATGAAAAGAAGTGTTTACACATCGCTTTTCGTGCATATCAAGGCACAGTGGTATTATACCACCGATATTCCTGACCTCAAGCCGCTAATTTGATAAACTAAAAATCCAATAGTCGAGGCGTCAAATTAAACTTTTATCAGACTTCAAAAAAAGGAGAAGGTTCCATTGAGCTACAGCTCAATGGAAGGTTCTCAATTCGGATGTTGTTTTTTTTATGTACTCTGTCATATATAGACGGATTTGCAATTTTTTTTTTATTCGAAAGGGGTTAGGCCGAAAGAGTCCCATTTAAATATCGAAATCTTGCAGCGGTTTTTAAAAAATCAACAAAACCTAAAGATATTTATACATCGATGATATTTTTTCGATTACTCTGAAACCTTGCTGTCCCATAATTGAAGGAGTGCGTTTAATTGGCGTACCTATTTTATAAAAAAACACTAAAAAGCAAAAAATTAACTATTTAAAAAAAAGTTCAGAAACCACCTTTTTTTTTGTGTTTAGGCGGGACAAATGTACCTAACCGCACACCCTGTCGCTCGGGGCAATGAACAGGTTAGTGTGGGACCCTCACCCACTAAAGAAACGGCCGCGTTCGGTGGTCCGCCGGCGGACCTTCAAAAACCACCCAGGAACTAAAAAGCAATAAATATTTAGATATTTTTATATATATTTTTAGCATTTGACATGCATGCTTTGTGTTTAAAGCAATAAATAATTGGTACTTACATACGATTTACTCAGCTGTCAGTTGAAAGTAATTCTCCCTAGGGCTGAAAAGTATTACTTTCAACCCGCTCCTCAGGCAACTTCAGGCCTACTTTCAGAGTATGAGTAATGAAAAATAATTTAAAACCCGGGATCTCTTGATTATAAATTGAAATACATATGCCTCTAGCCCCAGGGTCAGCTTTTACAATAAAGGATAGGTATATAATATATAGGTACATTACCTCTGGTACTGTAGTCATGTTGACGAGATCTCCACCCCATTGGCGATGCATCAAGCTCTCGGCTCGACTTGAAAACCTGCAATATTTTAAGGTCATTCACTTCCTCATTCACTGGTGGCAAAATCTAGTCTGTGAGACGAGAGAGTGAGGTGTCCTTAGAACTTTATGGCTTATGGTAACAGACGACTGAAGAGCCACAGCCCACTCAATGGTAAGTGGTAATCGCCGCTCATGGACTCAGTAATATTAATAACTAGCCTTTGCCCGCGGCTCCACCGCAGCCAAAAGCTAGTTTTTAGGTTATATCTCAGGTTCCCTATATAGTAGGGGGAATAAAATATATACCAGTTTTTAAGTCCAATCAAGAGCTATCAAATAAAAAACGTGCATCAAAATCCGTTCAGTAGTTTTTGCGTGATGCGCGAACGAATATACAGATAAAAAATCTAAAACGAATATACGAGGGGTGATCCAAAAGTAATGATAATGAAAATAAAACACGGTAATTAAAGTTAAAATAATAATTTATTTTTCTACATAGTCTCCTAACAAATCAATACATTTAGTCCATCTTTTTTCTAAACCCAGGATTCCCTTTGAAAAAAATTCCTTTTCTTGACCCTCCCAAAACGCCTCAACAGCGGCCATAACTTCGCTATTGTCTTCAAATTTCTTGCCTCGGAGGTGTTCCTTGAGCCGAGGAAAGAGGTAAAAGTCACTAGGAGCCAGATCTGGCGAATAGGGAGGGTGTTCGACCAGTTCGAATCCCGTTTCTTGAATGGCAGCCATCGCAACTGCGGCTTTGTGAGCCGGTGCGTTGTCTTGGTGAAACAGCACTCCAGCTCGCAGTTTGCCGCGTCTTTTTTCCTTAATGGCCTCCCGTAATCTTCTTATTTGGTCTGCGTAGTAAGAGCCCGTAATAGTCTCTCCCTTTTCCAAATATTCCACCAAAATTATTCCTTTAGCGTCCCAAAAAACAGACGCCATAACCTTTCTCGCCGAACTTGAGACTGAATTTCTTTGGCGTCGGTGAGGAGGCTCGCTTCCAAGTCATCGATTGTTTTTTTGTTTCAGGATCAAAATGGTGGATCCAGGTCTCGTCCATAGTCACAAAACGCAACAAAAAATTTTCTTTATCTGCTTGGAACTTTTCGAGATTGACCCTCGAAATGTCAATTCGTTTTTTCTTTTGCTCGTCGGTTAACATTCTGGGAACCCAACGCGCAGAGACCTTTTTCATATGCAACTCGTTCGAAATGATTCTTTAAACGCTTCCATGAGATATGAGATCCCTGTGACCTCAGCTACATGCCTGATGGTCACTCTTCGATCTGCCAACACAACATCTTCGACTTTTTTCACGTTGTCTTCTGTGAGGGACGTGGATGGGCGTCCTTCGCGATGTTCATCTTCAGTGGATGTTCTGCCCAGCTTAAACTCCTTGGCCCAGCGTGCAACTGTAGAATATGGAGGAGCAGAGTCCCCTAATGTTTCCACCAAGTCACAGTGTATGTCTTTTGTAGACATTTTTTTCAAACAGAGGTACTTGATCACAGCTCTAATTTCGTTTTTCTCCATGTTGTTGTTATCTCTTCGACAGTTCGTATTCAAATGAATGTATCTCCCGGAAATCCTGACCTATTTATATGATTTTTTTAGGCTGACGTAGTGAGTGTATAGGCTAGCGAAAAAAATTCTTTTTGGATTTTTATGTGGACCTGAAGTAACCAATTATCATTACTTTTGGATCACCCCTCGTACAGATAAAAAATATAGCCTAACTAATACAATTATTTTTTTCTCAAATATCTTAAATGTAGGTACAGAAATAGCGCTGTTACAGTTTTATAGTAGTTAGGATATGGCAAAGCCACCACTGAAGGAATGTAACATAGTTCCAGTGGCCCGCCAATAAAGGCGGAGAGACGGCACACGGCGGGTTTCTTTCATGGGTGAGGGCCCCACACTACCCTGTTCGTTGCCCCGAACCACGGGGTGTGCGGTTAGGTACATTTTTCCCCGCCTAAACAAAGAAAAAAAACGATACCTAAAGCAATAAAAAAATTTATGAATGGAAGGCTATATTCCGCTACAACCGGAATGTAGCGATGTGTTTCACGGTAGGTCACATGGAAGATGGTGGTACCGACCTGGCTTGGGCCGGATAACAAGCGATTACCCCCACTTGGTACCCTACCCTAACAATAATGTAATGGATTATAATTGCTTACGTCCCTTAGTCGCCTCGTACGACAGCCCTGGATAAGAATGGGGTGGTGACACTTGTGTTCTTAGTCTGTCACCACACGGACAAATATATTAATAGGTTTATTATAACATATGTACACAAAGCTCCTCCCGTTGAGATGCTCAGACCGCATTATGTAGAAAAGAAAATGATAGCATTGCATACCTGGGTCCCTGTATAACGACGACAGTTCCTGTTTCATGACAGAAGTGATTGCGGGCGAGGGCCGCTTTATACAAGGCGACTCGCGAGCGCTCGCAGAATACGGGCCTCATGGGCAAGTGGCATACGCCCATCGGACCACCTTCCGTACGATCGTAAAACGTGCATTTTCGACCCCATGTTCTGGAAATTTGTCTATTTGTAACTTATAGTTTTAGTTATTAGTAATTCATCTTTCTTTCTTCTAGTCCACGGGTCTCTTCTCGAACTGAGAGAGATTTATCTCACTCAGTTATAAAAGAAACCCGTGCATAAAAAAAGGTCCTTTTGTAATAATTCAAAAACTTAACAATATAAATCATCGCGTTAACAGTTAGGTAAAATGTAGTTAGATATTATATAAAATACCTGTCAATAAAGTCGTCCACTACAACCAAGTGTCCAGGTTTGTACTCCTCGCGCAGAGATCCAGTCGCGGTGGTGGCCAACACGTGCGTGCAACCCACTTGCTTCAAAGCCCAGATGTTGGCGCGGTAATTGACATCGCTTTTATAAGAAATTTAATCTCAGTTAGTGGGGACATCATGGTGATAGCGTCTTCTTCAACATAGGTCTGCATTGGACATATAGAAAAAGAGAACTATAATGCGCGCGGGTTCTCTTTATCCTCATTCACAAATAATTTGTACTTTAAAGTAGCTAAGCATGTCAAGTGCTAAGATACAGATCAAAATACATATATAGAAATGCTCTCTTAGAGACACCGTACAAGTACTCGAGGTAAGTAGGTATCTTATTAATTTCTAGTTCACTTACATTCTTATTGGGAGATGCCCACGACAACTATCGAATGCATCATACGTTACTCCTATTAGACACTAAGTTCCGCGCTAAATAGGTAAATATTTTAATATGTTTTTTATTTAGTACCTAGATAAATTCAATTTTCAATAGTCATGTTACGAAAAACTGGCTTAAGTCTATAGTTGTAGTTCTTCAAAAATATTTAAGATTTTCGAACGACGCTATCGCTAGAACAAGTATAAAATATATTACTGCGAGTACCTAACGAACTCGGGTGAGCGTTTGATACAGATCCAAAATTTGGGTTTTTTAAATTTCACCCATAAGAGCACTTTACTCACGGTAAGCGGCGGCTTGGCTATGCCCATGGTGTTGCCTAAGTCCATGAACGGTGGTTAACACTTACCACCAGGTAGTCCGTTTGCGCGTCTGCTATCGTTGCCAATAAAAAACACCATAATATTTTCTGTTTGAGATTAATACATCATTATCACTAGACATCATTAGACAACAGATTAGCGGAGTGATTTAGATACCGGCCTCCCGCCAGTGTTGTGGACTTGTGTCGGACAAGACAACTCTTTGTGTGATCAACAAGTGGTTGTTCCGAGTCTGGGTGTACCTATGTCCGTGAAATTGTATGTTTGTAAAGTGCACCGCAATAAAAGGTTTATTTCTTAGTACAGGTTGTTGTCTTATATACAAAAAAAACTAAAATTATTTGTTTGCGGAAACACGCCTTAAAATTAGACAGTATACATTAGAGTGCGCACCTAATTACCTTGGTTGATACTGATGTTTTCTGCCGTGCCTCGCGAGTAGTACACAAGGTACTCCTTTGATTTGTCCTTCGATTAGAACGTCTGATGGCTTCCCGAATGGCGTGGTAATCTCTCTCTCTACTTGGTTCTCGAACAAAGTCGGGTCATCGAACCCTGACCCGCCGATAATGCCAATCTGTATATTGTTGTAGTTTTGAGTTCGAATTCTGGTTATAAATTAGATATTTGTTCTCAATAGCAGCTCACGTAAGGAAAGTTAGTAGTGTCGATAGCTTTTGTAGTCTCGGAGAGTACCTATATGTCGTCAGCTATGGGACTGAAATTCTGATATTTTTGGTTGGGCCGGACCCAGTGGCCCGCCAATAAAAGCGGAGGGACGGAATACGGCGGGTTTATTTAGTGGGTGAGGGCCCCACTCTACCCTGTTTGTTACCCCGAACGACGGGGTGTGCGTTTAGGTAATTTTTTCCCGCCTAAACAAAATAAAAGGTATGCATGCAAGAATACTTTTGCCAGTCTCTCTGCCTACCCGCAAGGTAGATGGCGTGATGATAAGTAGGTAAATTTCCTCGTTACGTTTGTTGTTGTTTTGCAAAGCTTTTTGTTTTTTTACATTTTTGGTTATTGAAGTTTTCGTGGATTAAAACATGTAGGTATAGGTGAACCTGATTTAAAGTTGGTGGCAGTTCTTCAGCATCCTCGGAATAAATAATTTTATGAGTGGTTTTAGTTTTATTTAATTAAGAACATAGTCGGTTAGTGTATATACCCATAAATAGCTACTTTTTAACAAAACTTGTGCTATTCTCTAGACTTAAAACCATTAAATAAACAGTATAGCTAGCCACTAGATACACAAATAAATGAATATCCCGCTATTATGCAGTAGCTAACTTAAATTACATAAAAAAAAACAATGAAATAAAAGTTTTGGTCCAGGAGCCGCCGCCTATTTTTTTAGTGATTAATAACAGGCTGAATATTTGTGAGTATCGATGAGACACGCAAATTTTTCTCAGTGAAAAACCTTGTAAGCGTTACTAGTATTAAGTGTCCGTGAATTCGACAACTTCCAAGCGTGGGACAGAAAACGTACCACTAAATTTGTAGGACTATATGGCCGTGTGGGGCCGGCTTTAGAATTGTCCCAGCCGTCTCTACCCACGGGAGTCGTAAGAGCCGACTGAGGGCTTACCGGAGGAGTGGGCAGCAGCACTCCCTCGAGTATTAAGAACATCCACTGCGATCGCCAACCCACCTGCCAAGCGTGGCGATTACGGCATTATCCCCCATTCTCTTGGGGAGGCCTATGTCCAGCAGTGGACGTCGAAAGGCTGATGGATGGATATGGCCATTTCATTATACAAATATTCATAACAACATAGTATCACGCCTGTATTCCCCGAGCCTATTGACGTCTACCGGGCACATTTCCAAACTCCGGGCTGCTACTGAGAATTTTTCTTATTTTTTTTTTACGAAAAATGTCAATATTACTGCCCGACCCGGGGATCGAACCCGAGACCTCATGATCAGCATTGTGGTGGAAAAGAGAACTTTACTGTGAGTGGGATTCGAACCTGCATCCCTTCCAATCCGGGAAAGTGCTCTTCCTATGATACAGATCAATATCAAAACTATTGTTATAGCTAGTTAACAGGGAGTTTGTTATGGTATTATACTATACTCATATCCATTGAAAATAAAACTACAGTATAACCAACAATAAATACTATATTAAATTGTACATTGATATTCTATAAACACTAAGCTATGCATTAACATAAATGCAAAATTTACATAATCAAATCTAAAATTATTTGTCCTCCAAACCTTGTTGGAACTTGATCTCTTTAGTAGTTTCATGGGCCTTCTGTAAATTTTGTGCAATAGCAAAGTATCTTTTTGATTCATCTAAATTTTGTTCCACTCCATCGCCTTTCTTATACATCATACTAACGTTTGCACATGCAAACATGTTGCCTAATTCACACGCTTTCTTGGCAAAGTTAAAAGCTTGTTTCATATCAGATTTTATAAGGTAGTCAATATTTTTGTTTTTTTCAGGGTTGTGTGGGTTAAAATCTGACACATTTTTAGGTACACCAGTCAGGTACATTCCAGATAGGTAGTGACATGCCATGTCATCGTTTTGGTCACAGCTTTTCTTCAGGTAGTTGTACCCTGTGAAATTAATTATTCATAATACAAATCATGTTCCATTATCAGACTGCATTAATATTACATTTGAGAGGCTTAATATCAATTTCAAAATTAAAATTTTTACATTATCACAAAGAATTTTCTTGAAGTTTCTATTAACATTGTTTATGGGAGCTAGTAAAACATACGCTCCCATATAATAACTACAAAACCAATGATAAAAATCAGTAAAATGGCAAAACCTACATTATTTAGGACTATTAGTGCAATTATGAATTTTAAAAATAAAATTATGTTCCTAGTGTGGTCACACCGATTGTAGCAATTTTCCACTAGAAATCATCCAAACTATGGAGGATTTAGTTTTATTGTTTTCGTTTGTGGGATCTCAGAGATTGTTGTAAACATCCATATCATCCAGGGGCCTGGAAAAAAGGGATGCCACAAATCTCAGACAAAATTCTTGTAATAAGTAATATATTTATAAGTAAAAGATAGAGAGATATTTATAAAATACAAATTTACTTAAAGCAATTGCTAGGAATTTATGAAATTAGAATTGCAACGATTTTAATATCATAACAAACCTTTGGGCACATCTCGTTTGATTTTAACATTGGGTCCAGTAGCTGTTAGCAACATTCCTGCATGTAAACACGCGCCGCGTTCATTTAATTCACATCCTTTTTCGAAATAATTCAACGCTTCGGCCAGGTCCCCTTTTTCCCTACCACGCCCTATTAAAGTATAATTCCCAATCTTTAGGCACGATTTCCCAAACTTATAATCCAAACAGTTGCTTTTAAAGACCTTTGCAGCCTTTTTGTAATCCTTTTTGATGGACTCTAGATAATCACCCAAAAGGTGACATACTTCTGGCTTTTTTTCTTTATAACATCCGAAGCGGTACTCTATACCTAAATTCTCAATATATTCTTTTACATCGTCTTCTTTCTTTAAATCATAAGCCATCGCGAAGTAAAAGCTCGTATGGCTTGAAATTAAAATCAAAATTTAAATGAGGTTAGGTAATACTGCTTTACTATATTAGATAGAGATAGCAGATGTCAAAGTCAAACTGATAGCTTATCATAAAAAAATAACACTCATTGAGGATATGTACTTTTTTCTTAGAACATTTAAGTAATTCCTGTTTATAAGATCAAATAGCTAAAGGTAAAAGGTTTATAAACTTCACAACTCTACAAAGGACCTGGATGGTATAATTATACACAAATGGTTCACTAACCTTAATTCTCATTGCCGGAATTTGAATTACTGAATCGGTTCAATTAATCTTACCACTTACCATTGCCACCCCACCACACCACAGAATATTTCAGAATTAAGATTGCAAACCAAACGCTAACGTTACCAAAGATTACAATACCCAATAACGTTACCACTCTCTATAAAAGTTACTTACTCTATGGTTATCACTTGCTAGTATTGCCACAGTTGCCATTACCAGTGCTGCCATCTTTATTTATTAAGCCCGCTTAACTTACTCCTTAGACTGTGACCATAAATGCTAAGATTGCTTAGTTTACAAGTTACGCTTACACAACTTTACCTATCGCGCACAGAAAGTTCTCTACCTACTTTTGAAACAAGACAAGTATTCATTTATATAAAAAATATAACAATTTACACGATAGTAGAACTAAATTGTTCACAATATTTTCCAGTGTCAGTTCACATTTCCATCCACAAAACTCCAATTGCTTGACAATAAACTGTATTTTACACAATAACTTGCTTCACAACCGTTCACTTACACAGATATTTCAAATATTACAAGACTCAAGAGCTCTCAATCGGTCAAGTTACCTGTATGTGTAAATTTTATAGTCTAATCCGTCTAGACCGTCTATAAATTCACTTCTACCCTCAGCTTTGCTTAATGTTGCCAGACACAGGGAGTTAAAAATTTCACATTTTTCACTTTGTGTTTAATGTATGTTGCTAAGCATGTCAAATGCTAAAAATATATTATATAAAAATATCTAAATATTTATAGGGTTTGCGTCATTATTAGGTAAAATCTTAATTGTAAAATTAAGTTAACGTGGTCGGTATAATGTATGAAAATACTTCCGACGGATGGTGCAGGCGTCACCCAAAGACGTTAAGTATAAATGTGTTATCGAGATTAGCAGTCAGGAGCAAGGGTCACGATGGCTGAATTGGCAAAGCATCTGGACGGTATCCAGGAGATGCAGGTTCGAATCCTGCTCGTGGCTGTTATTTTCAATTGCACATTTTTCAGCTAAATATTATTTAAAAACTAAGATATAAAAATCCTAAATAGCTAAATACTATTATAAAAATAGGGTTTAATTAAATATCACCAACCATCTTGTGTAGGCACAAGATGGGATGGCATTCTGAAATGACCGGAGAGAGATCAGGCGAGGTGAAAAGCTATCTACTTCGGAATTCTGAGCTGGTACTGAGAATTTCTTTACGGAGAAACTTAATATTTTACGGAATCGAACATAAGACCTTATGATCCACAGTCACATAACTAAACCATGGATGCAGCAAATTTTTTTTATACCTACTACGAGGGTGGCAATCAAACATACGGCTAACCTGATTTATATATCAGGCTACTTTAATTCCGGAAAAAATGATAACTCCTGAGGGGTAGTAGACCTATTTTTAACCGAATTTCAAAAAGTAGGTTCTGTGTTGGTCTGTATGTATTTTTTTTATATAGAGATCTTCAATATGCCGTTGTGTGATGTATTTACATTTTATAGTATACGCGGATGAAGCCACAGGTAGAATCTAGTATTATTATTCAGGAAGAAAGAAAATACATGACCACAGTCTGCGATTTCCAATTAGCTAGTATGTTTCCAATTAGCCACTATGGCGTCTGTGAATATGAAGAATGTATGTAAGGGTTCGTCCATTAATCACGTGAGGCTCGAAAGGGAGGTAGGGGTTCCACAACTGGGCTTGGCGATGTTGTTAATACTCGAGGGAGTGCTGCTGCCCACTCCCCCGGTATTCTCTCAACCGGCTCTTACGACTCCCATGGGTGGAGAAGGGGCTCCATAGTTTATGTACCCAGAATTTAGTTGTATTCATTTCAGCACATATTTTTTTCTCTTCTTCTTCAGCGAGAACTAATATTATCACTAAATCTATTTTTTTAATACACAACTAAAGACCAAAGGATTTTTGTAAGAGGAAATGAATTTGAATCGTATTATAAAACCATTGGCACATAAATTTCGTTGATATCGTTACAAACAGACCGAGCGTACTGCTGGGTGCCACGGCATGAAGCAGGACGCCGCGGCATATCTCGGGACACAGCGGTATACCGCGGGATGCCACGTCATGCCGAAGCGTCCCTCGGCGTTCCGTTGATACTTTGCCGTGCCATCCCGCGCCATCCGTCAAGTGAGCGCCGGCCTTACGACAATTTATACCAGTGGATTAAGAAAAATAGAATGATTCTAAACATTGAAAATGTTTTCATATAAATTCAGTTGGAAATTAAATAACTTCATCTCACAATACAAATTGAAAAACAATACTGTTTATGAGGTCAATCAAATAAAAGAATTGGGTGTCATACTGGATAAAAACTCTTTTTTCTGCTGCATTATGAATAGGTATATCATAAAAATGAGCCAACATGTTAGGTTTTGGCATCAGAAATGGAAAGTTATTTCAAAACACCAACGAGTACTAAGATTTTACTTTACTTATTTATTTATTTATAAGGCACACAAAACAAGGCATAGCACAAAAAACTATTTATTCTGAATTTACAATGAGAGAAGGTACTTAAGCTTAACTATGTCTATAAATATGTGTACACAATATGATAAAAAACGGTATGAAACAGAGGTGATATAAAATGAGACTTAATTACTTATCTAATTTAAACGTCTATAAAATTAGGTTTGCAGTTAACGTTTATCACATTTACTACAGCTTAGTAAGAAGTTAACTTGAATATTGCGCACAAAGATTGCACAGTAGTATGGGGACCACATTACTTGACGCATCATACGACGCATTCAACCTAACCTTTCTATACAAATTATTGCATAATCAACTTAGATAAAGGTTACTATCCTTCATCTAAGATAATCTAATTGACTGTTCGCAGTTATTACAAAAGTAATATTTGAGAAATCACAAATACGGAAATATGAGGAGATTTATGACCTCATTTTTAGTGATGCGAAGGCCTCGACTTATTTGTTGATATCGACTTTGATGGTCAGATATCCACCATTCTCTATTATTCACATACATAATACAATTACAAGTATGATTACGGTTTCATAACTAAATTGCTGAATCGATTTTGGTGAAAGGAGAAATTGAGCACAAATTGCGAAATGTAAATAAAGATAGCATTTGACAATTTTATAACTAAATGTTAGGTTTAATAATTTTCTGATATTTTTTAACGAAATTAATATGGCAGCACCGAACGACTAGATTGTCAAACGGGTGGATTGACTCGCTCTCTTGTCTGGTGGCGGCCGTACGGTAAAGACGTGCGCAGCGTGATTACAGATGAGTGTCCCTTTGTGATTATTATTTTAGAGAACAATAAAAGTGTAAGAATTGGATTGCTGTGTTTTACTGGTGTACTACAAACAAAATATCGTAAAGGTGGTTTGTGGCTTGCCTTGTTTGCCCGTAGCATACACCCATTTCGATATCGCATCTGGATTAGAGGAAAACCTAAAATGTTTATTTTTTATCATCATCTCATAAATTACATTTAAATTTATTAGTAAAGTGAAAACTGGGCAAATTAAATTCGCAATAAGGCAGCACCGAAACAATTTTCAGTAATAGAAATTTAGCTAGAAAACGTGTTTTGCGAGTGTATCTTAGTAGCAATTATTAATTTTGAGTAAAAAAGCCCATTTTATATCACTTTATAGCATTCAATCATTATTTTTGTTTATTTTCGACTACATATGAATGAAATGTTATACCTGTATTTTATAGCTCGCTGTAGCTTTTGTAGCATAGTACACTATTTTACAAGCACTATTATCACGTAATCTTTTCTCAAAACACTGATTTAACAAGTAAATATAATGTAAAACCCGATTTTTTATACAAATGTTTGATTATGTCAGTTGAATCGTGACAGACAAAGCATTTTGACATCGTGACAATACCAAAAACTTGCCACGGCTGAGGGCCACGGCGACAAAGACAAAAATCTATGACTGTCTGTTTTTTGCACCAGTAAATTGTATCTTGGGTTCTCGCTCATCCATTTCAAAGAATTTCCTTCCCTCTGTCTAGTTCTTAGTCTGAGATCTCTCTTAGTCTGAGGTCTGAGGTCTAAGGTATTTAGTCTGAGCTTTGCATCCATCATTCGGTTTTTTTAATTTTTTTTTAATTAATTTGTTTAAGGCTTTGGCAGAACCATCAGCCTAACAATAACTTATAAACATCGTTATTCTCTCATCACAAGTAAGTTTATTCATAAAACAAGTCATAGTCGAAGTCAGTTATATAAAATTAGTCAGTCAAGTCAAAGTCCCGCTTCAGTAAGACGATGGCGACCTTACTGAAGCTTCTATGGAGTTTTGGAGACAACAGGAAAAAACACGTTATGTCGCACTACATCATTTGCCAACACTTATGCACATACACAAATAGTTAAGCAAAAGGCCACCACTTTTACACATTAATATTTGAAATAACACATGCCTATAAAAATAATCCAGAGCGACTTGATCTTTTTCGTGTTCCCGCCAAAACTATCCAATCATTCAGTCATTCAATCCACAGACTAGTAGTATTCAATCACAGAACAAAAGCGGAGATATCAATATTTCTTCATTATATACTCTTTACTCTTTGATTTCAAATATTATTGTGTCGACCACAAACATGAACAGGGCCATGTCACTCCCTAAGAGCTTGTTTTTATTTAAAATCGTGCTCTCTAGTGGGCGGAAGAGACACTAATAATTATTAGTGGGACTCGAATGTTGTTAGAAGAGAATATTTAGATGATAAAATTGAATAACAGATGGCGCTGTAATAAATATCAGTGCCATTCTATACAAAATGTACTATAACCTGAATCGCACAATAATTTTTTTTTGTAAATAAAATATTAAATATTATTGTAATTCAAATGTACTTGCTTCGGCAGTACATATACTAAAATTGGAACGACACAGAGAATAAATTGAAATTGGTATTTTTAATCTTCTAGAAAATAACCATCATTATAATATGGTGCTTCTATGAAGCACATCATAGCTCATATCATTTTTAATGTAGTTATTGTATAAATGGCAATTACATGCTGGATTTTAACCACAATGATGCTATAAAAGTACATGCGGGAATGTAATGTTTGAAAATTATAGAAATAAAGTAATTGTAATTTATTGGCTTTTTTTTATTCAATATCCCATACTAATTATAGACCAATATACAATAAATTGATATAAACGCCATCTGGTGGATCTGTGGGCTAATACATTCATTTAGTGCCATCTGTGGGGCAGCTGCGTTAAATAGTTTTACTGTCCCCCAATAAAAACGGAGAGTTGCTTATCTATATTTTATATTAGTATATTATCTATGAACATGAATGTCGTTCATATAGTGATATAAACTCGGAAAGAAACCTTTTTTCAATTTTGTCCTTCATGTTGACGCGGGACATCTAATCATTTACAAGAATAAAATCAAAATAACTACCTACTACTACCTACCTCGGTCGTTCGGACCGTCGCAAACTCCAACACTCACGTTACAAGTTAGATCGTGTCGCAAAGTTAGATGAGTGTTTCAACGGACCTGCGACCTGACCTTGGTCGTACAGTTCGCTTTGCGACCAAGCAATTCACGATCGAACAAATCGTATACGACCTAAGTCCGTAGGACTGTTTGTACAACCGTCGCAACGTGAATGCCACGCTTTACAGCACGTAGACCTCCGGTAGGAGCATAGTAGTCTTTGGGTAGTAGGAGTCAGAGATGCGCAAACTAAATCACCAATGAGATCAGGGATTTATAAATCTTTTTCTTCGAAAGATTTAAATCAATCTTTTAAATCTTTAACTCTTTTAAATCTTTGGTTACGAATGACGTTATTCATTCAGTTGATCATAAGTGATGCAAATATCTATTGATTCATGTAGTTATTCTCTCATTCCCTCAAGTCACAACTGGTTTTGAGCTTTTTACTAAAACGACAGAGTCTAAGTTTCTGTGTACCTATCGTCATTGTATTTCAAGAGTGCGTTTGTGCGTGCCTACAACTTATGTTATCTCTTTTCAATTCACAATATCCTTTATCTATTGTCTCATTCTAAATCTACGTCCATCATTCCATCTAATCAATCCTTACGTAGTGAGCTAGCGAGTTAAAGATGTATATTCGAAACCAAAGATTTAAAGATTGATTACGCATTTTGAAAGGATTATACATCTTTTGTATCAATCACTCCTGAGTTACACATCTCTAATAGGAGTAGTATTGTCACAGAACAATATTACTCAATTAAACAAGCTTTCTTCTTATGTTATTTTTTGGTTGATGGGTGGTGGACCCCGTAGATACTTCTTGACCGCCCTTATGGCCCGGAACAAACATACTGTAGATACACCGTGCCCACTGTAGTGGTCCAACATCAATTCTTCGCCCTTTCGAATTGTCGAGACCGATAATAAGTGGATATCCTAGTAGTCCCCAACCCTACCACTTACTGGTGGGTGATAATAGCTACCTACCCCTAGTCGCCTCCACTGTTAAATCAAGTTACGAACGGCAGTCTAATAATGTACTTACTTGATACAAGATGGCTGAGGAAACCTGTGGAATTGCATAGCAGAATCTTCTTTGGAGTTTACCCCGCATTTTGCGTACTTTAAAATTATTTATCTTTCTATGATGTAGAAATGCGTCAATAACAGGTGTTTCCAACAAAAAACACAAATTTTAATTCAACTTATAGTAAATTTGTTACACAATCCAAAAACGTCTATTTCGCGTAAAAAAAAACACGAAATGAACTTTAGAAAATAATTCAAAATTTGCTCTTGTTAGTCAGCAAAATAATTTAGATTATTAATTATGAGATAATTAGATAATGGAAATCGTATTGCGAAAGAAAATGAGCAAATCCGCCATATTAAGTTTTTTTTTGTTATACGAAAAGAACCGTCCTTTTTTAGTACAATGTTGCCACAGCTAAGGCAACCTATTATGGACTGTGAATTCTGTAAAAAACAAACTAAGTTTATTTTAGCACATACATATCCTTTATTTTCCCAGATTAGTTATTAAAAAATAATATGCGAGCAGTTGCAACTAATCTAAAGAATTTTGTCTAGTGTAAACGATAAAAATAATATTATTTGAAACTTAATGGGTGATAATCTAATTATATTTGATGTTAATTTTTTCTAGTTCTTATTAAAAATATTAATATCGAAATTGTTGTATAAAAGTAGATTGAAATATATCATAAGTAACGTAGTATAAAATCTGTATAAACGCCAATAAAACTATATGTATGGCATCCCTCACACAGTGACAATTTAAGTAGGAGTTGCCATTGCGTACCAGCAAATTCTAACGTCGTTTGAATGTATATTGGTTTTAAAATTATATAAATAACTTTTATAGTCTTAGAATTTAAGGTGTAGGAGAGAAAATTAGCTGAATAAATATCTTAGACAATTTCCATATTTTTAACCGATTGAAAAAAGTCAATCTTATATATATATATCTTATATATCCTAGTCTTAAAAAAATCAAATCTTCTAAAACAGTAGACATGTTTAAAGGATGTACAGAATAAACAAGCATGCGATTATTAGCATGAATGTCTATTCTGTCCCTTTCTTTTGTAGAGCGTTGTCTCTGTTGAATTCATGTTGACCAAAGCTGGCATTGGCTAGTTTTAATGCTGACTCCCTGTGAGTATTGTTCTGTGACGTATATTGACGAACCTATTTTTGTGTTAAGAGCATATAAGCATATTTATTAGGCCTATAATTATTTTTTATGTCCGTTCTGATTGCGGCTATAGCAATAATATTGTTGTGTGCAGTTCTGGTTGTGGCTAATAAAAATTTAAACGTAAGATGTCGGCAAGCAATGAAGACCTCTTTACTACTCGTATGAGGAAAGCTACAAGGAAAATACACAATATCAGTGATGCTCTTGTAAACGCTAAATTTGCTATCTGTAAGTTATATAGATTTAGCATTTTTCAGCTGCTATACCAAGTTCAGGATTGTTGGATTGCAAATGGAAATTTACTTTGTTTCACAAGTATGGTTTGGATTTTGCCATAGAGTAAAATAAAAAATACGTTCACTTCGTGTGTATCTGCTGGTCTCCTGAGTAAAGCTGTGATGCTTTTCGATAGAATATCGCTTACCATATATACTTACCAAGTGAATACAATTATTATTTTATTTTTACAGCTCTAAGAGATGAGCAAGTGTGGGGTGGTGGATTATTCATATTTTACCATATCTTTGGGTATTTAGAAGATGCTAAAGCAAGACTAAACATGCCAGAGTTTGATAAGTTGTTTGTCTCGAAGGCACTTTACAGGTTAGTAGTATAATTGTCTTAAAAAAAAAGCTGGGATTAATTATAAACATACAACAAAGAGTATTTAGCTAATAAAAAAAAAAAATTGCTTCCAAGTTGTGGGATGCTTGTCTTTTACTTAAATACTACAACTATTTTGTTGCTACCATAATATATGAAAAATTTGGAGTGGTTGGTTTATTTCTGTTAAAAGTATTATGTGATAATCATCATCTTTATTACATACCAACTGGTTCATGTACAACATTTCTATATTAATATAAATACAGTAGAATTAATTTAGAACAACTTTTTACTTATAACAACTAACCGATTTTAGTGACGATAATGTTTACTCAAGTTAGGTACTAAGAAAATATAATCGTTTAGTGCGACTCCGGTTTTAGCAACCAACTGCTTATGACAACCATTATTTATGATAATACATCCAGTTAAAACCATGCGCAATGTTTTGTCACAACCTACGCACCAATACCACTGCGCCCCAATTTCACCCTGCACCACTTGCTTCACCTCTCCTTGTTGGTGCTCGTAAATCATAGTTAGTGTTTGTCACTCACATTATGACAAGTTCAAAATATCATCACCAACAACGCGAAAAGCAAATATAGCCTCTGATCATTTTTAATTCTATAATATTTATTTACTGTCAATACATACCTAGTATTAGGGAAACACCCTTAAAAACGAGGTTAGACAATACTACTAATGACACCTTTGACGATGAGTCTGACAAAATTTTGATGGAATAAAAATGATCTACAGTGTAACCATACATATATAATGAACCTCAATGAATTCCTCAAGTTAATAAACCGTGGCCGTGTGGGGCCGGCTTTAGAATTGTCCCACCCCTCTCTACCCATGGGAGTCGTAAGAGCCGACTGAGGGAATACCGGGGGAGTGGGCAGCAGCACTCCTTTGAGTATTAACAACATCCACTGCGATCGCCAACCCGCCTGCCAAGCGTGGCGATTATGGCACTATCCCCCATTCATGGGGAGGCCTATGTTTAGCAGTGGACTTTAAAAGGCTGATGGATGGATGGATGGATGAATAAATTTTTCGAAATCCACTAGGACTGCCCGTAAGAGCTAATGCAAAATATATCTTTTACATTACAAATAAATTTATCAAAAACCTTTATAACAAATTCTTAATCATTGCAGAATACAAGATAAAAAGCATTATTGACCTCTGTTAAACAAATTAATTAAGTCTGTTATCAATTTATTATATTATATGGACATTTTGCTTTTTTTTATATGATATGATGCAATGTCAATATGATTTAGTGAGTTACATTCTACAGGCCCATAAATTATTTTACAAAACATTATGCAAAAAGCAATAAAACTTTACGACCAAAATTTTTGGGCAACAAGGACGGAGTGGAGACGAATATTTTTTTATAATTTTCATGTATAAACATTTACTTAGTTTATTAAATTTGTTTAATTTATAAATGTGTTCCAAACTCATATTTATACTTTTATCTCATCGTATTAATATGCTTTTAGGTAGAATATTTATTTATATATAAATAAAATAAAACTAGTAAATATAAATTTTAGTGTTTATTCCCAATATAGTAATTCTTATATTATTAGTAGTACCCAGATCTATTTCTAGTCTAGATCAATGGCGTCATAATAAACATTGACAATACAGTAGTAAGTAAATCAATTTCCTTGAAATAATTGAAGCTTATTGTAGAGTTGTCGTTTTGAATTAGATTTCAGCTTTTCTGTTGATTTTGTTTGCGATATAATGTAAACTAATAGAAGAGAAATCTATAAATTTTTCTATAATAGCTTTTATAAGACTAATTTTATGATTAAAAAGAGCAGGTTGTTGAAGGGAATGTGTATCAATACCAGAAAATATATTTAAATTTAATGTACATTTTAAAACTAAGGAACACAAATAGGCCTTGGTTGTGTTTTTTTACCACATATGCGCTGTTCTCGTCTTATTATCTCCTCGGTTTTATTACATACAGTATATTCATCTTCACTAGCGTAACATAGACCAACATAAACTTTTAAATCTATTAGTATGTGAAACCATAATTTATACATAATACAACATTTCAACATTCATTATTGGAGCATAAAAGCCATAAATTTAACAATTTAAATGATCATCTAATAAAATACTAGTGGTGCCCATCGAATTCGCACGCCGATTAATTTAAAAAAAAGAATACATATTTATAAATAATTTAGAGAAAGCTTTATCATCTGATTGGGTCCCTAGGAAAACTAAAATAAAAATCATCATATATAAATGACAATGTTATTGCTATTTAAACTTTGTAAATAAAACAATGCTAACTAATTACTTAATATATATAAAAAAAAATACATTCAACAAGGTGACTCCATTCGTTTTTAGAACCGAGAACGTCGTATTATGCGATCAAAGTGAGCAAAATGCGTTGAAGTATGAGCATAGTTCGAGACTGCCTTTGTTTTAATACATACTCTATTTGACTGGTTCATACAGGGCCATCGTCGATAATTTGAAACAAAATATATTGAAATCTCTTTTTTATATATCAGTGGGTCTTGGGTAATAATTTTTCGTTTCTCTGCATTGTTAAGGAACACCTTTTTCGTTTCTCAACCATTGCAACTTTAAAAATAACAACAATTACAAACGGCAGTGATTACAATACTTAGAATCAAACAACAATGACTGTTTTCTGAAGAAAGCGGGTGCGTGCAAGGAGAAGTATCTACGTAATGTTGTTGACGTCTCACCTTGTTAAAACGAATCGTAGTCCAACCCAACCTCTTTAATAAATAAGTATGTACCTACATCACTATAATTAAAATAAAACCAGCCATGAAATGCAAAATCAATAACGGCTGACGCTCGGGTCAAAGAACGCGCTGGCGCCGACTCGCACGGTCCGCAGTTTGCGATTGCCAATATCTATTTACTGAACTTGTCCAAATATTTACCTAACTTATCTACTTAACCTAATATTTTGCCACTGTGCTAGTCTCTACCTAGCCACTTTCATACGAATCTAATAGTTAAATAAACCATGTGCCGGGTTCGATTCCCCGCCAGAGGACGCAATGACGTCGAATGTTAATTATAAAGGAACCGTGTTACGTAGAATGTGCACATCTACTTATACTATTATAAAGCTGTAAAGGAGCTGTATCTGTACATTTAAGATATTTGAGAAAAAACTACTATAATAATAGGCTAAGGCGTGTTTAGACAGGCCTCTAAAGACAAAACATTTTTTTTAAATTTTTGCTTGTTTTTTTGTTCGCGCATCACGCAAAAAGTACTGATGGATCTTTATGCAAGCTTTTTTATTTGAGAGCTCTTGACAAGACTTAAAAACTGGTATACATTTTATCCCGCTATTATATTGGGAACCTGAGATATAACCTAAAAACTACCTTTTGGCTGCGGCGAAGCCGCGGGCAAAGGCTAGTACTAAATATATGTAATTGTCACTATGTACTAATTAATTTTCAGTAGTTTTGACATACCTGTTTTTAAATTCAAAGTGCGACGGATTAGAAACGGAAAGTCTATTAAAATAAAGTATGAGGATTCCTTTTTAAATTAATTCTGATAGATTAATTATATATTTATGTCGATCATAATTGCAAATAATTTTAAACATTAAATTATTCGGTACAATTTCATTTTTAATTTCTTGAAGATAATGATGAATCATCCGTGATGAATTATGATTTGTCCGTGTGGTGACATACTAAGAATACAAGTGTCACCACCCTATTCCTTCCCACGGGTGTCGTATGAGGCGACCTAGGGAAGTAGGCAATTATCACCCATTGCATATTATTGAATATCTAACTAACTTTAACTTATCCGATTTTCTTTAGTAAATTTTTCGAGAAATTTAAAATCCTGGGATCCTAGTGTCATACCTTTATTCCATCCATCAGCCCATAAATATCCACTGCTGAACATGGGCCTCCCCACGAAGGGGGGGAAATGCCATAATCGCCACGCTTGGCAGGCGGGTTGGCGATCGCAGAATGGTGTTAAACGTTTCCCAGGAGTATGCTGCTGCCCATTCCCCTGGTGCTCCCTTAGTCGGTTTTTACGACACCCGCGGGCAAGTAAGGGGTGGTGACATATCGTATTTTTAATACGTCACCACACGGAATGAAGTGGCTTTATTAATATATACATTTGAGGTAAATTGCCCGAAATAGCGCTCTACTTATTCCGATCGCTCAATAGTACACACCTAAGATACAAAAGGATTAGGGTCTTTTAAATAGAAGTACTTTGAAGCTGTTTTGAGACTAAAAAAGAAGAAAATAAACAGTAGTTAAAAAAGCTTTGTACTACAATCTTAAAAAGTGGGGTGTGGCACACCCCACTTATTTAGCATGCTTTTATTAGCTTCATACGTATGTTAGTGTATGTATGTAACGGAATCTGCGAACGCGATTTTCAACCACTTCAAAACGTCGGATTGATTTGAAACTTTGCACACTTATCAAGGAGCGATGACAATGCAATAATTTGAGAAGCTTATCCGTTTTTAGGGTTCCGTAGCCCATAATTAACACGCTTTTATTAGCTTCATACGTATGTTACGGAATCTTCGAACGGGATTTTCAACCACTTCCAAACGTCGGATTGATTTGAAACTTTGCACACTTATCAAGGACCGATGGCAATGCAATAATTTGAGAAGTTTATCCGTATTTAGGGTTCCGTAGCCAATAAAGAACCCTTATAGTTTCGCCATGTCCGTCTGTCTGATGACGTTTAAAGGCAAATTATCACAGCTTAGTAGGCTTTATTTCTTTTAAAAACAGTCCTTTTGATACTATTTTGAGACTAAAAAGAAGAAAATAAATTATAGTTTAAAAAACTAAAATAACACACTTTTTAATAGCTAGTTGTAAACTAATTTTTTTTACAATAATTATTATTAACTATGACATTATTTACTGTTTTGTAGCTCGTGGTAAGCTTGTTTTTAGTTTTTAAACTATAATTTATTCGGTTTTGAGACAGTCCCGTCTTGAGTATGAAACTCAACACACACAGATATCAGGTGCGACAGATATTCGTTCAATCGTTTTGTTGATTAAATTTTTGTTGTTATTATTTTATTGTTACGTTTTATTTCTTGTTGTTTTTATATTGTTTTGTTTTAACATTGCCTAACGCGTATGTTTATAGTGCTCGTGAATACAGTAACACGTTAACGCGCCTTGGTGAAGCTCTCGGGAATGCTGTAGCGGCAGGAGGTGGAAGTCAAGTTAGACGTTGTTCGCCGGAATCTGTACGTTGGTACACGAAGTATAGCTATTTTGTTAAGGCGTCGATGGAACAAGTTTGTCACACTGGACTACTAGACCAGCAAAAACGTGTGCCTGGTTTCATTGAGCACATTTACCAGAAAGGGTCTGTACAACCGAAGAAATACATTTGTGTATTCCGAGCTGAACCCGCACGCTGTTCTACAAACCAGGCACTAAACCCGGTTTATTTAAGAACCAGTGTTTATGCCACAGCGACTTGATGGAGAGTGATTACTTAACTTTATAAATGAACAGTTGGTGGACATTTTAGACGACCTATCGTTGCCTGAATATCTCGCACATGGTTCCAGAATTATTAAGGTGCACCTCCACATATATCGTGCGTGTTCGTCAATGAGTGCCTCACCCAGCTATGTCATGATCGGCAGATTAGGACCACACACTTTGCCACCTCGCTCATCCGATTTTACCCGTTAGACTTCTCTCTGTGGGGGTATGTGGAGGAAAGGGTTTTTAATCGTGATTGTAACAGTGCTCACGAAATGGGCCAAAGGATCGTAGATTTTTTTGACAAACTACGTGCGGACTGTATCGAAGATCCCATGACGATGTCCCGTCTGCATGAGCATATGCATGGGGCATAATTTGAGTCGAATCTCACAAGGCCACGGAGACTGTGTATGTGACTATACTGACATAAGAACTATTAATAATAATAGAACAAACTCCACCAAGACGCCTTCAAGCTCATGATAGTAGCCTACTGTCTGCCTCACTTCTAACGTAAAATTCGGTGATGATTACGTTGTGTCGCGTTCGCACCATGCATACGTTATTGCTGACAGAATCTGAGAATTCGGTTAAAAATGGTGATCTATTGCATTGTATTTGGCTGTACAAACAATTTAAAAACAACGACTCATCTAAGTTTCTTTTGGAGTCCCAGAGGATGACGACAGGTTAGCGATGTTTTAGTATTTTTAAAGATATTTTATGTAAGCACATAGCGCATTTAGAGCTTAGGGCGACGTTGCCGCTGCGTCTCCACCACGTCTTTCTGTGTATTTTCTCTGCAATTTGGCAAAACATTTTGTGATTAATAAATAGCCGTTAGATGCCATTTTACTTTTATTTACAAACATTTTAAGCAAGTTTACCACTACACACTTTAGTGTAGTACTAGTAAGCAGATAAGGTATAGGTGATAGCCCTTTTTTTTTGTTGAGGCGGGAAAAAATGTACCTAACCGCACACCCCGCCGTTCGGGGCAACGAACAGGGTAGTGTGGCGCCCTCACCCACTAAAGAAACCCGCCGTGTGCCGTCTCTCCGCCCTCATTGGCGGGTTACATTCCTTCGGTGGTCCGCCGGCGGCTTACCCTTTCGGGTACCCTCCACTGAGCGACGCACCCGCACTCGGAGCATCGCACCTTCGCGGGAGGCCATAGGTGATAGCCCTAATGATTACCGCAGGGTGATAGCGGGGACTACTGAAGTAATGTAATATGGTTCCGGTGGCCTGCCAATAAAGGCGGAGAGACGGCACACGGCGTGTTTCTTTAGTGGGTGAGGGCCCCACACTGCCCTGTTCATTGCCCCGAACGACGCGGTGTGCGGCTGGGAACACTTTTTCCCGCCTTAGTAAAAAAAAAGGGCGATAGCGGGATCTTGGAGGCTGGAAGGAAAGTTGTAGGTGTTTATAACGGTGGCTTTTGCGTTTACTTAAAAGAGATACGGTTCTATTCGTTTATTTATTCTATGGTACTGAACTGATTGGAATAAGTTCATAACTAAATACATCAGAATTATAGACATACATACACGATGGAAAAAAAAAAAAAATTGTACCCTTGTTAAAATTTCATGAAGTACCTAAATTTTTCATTAACAGGGTATCGAATCCTGTTTTATTCAGCCAATTCGAATGAAAATGGCTATGTAGAGACTAGAACATTGGCAAAATAGTAGGTTAACTTAACTTATTTAAGTTAGGTATTTTAAAACAAGTGTTGTAAATAGGTATCGGTGCGATCGCTAACAGCTGACCGCGCGAGTCGGCGCCCGCACGTCCTTTGACCCGAGGGATTTGTGTTACACTGCTGGTTTTGTTTTAATTAAAGATTTTTTTTTAATGAAATTATCGTTTCGTGTAGCTGTATAAATAACAACATAAACATGATGGGGCGTGAATGCCAATAAAACGTAAAAGAGGCGATTTTTTTCATCGTGATAGATTCTTTTCTAACTCATTATACCTACAAAGGTGTCATTAGTACTATCGTCTATCTTCGTTTTCGGGAGAGCGTTTCCCTGAAATCGATTATAATATTATTATTCATTGGTAATATCTAAATAAAATAAAGATAAAGAAATTACATTGTACATCATTTCTTATCAAGTGTTTCAAGTCGTAGGTTATACGTCAAAAGTTATCTCTGCAACTGCACATCTAGTCCCGATATTGGAAGTAATCATAAGTACCATTTCATGTGGTCATAAATAATTTAATCCACAAAATCTTATGAAGGTACTAGGATGACTGACTTTACCACTGAAGCAATGTTGTTACATTACATAGTTCCAGTGGCCCGCCAACAAAGGCGGAGAGACTGCACACGGCGGGTTTATTTAGTGGGTGGCCCCACACTAACCTGTTCGTTGCCCCGAACGACGGGGCGTGCGGTTTAACATTTTTTCCCGACCAAAAAAAAATAGTTGTTTACTTTTTCTTAAATTAATTTTGATCCCGTTTGGAGTAGGCTTGTAACAATAGTAACAAGTAGGTACTTATTTGAAATCTATAGGCCGTGCGGGGCCAGCTTTAGAATTGTCCCACCCCTCTACCCACGGGAGTCGTAAGAGCCGACTGAGGGAATACCGGGGGAGTGGGCAGCAGTACTCCCTCGAGTATTAACAACATCCACTGCGATTGCCAACCCGCCTGCCAAGCGTGGTGATTACGGCATTATCCCCCATGACGGGACCGCTCGTTGTGGCGTTCTCTTGGGGAGGCCTATGTCCAGCAGTGGACTTTGAAAGGCTGATGGATGGATGGATTTGAATACGGGCAGCAAAGGATAAATATAGGCAGGGCGATGGCGGGACCTTGGAGGCTAGAGGGAAAGTAGGTTTTTATAAGAGCGGCATTTGAGCATTATTCGTTTATTTATTCTAACATACCTACACGATGGAATAAAAAGCATGGCTCTATCCTTGTTAAAATTTCATTTAAGTACTTACAAAAAAAGTGACCAAGTAGTAAGTTCAGTAGGATATAAAAATTTAACAAAAATTGCCCGATACATTAAACACAAAGTGAAAAATGTGAAATCGAAAATAACAGTCAGGAGCAGGATTTGAACCTGCATCTTCTGGATACCGTCCAGATGCTTTACCAATTCAGCCATCCTGACAATTGCTCCTGACTGCTAATTTCGATAACACATCATACTTAACGTCTTTGGGTGACGCCTGCGCCATCTGTCGGACGTATTTTCATACATTATACCGACCAGATAAACTTAATTTTACAATTAAGATTTTTACCTAATAATGACGCAAACCCTATAAATATTTATATATATTTGTAGCATTTGACATGCTTAACACTATACATTAAACACAAAGTGAAAAATGTGAAATCGAAAATAACAGTCAGGAGCAGGATTTGAACCTGCATCTTCTGGATACCGTCCAGATGCTTTACCAATTCAGCCATCCTGACAATTGCTCCTGACTGCTAATTTCGATAACACATCATACTTAACGTCTTTGGGTGACGCCTGCGCCATCTGTCGGACGTATTTTCATACATTATACCGACCAGATAAACTTAATTTTACAATTAAGATTTTTACCTAATAATGACGCAAACCCTATAAATATTTATATATATTTGTAGCATTTGACATGCTTAGCACTATACATTAAACACAAAGTGAAAAATGTGAAATCGAAAATAACAGTCAGGAGCAGGATTTGAACCTGCATCTTCTGGATACCGTCCAGATGCTTTACCAATTCAGCCATCCTGACAATTGCTCCTGACTGCTAATTTCGATAACACATCATACTTAACGTCTTTGGGTGACGCCTGCGCCATCTGTCGGACGTATTTTCATACATTATACCGACCAGATAAACTTAATTTTACAATTAAGATTTTTACCTAATAATGACGCAAACCCTATAAATATTTATATATATTTGTAGCATTTGACATGCTTAGCACTATACATTAAACACAAAGTGAAAAATGTGAAATCGAAAATAACAGTCAGGAGCAGGATTTGAACCTGCATCTTCTGGATACCGTCCAGATGCTTTACCAATTCAGCCATCCTGACAATTGCTCCTGACTGCTAATTTCGATAACACATCATACTTAACGTCTTTGGGTGACGCCTGCGCCATCTGTCGGACGTATTTTCATACATTATACCGACCAGATAAACTTAATTTTACAATTAAGATTTTTACCTAATAATGACGCAAACCCTATAAATATTTATATATATTTGTAGCATTTGACATGCTTAGCACTATACATTAAACACAAAGTGAAAAATGTGAAATCGAAAATAACAATCAGGAGCAGGATTTGAACCTGCATCTTCTGGATACCGTCCAGATGCTTTACCAATTCAGCCATCCTGACAATTGCTCCTGACTGCTAATTTCGATAACACATCATACTTAACGTCTTTGGGTGACGCCTGCGCCATCTGTCGGACGTATTTTCATACATTATACCGACCAGATAAACTTAATTTTACAATTAAGATTTTTACCTAATAATGACGCAAACCCTATAATCACATCTTCTGGATACCAGGTTCAAATCCTGCTCCTGACTGTTATTTTCGATTTCACATTTTTCACTTTGTGTTTAATGTATAGTGCTAAGCATGTCAAATGCTACAAATATATATAAATATTTATAGGGTTTGCGTCATTATTAGGTAAAAATCTTAATTGTAAAATTAAGTTTATCTGGTCGGTATAATGTATGAAAATACGTCCGACAGATGGCGCAGGCGTCACCCAAAGACGTTAAGTATGATGTGTTATCGAAATTAGCAGTCAGGAGCAATTGTCAGGATGGCTGAATTGGTAAAGCATCTGGACGGTATCCAGAAGATGCAGGTTCAAATCCTGCTCCTGACTGTTATTTTCGATTTCACATTTTTCACTTTGTGTTTAATGTATAGTGCTAAGCATGTCAAATGCTACAAATATATATAAATATTTATAGGGTTTGCGTCATTATTAGGTAAAAATCTTAATTGTAAAATTAAGTTTATCTGGTCGGTATAATGTATGAAAATACGTCCGACAGATGGCGCAGGCGTCACCCAAAGACGTTAAGTATGATGTGTTATCGAAATTAGCAGTCAGGAGCAATTGTCAGGATGGCTGAATTGGTAAAGCATCTGGACGGTATCCAGAAGATGCAGGTTCAAATCCTGCTCCTGACTGTTATTTTCGATTTCACATTTTTCACTTTGTGTTTAATGTATAGTGCTAAGCATGTCAAATGCTACAAATATATATAAATATTTATAGGGTTTGCGTCATTATTAGGTAAAAATCTTAATTGTAAAATTAAGTTTATCTGTTCGGTATAATGTATGAAAATACGTCCGACAGATGGCGCAGGCGTCACCCAAAGACGTTAAGTATGATGTGTTATCGAAATTAGCAGTCAGGAGCAATTGTCAGGATGGCTGAATTGGTAAAGCATCTGGACGGTATCCAGAAGATGCAGGTTCAAATCCTGCTCCTGACTGTTATTTTCGATTTCACATTTTTCACTTTGTGTTTAATGTATAGTGCTAAGCATGTCAAATGCTACAAATATATATAAATAAAAATTGCCCGGTAGACGTCAGTAGGCTCGCCCCCTATTACGTGGGACTTAAACATAGTTGGCGAGTCGTGGGTGTGTAATACACCTCTGCCTACCCCTTCCCGAAATAAAGGCGTGATGCTGTTTTTTTTTTAAATTGAACAAGACATCTATTTACAGAAAGAAAGCTTTTGAAGATGACCTCAGCCATTATCTTGGTGACGATTGGCGGTCTGTACCTAAGTCAATAGCTTTAGACAACTACATAGAGCATTTACAAGAGCTTGAACGATCTAATCCGCAACTGTTGCTGGCTTATGTATATCATTTATATTTGGGCCTGTTGAGCGGTGGGCAGATACTTGCCAAGAAAAGGAAGATGTTTGGTGATAGTAAGTATTAAAGTCTGAAAATGAAGTTTAGTATCTCGGGCGATGGATTTGTCTAGAATATTTGGTCGCACTGCTGTGCTGTAGCAATGTGTTGCTCGCACCATTTTGATAATACAATAATTGAATTTTGTATCTTTTATAAACAAAATCTTTTACTTAAGTACAAATTGGTGAAAACGAAGATCTGTTAAATATCATGATTTTACACAACACAACCTAATGATGAGTATTTTTACTAAATACGAGTATTGTTCAAATGTTTAGTCCCAGTTTTTGTTTATTTGTTTGTTACGCTTTTACGCCGTTTCTACAGAACCAATCATCATGAAATTTTGCATACTTATTGTCTGGAGGTCAGATAGACCATGATAGTACACAAGACAAACTGAAAAAATGAGAACAGTCCATTGATCTATAAATTAAGGATACACAATTATTGTTTATAGAAATCGTGGCAAAAGTTGTATATAGATACAGGGTAATTTTTAACCAGTGCGCAAACTTTGAGAAAATAATCTTAAGCAAATTTTAATAAACACGTAATTTTTATTTTCTGTCTTAGTACTAAAAAATAAAGTTTTCGCTAATGAAAGGTGTTGTTACTTTTGAAATAAATTTTATGGTCACATGATGGGCTCGCTTTTGTAGATACTTTCGTGGACGCTCGTTCAATGCGCCGACGTGTAGTATCTATGCGGGTTACTAACCGCTAATTTGATCAGGTTCGAACTAAACTTTTTAAGTTTAGGTCGTGACCTGAAGTTATTTTTAAGAGTAGTTCCAATTTTTCCTTCATACTTTCATGGGCTTAGGACCATCAAAATGCAGAAACTAAAGTTTTGAGCTGCTCGTAAAATTGGTGTCCATATTTTACTGATTTCAAGTCGGAAAAAAAATACAAAATACGGATTTAACAATTAATGGAAATGTGTTCTATTACTGATATAGAACCACCAAAAAAAATTGTGCACTGGTTAAAAAATTACCCTGTATATAATCTTGCTTAAATGTATACTTAGCATTAATTTCGTATTAATTTTATAAAACAGTAACAACTTCTAACAGCGTGCGTTAGTGTAATGACACTATTCAGAAAGAATGAGAGAAAAAGAGAAAGTCAATGAGTTTTTCAAATGAGGGTTTTATTATTAGGCATGTTGATACGTTGCGGACATTGCGGCTGCTCGCGCGTCGCACTGAACGTAATGAGTGCAGGAAAGCGTAATCTGCACTCATTTATAGTGGACACTTTTAGTGCCTCATTATGGATCTCCTCTTTTTTTTTTTTTTTTTTTTCTTTTTATACATCAACAGTCAGTTTGATTACCTGTACATTTGTTTTTACAGATTCCAAACAAATATCATACACGGACAAAGTGACAGACTTCACTGGCACAGACATTGGTCAACTGAAACAGGAATTCAAGCGGGCCATGAACGAAATAGCAAATACAATGTCAGAGGAACAGAAACAAATGTTTATCGAAGAGAGTAATAACGTTTTTATAATGAATAACCTTATTGTGAACTCAGTTGGGGGCCAAAGTAAGGTCTTATATGGATTATTGTATAAGTTTTCAGCTGTTGCTTTCATTGTCATTGGCGTAGTCTTAGCGTATAAGATGCACAAGTGATTTGCTAAAATATTGTTTCTAGTATTTCTAGTGGTAGAACCTTGGTTATCCCAGCACTAATGGGCCAGCTCGATCGGGGAAGTACTATGCTAACAAAAGATCAGCGTGAAACAACGGTAGTTACTCCTACCGTATGGTGAGTGAGAGCGCTGGAGGCTCAAACCCTCCCTATCCTCTACTTATTATTCTTCCTAGCCTCTCCTTAGTATGCTAGCTATTATCTTCTTAATATATTTCCTATCCCTTTCCTTGGAGATAGTTATGCGCGAGTGATGCCTCTGCCCCCCTAGCCAAGTGGCATAAACCCTAGTAAAATAGTATAGTAAACGTATGAGATTGACAGAAGGTTACGATAACGTAGGCGCAACCGATTCAATCCCATACTTTGATTATTCTATTCTATGCTATAAGGTTTACGCCACTTGGCTAAGGGGCTGTGTTGCTAGCGTCTATAGGCTGTGGTGTAATGATTAAATTTGAATAAAATGAACAGAAATCACTCAAGATTGAAGCCTAAATAATGTCTCTATAACTACCTTACCTACATTTTATTGTATTGTACTATAGCAAATAATGAAATATCAGGCTGTTTCTAATTGGAGTATATTATCGTCTTACGATGCTTTAGTTGATCTCAAGTGCTACCGTTCCAGACCACAACTGTAGAATTACTGATGGTATGAGAATAATTTTAATATTCAAACGTAATCATCTTCAATATAGGTATAATAAATATTATAGATCGCAAACGTGCAGCAGATTTGTTATCAGAAGTAAACCTGCAAATTTTCGAATTGATAATTTTCTCAATACATTATCCAATCAAGTTTTGAACCCCTTTTAGAGGTTGAATTTTTGAAAATCTTTATGCGATGCCTACGTAAAAATAACTATCTGTGTGCGAAATGTCATCTCAATCCATTCAACGGTAAACCGTTTCCGTGACTGATCTATCAACGCATAGCTTAAAAGCTATGCGTTGATAGATCAGTCAGTCTGTTTACTTTTATATTATAAGATATTGTGCAATTATTTCGTAGATTATTTTAAACTAGAAGACTGTGATTACTTCTTTATGTGAGACTAAATAACCCTGTTAAGCAATTGGTATTAGTAATAATGTTTTGTTGCTTTATCATTGACAATGTTTAATTAGTTTGTAGGTACTAGTTTTGTTCAACATTTTATAATAAATGAAAACTATATATTACTTATATTGTTTTATTTCAACACCATCACCAACCATTCATGACACGTAGCCGTTAAAATAATTAGAATCTAATTACGGCCCTGTCTATTTATTATGGTTAAGGGTGTAGTTTATAGTCGGCTTATTTACGAAATGATTGTAAAAATTTAAATAACTAGCTGTTTCCCGCGGCTTCGCTCGCGCAAATAAATGAATATTGAAATGGAAACGATTTTGTTAAAAAATACTGTCTCTAAATGAAATTAAACTATTAGCATTCATCAAAATTTTAGGTTTAATTCCTATAGTAAGTACCTCTTTGTAAACGAAGTTTGCAGTGTTTCCTTTTGATTCTGAAACTCATTTTGGAGCATGCAACATAAATCTCTCCGTGTGATAAGCAGTCCTTACTTAAATCGATGCCAGTCATTTTCAGTGACTGGCCTAGGGACTTGATAATTATTGTTATGACAAAGCACATATTAAGAGGGTTTCTGTATTCTTTTATATTATTTTAATTTATTCAGGATACTCTGATAGAATTAAACGATATTCGTGGAATGAAAACATTTCCTTTACCACGTTCGGTAATTACGGTGGCTCCTACGACTATAAAGAGCTGTGATTTGTAACTTTGTTTCTTTGCATAATTTAGGTGATTAAGATTTCTTAATAACATTACTGGTGATCCAAATTTAAAAGTGAGTTTCCAGTGAGAAACCCAGTCGCTAACGAAATACCAGGCGCTTCTTTTTTTAAATTAAAGTGCGTTACAATTTACGTATTCCTAACTCATTGTGTTCTACAAAACAGATGCATTATTTTCGTAAAGTATTTTGATCTGTATTTGACATGCTCAGCTAGGTACTTTTAATAACAAATCATTAATTGAAAGTGGAAAAAGAGAACTACTACGAGCGCGATTCCCTTCCAGGTCGCAGGTTCGAATCTGGGGAAGTGATTTAGAGCGTTAAGCCATCGCAGTCACAGATGACAACTCCCAATCTCCACCTCCTAATGATTTTTTTTTTCTTTTAGATATATATACGTTTCGCAAAGTATCATAGAATCATACTTCAAAATGCTGAATCCTTCCACGCAAGCAATCGCCGTTTCGATCGTCTTTCTGGATAATTTTCTTCGTACCTACAAACGGCTGCTTTGTGAACATCCGGGTGGTTATCTGAAGATGGTTTTGTTGATAATTAATTACTAAAGCTCTGTGAACTCTGTTTTTTGATCTGTGTCTTTCCAGTCCATCCATCCATCAGCCTTTTAAAGTCCACTGCTGGACATAGGCCTCCCCAAGAATGGGGGATATTACCGTAATCGCCACGCTTGGCAGGCGGGTTGGCGATCGCAGTGGATGTTGTTAATACTCGAAGGTGTGCTGCTGCCCACTATATTCCCTCAGTCGGCTCTTACGACTCCCATGGGTGGAGAGGGGTAGGACAATTCTAAAGCCGGCCCCACACGGCTGCTTTCCAGTAGCATTTGTTAATCTGGTGCGAAATTTTGTATGATTCTCCTTAAAAATATAAGAGATGTTTGATTGAAGCTAGGATGGAACCGTGTGGGGCCGGCTTTAGAATTGTCCCACCCCTCTCCACCCATGGGAATCGTAAGAGCTGACTGAGGGAAGACCGGGGGAGTAGGCAGCAGCACTCCCTCGAGTGTTAACAACATCCACTGCGATCGCCAACCTGCCTGCTAAGCGTGGCTATTACGGTATTATCCCCCCATATGAGCGCACAGGACCGCTCGTTGTGGCGTTCTCTTGGGGAGGCCTATGTCCAGCAGTGGACGTCGAAAGGCTGATGGATGGAGGATGGAACATATCCATACTAAGGCAAATATACATCAAAATATCATTGGAATTGGTTTTTTATTGAACTAAACCAAAGCCTTTTTACGGGTACAGTCACTGAAAATGACTGGCATTGATTTAAGTAAGGCCTGCTTTTCACACGGAGAGATTTATGTTGCATGCTCCAGAGTGAGTTTCAGACGCAAAAGGAAACACTGCAAACGTCGTTTACAAAGAGGTACTTATTATAGTAATTAAACCTTTTTTTTTTGTTAAGGTGGGAAAGAATGTTCCTAATCGCACACTCCGTCGTTCGTGGCAACGAACAGGGTAGTGTGGGGCCCTCACCCACTAAAGAAACCCGCCGTGTGCCGTCTCTCCGCCTTTATTGGCAAGCCACTGGAACTATGTTACATTCCTTCAGTGGTATAGTAATTAAACCTAACATTTTGATGAATACTAATAGTTTAATTTCATTTAGAGACAGTAGTTTTTAACAAAATCGTTCCTGTTTCAATATTAATTTATATGCGCGAGCGAAGCCGCGGGAAACAGCTAGTAATTAAATAAACAAACATCGTGTAAGCAAATCAAATTGTAATCAATTTGCAGTGAATAATAATGAATTAGCAGCGGAAAAAAACAGTATTCGCATGCGTGTGGTACAGTCGTCTTCCCTCACGTGTCTGCCCGTTCGTTTGGGTAAGCACACTTAGGCATATTTCCCCACCTACACCGCGCCGTACCACGCTGCACTACCAAAAAAATAAGTTTCAAGCTTCTAGCTCTAAGAATGACGCTAGTTCTATACAATTTATCATCCCCTCCTTTCAACCCCTTATAACCCTTTTTTCGCATTAAAAAGTATGCACTTTCTCAGGCTCTAGACTCTCTGTGTACCAAATTTCATTTAAATCGGTCCTGTAGTTTTGGCGTGAATGCGCGACAAGAGTTACTTTCGCATTTATAATATTAGTATGGATTATATTTTCGTGTCTAAAAATAAAAAAATGTAGTACGATTTCCGTACTTTTTATTATTAGCTGACTGACTGAGTTTTACGTACCTATTTAAATAATATATTTTTAGTTCCTATAACACAAAGTTTCGCCATGTAGTGTCGAGTACTCAGACGTTCTTAGTCTGAGGTCGAGTAGAATATTAAATATGGAGACGCCGAGCTAAGAGGATTTTCTAAAACTATTCTAATAAATTGTCCATAAAATTACTTATTAATAAAATGTGATGCCATTCACAGCACCAGAACGTCTATCCAAGTAGTTTTAACACGATAAAACAACACTTCATCCTTTTCATCGTATTACCATGAAAATGGGAATGTTGTCAGGGAGCTGTGACTTAAGCCACGCCTATTGCGATGACGTCAGGACCTAGTTAAATCACAGTGCACAGTTGCTTGGGCCCTCTCCTCAGTATTTGCTCCGAGGACAGTTAAGATAATCGTAGCCGTACGCCGCCATTGTCCTTTAGCCTCCAATAGAAACGTACCTGTTTGTCTAGCTTTTCCGACGCCGTGTTTATTCTATATATCGACCCTATAGGGGAAAATTATTCACAAATACTTAAAGTAATATTTATTTATTAATTTAGATAGGTATTCTTTAATAGTAACAGCTCGACTATTTAACAATGTTATCCTTAGGACTACACTACTTTAAATAATTGAATTAATATATCATAATCATCTACACAATAATAAAGGCTAACGATTATTAAAAACCACAGTCACTAATTAATCACTTAAATAATTCTTATTACTATATTTTACAAAAGTAGTCATATTTTCTTAAGTGGAGATTTTTAGTACCTATCATCCAAATGGCGGCGACGTGGTTCACCACCCGTCATTTCTCGTTTTTTCGTCCCCACGGTGGTGAAAAGTGGGCATCAGAAGGGCGTTTCAGAATATCTGGCAATCAGTTGTCAACAGAAGTAGGTAGACCTACCTCTCTTAAGCCTTTTATTGAGAGACCAATGTTTGAGCCCGTCACCTAGATTTTCTGTGTTGTAAAACAATGTTTCGAATTTTTTTAGATCATGAAATTTGGCACCAATACTTCTTGTAGATTATTGTACTATACATTTATTTTATAATAGTCATTATTCTACTCATATCATCTGAAGGATGGTAACGTTGGTGGTTCCATTGCCATGTCAATCAGGTCGTCGATGTCGTCAGAGTTGAAGAAGGATAGTTCCAACTGTAAATAATTATAATTTAATATTACACACAAATATAAGCATTATATTGAACTAGGTTGTAGAAATAATATAATACCAGTCGCTGTCTCAGCGCAGGGGCGGCAGGCGAGCCGTCCCTCGGCACACTCGCAGGTGTAGTATACATACACAAGTGGTACAGAAACATGTATACAGTTGCTCACACGTGCCAGTCGCTGTGTCTCGGCGCAGGGGCGGCAGGCGACGCGTCCTTCCGGCACACTCGCAGGTGTAGTATACATACACAAGTGGTACAGGAACGTGTATACAGTTGCTCACACGTACCAGTCGCTGTGTTTCGGCGCAGGGGCGGCAGGCGAGGCGTCCCTCGGCACACTCGCAGGTGTAGTATACATACACAAGTGGTACAGGAACATGTATACAGTTGCTCACACGTACCAGTCGCTGTGTCTCGGCGCAGGGGCGGCAGGCGAGGCGTCCCTCGGCACACTCGCAGGTGTAGTATACATACACAAGTGGTACAGGAACATGTATACAGTTGCTCACACGTACCAGTCGCTGTGTCTCGGCGCAGGGGCGGCAGGCGAGGCGTCCCTCGGCACACTCGCAGGTGTAGTATACATACACAAGTGGTACAGGAACATGTATACAGTTGCTCACACGTACCAGTCGCTGTGTTACGGCGCAGGGGCGGCAGGCGAGGCGTCCCTCGGCACACTCGCAGGTGTAGTATACATACACAAGTGGTACAGGAACATGTATACAGTTGCTCACACGTACCAGTCGCTGTGTCTCGGCGCAGGGGCGGCAGGCGAGGCGTCCCTCGGCACACTCGCAGGTGTAGTATACATACACAAGTGGTACAGGAACATGTATACAGCTGCTCACACGTACCAGTCGCTGTGTCTCGGCGCAGGGGCGGCAGGCGAGGCGTCCCTCGGCACACTCGCAGGTGTAGTATACATACACAAGTGGTACAGGAACATGTATACAGTTGCTCACACGTACCAGTCGCTGTGTCTCGGCGCAGGGGCGGCAGGCGAGGCGTCCCTCGGCACACTCGCAGGTGTAGTATACATACACAAGTGGTACAGGAACATGTATACAGTTGCTCACACGTACCAGTCGCTGTGTTACGGCGCAGGGGCGGCAGGCGAGGCGTCCCTCGGCACACTCGCAGGTGTAGTATACATACACAAGTGGTACAGGAACATGTATACAGTTGCTCACACGTACCAGTCGCTGTGTCTCGGCGCAGGGGCGGCAGGCGAGGCGTCCCTCGGCACACTCGCAGGTGTAGTATACATACACAAGTGGTACAGGAACATGTATACAGTTGCTCACACGTACCAGTCGCTGTGTCTCGGCGCAGGGGCGGCAGGCGAGGCGTCCCTCGGCACAACATGTATACAGTTGCTCACACGTACCAGTCGCTGTGTCTCGGCGCAGGGGCGGCAGGCGAGGCGTCCCTCGGCACACCCGCAGGTGTAGTATACATACACAAGTGGTACAGGAACATGTATACAGTTGCTCACACGTACCAGTCGCTGTGTCTCGGCGCAGGGGCGGCAGGCGAGGCTTCCCTCGGCACACCCGCAGGTGTAGTATACATACACAAGTGGTACAGGAACATGTATACAGTTGCTCACACGTACCAGTCGCTGTGTCTCGGCGCAGGGGCGGCAGGCGAGGCGTCCCTCGGCACACTCGCAGGTGTAGTATACATACACAAGTGGTACAGGAACATGTATACAGTTGCTCACACGTACCAGTCGCTGTGTCTCGGCGCAGGGGCGGCAGGCGAGGCGTCCCTCGGCACACTCGCAGGTGTAGTATGCATACACAAGTGGTACAGGAACATGTATACAGTTGCTCACACGTACCAGTCGCTGTGTCTCGGCGCAGGGGCGGCAGGCGAGGCGTCCCTCGGCACACTCGCAGGTGTAGTATACATACACAAGTGGTACAGGAACATGTATACAGTTGCTCACACGTACCAGTCGCTGTGTCTCGGCGCAGGGGCGGCAAGCGAGGAACATGTATACAGTTGCTCACACGTACCAGTCGCTGTGTCTCGGCGCAGGGGCGGCAGGCGAGGCGTCCCTCGGCACACCCGCAGGTGTAGTATACATACACAAGTGGTACAGGAACATGTATACAGTTGCTCACACGTACCAGTCGCTGTGTCTCGGCGCAGGGGCGGCAGGCGAGGCGTCCCTCGGCACACTCGCAGGTGTAGTATACATACACAAGTGGTACAGGAACATGTATACAGTTGCTCACACGTACCAGTCGCTGTGTCTCGGCGCAGGGGCGGCAGGCGAGGCGTCCCTCGGCACACTCGCAGGTGTAGTATACATACACAAGTGGTACAGGAACATGTATACAGTTGCTCACACGTACCAGTCGCTGTGTCTCGGCGCAGGGGCGGCAGGCGAGGCGTCCCTCGGCACACTCGCAGGTGTAGTATACATACACAAGTGGTACAGGAACATGTATACAGTTGCTCACACGTACCAGTCGCTGTGTTACGGCGCAGGGGCGGCAGGCGAGGCGTCCCTCGGCACACTCGCAGGTGTAGTATACATACACAAGTGGTACAGGAACATGTATACAGTTGCTCACACGTACCAGTCGCTGTGTCTCGGCGCAGGGGCGGCAGGCGAGGCGTCCCTCGGCACACTCGCAGGTGTAGTATACATACACAAGTGGTACAGGAACATGTATACAGTTGCTCACACGTACCAGTCGCTGTGTCTCGGCGCAGGGGCGGCAGGCGAGGCGTCCCTCGGCACACTCGCAGGTGTAGTATACATACACAAGTGGTACAGGAACATGTATACAGTTGCTCACACGTACCAGTCGCTGTGTCTCGGCGCAGGGGCGGCAGGCGAGGAACATGTATACAGTTGCTCACACGTACCAGTCGCTGAGTCTCGGCGCAGGGGCGGCAGGCGAGGCGTCCCTCGGCACACCCGCAGGTGTAGTATACATACACAAGTGGTACAGGAACATGTATACAGTTGCTCACACGTACCAGTCGCTGTGTCTCGGCGCAGGGGCGGCAGGCGAGGCGTCCCTCGGCACACTCGCAGGTGTAGTATACATACACAAGTGGTACAGGAACATGTATACAGTTGCTCACACGTACCAGTCGCTGTGTCTCGGCGCAGGGGCGGCAGGCGAGGCGTCCCTCGGCACACTCGCAGCGCGGCGGCGCGGTGCAGCGCGGCGCGGCGCCGGCCCGCGCGCCCAGCACACTCGACAGGCGCCGCGCCGTGGCCCGCTCGCCGCGCAATTTGGCTCCCGCGAATAACGTCCCTGCCGACACACCCCTACCTCAATATGTGCACACGTGCGACGGACTTGTACCTTCACTTTCCGTCACAGACATCTGACGATCTACACACAATTATTCCAAGTCCAGGTGTATTTACAAAACTCGGGTCGAAGGACCAGAAAGGTTAATTTGAATCTCACTAAATCGTATCGACATCGCATCGAGTTATTGTGATTGGTTGAGTGATCACTGTGATTGGCTGAGGGATTATGACGACATCACGCGTCAGCTTCTCTACCAATCACAAGCGAGACGATGCGATGTCGACACGATTTAATCAGTAACATTCTACGGGCCCAGGACAGGAATCGGATGTTCCAAGTAAAGTGAACTGTAACTATTTGGTGCTGCTGAGAAATTAAATAAAAACCACATTTCTGTACCCAAAAGGCAACTGCACAACGGTTTCACAGTCTAAGAACCATACAGTCAGTCTCGCTCCTTTGATGTTGTCGAAAAAGCCGAATCCGTCTAGACATTCGTCACTACGAATAAATGTGCTAGGGTTGTCACATTGGCAGTAAATGAAAACATATATTAATAAAACTATATTTTTTATATTCTTTTTTTATACATACATACATAGCATCACGCCTATATTCCCCGAAGGGGTAGGCAGAGGTGTATTACACACCCACGGTTCGCCAGCTATGTTTAAGTCCCACGTAATAGGGGGCGAGAGCCTGTTGCCGTCTACCGGGCACATTTCCAAACTCCGAGCTGCTGCTGAGAATTTTTCTTTTTACGAAAAAGCTCAATAACACTGCCCGACCCGGGGATCAAACCTGAGACCTCATGATCAGCAGTCGCTTACACTACCGCTGCACCACAGAGGCAGTTCTTTTTTTATTACACATTTAAACAAATTAAGACATTTTGATCTATATTTTTAGCACTTGACATGCTCAGTTACTTTTGGAGTACAAATTATTATTTGTGAATGAGGAAAAAGTGAACTTTAGTACGAGCGGGAATCGAACCTGTGTCCCTTCCTATCCGGGAAAGTGGTCTAATCCACTGAGCTATAATTAAGTAAAGTTAAATAAAATGGCATTGCTCAGCTGCCATACATTGTTCATCTAAATACCAACGGCCACAAAAAATATTTAGATATTTTTATATATATTTTTAGCATTTGACATGCTTAGCCATATACATTAAACACAAAGTGTGAAAATAACAGTCACGAGCAGGATTCACACTTCACAAAAAAAATGTTTTTGTGTGGTTAATAACGACTACATTCGATCGAAATTAAGTTATAGTCACGGACACTTCCAAAAACTGCGTAATAACCAAAGTAGTTACCCATTTTGAGGTTATAATTTGCTTTAAGTAGGTACATATACATACTACATCCATCCATCCATCCATCCATCAGCCTTTCAACGTCCACTGCTGGACATAGGCCTCCCCAAGAGAACGCCACAACGAGCGGTCCTGTGCTGACCGCATCCAACGGCTCCCCGCGGCTTTGACCAGATCGTCGGTCCACCTTGTGGGGGGCCGTCCTACGCTGCGCCGTCCGATACGTGGTCGCCACTCGAGAACCTTTCTTCCCCAACGGTTGTCGGTTCGTCGAGCGATGTGGCCTGCCCATTGCCACTTCAGCATGGCAGCCCGACGGGCTATGTCGGTCACTCTCGTTCTCCTACGGATCTCCGTATTACGGATTCGATCACGTAGGGAAATACCAAGCATAGCCCGCTCCATGGCCCGCTGAGCGACTTTAAGCCATGAAACGAGGCCAACATTCAGAGACCACATCTCTGTTCCGTATGTCATCACTGGCAACACACACTGGTCGTAGACCTTCGTTTTCAGACACTGCTGAATATTGGACGAGAAGATCTTCCTTAGCTTCCCGAACGCTGCCCAGCCGAGTTGGATTCGTCGATTGACTTCTTTCTAGAAGTTGTGCCTACCCAACTGGACCGTTTGTCCCAGGTAGACATAATGGTCGACAACTTCGAGAAGCGCACTCCCGACTAGGACCGGTGCTGAAATGACATGGACATTAGACATGACTTTCGTCTTGTCCATGTTGAGACCCACTAGTCGGGAAACCCTGCTGAGATCATTGAGCATGGTGCCAAGGTCCTCCAGCGATTCTGCCATGACTACAATGTCGTCGGCAAATCGAAGGTGAGTGATGCATTCGCTATTGATGTTGATGCCGAATCCGGTCCAGTTCAAGAGCTTGAAGACATCTTCCAATGCAGCGGTGAAGAGTTTCGGGGACATAACGTCGAATCAAAGGCTTTCTCATAGTCCACAAACGCCAGACACAGAGGCCGATTATATTCCTCGGTTTTCTGTATAATCTGGCGTAGCGTGTGGATGTGGTCTATGGTACTATAGCCTTTTCGGAAACCGGCTTGTTCGGGAGGCTGGAAGTCGTCAAGCCTGCGCGTGAGTCGATTTGTAATGACCCTCGAAAACAACTTATAGACGTGGCTCAAGAGCGAGATGGGTCTATAGTTCTTCAAGAGGGTTCTGTCACCTTTCTTGAAGAACAGCACCACCACGCTTCTGGTCCACGACTCTGGAACGTCGCCCCCGAGAACGACGGAATTGAACAGCCTCTGAAGAGCTTTTAAGACCGGCTTTCCGCCAGCTCTCAGAAGCTCCGTGGTGATTCCGTCGTCTCCCGGTGCCTTTCCGTTCTTTAGTTGTCTGAGAGCCATTCTGATCTCGTACAGGCTGACGTCCGCGATATCTTCGGTAAAGTGCCGAGTTAGCTTGGATCTGGGATCTTGGACCAAGCCGACAACAGGACTCTGGGATCTGTACAACTGTCCATAGAACTGGTGGACCTCTCTCAAGATCTCATCTCGGGATGAAATGACAGTGCCGTCGTTTGTCCTCAGCTTAGTCAACTGGCTTTGGCCGATAGACAGATCTCTTGCGAACACTTTCGAGCCTTGGTTCCGCTCTATCGCCTCTTTAATGCGGATAGCATTAAATTGGCGGATATCATGTCGCACGGCCTTGGAGATCTGTCTGTTTAACCGCCTCAGGCAGGACCAATCGGCTGAAGACTGGACTGTCATTTCTTTTCTCCTTTCCATGAGCTTGAGAGTATGGTCCGAGAGTTCACGAGTCCTACTAACGCGACGGGCCTTGAAGTAGGTAGACCCGACCGCTTGGACAGTTTGCACGAACCTGCTGTTCAAATCGCTCGCTGATTCGCACTCATCTAGACATTGGAAGCGATTTTGTAGTTGAAAGTTCTCGGGGTTCTGGTATTGGGCAGGTGTTGGTCGGAGCGTAGACTTCATCAAGCGTGACCTCTCGACTTTCGTGCCAATATTCAAGATGCCCCTGACTAGTCGGTGATCACTCCCAGTTTTAATCCTGCTGATCACTGAGACATCATTGAATATGTGTCGTTTGTCCGACAAGATGAAGTCTTATCTCGTTTTTTACTGAACCATCAGGGCTGATCCAGGTCCATTTCCGCTGGGGCTGTTTCCTGAAGAAGGAATTCATCATATAAAGGCCTTCCTTCTCCAGAAAATCAGCCAGCATCTGGCCTCTGTGATGCCTCTGCCCGAAACCATAGTGCCCCACTTTCAGCTCATCGTCTGTCCTTTTGCCTAGTTTCGCGTTAAAGTCTCCCATAACCACCGTGAAGTAGGTTTTAGACGAGTGGATGGCCTTCGAGATATCCTCATATAGGGCCTCTACCTCGTCGTCGGAGTGTGTCGAGGTCGGTGCGTAAACCTGTATGACCTTCAACGAATACCTTTTGGTTATTCTGAGTATAAGGTACGCTACCCTACTCGACACACTCTCAATCCTCTCCACGTTGCCTACAAGAGACCTGCGAACGATAAACCCGACACCTCCTTGGGACTGGTGGTCGCCCTCCCGGTGGAAGAGCAAGTTCCCGGACTGGAGGATTGTCGTGCCCTCACCCTCTCTTCGGACTTCTGACAACCCTATAATGTCCCAGCGGATCTTGCTCAATTCCTCTTCCAGCTCGGTGATTCTCTCGTCGGTCCGAAGTGTCCGAACGTTGTGCGTTACCAGGGCCAGAGGTCGTTGTTTGTGGTAGCCTTTCCGCGACCGGAGATTCTTCGCACCCCCTGCTCCGCCGTTACCGGGCCTGCTACCGTTAGGCCACGGAATAGCGGAGCTACCGTGACTGGGGGCCAATTTTTGTTGCGTGCTTATCATGGGGGATAATGCCGTAATCGCCACGCTTGGCAGGCGGGTTGGCGATCGCAGTGGATGTTGTTAATACTCGAGGGAGTGCTGCTGCCCACTCCCCCGGTATTCCCTCAGTCGGCTCTTACGAATCCCGTGGGTAGAGAGGGGTGGGACAATTCTAAAGCCGGCCCCACACGGCCAATACATACTACATAGCTACATAGCATGGCGTAATGTGTTTATAAGTATTTTAGCGCTGTTTGTAGTATGGCCTAGAGCGTTGCATTCGAGTAATCTTTGCAATATGACAACATTTAATTATTGCACATATTTGATGGGATTGCGGCGTTTTATAGCAGTGTGCCCATTGTCACCTTCCACCTCCATTATCAGACCCTGGATACTATCTAGCGACAAAGTACTCGTCAAGAGAATCAAACGAGGCCAAACTCGGTGGGTTTGCATCGTTTCATTACAGAGTTATTGTGGCCACCTTCCAGCTCTATAATCAGACCCTAGATACCACTAAAGGTGGGTTATAAATAACGTCACGACGATAAAGTCACTGCGATCAGTCGTTAAAATATGTCGCTGTTACTTAGCGCGAAGTAACAACGTTCCAAAATCACGTATATTGTTCCTACGTTCCCCAAGAACTTCAGTAGTATAAATACCAATAGTTGTCTTTGTCACTCACATCACGACAATACGTAACATGGAACGACCGAACGACCCATGGAACGACGAACGACCTTGTAACGAACACGAACGAAACTGCCCGAAGGGCCAATGCAAAAGTATCGGTGCCAGGAATAGTACGTAGTAACCAGAAAGTGACAGGTGTGACCGAGTAATCGACGTGACAAAATCACGTTGAATTGTCACTGTGACTTTATTGTCACAGGAACGACAGTCACGACGATCGAAAAATGACGCTTTTCCCTAAGTCTAGATACCACCTAAAGACAAAGTACTCATCAAGACGAATCAAACTAGTCCAAACTCGATGGGGTTGCATCGTTTCATTACAGAGTTATTGTGGCCACCTTTCGGCTCTATCATCAGAACCTGGATACCATCTAGAGACAAAGTACTCGTCAAGACGAATCATACGAGCCCAAACTCGATGGGGTTACGTCGCTTTATAACGGAGTTCCTATAGCCACCTTCCAGCTCGATCATCAGACCCTAGATACCATCTAGATACAAAGTATTCGTCAAGACGAATCATACGAGCCCAAACTCCATGGGGTTATGTCGTTGTATATTGGAGTTCCTATGGCCACCTTCTAGTTTCATCATCAGACCATGGATACCATCTAGATATAAAACACTCATCAAGACGAATCATACGAGCCCAAACTCAATGGGGTTATGTCGTTTTATATTGGAGTTCCTATGGCCACCTTTGGCTCCATCATCAGACCTGGGACACCATCTAAAGACAAAGTACTCGTCAAGACGAATCAAACGAGTCTAAACTCGATGAGGTTGCGCCGTTTCATTATAGAGTTTCTATGGTCACCTAGTTCTATCATCAGATCAGCTCTATGTCATCATAATATTGCATAGTAACGCAATATACACATGCCTGTAAAATTTCAGCTCGATCGAAAACCGGAAAGTGTCAAATTTAATTTGCAAAATTTGACCGGGAAAAATAGCCTTAAAAACATGAATAACATAATTCGAGAATTTACAGTCTTGTAAACTATATTAAAAAACGGCCAAGTGCGAGTCGGACTCGCGCACGAAGGGTTCCGTACCATTGACTAGGTAAACAACATTACACTATTGTAACTCTGTAACCATGGTGTTTGGCTATTACCAAATTTTGGAAGGAAAATTTGACTTATTTCGTGGTTTTCAACTTAGACTTAGATGCGCAACGAGTAAAGAAACACGTTTGAGTATGGAAGCCCCCCTTAAATATTTGTTTTATTTTAATTTAATTATTTATTTTTAAAGTGAATATATAACTAAATATTCTGTAAACATTTCAAGCGTCTACCTGTTGCCGTTATCAATAGCGAGCAAAAAAGGCCAAATTAAAATCACGTTTGTTGTATGGGAGCCCCCCTTAAATATTGTTTCTTTTTTTGTTTTTAGTATTTGTTGTTATACTGGCAACAGAAATACATAATTTGTGAAAATTTCAACTGTCTAGCTATCGCCGTTCTTGAGATACAGCCTGGTGACAGACGGACGGACAGACAGATTGTTTAGATGTTCTATTATATGTATGTATTTACAAAAAAAAGTAATATATGTATTATACGTAATCTGGTACCCATAGCACAAGCGTTAAGCTTAGTTTGGGACCAGAGGACGTTGTGTGAAAATGTCCGTGAATATTTATTTATATTTATTATTATATTATCATTTTATTTCGATATCCCTGACAAATAGCTCCCGACCGACTGAGCTTAGATGTTCGGCCGTTCGGGAGCGCCTCGCCCTCACACCCCGCACCGCACCTCACGATTACTCTGTCTAGACGTCTGAGATTGCCGACTGTATGGTTCTTCGACTGTGACGGTGTATAGTAGCAGCCCATTTTATTTTCGATCATCTACTAGAACCCTAACAGTACCCGTCAATACATGCATAAGTCTTCTATTGTCTAAAACGTAGTTTTTAGATGATGAATGAACGTAGATTTTTATAGACATTAGATTGTACTGTCAGAAGATTAGAACATTTTTTAAGGGCACAGTTATAGCAGTTCGCAATGGGCGCATAAAAGGCTAATTACAGCACTTGCTCTACAGTATTTTAGCCCCATCGGAAACCAGCTTGTTTCGAAGGCTGGAAGTCGTAGTCTGCCATCGATATTCTATTTTTTATTTTTTTTCTACCACTGAAAATAACCTATGGAGCTAACTCAAACACGAAATGACTCTATAATTCTTCAAGAGAGCTAAATAGCATCACCACACACACTCCTCGTTCACGTCTCTGGAATGTCACTTCTAAGAACGACTGAGTTGAACACCCTCTGAAGTGCTCTTTGAAAAACAACTTCATTTTTCTTTTAAAATTTTCTTTCAATCACATATATTTAATGTAATATATCATGACACAAGTGAAAACACTTCGGAAAACATACAACTTACCTATTTCTGTTCTTTATAGGACTAATAAATTACCTTATACTCTAGTTTGAGTATATTTCGTCATTTTTGAATCGATAAAACATACCGTTAGTCTCCAGTGCTAGTGAAATACAAAGTCCCAGCTTGTCCTTGGGCAGTTTGACTTGTTTCCTCAGCGCTGCGTCCCCTACTAGTCTCTCATAGTCTTTGTTTGTGTAAGCCACTTGACTATCTACACCTGTAGAAGAGTACCAAGCATACACCAATTAGTACTATCTTTATACATGTTATAAATCAATCAAATAAGAAAGAAAGTGTTAATAACATGAGACCATAAACCAACAAACTGACAAGCAAACAAAAATTCTATAATCGCTTTTCTTCAAATATTGTTCGAGTCTTATATAATTCTTGGTAAGCGCCCTCTCGTTATCCATAGATGAATTAAAACTGTTATGGTTTATTGACTGACATTATACTTCCTAGTTAGATGCTTTTATCAACAAATGGCGTTAAAACAATTAATATAAATTGGCATGGCGACGTCACCACGCCAACAGCCGCTTTTGCGCTCGTCCCTCCGCATGTTCAGACACGCCTATATAGCCTACTATATTAATTTTTTTTCAAATATTTTAAATGTACAAAATAAATATAGTTCTGTTACGGTTTTACTAATATAATTGTACTAAACTAGCCTAAACAAAACACTTTAAAAGCTAGTTTTTTAGATATCTCAGCTTCCCGATATCCGTTACTATATCGGTACTATACTATATATAAAATGTATACCAGTTTTTAAGTTAGTTTAATCAAGAGTTACAAAATAAAAAAAGTTGCATCAAAATCCGTTCAGTAGCTTTGCGTGATTTGCAAACTAATAAAAATTAAAAAAAAAATGTTTTATGTTCAGAGACGCCACAATAGTTTTGTTTTGTTGTTCTATTGAAGAACGTCGTAACTCGTAACTTTAGCATGATGTCGCAGCTTCACCTAGAGCTCACTAGTTACAATAAACCCAAAAAGGATACTGCTGGAGGAAGTTTCCTGCGGCAGCATCCTTTTTGGGTATACTGTAATGGTCTCAATGAATATGTTACAGGTCGACTGTGATGAGGTTCGGATGATGGGGCATGGATAGTCAGTGTCAGGTTTTTTTAAATTTTAATTGGTTAGTTGTACTTTGAAATGACCACTTACCGAACAAGTATTTGGCAGCGCGTTTCTTCGACAGCATGAAATCGTCATCCATCAGAATGTGCAGTGTTACAGAGCTCTCCATTAAATTGTGGTATATAGTGGAATAGTCCAACTAAAACAAAATTATGTTATTCCAACAAATTTGCTAAATCAGATGACTTGATAATGACTTCACAAATATTCATGAAAAATATGTTATGGTGCGGCGGTAGGATATAATAACTAACTAACTTAAAGTACAAATGATTTGTGAATGAGGAAAAAGAGGAATCGAACCCGCGTCCCTTCCAATGCGGGAAACTGCTCTAAGCCACTGAGCTACCACAGCGCCTTTCGGCCATCCAAATCTCCTCATCACATTTGTCTTTACGACCAACGCGTGATGCCTATTTGTGAACACCAGAGCTCCTCCGTGCTTCGGAATTTACGTTAAGCAATGGATCAAAATGTTATTTGACAGCCGTTACAGTTTGTTAAGAGTCTTGAATAAAAATCTGACCCCGGTCTTTTTTTGATTTTTTTTTTATTGCATGTTGTGGCAGACGAGCTACGGCCCGCCTGCTGTTAAATGGTAACCGTCGCTCCTGGACTCAGCTATACAGAGAGTATTGTCACGCCACTGCTCACCGTCACATTTCACAGATAGCTATGAAATTAAAGAATAAACGGCTATCTCCTGCTACAACCAAAACAAAGATTATGGTGGTACCAACCCGCTTCTATCTTATATAGTAATTAATATAATATAGTAAGTTTAATTATGCAATTAAAATTCATAATATTTGATGGTGTGGTTTTTTTAAATAGGTGGCGTGGGTCGTAAAGGCATATGTGATGTGGAGATTGGGTATGGGCGTTGGTCAGTGCGATGGCTTAGCAATTAGAGCACTTCCCCGGATTGGATCCCTTCCAAGGCAGGTTCGATTCCCACTCGCACTAAAAGTTCTTTTTCATTTTACAAATAATTTGTTAGTAGCTGAGCATGTCAATGGTTATGAATACTGTGGATCTCGTGGTCTAATTAAAGAAAATTTATTATTATTATGTAAGTTGTCATAATTTCTCTCCTGTTACCTACAAGTTTACCAAGCACGGGCCGAAGCCAAGTGTATTATTATAATCATAAAAATGAAACCTGCCAGAGATACGTTCATATGATTAGGCGAAGGCCTAGATTGACGATGATCAATCTCTAATTCTACTAAAAGTAGTTAGGTACTTACCCTCATAAAGGCAGAGTCACACCTAGAGCAAGGCATGAGTATAAACGTTTTCGGTACCGCAGTTCTGAATGGCAAACGCGTGGAGAAGCTCAGCGCGTTGAACATGTCCGTACGCGTCGTTCGGTTGCCGCGGACTATGTCTGATTTGTCTGTAAGAAAACATATTCTACACTTCTACAGTAGTCACAACGGATCTTTGTGTTTCTGAAATTGGCTGCAAGACGCTGCACAGTAGCTATTTTTGTGTCGCAAGGCATGGGCTTGTTCTATAGTGTGCATTAATCGAAAAATGTTCGATTATAATTTAACAACTGTAATCGATAATCATAATATTTAACGATCGTACTAAAAATGTGGATTCTTCTATATCTAGATTAAAGCTTATTCAATCAAATCGCTGGTATACTTTTTATTGAATATAAACATAATAAATAGAACCTAAACAATTAGATATGAAAACATTATGATCTCATTCGATTGTTTTGTTAATCGAGTAATAACATTTGAATTGGTCAGCACTAAGCGTATGATTCCGTCACAACTTCTTGCTCTGTGCCTAACTCCAGAGACACAAAGATCTGTTGTGACTACTATACATGAAATGTTTTTTTTTGTGTAGTATCACACATTTATTATATTGATATTAAAGCATTGGCTGTAGGCAAAGATGTAGGTAACGCTACATTTTGGAAAACAATATGATCGAATTGGGCCGTTCATAAATAACGGAATGCAAAATTCTGCATTTTTGAACTCTTCCCCGTGACACTAACGCACATTTTTTTTCACCCTATATTACGTGAAATCTAGACCACTCCCTTTTCCACTTGTCACATTTTGTCACACCAAACCCACCACTGTTTACGAATGTATTTTTTTAACAACGATACCATAGATGATGAGCGAATGACAAGTCACCAGCAGTGGCATGAATATCAGTTGTGATGAAGGTGATGGCAGGATGGTAATTACCAATGATGAAGCTGTCGAAGTGCTGCGATATCTCTATGGAGTTGGTGAACAGCTTGTTGTTGACGTACAGAGCTCGCGGCCGACGGTACACTCCGCGACCACCGAAGCCGACCAGCGCGTATCTGTTCAATACAATATAGTTTATTAAAATAGCAATAAAAAAAAATTGGCGGAAGGCCGCTTTATGATAAGTGAGTCTATGCATGCAAATAATTATCTGAAAAACTTAAGGGTCAAAATATATTAATGTTACTACGCGGGTAATCTTTCCGCCGGCATCCAATCACAGCTGGATTTTTATAAACCACAGAAATACTAATCAATAATCCTTGTATCGCGATGGTCTTTAAAACATACAAGGGCACAATGTAAGACTCATAAGCACCATTTGTAGATCATATAAAGAATTTCCCTGTGAGGGAATGGAATTCACAATACTCGATATAGGTCAGTATCTAAATCATTCCGCCATCAGCGGCGCGCAACAACGTAGGAAAATCTAGATTCATTATCATCATCCATCCATCAGCCTTTCATCGTCCACTGCTGGACATAGGCCTCCCGAAAATGGGGGTTTTACCATAACCGAAACGTTTGGCAGGCGGGTTGGCGATCGCAGTTGATGTTTTTAGTACACAGGGGAACGCTGCTGCCCGGTCACCCGGTAATCCCTTAGTCGGCTTTTACGACTCCCATAGGACGAGACGGGGTGGAGCTATTCTTGGTGCCAGCCCCACACGGCAGTTAAAAATACTCTGCTTTAATAGATTTGTTGGGAGTCTAAATAAACCCCATTTTCATTCAATCAATTCAATTTCCCCCCTCCTTAACATTCTTCCTCACCAACAGGGATTGGAATCCATTTGATGTTACGCTTTAGAGGGGTCTCCGTGTTATTTTCAGCATCTGTCTGTAAACGTTTATCATCCGGTGGCTCGTATGATTGTTGCCAACCTCGTATCATAAAAGCTTAAGAAACGTTTTCTTTTGATTTTGTCATCCTATAATTATATATACAGTCGTTTGCGGGTGTTTAATTGCCTCGTGACACTTTACACTCGAAACGATCCCTCTGATTGTGTCATCCTATATCTATACTAATTTTAGATTTTTTGTCTGTTTCTTCGTTCGCGCTTCACGCAAAAACTACCGAACGGATTTTGATGCAACTTTTTTGTTTGATAGCTCTTGATTAGACTTAAAAATTGGTACACATTTTATCCCGCTACTACATATATTGGAAACCAGATATTACCTAAAAACTAGGGTAAAGGCTAGTTTATATATAAATACGCTTGCGGGTTTTTAATTGCTTCATGACATTTACTCGACACATTTAGGCCATCACCGATGAAAAAATAAATATATTAAAAAGTATAAACCTGTTATCCGACAAGCCGTTAGCCTGTAGTTTAGTATCAAAAGCTTCGATGAACATGTCGATATTTTTTGTCTTGCGCAAGTTCTTGTTGCAGTATTGAGCCTCCACTATGAATACGACGTCGGTGGAGTTCAGCACGTGTTGCAGCATGTGGAACGATCCCTCTTCGATTATATCACCTTGGGGTGTTGTGCACCTGAGAATAAATTAAGATTTGTATAGGAATTGGCCAACCCTTATTGAGCCATCATTGGCCACAGCATCTTGAAAGATAATCGCTGGGATTATGCTGAAGTTGCATTTCTTCCTGTAACTAAACGTAGTGGACTAAAGGCTTAAATATTTCTCTTCTAAAAGGAGACCAAGATGCGTCGTTAAAGACAGAAAGAATGTTATGTAGAAATTAATAGCTTTGAATAACTATTACGATAGATTTTTATTCCAGTAAATGGTCGATCATGTCAAGTGCTAAAATATATATGAAAACAACAATATATAGTAAATTTTCCAAAATACATATAACATATAAGCGTGACAAACATATATATTTTTATTAGCTGCTAACCGCGACTTCATCTGCGTGGAATTTAGTTTTCACTGGAACTTCAACTATCTGCCAATGAAAGTCCGGTCCAAATCGGTCCAGACGTCAGACAGACCGACAGTCAGTTTTTGCTATTAATACTGTAGGGTAAACTGTAGTATTGCTGGCACCCCCTTAGTCATTGGCACTTTGGATTTTAAATGCAAATATTAATAACTGGTATAGCAAAAAACATCTGTTCTACTTTTTTTCATAATATGCAATAGTAACATTGTTTGCAGAAAAAAGTAGGTTTTATAATATTATAGCTGGCAGCACTAAAGAAAATAAATGTATATCGGCGCCATGCAGAACTGTTAAAACATCACTTTCTAATAAGGGGCCATCAATTAACGACTGCTGTAACATAGATTATTTATTATTATATTTAGTTTTTATGTGTTAATTACTTATGGTGCCAATGACTGTAATTTCAAATATTATTATGTTCTTTTTTGTTTTTCTATTACAAATCTCTAATTAAATTGATTAATGCATTTTCATTTCAAAATATACATACCAGAGAACCCTTTATCAATGTTTGCTGACGTTTTAAACACCTATCAATTTAAAAAAATATATATATCAATCTTGCTTGGAGTGCCAATCATTATACAGTTTTACCCTATTAAAAAGCTGTTATTTAGACATTACAAACAGACACTTAAATTAAATATATTAGTATAGATAAGTAAGGATGTACACACTGGTGGCAGTGGTCGGGCATGTGCGTGGGCACGTGCTGGTGCAGGCACAGCTCGCGGTAGGCGCTGGCCAGCGAGCACGCCGCGCCGCCCCGCGCGCACTCGCGCAGGAACGGCTCGCCCGAGATCTGCGGGGACACGGGCTTCTTGTTTAACAACTCATTTACACTACACTAGGCTCTTCCATAGCACAGACACCGTGTAGTTAGATTCGATCCAAACCCAACTTCACGGCGACCACACCACAGGCGCCGCCAGGATTACTTTCTGGCAACTGGCTTGTAACTACTTACACACGATTCTATCAAACAATAATTATAATTGACTGGCTGAAACTGCATTGCTCGCATTCCGTTTGTAACTACTTGTCTAAGGCCGCGCGAGGCGGTAATTGGTATCTCGTTGACAATAGCCATGCAGATTTCGGCTTTTTACGATAATGCTGGGTTCTCGCCGAGCGGCTGATCTCACTACGTAACTCAACGAGTTTGAAATAACAACAGCGCTAAATAAGTTTCCATTTTAAAATCTTAATCTTTTTTTTTTATACTTCATAGGTGTCAAAAAAGCATACGGCCCACTTGACGGCAAGCCACCGCAGCCTATAGACGCTAGCAACACCAGAAACGTCACTCGCGCATCGACATTTCCAGGGAAAGGGTTAGGTGGATAGGAAGGATAATAAAGAGAGAATAAGTAGGATACTAAAGAGAGGATAGGAAGGATAACAAGGAGAGGATGGAGAGGGGGTTTGGGCCTTCGGCGCTCTCACTCACTATACGAAACACAACGGAAGATTAACCACCGTTGTTACACGCTGTTCTTTTGTAAGAGGTTGCTTCCCCGTTCGAACCGGCCCATTCAAGCTGAGATAAGCAAGGCTCTACCATTACAAATCTTTTTCTATTACATTTTTCTCTAACAAGCACCCTCTTCCTGGTGCCCACAGGCCATAAACGAACAGAATACTCAGTATTCTGTTATTACAGACCAATGTTAAGAGAATAATGATAGTGAAACAAATAGAATAACGAATAAGTAATTATCGTTTGGACAGTGTTTCTTATTATTGATGTGAAACAACTAATGCGGAGAGAGGGTAAATTCGGCTGTTAGCGTGGCGACGCTTTTATTGTGGGTACTTGTCCCGTTCAAATCTTGTAAGTTAAATTTGACACACTGGCTGGTTTCCGATTGAGCTGAAATTTTACACGCATGTGTATATCGCGTGACAATGCAATATTATGATGACATGGAACTGATCTGATGATGGAGCTGGAAGGTGGACATAGGAACTCTGTAATGAAACGACGCAACCCCATCGAGTTTGGAATCGTTTGATTCGTCTTGACAAGTACTTTGTCTTTAGATGGTATCAAGGGTCTGGTGATGGAGCTAGAAGGTGACCATAGGAACGCCGTTATAAAACGGCATTACTCCATTGAGTTTGGGCTCATATGATTCGTCTTGACGAGTACTTTGTATTTAGACGGTATCCAAGGTCTGATGATGGAGCTGGAAGGTGGCCACAGTAACTCTGTAATGAAACAACGCAACCCTATCGAGTTTATACTCGTTTGATTCGTCTTGAGGAGTACTTTGTCAAGTTATGATAATTTAATTTCTACAAAATAATTTCGATGTTTCACATCTGGCAGACGTCTCACGACGTCTAGTTTTTTTTAAATTTTGGACAGTATTTTTCTTTTATTTTTATCGGTTTGCTGCTGTGAATGCTGACCTGGCAGTAACAAGGAGGCCCCATGGAAAGGGGTCTCTGAGCGCTTGCCTTGAGTGCCCAGTGAGAAAATTGGGTTAGAATCTACCCACTGACGAAGTTCGTCTAGCGGAATATTTGATATTATATATAAGAAATAAGTTATACTTACCACAGAGAAGCAAGGATGCAAAGGCGATACTTTATTCTGGAAGAACTTGTCACATTGTGTATCATTTTTAAAGTCCTTGTTGTCAATATTAGTGGGCGTGTCCAGCGGAGCGATATTCCAACTGTGGCCGAGTAACGGGATCGATTCCGTGTAAGAAGAATTTGGTAGTTGCAAATCATCGTACTGTTCATTATTGTATGTTCCTAGTAAACCACCGAGAGTTGCGTAGTACCATCCTAGAAGTTATAGGTTTGTCTAAATAGTTATAATTACTCAAAATATAAATAATATTTGTTTTGAGTCCTAGTAGTTTGAGGACAGTTTGACTTTGAAAGAATGGAACAAAACACTGAATAACTATTCGCAGCTTATACAATGTTTATTAGTAAGGGTGAATATGTACAATCCTTGTATAGCGGGGGACTTTACAAACATATAATTTAACACCAACTACACCTAGACTTAAAACAAACATTTGTGGATCACACAAAGAATTGAATTGTGTAGGAATCGAACTCATAATACTCACTCCGCATCTGTGCAGTCGTCAGAGTATACTAATAACTAGCGCTTGAGGCGTGCATCCGCAGTACTAATGTTGCGATTGCAATCGCTACAAGCGGCTGGATTACGTAGTAAGGCTTTTCATTAAAAGAATCAAAAAAGTCATTGGTCACTATTTAAATCGCCAATTTGTTACAATTAATGACATAACATAGTGAATATTTTGATCAGGGGGGTTAGGCAGAATCTCATATGTCACATGTCGATCGTATAGTGATCTCTGTGATTGGTTGAGAGATTACCGTGATTGGCCAACGGATTATTGTGACATCACGCGTCGGTTTCTCAACCAATCACAGAGATCACGATACGATCGACATGTGACATATGAGATTCTGCCTAACCCCCCCGTTTAGCACGTGACATGTTTAGCTACTTTAAAGAAATTATTTGTGAAAGAGGAAAATCGAATCGAGAGGAATCGTAAGGACATCTAAAAGTAATTGTGGAGATTGGGAGTCACCGTTGGTGACTGCGATGGCTTAGCGGGCTTCCTTGGATTGGAAGGGACGTAGGTTCGGATACCACTCGCAGTAAAGCTCTTTTTTTCTACTTTTACAAATAATTTGTTCTATAACATAGTGAAATGAAAATTATAAATTAGTTGTAGAATATAATTATGTCTAGTCAGGCACTTGCTGCTGGTGTGATCAGCTAGGTTAAAACGAAAGCATTAGCAAGCCACGAAGTTTGGGAAGGCTAGGCAGAGACCGTTGTACTCAGTTAGTAGGAATGTGTATCTAACAGGTTGTAAGGTATGACTCCAATACTCATCATCTCGTTAGCCTTATCCCACTCTTTTTTTTTTGTTGGGGGCGGCTTCCGATTTGTTCGGTTTTAGCTTATCCACCAGTATTTACCCGGAGCGTCTGCCTATATATATAAATAATAAATAAATCCATCCATCCATCAGCCTTTCCAAGTCCACTGCTGGACATAGAACTCCCCAAGAGAATGCCACATGTGTTTCGCTCATATGGGGGATAGTGCCGTAATCGCCGCGCTTGGCAGGCGGGTTGGGGATCGCAGTGGCTGTTGTTAATACTCGAGGGAGTGCTGCTGCCCACTACCCCGGTATTCCCTCAGTCGGCTCTTACGACTCCCATGGGTGGAGAGGGGTGGGACAATTCTAAAGCCGGCCACACACGGCAGATAAATAAATAGATATAAATAAATATTCACAGACATTTCACACAACGTCCTCTGGTCCCAAACTAAGCTTAACGCTTGTCAGATTACGGATATAATACATATATTACTTTTTTTTTGTAAATACTTACATATGATAGACAGAAAACACCCAGACGCAGTACAAATATCTGTGCTCATCACAAAAATAATTGTCCTGAGTGGGAATCGAACCCACGACCTCGTGCACGGAAGTCAGTTACACTACCGAGTACGTCGCGAGGCTCATATATATGACCTCGTACTTTATCCTTCCTCCTCTCTAATTAGATAGGAAGTCCACAAATAGGTGTTAGTTTAGTTAGTAGGGTTTGGAAAAATATTGGTGATCGCACACCCTATTGTTCGCGGTAACGAGCAGGGCAGTGTGGAGCCTATTCCCACTAAAATAACCCGCTATGCGATATCTCTCTGCTTGTATTCGCGGCCAATGGAACTGTTTCACCAAGCAACTGCACAGATGGCGGAGTGGTTTAGACACCGGCCTCCTGCCCGAGTGTTGTGCGTTCGATTCCCACACAGGACAACTCTTTGTGTGATCCACAAATGATTGTTCTGAGTCTGGGTGTTTGTGTCCGGGAAATTGTATGTTTGTATATTCTCCCACGAAGGATTATTCCTTAGTGAAAACATTATACACATATAAGAACTTACCTGAAACTTGCAGCTTGCAAGTATAGAACATAAGATTGCACTGTATATCGAGGCCACTGTATCCCTGCACAGACAGTTTGTCCGTCTGTCTGTCTATCACCACGCCGTCCACCAATACAGGTAGGCTTAGTACTGAGTTGCCGATTGATACCTCCTGAGAACAAACGTATATAAAACGTAATGTAAAAATAATAATAATAAAGTAGTTACTCTGCGTTAAAATTTCTATCGAGTTCACTGACCTCTCGATACAAGTCGATATGTATCAAATTCCTTCTAGTCAATACAACTAAGTTGTATCTCCCCTGGTCGTTGCTTTCCATCAGCACTGTGAAGTTGTCGTCTCTGTAGTCCTTGGTGAGGAGGAACGTGCCCGCCTCCGATATGCTGAAGACACGCTTGTCATACGTCACTAGGGTACCCTGGCCGGTCATCATTGCCATACCTGTGGATATGGTAAAATATAGATCCTACCAATAGTACTCAGAAAAGACTCAAAGATTCTTCTATTAAGCTTTTATTAAACCACGTGAAGATATATTTCGATGTAAAATTTAGGGTTTATTTTTTCTTTTATTTTTTATTTACTGCTAAAATTCATATTCCTCCTCCCTGTCGCTCTATCCTTCTGTGAGTAAGCGTCACTGAATATTCCGTTTCACACGCCTTAAACGCTTAATACATACTGAATTGTCATTACTGTAATATCAGTAAATATGAATGGTAGTAATATTTACTAAATTATATACTGTACTCGGCGAAAGGTTGAGTGCCAACCTCCCGCGCTTTGTATAATTTTCGCACACAAATATTTGTAATATTTTTGCACTTGACATGGTGAACAAATCATAATTATTATTACATTAAATTGTATTTTTGGTTGAACGAGTTTTGAAAAGAGCATTTTACTGCACACAGTACAGTAGCTTGGCTGTGCCTCGGGTGTTGCCATTCGATTTCGTTGTTTCAACGAACAGGGTAGTGTGGGGTCTTCACCCACTAAAGAAACCCGCCGTCTGCCATCTCTCCGCCTTTATTGGCGGGCCACTGGAACTATGTTACATTCCTTCGGTGGTAGAATTCTGTCAGCCTAACAAAACTTACCAGCAAATGGTGGCAACAGATTATCAAAGTCCATATAAGGCCTGATGTCGTAGTAGAAGCTCCATATACTTTTATTAGTAGTGAGCCACTCATTCATAAAATCTTTAACAGTACGGTACTCGGAGATTTCCGTAAAGTCCGGAGTCCTATTAAACGCGTGCCAGGACATCGGCAATTTCTGTTCTAGAAGTATTTCTCCAGTACGAGGATCGAAGATGAAGTTCGTTTTTGGTGTGCGGTGTCTGGAAATAACAGAATTAATGTGGTGTCGTCATGGCGTGAAAGTGTTACAAATAAACAAATACACTTTTGCATTTATTATATTAAGTAGTTAGTTTTTCATTGCAAATGGTGGCAGACGATCCACGGCCCACCTGGTGGTAAATAGTAACCATCGCTCATGAAGTCAACTATACTGAGAGTATTATCAAGACGAATTAACGCCTTATTATCTCCTGCTACAACCAAAATACATGTGCTACATAGCCGTTCACATAGGATATGTACCAACGCGCTCGGGCCCGATAGCAAGTGAGTACTCCCACTTAGTACCCAACCAACCACCACTAATGCAATGGGTGATAATTGCTTACTTCCCTTAGTCGCCTCGTACGACACCCGTGTAAAAGAATGGGGTGGTGACGTGTATTCAACCACCTCGGTAACATTTGTAATCTTAGTCCGTCACCACACGGACAATATCCTTACTTTACTTAATAATGAGAATTCTTTTGAATTAAAAGGCGAGTGAAACCGCGGCGCTAGCTAGTTATACATGGTTCAGTGATAATAACTTACAGTTCTTCATAATGCAGCGCCGTCTTCGCCATATCAGTTAATTTGGCGTACACAATTTCACCAACAGTATTAATCGCTTCACCGATCAAGAAATAATCGTACCACCATTTGAGACGAACGTATGCCTCTTGATACTGTTGGCAAAAATATTTTCTTATTCAGAAGTTATTAAATTTCTACACCAAAATAGGGTGCTGTTTTTCAGCGACTTTGGTCTTTGTGAGGCACAGTACAGTTTGTTGTGTCTCGAAATTGGGGATAGGGAGGCTTCTATCCAGTAGTGGATGAGAAAAGGCTGATGGATGGTACTAAAATGTATTTAGTCATCATCGAATTCCATCCCACTTTTGCACTTTGTGCTCTGATCATTATAGGTAAATTCCCATTTTTGCACTTTGTGCTCTGGTCATTATAGGTAAATTCCCATTTTTGCACTTTGTGCTCTGATCATTATGGGTGAATTCCCATTTTTGCACTTTGTGCTCTGATCATTGTAGGTAAATTCCCATTTTTGCACTTTGTGCTCTGATTATTATAAGTAAATTCCCATTATTACACTTTGTGCTCTGATTATTACAGGTAACACCTTTATGATATCTTTTTTGTATATTATATATATTTTTTGATCTATATTTTTCATGAACATTATAATAATTGAAGCAAATAAATTATTTTTAAATAAAAAAACCGCCTTTAAAAGACACCTTGAACTAAAAATCAAAAAATAACTGACCATGAGGTCTCGGCTTCGATCCCCGGGTCGGACAGTGTTATTGAGCTTTTTCGTAAAAAGAAAAATTCTAGGCAATGTACGGCAAAACATAGCTGGCGAACCGTGGGTGTGTAATACACCTCTGCCTACCCCTTCGGGCATACAGGCGTGACGCTATGCCAACTAAACGCACTGCTCCAATGAGCCAGAGAGTCGGTTGAAAATATCATCGATGTATGTTCAGATGCATTTTTTTAGATTTTTGTTGTTTTTTTGAAAACCGCTGGACCGATTTTGATAAAATTTAAATGAGACCACCTCTGATATAGAACTTACCAAACAAAAAAAGAATCATTGATATCGATTCATAATTGGCGGAATAATTGCATAACAAACACACAAAAAAAAAGAAAAAGCATTCAGCCAAATTGAGAACCTCCTCCTTTTTGGAAGTCGGTTGAAAAGCTAGCAAACTTAAGATTGCGGGGCGATTGAGGTGTGGCAACCTATTTTTTACATTCTCTTCATGTCATATTCTTTCAAATTACGTTTTAATTAATTAAAAAAGGTATGGATCTCGTATTGTCTCGTAGTATTAGAATAGTCTCATTTGAACAATCAAATTAAAATGTCACATATGTATGCCCCTGATGGTATTTGACGCTATCTAGAATCATATGGTAAGTTTAATAGCGTACTTGTAAAACTATTTGATTCTGCTTTGAAGACATCTTTAATCTGCCATGAACTCGCGCATTGTGTTCGATAATAAAATATGAATCATATTAATATCTAATAAAGAGTATCTCACCTTTTCCCTGACATACACAACTTGTTTAGTTTTCAAGAAGTTTTGCCAAGCTGATTTGAACTCTGCGTACAATTGCGTAAATTCATCTTTGAATGGTATGTATTTCTCAATCTTATTCCATATAACGTCAAACAATTTCTTGCTGTATTTCTTTATATTCGTTATTAAATCGTAGTTCATAAGGTCCTTGTAGATACTGAGGAAAAAATATTAATTTGTAAATAGTAGGCATAGACAATAGACGATTTCTTATGTGGTACATCTCATTGTTTATGGAATTTTATAATTCAAGAAAAGCGCAAAAAAATATACGTCTTATGCTTTAGACGCACCCGTCCAACCGAACATTGCAGGTGGAAGGTTCACAGCAGGAAAGAGTAAAGCAAGTATTTTCATAATGATGTTAAGGATGAATCTCAATATGGAGAAAAATTTCATAGCAAGATTCAGGTACATACCGATCCATCTCATGTCCAAACGTCGACACATAATTGAAATATGGCGAATCTGTCAACTCCTGAGTTCTATTATAAAAGAAATCCATGACCCCTTTCCATACAGTGAAGACAAACGATTCAGTGTAGTGCAGAACTTTGAAAAACAACGGCTCAATGGACTTTAATACTTCATGCCAATATTTAGTGAGTCTATTAGTCGCATTTACCCAAGTCTCCTCCCAATACTCCAAAAACTTCATATGCAAATCCCTTATAAAGTTATCGTACTGCATTATCATTGTTTCCAATCTTTCTGAGACAAGTTCCATGAAATCAGCTTCTAAAACCTTGTTGACAGAATCGAGGAAATTTGCGTAAGCCTTTTTGATCGAATCGACAATGTATGTCAAACTCTGCTTGATCGATTGACTCGTGTTGCCCATCATCCCCCACATATCATTGACTATTCCGGGCAAACTTTCCAAATGGTTCCTTATAGCCATTTCATCTAACACATAATAAGTGAATTCGACAATATCTTTGACATAGAAATCGTTGCTGCTGTATGACTGGTTCAAAAATCTTTCAAAATCATCTAAATCGTCTTTGATAACGTGTAAGTCATTCAAATCATCCAAAAACTCCCTAATTCTTGGTTTAGCATCAGTCCATATTGACTTGAGCGCTGCATGGGCTTCCATGGGCATTTCTTTGATAATAATTAAGGTATCATTAACTTGACCGTATAACAGTCTTAAAGTATAAACCGCGGAGGATTTAACTTCACTAAATATCTCCGGACGCCATTTTATTTTGCTAGTTAATAGTCTCGAGTGGTTTAGGCGAATGTAGGAACCGAGGTCGACGGTAGTGACGTCATCGAAGTCACGCCATGAGTCGAATTTTGCGTACCGCGTGTCTACGATGGCACCAATCATGTGGTATGACACATCTGAAGCGCAAAATATATCATTATATTTAACTAAATACATTATATGTTCATAAATATGTATCATTACATATGTTAATTTATTATAAAAGGGAGGGAAAAAGCGCTTTATGGAAGCACATTCACAGATTTAGTTTTATCGTTGAAGTGTAAAGAAGGTTATGATTGTTTAAGTATGTATGGTATCTGTTCCCGTTTCGCCTTTGCAATTATCGTAGTTATACAATAAGGCATCATTAGAAGAACCTTGATTGTCCGTTGTCTATAGGCTATGTGATGTCACTTAATGATGTGGCTGTCAATTTTATGAAATCGAACCTATCAAAACCTAACCATTTCATCATTAAATAGTCGGCTACAACATGAAGTGACCAATTCTAAGATGTAGCCACGACATATACATGACATGTATGTTATCTTGTTTTACGATTGTAACCGTCACAGGTAGTCAAATTCAAGCAAGCATTCCATGATTTTTTTGAATATCAACAACAATGAATAAGTAGTCTATGGCAAGGTCACTCACTAGTCTATTGTATTTACTTACCGTCAGTACTGTTGTAATGGGCCACTAGAGATCTATCAAACATAGACAAAATGGCGAGACCAGTGTCGTTGCCAGTCGGTCTCTTTACAGACGTTTTCAATTTGTATTCGGGGTAAATTAGCTCCCAAGTACCGTTTACTTTGTAGAAGTAAGTCTCGTTAGCTCGCTGTAATAAAAAGTATTGTTACTATTATAGAATGGATTTTAGGAGGAGAGCCCACCACTCACCCACGGATTGTCAATCCCGGTTATCTTTGGACAGAATAACCTAAGATTGCCAATCCGCACTCTCACAGATAGAGGAGAATGTGATAATAGACAAATGAGCTCAATTGTTGCCGAGCATTCTTGAGAATGCCTCGTTTAGAGGTGAAACACGTGTCGAATTTATGTTCGGATTTTTGCAGAATATTGCAATATTGTGGTTCTGAGAGTTCTACCGTATCGCATGGTTGTGTCGCGTTGGTGAGTTTTTTGTCATTATCGTGCATGCTACTTTGCTATTATCACATTCTCCTCTATCTGTGAGAGTGCGGATTGGTAATCTTAGGTTATTCTGTCCAAAGATAACCGGGATTGACAATCCGTGGGTGAGTGGTGGGCTCTCCTCCTAAAATCCATTCTATAATATTAACAATGGACTTCCGCCAAGTGTCGCCTCATTCAAATCAATTAATTAAAAAGTATTGTGCTTTCTAAACCTTATAACTATGAATGGAAATGGTTCTTATTGGTCATGCGTATTGGTAATACACTAGAATCACAATAATGAAGTCCGAAGTCCTTTCATAAGGGATAATTTCTCATTTCGAAAAAAAATATCGTTAGTGCAATTCTGTCACAAATCCACATTTCCAATGATTTTCAATGAAATTATAGTCCATCCAACAGCCTTTCGACGTCCACTGCTGGACATAGGCCTTCCTAAATGATGTATAGTGCCGTAATCGCCACGCTTGGCGATCGCAATGGATGTTGTTACTACTCGAGGGAGTGCTGCTGCCCACTCCCCCGGTATTCCATCAGTCGGCTCTTACGACTCCCAGGTGGAGAGGCGTGAGACAATTCTAAAGCCGGCCCCACACGGCAACAGAAATTATAGTATTATATTTTAACAGAAATTATAGTGGTTTATAAAAACTACAAACCTTTGTACTATTACTATATTTATCCGTTGTTGTATTGTGGTTAAGATCTCTGTGTGTACATAAATAAATAAATAAATAAAAATAATGTTATCTAGCGTCAATGAAATTTACTTCTTAATGTGTTTCTCCGTTCAAAGGTATAAGCTTTTTGAAACATAATTAATATTTATCTATTGTAATTAATGTTTTTTCTTTAAAAGAGTTGGATATAAATGAATTGTTGAGAAAGGTTATCCTTACTTTTTTTTTTCAATCCGTTTCTGTCCCACTATTGGGCACAGGTCTCCTCTAAGAGTGGAAGGAATTCAGGCCATAGCGCACCACTCTGGCTTAGTGCGGATGGGCAGACTTCACAAACCGTTAAGAAAATCTCTCAGACATGAGGGTTTCCTCACGATGTTATTCATTCACCAAGCAATGATAAGTTTGTAAATACACACATAATTTCGAAAAATCCTGAATAGTCAGATGAGTATGCGCTGCGATGACCTTGGACTGGGGATCTTACTCGATACCGTTGTTTTTATAGTCTTTGGTTTTACCGCTAGGTGACCTTTACCATCCGCCGATGGACCACTAAATTAAATGTCTACCAGTTACAGTGGTACACCAGTAACGGCGGGTTTATTTAGTGGGCAAAGACCTTATATTACCCTTTTCGTTGCTTCGAATCACGATGTGTGCGGTTAGGTACAATAAAATGAAAACTCACCTCCCAACTAATAGCACTATTCGCCATATCCACCAACAATCTGCTATGCCTTAATTTTTCATAGAACAGAGACTTTTGGAACCTATAGTAGTTATTCAAGTAGTACCATCTGCTCTGTATATTGATATCTGACTTCATATCAAGGTCTAGATTCGTAGACGGGTGCGTGCACCTCAACGCGAACTTGTAGTCTCTAACGGGTCCATTAGAATTATCTGTGAGGATAGACCTCAGTTTCAAATATTCGTTCTCATAGTCAGAGTATTGCAGTTCTAAAGAAATGTTCGACATGACTGATGGAGTGCTCAAATATTGGCCTTTTAGAGTGACGTCCTGAAACAGAAACAATATTTATAAAATTTTTATAATCATTCAATCACTATTTTTTTTCATACTACGTGGGTGGCAAACAAGCATACTGCCCACCTGATGGTAAGCGGTTACCGTAGCCTAGAGACCCTAGCAACACCAGAGGCATCACTCGCGCGTCGGCAACGCCAAGGAAAGGGATAGGAGGTGAATAGGAAGCATAATAAAGAGATAGGGAGAGGGTTTGTAATCTCGTGGCGTAGTCGGTAGTGTAACCGACTTCCGTGCACGAGGTCATGGGTTCGATTCCCACTCAGGACAAATGTTTGTGTGATGAACACAGATATTTGTACTGCGTCTGGGTGTTTTCTATCTATTATATGTATGTATTTAGAAAAAAAAAGTAATATTTATGTATTATATCCGTAATCTGGAATCCATAGCACAAGCATTAAGCTTAGTTTGGAACCAGAGGACGTTGTGTGAAAAATGTCCGAGAATATTTATTTATTTATTCAATCCTTTAGGCGCGCTTTTATTCACGGACAATATCCTAACACCTTTACAAAATTTTGCATTTATAACATAAGATACATAATTTACCTTCCTAAATGATGGGTGAGCAAGCGACAAATCAACATGATGTAAGTTTCCTTCAGCTACGGGTGGGTTCTCCCACCGCCCTTTCAATTCGGCTGTCTTATTCTCCTCTTTGACGTTCCAGTTTAGCTGCGCTTTGCCGTCCAATAGTGTGTCTTGAAGATTGTATAACGCGACTAAATTGAATGTGCGGAGCGGATACCATACATTCATTATTAGCTGTTGGGATTCTGTTTCGGCCTGTAAATGGGTTGAATAGTAATGCTGAATTTATATGGATGTTCAGAATTATAATGTTTACGGTTTCTTTCAATATTTTTTCTTTTTTTTTCGATCCCCGGGTCGGGCAATGTTATTGAGCTTTTTCGTAAAAAGAAAAATTTTCAGTAGCAGCCCGAAGTTTGGAAATGTGCCCGGTAGACGACAATAGGCTCGCCCCCTATTACGTGGGACCTAAACATAGCTGGCGAATCGTGGGTGTGTAATACGCCTCTGCCTACTCTTTCGGGGAATACAGCCGTGATGCCATGTTTCTTTAAATAATTAAGATATTAATGACTTCATCAAGCATATAACTATGATTTTTTAAGCTAAGTTAATAAGCAAATCTGGAGATGTTTGAAGTGAGATTTCACCTAACTTGATTGTAGTTAAAAAAGAAAACAGTTGTTTCGTGTAAAGCGGGAGTAGAACCCACCTCAACGCTTCGCTTATGAGGCGTGCTATTGGATAATAAAAGTATAAGTTCACAGATAGCGGAGTGGTTTAGATACCGGCCTCCCGCCCGAGTGTTGTGGGTTCGATTCTCACACAGCATAACTCTTTGTGTGATCTACAAATTGTTGTTTCGAGTCTGGGTGTACTTTGTATCCGTGAAATTGTATGTTTATAAAGTCCCCCGCGATACAAGGATTATTTCTTAGTGCAGGGTGAATAAACTCACTGTAGTCATATTAGTAACGTGTATGTCATAGTTGAACCACACGTCCGGGGCCCATTTGATCTTACTGCCTTGCTTCAATTCTTTATCGACCGCTTCATATTTGTTGTCGAACGTCCAAGTTCTTTGGCCGTGAATGGCGGTCAGTTTAAGGTTTTTACCAATGTCGTAAGTGTATACGTCGAGTTTACCCGTCACGTTGAATTTCGTTGCGTTGTGGAGGTGGAATACTGTGGCTTGTTTTACGTCCTGTAATTAAAATGCTGATGAGTTTCGTAGTTTAAGGTCATCATAATCGACCCTGATATTTTGACCTTATTTGTAATGGAAACCTTTCCAAGATTCTACAAAATGGTTTTAAAGATATCTATACTATTATAAAGCTGTAACAGAGCTGCGTCAGTTTAAGATATCTATCTATTATCATTTAGGATATTTGAGAAAAAATACTATAATAACAAAATATTTTTTTTTAGAATTTTTGTCTGTTTATCTATTTGTTCATTCGCGCATCAAGCAAAAACTACTGAACGGATTTTGACGCAACTTTTTTTATTTGATAGCTCTTGATTAGTATTAAAAACTGGTATTAATTTTATTATGTTACTATATCTATACATTTGGCTGCGGTAGAGCCGCGGTCAAAAGCTAGTTTATGCTTAGCCATATAAATTAACACAAAGTGTGAAATGTTGAAATCGAAAGTGTTATTTTGATTTCACATTTTCGCACTTTATGTTGATTTAAAATAACTTTTAACTATAGCTTTTAGAAGGTTGTCAGTTAAGACATATTATAGATATGTCTTAATATGGTTTATATTAGGCGTTTATTTGCTCTTCTGTCTAATTCTTTTTACTTGTTTCCACATGGATTTTTTTCATCTGCATGGGAAACGAGCTTACGGCCTGTCTGATGGTAAGCGGCTGATGAGGAAATAGAAGGCTGTCAGAGAGCGAGCATGAAGGAGATTTGGAAATTTATAATGCTGAGATTCAAATACATGTAATTTCTTTAATTATATATGTGTATTACTATTGTTGTGTGAATTTGGGATCTTATTTATGTCTTACTAGAGCGTTGTCTGCGATTTCACTCGCGTCATATTGATACTTAGATCCTTTTTGGATACGCTTTGCGTAAAACCATTTGTTAGTGGTTAGTCAGTTGTTTTTTTATATATATAGAAATGCATGCACTTTCAGCTTGGTCCTAGTTAAAATTCTAAAAAAAAACAAAAATACCTAGTATTTAAGGAAGAGCAAAGCAAATCTTTTAAAATTAAATTACATTTTTTTTAATGGGTAACCTTTAAATATCGATACTTACAATACTGCCAGTTTCATCATGTTCATGAATATACTTAATACCAACAGGGGTATGCACATTCTCCACCTCTATATTCCAAGTCTCAAGGTCCAAATTCCTCTCACTCTTACTCAGAATCTGATCGAAGGATCCCTTTACGAATCTCTCTCTATCAAAATCTATTGTTGCGTTTCCATTGCTCGATTTGTCGTCTTGTATGTAGTAGTACTCGGTGTTGACTAAATGTTGAGTGCTCAATGGAACTGAAAGTGAGATTTGTCCCAATTGTTTGAAGCCCTTTGGTTGTTTGTAGTAACGGTGCGTTGTGTTTATTGCTGCGGTTTTGTTCGGCCAGAACAGGTCTACTTTATTGTCGGAGTGCTCTTCTAAGTTGTTTATCTTTAAAAATACGTAATATGGGTTTATTAAATTTTATATTACTACATAACAATAATCATAAAAAAGATATAAAATAATGTTGTTATTTTTATGAAGCACTTGCCTATATTTAGAAACAGACAGTGTGAATTGAATATGTGAAATAGAAAATGAACCACATGCGGCGATTGAACACGCATCTTCTGGAAAACACCAGTGCAACCCCGCTTGTAGTTTTCATTTCAAATTCTAATGTCGAATGTAAAAAAGAGAACTTTACTGCAAGTGGGATTCGAATCTGCATCCCTTCCAATCCGGTGAAGTGCTCTAGACCGCTAAGTCATCGCACTGACCAACGGCCATACCTAATCTCCAAGTAAGAAAAATGTGATGCGTCATAAAGATAAAATAATGTGATGCGTCGTAAAGACAAATGTGATGTGGAGATTGGGTATGGCCATTGGTCAGTGCGATGGCTTGGCGGTCTAGAGCACTTCCCGGATTGGAAAGGACGCAGGTTCGAATCCCGCTCGCACTAGTAATTTTTGCCCAGATTCACATACAATTTGTTCTAGAAAGCAGCAGATCAGATGAATGAGATATTTGTATATTATCTTGTACACCTTTTTATCTTGTAAACCTTCATGTATATTGCCCACGATAAATAAATTATTTGAACTTTTCGTTTGGGTAGCGAGCTTCCGTCCAAGGTACGGAAACTCGTTATTCAAACGAAAAAAAGGTAATTTTTGTACGCTGATTATAATCAAGCCATAGCTGTTTATACTTACATCAAATATAGATTTGAGCCACGGTAGTCTCTGGAACGGAGTGGAGACATTGAAGTGTCCGTCCGTATGTCTCACCCCACCATAACGTACGTCTATTTCACCAATCTCGGTATCGCCTGGACGATGCATCACGCCCCTAATAAAAGACATGCAGCTTAGAAAATTAAACTATTTTTTATTTATTTAATATACAAATTTTTGTAAACATTGACCACTTATAATTTTTATTTTTGTTATTAAAAAAACGAACACAATATTTTGATGTCTATGGTGCTTCATTGTAATTATTAAAATCTCCTGGCCAGAACAATGCATATATGCGACATTTTTTTTTTATTGCATGTAGTGGCAGACTAGCCACGGCCCATCTGATGGTAAATGGTAACCGTCGGTGCTCACCATTTCATTTCACAGATATGAAATGAAAGAATAAACGGTTGTCTCCTGCTATAGCCAAAACACAACGATGTGCTTCATGGCTAGCCACACGGGAGATGGTGGTACCAACCCGCTCGGGCCCGATTCCAAGTGAGTACTTCCACTTAGTACCCAGCCCTACCACCAGTCATGCAATGGATGCTAATAGCTTACTTATGTATAATTATTAGTTTAAGGATGTAATCCTTAGAGGGAAAATTCACACTCATGGTGATTGGTTAATTAGTTACGACCTGAAAACGTAAAAAACAAAAAAACAAATACACTTTCGCGTTAATATTAGTAAAAATGTTTTCGAAAAAATCTTCGAGTTTTGGGACCCGAAATCCTGACTTTAAAATCCCATTTTTATAGTGACTTCTTCGTTAGTGCCCCCGTAGGGGGCAAATCCATTCTCGTTATTTGCTTTTTTGCATAGCCAAGGATACGAATCTTGGTCTGGGAAGTTGCTTATGACACTAGACTAACAAATGTACTCGTACTTACTTAACAATGTGGTAATTATGTACCATATCCTTTTGATAAGACCCCTTAACTTTAAGGGTGGCTACCTCGTCGTACATGGGCGATATGAGTGTGTAGTCGATGTGGTGGGAGCCGTTGACGTCCCACTTGTACGCCACGATGTTGTCGATGTGTTTGTATACAGAGTTCGATGTCCATGTGATGGTAGAGTTGGTGTCGAAGCTTTCCGCTAACTGCAGGAGCTGGAAATCAAATTATTAATATTCGCAGTTACCATCCTTCCGTGAGATTCCGAGATACGACGGTACGATGTTTAAGTCGACGTTTTTTTTTCACATCAGCCCCCTTATAATGTGATTTATAAAATCGTTTCGACATCGTGACGTCTTAATGATTGGTAGAGAGATAAACGCGTGATGTCACGGTGATCTCTCAACCAATGACAATGTCACGATGCGATGTCGATACGACTTAGTGAGTTTCATCCTACGGCCCCCGTAGACATCATGCAGTCGTATCTAGAAATATGACCTTACATGCTATAAAGAATCCGAAACTTTGATATATTAATCGAATTGTGGTAGGGTTTGAAAGTTGTAGGCTAATGAAATTTCTGCTGTTCGACCTCAACACTACATGCGCCAAGCCTTGTACCTCATTAAAATCTGCTAGAAGTTAGTTCATAAGCGCTCGAGAGAAGCCGTGGGGCATTTCGTGATGTGTTTGGTGGGAAAATACTCGATATAAAATCCTATTATTTTTTCCCACTCTCAAGCGTAGTGTTCCATCTTCCTGCTGGACTGTATTCTTGGTATTGCTAAGTCCATTAACGGCAGTAATACTCGAGCGTTTAGATCAAGCGGTAACCGCCGTCCATCAATGAAAGTATAACAATACAGTAAGATCAGAATAACAATATTTTTATTTGCAATAAGGTTTCTTGTTTTTTTATTGATGCGCTAATATTTTGAACTTTAAATTTGATATAAGCCATGTGGGGCCGACTTTAGAATTGTCCCACCCCTCTCTACCCACGGGAGTCATAAGAGTCGACTGAGGGAATACCTATGTCCAGCAGTGAACGTTGAAAGGCTGATGGATGGATGGAAATTTGATAGCCCAATTCTTGAAGAAGGTTATTTGACATCACGATATGAGACACTATTAAACGGCGGGAGAAACCGCGGGACACAACTAGTACCATGTAAATCAGTATACAGACAATACTTACATCCCCTTTTATTCCCGTAACGATTTTCGTGACATCTGTCCTATACTCTACTTCGGCAATTTTGAGCGGTTGCTCTGGCGTGCCTAAGTCACCTGCAATGTAAAGCGTATGCACATCTACGTTGGGTTTGGGTAGTATCGCGTTTATGGTGAGATTGATGCGCTGGTTCATTATTACTCCGAAGGATGCGTTGCCACCGATCCTGGAATACAATATTAATAAGCGACGGCCTTAATTACAGTAAATTTTACTCTGATATAAAATTATCAGAGTAAAATTTAAGACCAATAAAGTTGAATGACAAGGAACACTCGAAATTAAACCTTAAATTATGATGAATTAAACCTTAAATTATGCATTACGTACTGCAAACAATACTAACTTATTATGAAATAAAGCCCCCATGAGAATCTATCGGATTTAAGCTTGATTTTCTACAACCCCGATGTTTCGAATAGTTTACACTACAGCATTCATGGTCACGAGTCCTGTGGAAGGACCACTGTGATTGGCTGAGGAATGATCGCCACGCGTCCGTCTCTTAACCAATCACAATGCGATATCGAATTTAAAATATATGGGGCTGGTTAGATTAATAGGCTGATGTTAATGCGATTGGGAGCGTGCGCTAACAGAGTGGAACACTATTTTCCTTCGTTTCCAGGTGCGATGGGACAGAATCAGATTACGCCGTTAGAAGTTCTATTACGTTTTCTCAATAAAGATTATTATTATGTTGCTAAGAGATATAGATACTCACTGCCAGACATGGTCCAAGTCCATCTTGAACCCAGCATCTGTCTTCTGCATGAGATCCGGCGCTGTACTATTGCCAAAGTATATGTCTAAGTCTACACTCTTTTCTATATCTTTTAGATGTTGATGTCCTAACGCCTGCAAATTAAAAATATTAACATATAGGGGTATATATCTCTGTGGCGAAGATACATTCGATTTTTGATACGTTCGATCGAGATTGATATTTTTTTTAATGCTGGCAGTATAGCAGCTACGGCATTACGATATGCTTACCCGTATAAACAGATCGCCAAGTAGAAAACTCCATTTTAAATCGCCTTCGCCTTGCATTTCGGGTAGTTCATATTTGCACACCAAGTATCCACTTTTTGGACCAAACCTGTAATTTGAACCATTATTAAGTACACATTTTTTTTAAAGCATGTGAATCTCTTTCATTTGACGAAGTCTGTGGCGTAATAAAAGGGATTTCTTTTCATAAATAATAATTATACAAACTCCTTGTGGTTTCACCGGTGATATTATAAAACTTACTACATTCAGTTGTTTTGATAATAAAACTATTTTTAAATAGTTTTTCTTAGGTCTTGAAGAACTTGTTATTCAATAAGAACTCTTTTGCTTAGATAAAAATGGACAATGTATAAGTTTGAATTATGGATTATATTCGGAATGAAGAGAATAATTAATAATATTCTAGAATTATTTAAATGAATCCTTAAAAAGCTACTTACAAGAAGTCTGTGTCTCCCTTAACATATTTAAGTTTCTCAAGCGGAGTAGCTGCTTCTACACTTAGTACTTTGCGGAGTCCTTCATAGCTGTCCACACGCGATTTAAAGTAGATGTCCTTGTATTTTGATTGAGGAATGTCTAACTGTGAATGAGAAAATATAAAGTTATATAGGCACACCTTAACCTTTACATAGAAATGTAGTTAGTTCTTGAGTGAGTTACAGTATAGCGAGGTAATTTTCTAAGTAGGTATACTATTATATTAATAAAACGCACGCACACACATTTACACACGCATACACCACCCACGAATGCACATATACACACGCACACACTACGCACGCACTAACTCCAACGCACAGGCAAGCATGCATGTACGAACACACGTACTCTTCATTGACATATTACAAGCAGAACTTACTTTAATATCAATATCAGTGAAATTAGCCTCCAGCTCAGCCTTAGCTTGCAGTGTAGCGGACAGAGACCCCGTAAAGTGAGCCGCGATAGTATAAACAGTTGGTGTGTTATCGTACTTTATATGGATATATATGTTCTCTCCTTGTCCTTTTGGTGTTAAAGTTAGTGCCATCTGCAAAGGAAGGTTAAGTAAATCTAGCTTTCAGCACATATTATCAATTTGACAAGCATGATTTATGTGTTAACGTATATAAAAATAACTTCGAAAACATTACCATTCTTAAAAAGAAAACAAAACTAAGTACATAAGATTTATCGCCTTAACAATAAGAACACGAATTTGGATTATATGAATCTGTTGACCCTGTAGCCATCACAGGAGCTATAGATTATTTGGGAACTATAACTTATAAAATGAACCGTGTGGGGCCGGCTTTAGAATTGTCCCATCCCTCTCTACCCATGGGAGTCGTAAGAGCCGAATGAGGGAATACCGGAGGAGTGGGCAGCAGCACTCCCTCGAGTATTATCAACATCCACTGCGATCGCCAACCCGCCCGCCTGATTACGGCATTATCCCCCCTGACGGGACCACTCGTTGTGGCGTTCTCTTGGGGAGGCCTATGTCCAGCAGTGGACGTTGAAAGGCTGATGGATGAATGGACTAAAGCTTTAAGTATATTTTATACCTCTAAACGAATGAAAACCAATCAGAACAGAGTCAACCTATAGCCGTACTGTACATTACATTTGATCCAAAATCTAACAAATGACAAATACCATGTATTAAAATAGAGTTTCTATATTTCAAAATATATTCATATTACCTCAAGTGGTTTCCTATTTAATACTTTTCCAGAAACGGTGTATTCAGATGAGTCTGTGACGAAAGACCCTTTAATGTCATCTCCATCGAAGGCTCCAATTATTTTTATTGCTCTAAAATCAATTAGGAAGATTAAGTATTGATAAAAATATAAAACTAAAACAATTAAATATGACATTCTTCAAACATAATCTAATATAGTTATGTACTTATACGCATAAATTACATTACAATTAACATGACTTAAGTACATTGTTTATCCAAAAAAAGAATATTGTAACAGAGATAGGAAGAGTAAAGTTAATTTTAGCCTTAAATTTTTAAATAGGTGCACAGATGGCGGAGTGGTTTAGATACCGGCCTCCTGCCCTAGTTTTGTGGGTTCGATTCCCACACAGCACAACTCTTTGTGTGATCCACAAGAACAACCATTGTTCTGTGTGTCCGTGAAATTGTATGTTTGTAAAGTCCCCCACGATACAAGGATTATTCCTTAGTGCAGGATATTGTCTTACAAAAAAAAAGGCACAGGAATTATCTGCGATTTTCGATAAAATTTAACTACATCTTACCTAAACCTTTCATGTGGAGAACTGAGTGCTACACTAATAGAGGTTTTGCTCTGGTCAGCATTAAGGGAATAATAACTGTCTTCATTGTTAAAATCTACTGTTAGAGTACGTTGTGAGTTTTCTTCGCTGTACTGTAGGCTGAGTTCCGCAGGGGACAACACTGGGGCCAATGCTCCACGGGACTTAAATTTGATGTGCCTAGATGGCGCTGGCCGCCAAACTACATCAGCAAATAGCTAGAATAAAAGATTCATTGTAATGTTTTAAATGGCTTTACCTAAAATTATGGTCGAACTTACTCAACATGATAAAATTATATTACGCTGTCATAAATAACTTTTTATCGTCAATTTTAGTCTTTATACGATTAATATCAATAGTAATAGATAAATCAACAGCTATGGCCAAATAACGGTATTAATGTTAAAGATAAGTCATAAATAGGTATTGTAATAAATATAGGTAATGTAAATTGAAAAAAATAATTGACGAATCTTTTAAAAACCTATGATCTTGTGTTATATCTAAAATCGACTCACAGATTGATATGCAAATCAAAATAATAAAATAAACAATTAAACACTAACATAATTATTCTGGTCACCCTGTTGTATTTGAATACCGCCACCGACAACATTTTCTACATCAGAGAAATCTTTTTTGAATTGCATCTTTATAAAGTAATCCTCCAAGTACTCTGAAGTGAGATTCAGACTGCCCGATGTTTCTACGAATGGATCGTCAAGCTGTAAATAAAAAAAAAACGTAAATTTTACTGTCATTTCCCTGGAAAGTTTCACAGTAAGTAGATTTCACTAGAAGATATTTTATATGTATATTAATATTCTAATACAATTTTAGTTTTACCTCTAAACTAGCAAGAGCTGTAATGGTGAAGGCAGGCATGCCGATATCAGCGTTCATTTTCCACAGTGCATCTTCAAGTCTAGCAGCTACCCTAGCATCTAACGCTGGCAGGACAGTGAGTGGGGTCTTTATACCAACTGATGCCACATACGATTGATATGTGTCATCTTCTCCGCATTCGTATTCATAGAACAATTTGTACGATATCTGGAAATGTAAGGGTTTTTTTTGTCTTATTTTGCCGTTATGGTACTTACAAAAGCAAAACACATATTTTTCACAAATATTTATCGTCTTGAGTAGATCTTTTTTTTAAAGACAACAGCTTGATCACGGGGGACTTTAAATGCAATTTAAATTTGACTATTTCACGGACACAAAGTACACACAGACTCAGAACAACTATTTGTGGATCACACAAAGAGCTGTCCTGTGTGGCAATCGAACCCATAACAGTCGGGTGGAAGGCCGTGATCTAAGCCACTCCGCCATCTGTTTTTATATTTAAATTAATAATAAATGTAAACAAACAGCGGAAGGTGGGCCGTCGCTCGTTTACTACCATAAATAATAATAAAAAAAACTAGACGTCGCAGGACGTCTACCAGATGTGAAAACATAACAACAAATTATTTTGTGGAAATAAAATGATCGTAACTTGACAAAGTACTCCTCAAGACGAACCAAACGAGTACAAACTCGATAGGGTTGCGGCGTTTCATTACAGAGTTACTGTGACCACCTTCCAGCTCCAGCGTCAGACCCTGGATACCATCTAGAGAAAAAGTACTCGTCAAGTCAAATCATTCGAGCCCAAACTTGATGGGAGCTATGTAGTTTTATAACGGAGTTCCTATAGCCGCCTTCTAGCTCCATCATCAGACCCTGGACACCATCTAAAGACAAAGTACTCGTCAAGGCGAATCATACGAGCCCAAACTCGATGGGGTTGCACCGTTTCATTATAGAGTTCCTATGTCCACCTTCCAGCTCCATCATCAGATCAGCTCCATGTTATCATAATATTGCATTGTCACGCGATATACATATGCGTGTAAAATTTCAGCTCAATCGGAAACCAGGAAGTGTGTCATACTTAATTTGCAAGATTTGAACGGGACAAGTAGGTATAATAAAAGCGTCGCCACGCTAACAGCCGATTTTACCTTCCCTCCACATTAGATGTTTCACATCAAAAATACTCATGTCCTTATTTTAACTATTGCTTCTTACTCATCAATACTCAGATGTGTCTTACCTCATGCCAATATGTGCCATTAGACAGTAGCACTAAACAGGTGACATTGATAGCCTCGCCTATAGCGATGTCAACTGTATACACAGACTTGAGTTCTTTTACAGCTTGGAATGGAGTGACAAGGTTTAGTGTATTCCGCATTATTGTATATGCCTGTAAATATAGATATATAAATTAGTAGCACACTACACATATATGTACATAGTTCAAGAATACGTCTAATAGTAAGTACATGTAATTTTGTAAATAGTACTATTATAAAGCTGTAATAGACATATGTCTGTGACATTTAAGATATTCGAGAAAAAATAAGTCAGAATCGAAAACTTTTTTTTTAGATTTATTGTTTGTACGCATATTACGCAGCAAGAACTATTGAACCGATTTTCATGATACTTGTTTTGTTTGATAGGTTTGGATTAGACTTAAAACTGATATACATTTTATCTCGCTATATCGGGAACCAATATATAACCAAAAAACTAGCTTTTGTCTGCGGCGAAGCCGCGGGAAAAGACTTGTAGTATAAATTAACTAGATTTTTTTGTTACATGTAAAAGAGAATGTAGTATTCAATTTAAATTATCTCGAAAATCAATAAATAAGAGGGAACAAATAACAAATTTGCTTTCATTTTAAATAATCGATATGTACTGAATTTTCTTAAATACCTCCAAAACAAAAACATCAGTTAACACAATGGGCGGTTTATCCGGCAGGTGTAAGGTTGCGTTTGCCTCCAGAATATCTTCTTCGTCAGCACCTACAAACTGCAATAACATTGTAATGGTTATAATTATACCATCATATAATAAATATGAAGACAACAACGCAAGATTAGAGAAAATCTACATATTGTTTTAGACTTTTTTTTATTGCATGTAGTGGCAGACGAGCCACGGCCCACCTAGTGTTAAATAGTAACCGTCGCTCATGGACTCGACTACCTATACCGAGAGTATTGTCAAACCGCTGCTCACTATTTCATTTCACAAATATGAAATGAAAGAATAAACGGCTATCTCCTGCTACAGCCAAAACGCAACGATGTGCTTCATGACCGGTCTCTAGGGAGATGGTGGTACTCGGGCCCGATACCAAGTAAGTACTCCCACTTAGTACCCAGCCCTACCACCAGTCATGCAATGGATGATAATTGCTTACTTCCCTTAGTCGCCTCATACGACAGCCGTGGGAAAGAATGTGGTGGTGACAATTGTATTCTTAGTCCGTCACCACACGGATTATTCTATATCTAGTCTGTTGCTACACAGACTAAAGACGAAAGGTTTTTGATATTTTTTAAAACACTAACAAACCTTCATAAGATGAGCATTGAACGTGATAGTCGGATAGTACAAAGTGTCCAACACAACTCGGGCCCTCGTGTCGAAGTTCTCAACAAACATGTCCGTGTCTAGTGTAGCATTGTGTTGAAACTTGTCCTTTAGTACATCCAGTAAACCTTTGCCACTGTCCTTCAGGAGAATCGCTATTCCAAACTAAAAAAAAAATAAGTATTTATATTAATTTTATTAAAACTGATTGCTTGTACGCGCTACTTTTTGGAAATGCTAACCAGTACCATTTAAAAAACATATATTTATAGGCCACTAATCAACAAATCGCGTTACTGTTATGAACGGGACTATTAAAACATTTCTATTGAGGATTGATTCACTGGTTTGTGTATAATTTCGAGTACAACTATAATTAAACTGTTTACTACTCGGCGGTCCAGCGGTAGTATATGTGGATCAAGAGATTCCCGGGCAGACCCAGCAAAACAGTTCCGTCAAGAAATTCTGAATACCAGCTCAGAGTTACGAAGTAGGCGGTGATTTATCCCCGTGCCTTAGAAGAATGTAAAATCGTTGGTACTGCGTCTGATCGGTCATATTGGAATACCGTCCCATCGAACTATAGAGAAAAAGAGAGAGCGCTTGTCTTTGCGCACACACTTGCTGCATGCCATGTGGCTAACGTCTGTTATGACACTGGCCATCCAGACCGAAATTACGGTTATTATATAACGTCGAAGCGAACAATTGCCAATTTAAAAAACTACCTCGGTGGTGTAGCGGTAGTGTATGCGACTGCTAATCATGAGGTCTCGGGTTTGATCCCCGGGTTGGGCCATGTTATTGAGCTTTTTCCTAAAAAGAAAAATTCTCAGTAGCAGCCCGGAGTTTGGAAATGTGCCCAGTAGACGTCAATAGGCTCGCCCCCTATTACGTGGGACTTAAACATAGCTGGCGAATCGTGGGTATATAATACACCTCTGCCTACCCCTTCGGGGAATACAGGCGTTATGCTATGTGTGTAAAAAAGAAAAATTATCGTATTTAACTTAGTTACTCACATACATAGTACCTATGGTCATAAGATTAAAGAAAGTAATAACGACCGACTACTAAAATCTAATCATATTACGCAGATGGCGTAGAACCTTGCTCGTCCGAGTATAAATGGGCCAGTTCGACCAGGGAAGTATCACCTTATCACAAAACTACAGTAGGTACCTAATACTCCTGTGTTTCATGCAGTGGTTGAGACCGCTGGAGGCCTAAGCCTCTTCCTCATCCTTTCCTTATTGCTTCCCTTGGAGTTAGCGACGCGTGAGTGATGCCTCTGGTGTTGCTAGCGTCTATAGGCTACGGTACACGTTTTCGTTCATATTAGATGTAGGTATGCTGTTAATGTAGCGCGTAGGAACTTCAAATGTAAACAAAGCGATAAGAGTTCTCAGTTAACGTAAATAAATCAAACCCTATTGTAACTTTTTTTTATTGCATGTGGTGGCAGACGAGCCTCGGCCCATCTGATGGTAAATGGTAACCGTTGCTCATGTACCGAGAGTATTTTCAAACCACTGCTCTTTATTTCATTTCACCGATATGAAATGAAAGAATAAAGGGCTCCTATTACAGCCAAAACGCAACGATGTGCTTCATGGCTGGTCACACGGGAGATCGTGGTACCAACCCACTCGGGCCCAATACCAAGTGAGTATTCCACTTGGTACCCAGCCCTACCACCAGTCATGCAATGGATGATAATTGCTTACTTTCCTTAGTCACCTCATACGACACCCGTGGGAAAGTATGAGGTGGTGACACTTGTATTCTTAGTCCGTCACCACACGGACAAAGCCTCTTTTTGAAAGATTAAAATAGTCAGTCACCGAACTCCAACCACTGAGTACGCGTTTTATTTATTTGCTCTTATTACTTAACCTTCCCACAAACCTCTCAATTATACCAACCAGCGGTCACTTACCATAAGCAAAGTGGTGTCTAACAAATTAACAAAACACCAACGGCAAAGCTGGTGACCCTGACGTGATAATTAAAAAAATACTCGTAAATAACGGCAAACTACCCTCTTAGTATAAAATACTTTGGAAAATCCAAAACTGCACGCCTCATAATCTTCATTTTTCACAATAAAATTGATTATTTCATAAGTAACTTATAATGTATTGGTCTTACTAAGTAGTTTTCCATAAATCAAATAGATAGCGCTAATTTCAAAAAGTACTAATGTGGTTCTCATGTCTTATACGCCATCTAGCGCTAATTTTAAGAAGTACTTCTATATTGGTCTATAGAAATAGTTCTCATGAAAGGTATAGCGCTGGTTTTAGTGTCGAGTCGAGCGTAAATAATCAGTATTTTTTTTTGTTTATTTAATAACAATTAAACCACATCGAATCAGACCGTGAAAAGTAATAGGGCTCTATTCGTAGTTATACTCAAGTTAAGAAGAAAAAAAAAAGAGTCGAATAGTAAAGTATTTCGGTTGTTATCGTGTTAACATACATTACCGAACTTTTTTAAACAGTTTTTTAACTAGTTTAAAAAACAAAAATGGCATAAAAATATCATGAGTGTCAAAAATAGTGTTTTTTTTCTTGATATGTGTGTGTATATATTGTTTTACAAGTGCAATATATGATAAATAAAGAAATTTTAAGTTTGAAAAATCAGTTTTACTGTGTAAAACGAGAATAGTACCCACCTCAACGCTTCGCTTATGAGGAGTGCAAAAATGGAAATCAGTTACATAACATCACGCCTGTATTCCCCGAAGGGGTAGGCAGAGGTGTATTACACACCCACGACTCGCCAGCTATGTTTAAGTTCCACGTAATAGGGGGCGAGTCTATTGACGTCTACCGGGCACATTTCCAAACTCCGGGCTGCTACTCACAATTTTTCTTTTAGGAAAAAGCTCAATAACATTTCCCGACCCGGGGATCGAACCCGAGCCCTTATGATTAGCAGTGGCATACACTACCGCTACACCACAGAGGCAGAAATCAGTTGATGTATGTATGTTACAAATAAAAAAAGTATAAATTAGTTTAATAAATAGTTTACCTTATGCGTAGACAATCTCATGGACACCTCAGTGTCGAGTCCATTGCCGTATATATTCTTCAAAACTAAGCCATTCTCTTCGAACCCTTCCAATGGGGTATACAACTTATATAGATACTGGAAGTTGATGGGTGAGCGCCAATGCCAAATGCCAGTGAAGCCAAAATCCATGTTACCCCAGCCTACTCGGAAGTCCAGCTATAAAAACATTCATATATATGTACGTTGTTATTTTTATATATATTTTAAGCACTTGTTATTTATGCACGGTATATTACTAGGGCACGACATGAGAAGATGTTAAATAGAAAATTATAGCCACGAAGAGAATTTAAACCTGCGTCTCCTGGATTACCGTTGGCAGAGTGTTTAGAACGATAGTCCAGCAGGTTCAAACCCTACTCGTAACTATCATTTTCTATTTCACATTTTCGCACTATGTGTTCTAATATTCATATATTATTATATTATAAAGATAGTTATATTGTGGACGCTCTACTTCTGAAGACTAAGTTGCTTTAAAGAACAAATTATTTGTGAAAATGTAGAAAAAGAGAACTTTAAGTACGAGCGGGAATCGAACCTGCATCCCTTCCATTTCGGGGAAGTGCTCTAACCACTAAGTCATCGCACTGACCAACGGTCATTCCCAATCTCCATGTACATGTTAATTCATAGGCCATGGTCCACCTGATGCTAAATGGTAACCGTCGCTCATGGACTCAACTATACCGAGAGTGTTGTCAAGCCGCTGCTTACCATTTCATTTCACACATATGAAATGAAAGAATAAACGGCTATCTCCTGTTACAACCACACCACACTGATGGTGCTTCATGGCCGGTCACACGGGAGATGGTGGTACCAATCCACTCAGGCCCGATATCAAATGAGTACTCCAACAGTAATGCAATGAATGATTCGCGATGAATTGCTTACTTCCCTTAGTCGCCTTGTACGACATCCGTGGGAAAGCATGGGATTGTGACACTTTTGTTTAATACTGTGTAATAGTGGTGTTACCTCTTCCGGTGCTCGTTTAGCGATGACCATCGCTCTGTTTAAGTACTGTATAGGTAAGGCCACGTGTCCAAACACGTGGAAGTCTTGCAGCGACAATAACTTCAGTAGCACTTCGATACCTGAGTAAACAATATACCTTTTTATTTTTTTCTTAGAGTTTGGTGCAGGGCTGTTATGGAGATCCGTAACCGTTACCGAAACTGATATAAAGTTTTCAATAATTTCAAATAGGGCGGAGTCTAAATGATACATACCTATTATGACAGGTTTTTGTTTTTGCCCTAAAATAAAAGCTAGCTATCTGCTAGCCAAAGTTTAGATTAGTCCAGCCTCTCGACAACTAGCACGGACAAACTGACAAAAATAACAATTTTTGACGTGACAACGTCTTATAATTCGATAGAGCCGGCTGCACGCACGAAAAAACATGACTCATGCGGCGTTACCTCGCTCTGAGGCGTTCCATGTAAGGCTTGAAGTGCAAGCCAGAGCGCGGAACGAGCGACAAAGAAGCACAATCGGCCTTTGCGTTCGGCAGCGTTCGACATCCGTCTCTCTTCTTCTTGAGTGAGCGATGCGTCTGCGTGGACAGCTGCTATACTATAGTACATTTACATGTTTTGACCGAGTATCAAGTGCAGTGAAAAGTGAATCAATTGTTTATAGCAACGATAATTTCAGCGATAAAGGTAATGTTTTTCCATTAGACGCTCTCATATGTATTTAGTAAAAAACTATTACTTACACATTACAAACAAACACTTCAATTTTATTTATTAGTAGATATTTTTTTTTGATTATCTGCGTCAATTGTTACCTGTGGTAGAGCTACTTGTAACAACCATAGCGACTAAATGTTTGTCGGCCTCAATGAAACCAAATCGCGCAGTCATCTGTGGGAACTCCACCATGGGACTTGTCACGTTTACCACAAGCATGCAGTTGGTTATACGACGCATGTGACCTGGAAAGGAGGAACACGATGTATTTAAAAATAAAATAACATGCTTTTCAGTACACGAGATGCACGATTTTTGGGTGTATTGTTCCCCAAGGTACCAACCACATGGTGTTAACCAAGGTAGCGTAATAGGTCCGCTTTTGTTTATTATTTTTACCAAGATTTACTTCTTCTACAACTTTTTTTTTGCACAGAGGTTAGGGCAGCGGACAGTATTGCAACATTCCTGACTTATAGAGTGAGATCGCAATCATCCCAGACTTACGTGATTTTAGGAAAGATGAAATTTTTAGGATCGGTAGTAATAGGGTTAAAGTATGAAATTGCCGTTTTATTGTAATAGGTACTTCGAATTGACATAGAACCTTCATGATTTGGGATTTTAGAGTGAAACTTTTTTCAATGGTACCTATGAGGTTCTTGTTTTAAAAAATGTCCAACATTTGATTATCATCTTTCAGAAAAAAAAAGAACAACATAGCATCACGCCTGTATTCTCCGAAGGAGTAGGCAGAGGTGTATTACACACCCACGACTCGCCAGCTATGTTTAAGTCTCACGTAATAGGGGGCGAGCCTATTGACGTCTACCGGGCACATTTCCAAACTCCGGGCTGCTACTAAGAATTTTTCTTTTTAGGAAAAAGCTCAATAACATTGCCCGACCCGGGGATCGAACCCGAGACTTTATGATTAGCAGTCGCATACACTACCGCTACACCACCGAGGCAGTTGAACCGACTTTCAGTTGTTTTTTTTTATTCAGCTTAGAGATGGATACTTCGAAAATTCGAGTGATTTTTGAATACGAGTTCCGACGCGGGACTAACGCTGCAGAAACAGCTCGCAATATCAATGTTGCGTTTGGAGAGGGGGCTGCTAATGAACGAACCGTGCGATTTTGGTTTAAACTCTTTCGTGATGGAAATTTTGATTTGAAGAACGAACCAAGTGGAAGACCGCCCACACATTTGAATAACAATGAGTTGAAAGAGATGGTGGAAGCCGATTCGAGCCAAACTACCCAGGAATTAGCGGCATGGTTTAACGTTACCTTACCAACAATATTGACTTATTTGCGTCAAATCAATAAAATAAAAAATATGAAAAATGGGTGCCTCATGATTTGACTGATCTGCAGAAAGAAACGCGTGTTGAAACTTGTGTTGCCTTGTTGAATCGATACATAAATGAAGGATCGAATTGTGACATGTGATGAAAAGTAGTTTCTTTACGATAACCGTAAGCAAAAAATGCAATGGCTGATCCCAGGTCAAACGCCGCAACGCCTAAAGCAAAGCTTACCAATAAAAAGGTAATGGTAATTGTTTGGCGGTCTCAGCATGGTATTATTCACTATAGCTTTCTCCGATCTGGTCAAGCAATATCGGCAGATGTCTACTGTGCCGAACTCCGAACAATGATAGCAAAACTTGCAGTGAAACAGCCCCGACTCGTGAAAACCATTCGTCACCCTCCGTATTCGCCAGACCTTGCTCCAACGGACTACCATTTTTTTCGTGATTTGGACAATTTTCTACGTGATAAAAAGTTTTCTTCCCAGGAGGCAGTACAAAATGCTTTCACACAGTTTGTAGAATCTAGATCACCAGAGTTCTATCGCACAGGCATAAATGACCTTCCTATTAGATGGCAGCAATGTATAGATAATAATGGTAGATATTTTGATTAAATAAATATGTTAAATGAAAAAAATAACGAATTTCAATTTTTCAGTACAATTCGGATATTTCATACTTTAACCCGTAATATAATATAAACATAGAAAGGAATGGATACCCGTTAAGCAGAAAGCGGGGCTGTTTTCTCTTGCGCTTCCTCGCACAGCGGAACTTTTAACGAGTCTGGGAGGATGTTTGGCCCGTCAGATTTGTCTGGCTCATTAGAAAATATTTTAAAATATTATACTTTATTATTATAAAGTAATATAAAATTCAGCCTTCGTAAAATGACGTAAGTTCCCTCATTTTTTTTACAACTTATAAGTGTCTGTAAAAAGTTATAGTCCAGGAAGTGTCTGGCAACTGTTTATGTTTGTTTATAACAATATCCATCCATACATCCATCAGCCTTTTAAAGTCCACTGCTGGGCATAGGCCTCCCCAAGAATGGGGAATAGTGCCGTAATCACCACGCTTGGCAGGCGGGTTGGCGATCGCAGTGGATGTTGTTAATACTCGAAGGAGTGCTGCTGCCCACTCCCCCGGTATCCCTCCGTCGGCTCTTACGACTCCCATGGGTGGAGAGGAGTGGGACGATTCTAAAGCCGGACTCACACGGCAAATACATAACAATATCATATATTACATATGTAAAAACTAGTCTTGCTACTTTGACGTAAGTTAGCATGGTTTTTTTCCGCCTTTGATACCTGCTACCTGTAAAATGGCCCCGCTTTCTACTTAACGAGTATCTTTTCCTTTCTAAGTTTATGTTATACTAACGATCCTAAAAAAATCATCTTTCCTAAAATTACGTAAGTCTGGGGTGGGGTGACTGGGATCGTGGAATTTGATATGATTTAGTTTTAATTTGATTTAAAAGTTCCTTAACAGTAATAATGTTCTTAGGTATGATTAAAAAGAAAAAAATAAAAACCATGCTATAATAAAATTGCACATACCGTTAACATAAATTTTGAGTACTTTCTCCTCTAGGTCCAAGTACGTAATACCCTTAATATCACGTTTGTGACCCAAAACAAATTCAGTGCGCAGGAAACCTTTTCTGTAGCCCTGTAATAAATATAATAATTACGAGAGAAACACAAGTGCACTCTCTGTTCCCTCACTCTCATAGTCCGATAGGACGACGCTTTCTGACATGACCGGAGAGTAGAATGTATAGTAGTCACAACAGATCTTTGTGTTTCTGAAGTTAGGCACAGAGCAAGAAGTGGAGATTGTGCCGGAATCATACGATTAATGCTGACCAATTCAAATATTATACTCGATTAACAAAACAATCGAATGAGATCTTAATGTTTTCATATCAAATTGTTTAGGTTCTATTTATTATTTTTATATTCAATAAAAAGTATACGAGCGATTTCAGTGAATAAGATTTAATCTAGATATAGAAGAGTCCACATCCTTTAGTACGATCTATAAATAATATGATCATTGATTACAATTATTAAATTATATTGAACATATTTCGATTAATGTAAACCGTAGAAGACGCACATCCCTTGCGACACAAAAATAGGTACGCGTACTGCGCAGCGTCTTGCAGCCAACTTCAGAGACACAAATATCCGTTGTGACTACTGTATGTCCTTTGATTCTATTATTAAAATTTATTTTCTTATTAGTAACTAGTGTGTTGTCTTTGTGGTTACCTATAGACTTACTTACTTATCATCACGTCATTTCCCTTGCGGGGTAGGCAGAGAGAACAGAGTGCCAAGGGGCTCTATTCTTGCATACATCTCTCGCTTCCTCAACATTAATAATTCTCCTTATTACGCTTACGCTCGCCAGTTTCGGAGACTCCTGACTCCACCTACTTTCAATACATGACCGATTTGGTCTAGGTAACCAAGACTCACCTAGAGTCTCGGTTACCTATAGAATTAAGGATAATTTCTCACCGTCCGGACTAACGACGCAAGCTTCCACAGCATTCTTATAAAATGTATTATTCAAATAATAATTAGGCAAAAATCAGCACGAACCTGGAAGGGTGTGAGCAGCGTGACTCTCCCCGTGATATTGTTTTCTGTTTGTCCTCTGTCGAGAGTCCACGATGAGTTAATCATCAGCAAGCCATCTTCGTTGTACTGGGAAATATTATCATGGATATACAATCATGGAAACATAAATACTTTTTCAACAATAGTAGATTTGAAGAGAAGAGCTCCAAATTTGATTTTTGTTAACTATATAAAGATTTGTTATCCTTTAACAATGATAAAAAAATATTTTTTAATAAAAAAATCGCCTTCAAAAGACACCCAGGAACTAAAAACCAAAAAAATATTTTTTTCTGGGTGTCTTTTGAAGGCAGTTTTTTTAATTTAAAAATAATTTATTTTTTGCTTTTTAGGTCGTAGGTTAGAGTAGGTGGTACATAATAATGGAGGCCTTCCTTGGGTGCATCTCGTATGAGAAAGCGTTGAGCACAGGAGTATGAAAATGACAAAGATGAGCGCCTAAAGCGCAGTAGAGAAAGAAATAGCAGCGTCTCAGATAGTCTTCTGAAGACCGTTGAAGAAAGGTTTTATATATAATATGGGTACGCCAACTAAACGCGCTGCGCCAATGAGACAAAGATTGGAAGTAAACGACAAAATGTCATCGACAATTATATTTAGATATTTGTTGATTTTTTTCAAAACCGTTCGGTCAATTTCGATAAAATTCGAATGGGACCACCTCTGATGTAGAAACTACCAAATAAAAAAAGAACCATTGAAATAAATTAATAATTGACGGAATAATCGATAACAAACATACAGAAAAAAAAACATACAGTCGAATTGAGAACCTCCTGAAGTCGGTTCAAAAGAGAGAGATACTTAACTTTTTTTATACCACGCGGTAGGCAAACAAGTATACGGCCCACCTGGTGGTAGATGGTTACCACAGCCTAAAACACACTAGAGGCCTTTAAGCCCACGTCGCAAATTCCAAGAAAGAAATGGGTAGAAGGTGGAGAGGAAAGATATTAAGGAGAGGGTAAGGAAGGGTTTTGTGCCTCCAGTGGAATTAAAGCGACGATATCTAAATATATAAAGCTGAAGAGTTTGTGTACTTGAACGCGCTAATCTCAGTAACTACTGGTCCGATTTGAAAAATTCTTTTAGTGTTAGATAGCCCATTTATCGAGGAAGGCTATAGGCTATATATATATCATCACGATAAGACCAATAACCAGGTTTTTTGTTCCTTTTGAAAGCAAAAGTAACTATTTTACGCTGACGAAGTCGCGGGCAGAAGCTAGTTTCTTATATTGGTACGACCTTACCGACAAATTAACGTTATTCAAGTGCAGTAACAGCTTCATTGCCCTTCGCGCGTAATAAGAACCAGTTTAGCGGCCAGTTCAGAACAGTAGTGTATGGTAGTAAACGCCATACTAACCCAACTAAAAACTTTATACTCGCGAAGATTTCAGCATGTTTTTTGTTAAGGCAGGAAGAAATGTACCTAACCACACACCCCGTCGTTCAGGGCAAAAGACAGGGTAGTGTGGGGCCCTCACCTAAAAAATAAGCCCCCCGTGTGCCGTCTCTCCGCCTGTATTGGCAGACCACTGGGACTGCACTAAGGAATAATCCTTGTATCACGAGGAACTGATATCCTTCCACCATTACCAGTAAAGCGTTTAGGTTTGCTATGAATCCTAGACTGGGAGTGAGAATTAAAACGAACATACTTCCATGAAATCAAGTACTAACCTGAAAACTCAACAGTGTATCTGCACTTTTCTTCCAAATTACTCTATGTTTAGCGATCGCTGCTGCTCGAGGCAATGTCGGTATCGTGGAGTTGACTACAGCATTTATCTCTCCAAAGAATTCGTTCGTCTTGAACAAGTAGTCCGCTAAAAGACTGAATGCTAAGTGGTCTTCCTGCCAGTTCATGCTGCCGTTGATGGCTTGAAGATTATCGTGGTAGCGCCACCTAGCGATTTTTTGTAGCAACAATGAAATCCAAAATAAATTTGAGGTGTATATGATCAAAACACAAGTTATATACTAAATATTAGCAATTTTTAAGGTAAAATATACTACTGTTACTGAACACAGTCTATTAAATCTGGAAGGCAATTACTTAAGTCTTTTTGGCTTCATTTATTTTTTTAATTCTCTATACAGATTAAAAATACCGTTTTTCCAGCTACAGATACATAGTTAACTGGAGGCTTGAAAGTTCATATTAAGCTAAACAAAACTAAAATTACGAAATGTGAAGCAAAATTATTACAAAATTCTAGTTTTCTAAATTAATATGTAATATACATACGTATTTAGTATATACAATTAAAAACATTGGTTGCATTTACTTGAAAATATTTTTTCTTTTTTGTTATTCTTTTTAATATTGCAGATACAATTTTTAGCTTACGATAACAAAGGTATATATAAAATACTCACATAACATTAAAACTAGTATCCCTCCATCCAGAAAATGGCGTGTTCAAACTAGACAACAACGCGTACACAGTTTCATTATGCGCTTCGGAGTACATTTTCACACGCCATAGTATGTTCGCGTCGTTAGACCAACCCATTCGCACGTGCCATTGACAAAACCAATCTGTAATATACGTATATTCACTAAACTTTTCTCTGCAAAGATGGCGGAATCGTTTAAATATAGATCTCCCGTGTCGAGTGTAGTCGGTTCGATTCCCAGACAGGATACTAAGTGTGATCTACAAATGGTTGTTCTCGAGTCTAGGTAGTATTTGAATCCGCCAATTGTATGTTTGTAAAGTTCCCCGCAATACTAGAATTAATCCTTAGTTCCCTTGGACTACATAAGATATTTATATTTAAAAAAATAGCATAATTATGTGTCTTAATTCCTGCTCATAGAAGAGATCGCTCTGAGCGATCAGGCCGCTAATGTAACATTTATAAAGTAAAAAAAATACAAAATTTATTTTATACCGTTCGTTTTAAATATTTTTTAATCATTTGCATGCTTATCCATATAATCGCATGGAGGAATGGTATTCCAGGAGATGCAAGTTGAAATCCTGCTCGTGACTGTTATATTCGATTTCACATTTTCGAATTCGTGCTATAGAAATTGAAGTTAATTGTAAATAAAAAGAAAAGTGTCTCATACTCACCTCTTAACAAAAATTCGCCATCTCCCGTGAGCATCCTTCCAGGGTAGTACAGAGACACGTGCCCGGCATGATGCCACGTGCCCTTATTATCCAGCTGTATGTCAATGCTCACTTTCTGAGAGGGGTCCCGGTTCATATCCCAGTTAAAGGCAGCTGAGAGACGCTTTTGTAGAGCTGTTGCCCAGCGTTTGTAGGAGAAATGGAGATCCCTGAGTCTGCGGAGGAAAATAAATCTGTATAAGTCACGAAATTCTAATTTATCACGGGGAAACTTGCTTGTCTTCTGTTTACGCGCGAACCAGCGCCATCTAGCGAGTAGCTGCAGCACTAAGTACTTCGCACTACTAGCAAGCTTTTATTTTTTATAATATTAAGTAAGATACTTTTAGATTAATATACATGAAAGCAAGTAAGGCTGTATTTTTAATTATTGTCCCGTAAAACATTATTATCAGAGACTGCACAGCACTTCCAAAATGAAACTTATTTTTTTATTGCTTATGGTTCTAATGGACACAACAATACTAAGAATACTACCTAGCCGCAGTTCAGCATTTCATTGTGCGGATGTAATGCAGATGTGAATGGACGCCTATCTCCCGCAACAATCAAAACACACCCAAGGTGTTTCATGGTCAGTCACACAGAAGATGGTGGTACCAATCCGCTCGAGCCAATGAAAATTGAGTACTCCCACTTGGTATCCGCGTACTTCCCGTAGTCGCCTCGTAGGACACAAACGGGTGAAAAAAATAGGGTGGTGACACTTACAATCTTAATCCACCACAAGGATAAAATAATATGTGTTTAAATGCATCCGATAGGTGGTGTGTGTCTTAAAGACATCCAAAATAAAAGTGGAGATTGGGTGTCACCATTAGGTGACTGTGATAGCTTAGCGGTCCAGAGCACTTCTATTAGATTGGATGGGAAGCAGGTTCAAATCCTGCTCGCAGTAAAGCTTTCTTTTTCCACTTTCACAAATAATTTGTTCTTAGTAGCTGAGCATGTCAAGTGCTATAATACAGATCAAAATAAAATAGTATCTCGTATTATAGTAAAGTGAATTGACATTTTGATCTATATTTTAGTACTCGACATGCTCAGCTACTTTAAACTACTAATTATTTGTGAAATGTGGAAAAAGATAACTTTAGTGTGACTGCTGGGGAAGTGCTTTAACTGCTTAGCGGTTAGAGCACTTCCCCGGATTGGAAGGGACGCAGGTTCGATTCCCGCTCAAGCGAAAGTTCTCTTTTACCAGTTTTCACAAATAGTTTGTTCTTTAGTGATATGATATAAAAAAAAACTTACTGGTCGAAATGCACGTCCATGTTGACATTAGTGTTGTTACTGAGGTCTGCGTCAAGGTTAACGCTATATACTTTGCCGCTGATGTCCACTTCGGCGTACGTCGTGAAGTTTTGCTCCGACAACAGTATGTAGCGGATAAGAGTGCGGTATTTGTCATCGTTATATTCACCCTAAGGAAATAATGCACATATCAATTCGTTTGCCCATATATTTAAAAAAAAATACGTTATGGTCTACCGCACCTGTTACTGGTATTTAAAACATGAATAAATATAAAATTGTGGGTTTTTGGCGTCAAATCGAGCGCATATACAGATTTTTTTTCATGAAAGTTTTGTAGAACCTTTTTGAATTTTAAACTTAGATTTACCTGCCCAATAAAAGTTATTTGTCTGTTGTCTTGAGTGAACCTTGCATCCACGCCGATGTTCTTGAAGTGACTGCTACTAATTAACGCCTTCAACCTAGAATAATAGTACTGGTTTAATATTTGATTTGAAGTTACGAAGGAGTGTCTTACTTACTTATCATCACGCCATCTCCCTTGCGGGATAGGCAGAGAGTACAGAATGCCAAAAGACTCTGTTCTTGTATACAAAGGCTCTGTACTTTGCCGTGTGGGGCCGGCTTTAGAATTGTCCCACCCCTCTCCACCCATGGGAGTCGTAAGAGCCGACTGAGGGAATACCGGGGGAGTAGGCAGCAGCACTCCTTCAAGTATTAACAACATCCACTGCGATCGCCAACCCGCCTGCCAAGCGTGGGGATTACGGCACTATCCCCCATTCTTGGGGAGGCCTATGTCCAGCAGTGGACGTTAAGAGGCTGATGGATGGATGGAAGGATGGATGGACTTGCATACATAGCTCTCTTCCTCAACATTCATAATTCTCTCCATACACGCTCGCCGGTTTCGGAGACTCCCGACTCCACCTTTCTTCAATACATGACCGATTTGCTCTAGGTGAGTCTCCGTCTCCCCCTGTACCTACACCCTTTCACTTTCGCATTGTATATCTTCTTAACCAGTTGTTCGTCCGGCATTATTTCCACATGTCCGAACCATCGAAGCATTCCCTTTCGCATCTTTACACCAATACTCTCTTTCATACCTACTCTCTTATGCTTACGCTCTCTCTGCTCTCTTACGCCGTCGTTACGAAGGAGTTCCTCTAACATAAAAAGGTTTTAGCAATCCTTAGTGGTGTTTAAAAAAAATGAAATACCTGTGCGACGCCAGGTTGGTTTTGGACTGGTCTTGGTATAGCGCATCTATGTTGAAGTCTACACCCGTGAACCATACGCCGAATGCGTTCACCTGAAGAAAATATAGTAAAATACATTTTTTTTGCACATTTATGTAAAACTAGCTTTTGGTATAAGCTTGCCACATCTAATCTATCACATCGCCATCTGGCACATATACTCTACACAAAAATTGCCATCGCTCAGGAATCCTCATTTTTTCCAGGATAAATAATAGTCTGTCCTTCTCTGTACTACAGAGTATACTCGTGCGTTATAAATTTGGTGACCAAAGCGGTTAGTAGTCATAGCGACAAGAGGTAATAATATAAATATATATTATAGTGATAAATCCATTTAAGATATGATTTCCGTAAAATCCTTTCTTAGTGCTCACATACAGTAACAAAGAAACCCATATGTAAATGTTCACAGTCCTACCCCAGGAGTTAGGGTTGTGCGTCGATATGTCAGTCGGTTAATCTTTTATATAAATAGGTTAATTGCATAGCGCAGCTATTGACTAGTCTTCTAAACCTGCCTGTATGTGTATGTAGGTACTGTAGATAGAGGGAAATGCGTGGGCTCAAGGAAAGTCAGTCATCTCGCACAATAACAGTGAACAGATATATTGTATTTATTTAATCCATCATATGAACAAATTATCATTTGATGTTTTTATTCAATTGTTTAATTTTTATCGTTTTGATAAAATATGTTGTAAGCTTCATACGAATGTGAAGCATGTAGTCGTAAATTTAGACAAGCCAGCCAGCGGCCCATTAGCTCAGTTGGTTAGAGCGTCGTGCTAATAACGCGAAGGTCGCGGGTTCGATCCCCTCATGGGCCACAATTATCTTTTTGAAGATAAATTAAATTTAAGTTTTTTTGTTTTACATACATATTTATAAATAAATAAACAAATAAGGATTCTCACCACCACCGTAAAACACGTTTGGTAGTTTGAGGTTATTTATGTAAATAAAATGATACAGGTCTGCTTGCCGTTGGTCTGTGCATCATAGAAAATCTACTAAATAGATTTCAATTAAGTTTGTAAGTTTGATTTCTTAGACACTTGGTCCTTCCCATCTTTTGCTAAACGTAATACACAGACAAACAAAATACTCATTTTAAAAATAAATAAATAAAAGCACACTTTTTCACTATAAAAGAAACGTCGAAGGGCCTATAGAAACGGACTTATCCTAACTTGTTTTGATTGATATTGTATATGATATTCTTACCTGAAATTCGTTAGGCTGTTTCTCATGCACTTTAGTCTTGATAACACAAGGGTGTAAAGTAGGCAGGGTCATGTTCAACTCCGCATCGAGGTACAACTGAGTGCCCGGCGGGAAGTATAAATAGCCGGAGATCACGATCTCACGGGATTTTGGGTTGAAGTTCAATAAAGCTACGGCTGTGTACTTTGGTCCGATCTGTAGGAAGGAATACTTTGTTACGTTTCACAGTTTGTAATAGTCATGCAGTCTTATACTTTCTTAGTTCCTTACAAAATACATAGCATCACGCCTGTTTTCCCTGAAGGGGTAGGCAGAGGTGTATTACACACGATTCGCCAGCTATGTTTAAGTCCCACGTAATAGAGCCTATTGCCGTCTACCAGGCACATTTATAAACTCCGGGCTGTTACTGAGAATTTTTCTTTTTACGAAAAAGTTCAATAACACTGCCCGACCCGGGGATCGAACCCGAGACCTCATGATCAGCAGTCACATAAACTACCGCTGCACCACCGAGGCAGTTCAAAAATGAGAAATGAAAAGCCTGCAATATAGTATTTCTAGTGGTAGACTTGCTTGTCCTAGCATGAATGGTTCGGCTCGATCGGAGAAGTAGCATGAAACAACGTTAGGTATTTCTACTGTTGTTTTGTATGGCTCTCACTCAGAGAGCGTCAGACGCCCAAGCCACGTCCTTATTATACTCTCTTGATTATCCTTCCCCTCCACCCCCTATAACTTTCTTTTGAGTTGGCGACGAGTGAGTGATGTCTCTGGTGTTGCTAGTGGCTATAGGCTACGGTAACTGCTTACCATCAAGTGGGCCGTATGCTTGTTTAACACCCCACACCAAAAAGAAATTAATCTGCAACATCACACTGGTGGGTTATAAGTGTTTTTAGTAAAGATAGTTGGCTTAACATTTTTGATCTATATTTTAGCACTTGACATGCTCAGCTACTCTTAAAGTACAAATTATAATTTGTGAATAAGGAAAAAGAGTATTTTTGCATGAGCGGTAATCGAACCTGCGTCCCTTCCTTTCCGGGGAAGTGCTCTGATCCATTGAGCTATCGTACCATTTCTAGAAATACCAAATTTCCTTATCACATTAGTCTTAATGACCAACGCCATCTATCGGCAATGCATTTACATGCATTCATCCAATGTAGTAAGTTAAATTTTGCAATTAAAATTCATACTATTTGATGGCATGATTTTTCAAACATTTTTGATCTATATTTTAGCACTTGACATGCTCAGCCACTCTTAAAGTACAAATTATAATTTGTGAATAAGGCAAAAGAGTATTTTAGTACGAGCGGGAATCGAACCTGCGTCCCTTCCTTTCCGGGGAAGTGCTCTAATCCATTGAGCTATCGTACCATTTCTAGAAATACCGAATTTCCTTATTCACAAATTATAATTTGTAGTTGGCATAATTTTATTTATATAGATCCTCCAGCATAGGATTGTTACACTAAATACTTTCAGCATGTCACCTCATGGAATCTCATAAACTATATTTATAGCGTGTATTTGTCTTCGGAAGGCAAGCAGATGTGTAACACCTTTCGCATATGTAACATAAGTTCACATCAAACTATATTTTGAAAAAAGTTATCAGTTTTTGTACAAGCCAGATTAAACGGATACTGGGTCCGCGGTAAGATTTGCAGTTTAAAGGCAAGTAAAAAGGTAATAAATAGGACTTACTCCTTCGAATTGAAACCTCATATCGATAAGCCTAGGTCGATTCAGGGTTAATCGAGTGTCCAACTTAATGCCGTTCAGTCTCTCAGCTCGTTGGAAGCCAAAAGTGAACGCCGGGTCCAGCTTCATATCTCTGCTCGATGATACATTGAAGCCTATATCCACATGGCTTTGTGTTTTCTGAAATTATCGATTATAATAGATTCGTTTATTTTTTTTTTGCTCACATGGCTCACAAGTGGGAATGAGATTCTTCCAGAATTATATGCAAATTACATATCAATAAGTTTAATAATGATCCGTATTATATATCTTATGATAATGATCGGACGGCTGCTTCTGCCCGCGAAGTCACCTGTGTTAACCTCAAAATGAAAATCATTGAGGTCGCTACAAAATATCCTTTTCTTTTTGTTAAGGCGGAAAAATATGTTTCTAACCGCACACCCCGTCGTTCGGGGCAACGAACTGGGTAGTGTGGGGCCTTCACCCACTAAAGAAACCCGCCGTGTGCCGTCTCTCCGCCTTTATTGGCTGGGCCACTGGGTCTATGTTACATTCCTTCGGTGGTATGCTAGTTTGCTATCTACGTAATATAAAAAGAACTTACAGTATTCTTCAAAATGGCATAGAAGTTGTATCCAGGATACGCCGTAAATTCCATGGAAAGGTCTCCATACAAATCTCGTCTATATCCCACAGATTTTTCACTATAGACCCCCTCAATCTTGATATTCTGTTTGGCACTCTTGAAGAACTGATAGTCGAAGTGTAACTTGACGCCGTGGGTCGGGCCGTTGATGGTGTAGTACCCGGTGAGGTGGCTTGCCAGTTGCTTCGTCTGAAACTCCGCTTCTATATCGCACTGTGTGACACTGCCTTTGGTTTTTACTTTGACCACGCCTGGAATAAGAAAAACAATTTAATTGTGAAGTTTTTAGTGGTAGAGCTTGCAGTGATAGCCTTTTTTTTTTAGTTAAGGAGGGAAAAAATGTTTCTAACCGCACACCGGTGGTGGTATCGAGTTCGAACCCCAGTGCAAGGTCCAGACCCCGTATGGCACAAACAATAATTTTTGCGACTCCTATAAATAATACGTCACAAAATCGACACTCCCTCCTCTTTTTTATCTTGTATACTTGTAGACCATAGATTAAATAAAATTATACGAACTACAAATTGTTTTTTTTTAATACCTTCACTTATGAATAATCCTGCTATCACAGGGGACTTTACAATCATACAATGTCACGGACACAAAGTACACCCAGACTCAGAACAACTATTTGTAGATCACACAGATTTGTCCTGTGTGGGAATCGAACCCACGACACTCGATTGGTATCTAAACCACTCCGCCATCTGTGCAGGGGGCATTACTTTTCTTTTTTATTGCATGTAGAGTGGCAGACGAGCCACGGCCCATCTGATGGTAAATGGTAACCGTCGCTCATGGACTCAACTATACCGAGAGTATTGTCAAGCCGCTGCTCACCATTTCATTTCACGGATATGAAATTAACGAAGAATAAATGGCTATCTCCTGCTACAGCCAAAACGCAGCGATGTGCTTCATGGCCGGTCACACGGGAGATGGTGGTACCAACCCGCTCGGGCCCGATACCAAGTGAGTACTCCCACTTGGTACCCAGCCCTACCACCAGCCAAAAGTACTTTGACCCCAATCCCCTTGTCACATTACATCGCAGCGGACTATACCCCCATATTTCCGAACGTATTATTTGAACGCCCCCATAGCTAACTTGCTTATATAACGGCAAGCAGTGAAGGCTAGGACAGTGACCATACCACTGAAGTAATGTCATACAGTTCCAGTGTTCTGCCAATAAAGGCGGAGAGACGGTACACGGAGGGTTTATTAAGTAGTTGAGGGTACCACTACCCTGTTCGTTGACGAACGACGGGTTGTGCGGTTAGGTACATTTAAAAAGAAAAGTGTTCATGCCAAAAACGACAATACTCAACAAACCGTGTGGTGACTGACGGACTAAGAATACAAGTGTCACCACCCCATTCTATCCCACGGGTGTCGTATGAGGCAACTAAGGGAAGTAAGCAACTATCATCCATTGCATGACTGGTGGTAGGGCTAGGTACCAAGTGGGAGTACTCACTTGGTATCGGGCCCGAGCGGGTTGGTACCACCATCTCCCGTGGGCCATGAAGCACATCGTTGCATTTCGGCTGTAGCAGGAGATAGCCGTTTATTCTTTCATTTCATATCAGTGAAATGAAATGATGAGCAGCATCTTGACAATACTCCATCTCACGGCCATGGCTCGTCTGCCACTATCATTATGCCATAAAAAAAAAACAAAACTCACCCGACAATTCTGCAACACGTTCGTTATCGACGACCCAATAGGCGTGCGGTATCCAAACGTATCCGTATTTAATATCGTGTCTCTTCAACGACATTACAGTGTCGAACTGCTTCCTACCGTCCACGTCTAGACTCGCTGAGAGAGATTTGTCGTGTGGTAAGTTGCGGTACATCGCTTTGGCTTTTAGAGTGCTTTTCTCTGACTGCAGAGCGAGCAGTGCCGAGCTTGTAGTGTTTGATATTGTTAGTACCGCGTTTATCATGCGTTTTTCCTGAAATATTTTAACGGTATATTTATTGCTCAATAAATGCGGATCACGGCCAGTAATTTTAAGATACTGGTGACAGACTAAGAATACAAGTGTCACCATCTCATCCTTTCCCGCGGGTGTCGTACAAGGTGACTAAGGGAAGTAAGCAATTATCATTGCATTACTGGTGGTAGTGCTGGGTACCAAGTGAGAGTATTCACTTGCTATCGGGCTTGAACAGATCGGTACCACCGTCTCCTGTGTGACCGGTCATAAACCACGTCAGCGTGTTTTGGCTGTAGCAGAAGATAGCCGTTTATTGTTTCATTTCGTATCTGAGAAATGAAATGGTGCGCAGCGGCTTGACAATACTCTTGGTATGGTTGAGTCCATGAGCGACGGCTACTACTTACCATCAGATGGGCCGTGGCTCGTCTGCCATCATAAGCAATAAAAAAAATGCTACAGCTCACCATATAATTTCGCAGATGGGAAATGAAATAGTACCGACTCGCTCGGGACCGTACCCGCCCCTACCGCCAAGGCAATGGGAATAAATGGATGGATGTTTTTAGTACACAGGGGAACGCTGCGGCCCGGTTCCCCGGTAATCCCTTTGTCGGCTTTTACGACTCCCATAGGAAGAGACGGGGTGGAGCTATTCTTGGTGCCGGCCCCACACAGCTCTATACAAATGAATAAAATTTAAGTGTCCGTTTGGTAATGTCATGAAACGTGTTATAGGCAATTATATATTTTTTTTAATTTTCGTCAGTATGTGATTGATGATTTGAACGGGTCTCTCACTGGCAGATAGCTGATGTTATAAGCAGTATTTTCAAAATAATTAGGATTCCACGCAGAAACATATAAACTAAACTCCGGGCGGACGGAGTCGCGAGTAGCAGCTACTTCATAATATGTTTTAAGATTTTTTTTATACACTCTTACCTTGCTGTCAGGCGTATCAAAAGAGAAGCTAACAACGTTGGCGGTGTCGTTCTTGTCCCATTTATACTGGAAGGCGTACGTTTTAGCTGTGGGGTCCGCCTTCTCAAGAGACAGGATATACTTAGCCGGCCCGCTCATTAAGAAGTATGGCGCGTTGCGGAGATTCGTCATGTTTGGAAACTGCGCAGAAGAAAATAAATTTTATAAGTATACATTACACAAGGAAGCTTGAAAATATTTGAGATTCATATCAATCGTTTAGGTAGTTTTTGAGTTATACAGTTATACTCGTAATTATGACGGACTTTGTGGCGTAGTCGGTAGTGTAACCGACTTCTGAGCACGAGGTCGCGGGTTCGATTCCCACTCAGGACAATCATTTGTGTGATGAATACAGATATTTGTACTGCGTCTGGGTGTTTTCTATCTATTATACGTAGCCGTGTGCCGGCTTTACAATAGTCCCACCCCTCTCTGCCCACGGGAGTCGTAAGAGCCGACTGAGGGAATATCGGGGGAGTGGGCGGCAGCACTCCCTCGAGTATTAACAACATCCACTGCGATCGCCGACCCGCCTGCCAAGCGTGGGGCCTACGGCATTATCCCCCATGACGGGACCGCTCGTTGTGGCGTTCTCTTAGGGAGGCCTATGTCCAGCAGTGGACGTCGAAAGGCTGATGGATGGATGGATATGTATCTATTTACAAAAAAAAAGTAATATATGTATTATATCCGTAATCTGGTACCCATAGCACAAGCGTTAAGCTTAGTTTGGGACCAGAGGACGTTGTGTGAAATGTCCGTGAATATTTATTTATTAATTATAATAATTATGTTATTGTGATAATATAACCATTTTTTTTAATAAAAAGATGACACAAACATACAATTTCACGGATACAAAGTACACCCAGACTCAGAACAAACATTTTTGTGGATCACACAAAGGGTTGTCCTGTGTGAGAATCGGACCCACCACACTCTGGCAGGGGTGCTGGTATGTAAACCCAGTCACCATAGCCTCTATACGTTAGCGACACCAGAGGGATCGCGTCGCCTCTCCTATAGTGTGACGTCACATAGACTATAACCAGCGAACGACCAAAACGCTTCTAATCGTGCTATTTTTGTTGAGTATTTTAATGATGAGTATTTTAAAAATATTTTTAAATTAAAAATAACCGCTACGAGCAGGATTTTCGATTTCACACTTTGTGTTAATTTATATGGCAAAAAGTATATAAAAATATTTATAGGCCTATGTACTCGTATAAATCTTGATTGTAAAAATGAGTTTACCTGGTCGGTATTCCAGGAGATGCAGATTCAAATCCTGCTCGTGACTGTTATTTTCTATTACACATTATTACATACTCTGTGTTAGTATTTTAAAAGTTATATGGTAACAGTTAAACATACATACATCATATATGTATAGACACTGCAGAATATCAGTGTCGTGGTGATGTGCCAAACGATGGTATCTATTGGATATACACCCACGACGCGCTTTACACTGGGCATCACTTTAGTAAATATATTAGATATTGTTCTAATGTATTTTTTATAACATATTTTTGTTTTAATTTAGTTCTTAGCTTGTAAGTATTTTGATTGTATGTGTTCCTTTTTGCGAAGGGTTAATAAAGTATTTTCTTTCTTTCTATATATATAAATATATATATATATATACAGGAGGGTGATATATATATATATATATATACACACACAGTATACGAATAATAAGTATACAGTTTATTATTCGTATTACAGAGGGTGATATATATATATATATATATCACCCTCTGTAATACGCATAATAAACTGCTGATCAAGGGGTCTGGGGTTCAATCCCCTGGTCGGGCGGTGCTATTGAGCTTTTTCGTAAAATGAAAAATTCTCAGTAGCAGCCCGAAGTTTGGAAACGTGCCCGGTAGATGGCAATAGGCTCGCCCCTTATTACGTGGGACTTAAACATAGCCGGCGGACCCTGGGTGTGTAATACACCTTTGCCTACCCCTTCGGGGAATACAAGCGTGATGCTATGCGATGTAATACGAATGATGTACCTGATAAGAGGCGCAAACTTTGATACCGATGGCGTTGTCGAACGTCGACCAACTGCAGGTGTTCTGCTCAATCCTGTTCTTATTCAACCCCTGTTGCTGTTTCTCTTCTTCACCATGAAGTATTATCAGCTCAGATCTGAATAAAATAATAGACGGTTAGATTATAGCTCTTGAATGAAAGTATATGAAGCGAAAGATGTGTGTCAGGATCGTAGCAAGTGGAGAGAAGTGGTCTCTGCCTACCCCTAAACTACGGGCAAAAAGGCGTGATAATATGTATGTACGACTCTTACATTCATTTTCCAACCTTTTATTGCCCCGGTATTGAGAACGGGTCTGCTCTCATAGTGAGAAGGTTTGTGTGTGCTATGCGAGGTCTGGACTTCGCACTGAGGATTGAACTCGATACTACTGTCTTTGTATCTTGGTTTTACCGCTAAGCTATCACTGCACTTTAAAATACTTGGCAATATTTATAATTAGCTTTTGCCCACGAATTCGACACTTTAGATTATAATTACTTCACTAATATTAATGATTATAATTACTTTAACTGCCTCTGTGGTGCAGCGGTAGTGTAAGCGACTGCTGATCATGAGGTCTTGGGTTCGATCCCCGGGTGGGGCAGTGTCATTGAGATTTTTCGTAAAAAAAAAAAATTCTCAGTAGCAGCCCGGAGTTTGGAAATGTGCCCGGTAGACGTCAAGAGCCTCGCCCCCTATTACGTGGGACTTAAACATAGCTGGCGAGTCGTGGGTGTGTAATACAACTCTGCCTACCCCTTAGGGGAATACAGGCGTGATGCAATGCTATGTTTTTTATTACTTAACTGCACGGCACACTAATGATAGATAGATAGATGAACTACCATCCACCCAGGATCAAAAGTTACATATAATGTCCTTTTCTAGATTCTGAACTATATGTATGCTAAATATTATGTTGATCGGTTGAATAGTTATGACGTGAAAGCGTAACGAACAAAATTACAGTAAGGATGGTAAACAGAATTGAATTAAACAATTAGGTATTGGGCAAGAGTGAATTAGTTGTCAGTAAGCTAATGCACATCAGTATGCAAGATTGACACTTGTTTCAAGTATAATAAGGTTCAAGTTATTTTAACTTCAGTTAGAAGGAGAAGATATACAATGCGAAAGTGGAAGGATGTAGGTACAGGGGGAGACCGAGACTTACCTAGCCCGAAATCGGTCATGTATTGAAGGAACGTGGAGTCAGGAGTCTCCGAAACCAGCGAGCGTGTATGATGAGAGTTATGAATGTGGAGGAAGCAAGAGATATATGCAGGAATAGAGCCTCTTGGCACTCTGTTCTCTCTGCCTACCCCGCAAGGGAAATGGCGTGATGATAAGTAAGTTAACTTCAGTTTATCTACATATGCCAGAGGGTACTATTTGCGCATAAATAAATATTTGGCGGATATTTCACACAACGTATTATGCTCCCAAACTAAGCTTAACGCTTGTACTATGGGTACCAGATTACGAATATAATAAATATATTTTTGTATATACATACATATAATAGATAGAAAACACCCAGATGCAGTACAAATATCTGTGTTCATCACACAAATAATTGTCCTGAGTGGGAATCGAACCCACGACCTCGTGCACGGAAGTCGGTTACAATATCGACTACGCCACGAGGCCCGTCAACATAGCCGAAAGGAACTACTAGTGGCTTAACATCGGAGTAGTTTCTGTAATTAAGGAACAGTGAAAGTGGCTATACATACTTGGCAGCGAATATCTCCTGTTTGTCAGTAGGCAGCGCTAGATCTAAGCGCACCAGCTCAAGTCCTCGCACGTTAAGTTTGGCTTCAACGGCTGTAGCTGTGTATAGCCGCCAGTTCACTCTGAGCCCACTCGAGCTCAACCCACCGGCTTTTACACTCATAGTAGCCGCAATGTTCACTGCCACACTGGATAAAAAATAATACAGAGATAGAGATGTGGAATTTGAAGTCTGAACAAGGCCTGTGACAGCTTAGCAACCTAAAACATATTCCACTGGATTGGATTTGGGATGCAAGTTCAAATCTCGCTCATTCTCTTGTTTTTCCACAAAATTTGTTTCTACTAAAAGGATATAAAATTTTCAAAAATAGAGATAAACATATATATTTTAACCGACTATACTAAAATCCTGCTTTTAATCACATAATATATTTTTAGGCCATAAAAATGTTTAGGGGTAAAAAAAATATTAGGGGTTAAAAAAAAATTTGGGGGAAAATATTGAAAGTAGGAATAAGGTTCAAGTCATACCTAGGTCTCAATTTCCCTTCAAAGTCCAAGTTTCCAGACTGTGCGTACTTATCGGAAACTGTGCCCGACATCTTAGTGTTGACGTAGCTGGTCCCCATCAAGTTCATGTTCATTGGGAGACCACAGCCGGTTGGAATCGAAAACGTCGTGTCCAGAAATAGAGATGCTTTGTTGTATGAGATTTCCTGTTTACATTAAGATATTAGTTACTCTTTGGATAAGAATACAAATATGAAATAAAAAATTATAGCTACGAGCTTTTTTATTTCACATTTTACATACTCTGTGTAACTACACTAATTAACGTTAGTGACCGAGAATGTCAAGTGCTTATGAAATATATAAAAACAACAAAATACTTTTTGAATATAAAGCTGTTTATGAAAATTATACCTATAGGTTTGATTTTGTAGGCAGGTATATTTACGTGTATTTATTAATAGTAGCGATTTGAGTAGTTATTACAAATTATTTGTGACGTTGCAAATGAGAAATTTACTCAAGAGACCCGTGCGCAATAGTGGGACAGAAACAGGGTTGGAAAAAACTAGACGTCGTGGGACGTCTACCAGATGTGAAACATCGAAATTATTTTGTAGAAATAAAATGATCATAACTTGACAAAGTACTCCTCAAGACGAATCAAACGAGTATAAACTCGATAGGGTTGCGTTGTTTCATTACAGAGTTACTGTGGCCACCTTCCAGCTCCATCACCAGACCCTGGATATCATCTAGGACTGAAGTGCTAGTCAAGATATTTCACACGAGCCCTAACTCGATGGAGTTGCGCCATTTAGGTAATTACAGAGTTTCGCATGGCCACCTTCCAGCTCCATCATCAGACCCTGGATACCATCTACAGGCAAAGTACACATCAAGATGAATCAAACGAGTCCAAACTCGATGAGGTTGTGTCGTTTCATTATAGAGTTACTGTGGCCATCTTCCAGCTCCATCACCAGACCCTAGATACGATCTAAAGACAAAGTACTCGTCAAGACGAATCAAACGATTCCAAACTCGATGGGGTTGCGTCGTTTCATTACAGTTACCGTGGCCACCTTCCAACTCCATCACCAAACCCTGGATATCATCTAGGACTAGAGTACTAGTCAAGATATTTCACATGAGCCCTAACTCGATGGAGTTGCGCCGTTTAGGTAATTACAGAGTTTCGCATGGCCACCTTCCAGCTCCATCATCAGACCTTGGATACCATCTACAGGCAAAGTACTCATCAAAATGAATCAAACGAGTCCAAACTCGATGTGGTTGTGTTGTTTCATTATAGAGTTACTGTGGCCATCTTCCAACTTCATCATCAGACCCTGGGTACCACCTAGAGACAAAGTAATCGTCAAGATGAATCATACGAGCCCAAACTCGATGGGGTTTTTTCATTATAGAGTTCCTATGGTCCACCTTCCAGCTCCATCATCAAGTCAGCTCCATGGCATCATAATATTGCATTATCATGCGATATACATATGCGTGTAAAATTTAACTTACAAGATTTGAACGGTACAAGTAAAATAAAAGCGTTCGCCTCGCTAACAGCCGATTTTACACTCCCTCCGCATTAGATGTTTCACATCAAAAAATTTCTTGAAATTTGGTAGGTAAGGAAGATTTTTTTTTTATTATAAGATTCGCTACTGTGGCTCATTAATAAGAGCATTTGTAGCAGTAACATTTAATGTCTCAATTTAGTTTAAAACTAGTGTTATAATTTTACCTTTCCAGACAATATCTCCAGTATACGTATCTGCGGATTCATTTTAGCCAGCGAGGCCATTATCTCGTTGTCTCCTTCAACATTCCAATAGGAGATTTCGTTACCGAACACTTTGATACCCAACTCTGCCATAGGAAACCTGTTGAATAATACTTTCTGTAATGATACAATTAAAATAATACATGAACTTCACTTCCTAACCAAGGAAGCGTTTAATATAATGTCCTAGTTTATATAAAACTAGATGAAAACCCGGCTTCGCTCGGGTGAAATGTGACTCATAATACACAATCTTTTACAAAATGTCTGCCGTGTGGGGCCGGCTTTAGAATTGTCCCACCCCTCTCACCCATGGGAGTCTTAAGAGCCAACTGAGGGAATACCAGGGGAGTGGGCACCAGCACTCCTTCGAGTATTAACAACATCCACTGCGATCGCCAACCCACCTGCCAAGCGTGGCGATTACGGCACTATCCCCCATTCTTGGGGAGGCCTATGTCCAACAGTGGATGTTAAAAGGCTGATTGATAGATGGATGGATTACAAAATGTAGGTAGATACTGATACGTGTGAATCGGCCTTAACGAACTCAAGATAGCATCCGAGTGGCCAATATGGCGACTGCCATTTGCACCATTAGAATTTAACAAAATACTCGACAATCTGAATTTTGCGGATATATGTTGTCGACTCGAAATCATTATTTTTTTACGTTTTATTATTTAGGTAAGGTTCCAATCGAGTCTACCGTACCCTTTGACCGAATTATTAATATAAATCATCTGTGTAACTGTCACTAGTCTTTTTATATAATTTTATTACATATAGCGAATGTTAAGCATATCTGTAATCTGCGTAATTACAAATGTCATCGATATTATAAATATTGTTCTATAAATGTTGTAGTAACAAAATTGTTGAAAAAAAATATGGGTGGTATTCATGGGTTGATATCAAGTCGTAATATCTTAGCGTACACAGTCACTTTTAGTATAGCTTTTTTTTTGGTAATAGTCTGTAGCAGATGAGTTACGGCCCACCCATCTAAGTGGTAAATCCATCGCCCAGCAATACTGCCAAATCCCTGCTCGCCAGTTCATTTCGAGTAAATTAATGAATAAACGCCCGAAGAAACCAATACACGTGGTGTTTCATGTGCAGTCACACGAAAGACACTGGTGCCGACTCGTTCGGGTCAGATAAATGAGTATTCATTCTACTTGGTGCCCAACACAATCACTTAATTCATTTGTAATAATTTACTGCCCTTATTCGTACATTAGTAAAATCTCTATAAACTTATCCTTAACCTCTATAATCCTTGATAAATCGAAATATATGTATTACAATAAAGAACAAATTATTGTGAAAGTGGAAAAAGAGATTTACTGCGAGCTGGATTCGAACTGCGTCCCTTCCAATCCGGGGAAGTGCTTTAGACCGCTAAGCCATCGCCAGTAGCCGACGGCAACACCCAATCTCCACTTTACAATCGCTTTTTAGATGTCTTTACGACTCACGCCATCTATCGGATGCATTTACATACATTCCAATGTAATAAGTTTAATTTTGAAATTAAAATTCATACTATTTGGTGACGGGATTAATTTGATTTGTATTTTAGCACTTGACATGCTCAGCTACTTTATTTATTAAAATATTTAAATGAAACGCACATTCGAATCCCGCTCGCAGTAAAATTCTCTTTTTCCATATTTAATTTGATTTGATTCAAATATCTGTGTTCATCAAACAAATAATTGTCCTGAGTGGGAATCGAACCCACGATCTCGTGTACGGAAGTCGGTTACACTACCAACTACGCCACGAGGGAGTTAAGTAAGTTCATTCTAGAGCCTATACGTACGTAGAAAAGAAAGATTGAAGAAGAATTTACATACTTATGCTTAAGAGCTTCACTCTTATATTCCAAGTTGTCAATTTTCTCTCGCACTTGATCAGCTTCGTTGGCAGAGCGGAACACGCGCAAGTTGTTCACTTTGTCCGACAGCTTGTTTTTGTTCAGCGGGCCGTTGTTGCCGAAGAACCTTTCGAAGTAGCGCTCGAAGCCTTCCGTGCGGACTTTCATCTGTAAACGAAATTTATATTCTGGGTTCTGTACACTTCAACCAACTGCATGATGGTTTTGTTAAGTGCAATATGTCAAAACAATAACGAGACTTTAGAACAGACAGTTTTAAAATATTTACACTTTACAGTATATTCAAATTGCATTAAAATTTACATCAATTTAATTTTTTTTTTTCACAATATATTATAATTTTACTATTGATAAGATTATGTTACCACCCCATTACGCTAGTCCAATGCGGGTTAGTAGAGTTCTTAAGACTTCAACAACATCTCTCAGGCTTGCAGGTTTTAGACGATGTTTTCCTTCTTAACTGGCCTTTGCTTGCGGCGCCTCTATTATCCAAGATCCCCGATATAGTAGTGGGATAAAACGTACACTAGTTTGTATTTTAAGTCTAATCAAAGGTTATCAAATAAATACTTTCATAAAAATCGAATCAGTACTGAAATTGTTTTGTGTTCAGATACGCCTAAATAACCTAATGCAGTATTTTTCTCTCAAATATCTTAAATGTATGGAGATACTCGTAGCTCTGTTATAGCTTTCAAATTACGATAAACAAAGTAACGATTTTAAGTCCTCTGTAGTGGTAACGGAATTCAATCCGTTAGAAACAACACTCGGAGATAAAAATATTATAATAACTCACCTCAAACAAGTTGACAGACTCTCCGAACATGTCCACGGTTAAGTTAACGGACAAAGACCGGGGGATGTACGAGTCGGGAGAAAATATAACGTTCGTCTCGTAATTGCCACCTGTTTAACAATTTACAAATTACAATTATTAAAAAAAAACAAATTACAATTTACAAATATAAGTTAGTTAATGCCCCACGGAGCAAAAAATTGCTATTCCATAAGAATCATTCATTTTTCCAGGATACAATATAGCCTATCTTCGTTTTCTAGGCTCTGAATTCCATGGGCGGCGCAGGCGAGACTACCTACGCCTTATGCTATAAGCAGCCGGATTCCGTAGTAAGCCTTTCATGAGACGAACCCGGCAAGAAACCCATGCGCCACTTTTTTATAATTTGCCAATTTGTTGCAGTTTAATATTAATACATTTTCTTATAACTAAAATAACGATAACGAGACCCACCAGTCACCACCAGCATATATTCAAGAGTAATTTTCAGTTTGTTCAACACCCACCCACCATATTAGAGAGAAGGGGATTACCTGAACTACGACATCTAATCTTTAATCTCTAATACATTATAATTTTAGTTCCTTGTTAGTTTGCAGCACGTCATGTCAAGTAGGATGATATCACAGAGATTATGTACTCTTAATCGATTGAACACGCAGACATCATATGTTTAAAAATTTAACCCCCTTACTAATAAACATTGTATAAGCTCCGAATAGTTATTCAGTGTTTTGTTCCGTTCTTTCAACGTCAAACTGTCATATTAATGATGCATTGAAATGCATCCGATAGGTGGCGTGGGTCGTAAAGACAAATGTGATGTGGAGATTGATGGGTATGACCGTTGGTCAGTGCGATGGCTTAGCGGTTAGAAAACTTCTCCGGATTGGAAGAGACGCAGCTTCAATTCCCGGACGCACTAAAAGTTCTCTTTTTCCAAATTTCACAAATTGTTCTTTAAAGTAGCTGAGCATGACAACTGCTACAATACAGATCAAAAATGTTTTATTGATTTTCTGAATCCATGACCGAAGATTACCACTTAAAAAAGCACGACCCAGCTCATAAGATGGTAAGTACCCATCTGATGAGATGAGCCGTGGTTAATCTGCCACCATATGCAATTAATAGACATTTTACCTGCGTTATACTGATCGAAGAACACGCCTTGTTCGTAGTTCCGGCTGAACATTCTAAAGTCTGGGCTGTCTTCGAGATGTGGTATCTGGTTACCAGTAAGCAGACCTTGGATTTCAACTCGCGATGGTAAAGAAGACTCTGCTAGATTTTTGAGATGACTCCAGACAAATGTTGTTGCTGGAAAGAAAATATGTTAGTAGTTTTGGAATGCATTTCACGTTGCTTGGCGAATAGGCATACCCCTTTGGTAAATGTGAGGGTTCTTTTATTCCATCCATCCATCCAATACACAACGAGCGTCCCGCGCCGACCAAATCCAACGGCTCCCCACGGTTTTCACCAGTTTTCGGTCCATCTGGTGGTGGGCCGTCCTACACTGCACTGTCCGATACGTGCTTGCCACTCGAGAACCTTTTTTCTTCAACGGTGGTCGGTTCTTCGTGCGATGTGGCCATTGCCACTTTAGAATGCCAACCCAGCGGGCTATGTCAATCACTCCTATTCTCTTACCTATTAATCACGTAGGGAAATACTGGGCATAGCCCGCTCCATGGCACGCCGAGCGACTTTGAGCCTTGATATAAGGCCAACATTCATAGACCACGTTTTTTTTATCTATTACGACATAATTAGTAGTGATAAGTAAATCAGTTACTACAGTTTTCCTTGTACGCCACCCGCGGAAAGGAATGGGGTGGTGACAGTCGCAATAAAGCAAGCAGTAGGTCAAAATTGACTTCCAAGACTTGATATCAACGCTTATATAAAGCGTGTTAAAAAGGAAGATGGGAGAGTTCCAAGATTATATTACTAATACTCTCTCATGGGAACACAATAAAGATTTTTAGTAACAATCATCAAAATAGTGCTGACGTGGTTCGCCAGCCATCACGTCTCGTTGCCACGGAGGCGAAAAGTGAGCAGCAAAAGGCCACTTCATGATAAGTGGCAATCCATTGTCTCTGCCTACTCCTCTGAGCGTGAATACGTTATAAACGATTACAGTAGTAAAAATAACTCAAATATTAAATTTACCTTGATTCACGGCTTCATTTCGCAGCGCATGGAATATCTTCCGTAGTGTTCCTAAGTCGGGACACTTCATAACTTGTAGGTAGGACGCCAATCTCACTTCTATATTCATATAGTCTGCCCGGAAGTTTTCCAAGAAATATTCACTGCAGTTGTAGCAACATAAGACATTATTTACGATTACAATAACAAGACCGCCGGCGGACCACTGAAGCAATGTAACATAGATCCAGTGGACCGCTAATAAAGGCGGAGAGGCGGCACACGGCGGGTTTATTTAGTGGGTGAGGGCCTTACCCTGTTTTCGTTGCCCCGAACGACGGGGTATGCGGTTAGGTACGTTTTTTCCCGCCTAAATAAATAATAAAAAAGGGTTACAATAACAATATCACGTACTAGTGGTTATTCCAACATGAATGGGCCGGCTCGATCGGGGAAGTACCACCCTCTCACAAAAGATCAGCGTTAACAACGGCTGTTACTCCTGCCGTTGTGTTTCGTATGGTGAGTGAGACCGCGGGAGGCCCAAACCTCCTCCCTATTCTCTCCTTGTTATCCTACTTATACTCTCTTTGTTATCCTTCCTATCCACCTCCTAACCCTATCATTGGAGATGGCGATGCGCGAGTGATGTTTCTGGTGTTGCTAGCGTCTATAGGCTACGGTAACCGCTTACCATCAGGTGGGCCGTACGCTTGTTTGCCACCAATGTCGTATAAAAAAAATTTTTGCAATGCGTACCAACTTTTGGTTTATTTGTATTAACTGGCTTCTGCCAGGCGAAAGCTAAATACGTATACCAAATTTCATGTTCTTTGATGATCCCACATAAACCTGTCATCTTTGCGGGATAAAAATCCATAGGATAATAAATTTTTTTCATCTTTATTTTCGAAGGGGTAGGCTCAGGCGTATTACACACCCACGGTTCGCCAGCTATGTTTAAATCCCACGTAATAGGGGACGAGCCTATTGATGTCTACCGGGCACATTTCTAAACTCCGGACTGCTACAGAGAATTTTTCTTTTTACGAAAATGCTCAATAACACTGCCCGAGATTTTATGATCAGCAGTCACACACCGCTGCACCACCGAGGCAGTTGTAATAAACATAAAGATAAATATCAAGTATCATATTTACCGTGTTTCAGTGCAAGGTGTACGCCTAAAAGCGTCAACAGCAGCCAGTCTAACAGGCACGGGTATATAACTGTCTCCTATAATGTACATCAGCACATCAGCAAACTCTTGTTTAAACCCACCAATGTTTCCTAAGGCTTTGATTGCTATTATTATCTGAAAATAAATAATTATCTCTATATGCGGTTTTGGGCATTTATGCCGTGTGGGGCCGGCACCAAGAATAGCTCCACCCCGTCTCTTCCTATGGGAGTCGTAAAAGCCGACTAAGGGATTACCGGGGGACCGGGCAGTAGCGTTCCCCTGTGTACTAAAAACATCCACTGCGATCGCCAACCCGCCTGCCAAGCGTGGCGATTATGGTAAAACCCCCATTTTGGGGAGGCCTATGTCCAGCAGTGGACGATGAAAGGCTGATGGATGATGGATGGATATGCGGTTCACAAAACTTAATTGATTAAATAAATAATACAAATTTTATTGGAATACATACTATATATAATGTGGAATACGTAATATATTGGAATACTATTCTACTGACGGGTAAATACGGGGATTACATGCTACATGAGCTCTACAAAATTTGTAAATAAAACAAAGTTTGAAATTTTATTGATGAGTAGCCTAGGCTGTGTGTGTTAACCACTGAAGTAATGTAACACAGCTCCAGTGGCCCACCAATAAAGGCGGAGAGACGGAAGGTGCAAGGAAGGAATAATCCTATTATCGCGGTGGACTTTACAAACATACAATTTCACGGACACAAAGTACACCAAGACTCGGAACAACCATTTGTGGATCAAAAAGTTGTACTGTGTAGGAATCGAACTCACAACATTCGGGTCGGTATTTAAACCACTCTGCCATCTGTGCAGTTATTAATAATAGCCTTACCTTATCTCTGTCTTCTCTTGTTTTGATTACTTCCTTGCTAGATACTTCTTTAACTATATTCTGGAATTCCTCCATGATGGCTAAAGGAGTTTCTTCTTCGCAGCATTTACGTACTACAATCGAATTGATAGACAATGTTATTATAATACTTTTTTTTAAATGAATTTTTTTTTTGTAAAATTTACTTAGATCTTTTTTAAATCTAGAGAGGATTTAGTGTCTTCACCATGTAAATTATGTTTGTTATATTTTATAAATTCCCGTAATTTTCAGTTAACTGGAATTTGTGACAGGATTTCTACTAATACTACTATTTCTACTTATGTTACCAGATGTAGTAATTACGACTAACACAAAAATCAGCGATTTGCAAAATTATGTAATTACAATTAATATAATCAGCAACATTTTTATCATTCAGTAATAAATATAAGAACTGATGGATGGAAATCACCCAGGATAATCATACTACTACCACCACCGAAGGAATGTAACAGAGTTCCAGTGGCCCGCCAATAAAGGCGGAGAGACGGCACACGGCGGGTTTCTTTAGTGGGTGAAGGCCACACACTACCTTGTTCGTTGCCCCAAACGACGGAGTGTGCCGGTTAGGAACAATTTTTCCCGCCTTAACAAAAAAAAGGATAATCATACCACTAGGAGGAAGTGCCATATTATATAGGATATTTTACAAACCACATTAAAGAATTTTGATCTATATCTTCCCCGGATTGAGAGGGACGCAGGTTCCAATCCCGCTCACAGCAAAGCTCTCTTTTTCCACTTTTACAAAAAAAATTGTTCTTTATCATTCAAGAATCACTTACATTCTTGCCCGCTGTGTTTGCAATACGAGTGCACCATAGACGACACAGTAAAACTGATTATTTTATCGTTCTTCTGTTGTCGAAGTAGTTCCAGCATACTGTCCAACATCTGGTACTTGGGCCTGTAACGTAATGTTTATCTTTAAGTTTGTCATGACGCATTAAGAATGCATAATGTCGCCACCCTATTTTAAGGTATCCATACAGCTAATTATAATAATTAAAAGAAAATATCACACTGGTGTTGCTCTACAGGGTAGGTTTATAGGCTACGGTAAATATTTACCATCAGATGGGCTCCACCCGCACAATATAAAAAAAATGGTAGGCTGTTGGCTCTGCAATTGCAGATTTACCTATAGAAAAGTAGAAATAATCCTCTGCTAGAAAAAAATATCGTTTCAAAAGAGGATTGTTTTTTTTTTGAATGCCTGTTTAAAAGTTTTGTAAAAGCTATCCCAGCAGTAACCCGGAATTACGAGTATATAAAAGTAACCAAATAAATAATATTGTGTTATCACCTGGGTATCATCGCCATTGACATGAGCCACTCCTGCCGCGTGTCCCCATCGACCTTGTTCGTCATGATCATGTCCTTGATAAGTTCCACGGACCCAGGGCTCGCAATATACGGCAGTGCGTCCAGGATATGTTTACTAGGATACGTACATAAAATTAAAAAAACATTATCACCACCCAGTTATTGTCAAAAATCACAATAAATACGAATTATAACCCTTATAAAATGAAGTTTAGATAAAAATAATGTGAAATCTTTTTATATAACACTTAAAATCAACAAGAGTTTACTAATAATTAATACGACCGCTTAATGCAAGTGCATTCGTAGTACGAATGTCTCGATTACAACCGTCACAAGTGGCCGGATTCTATAGTAAGGTTCTTTCACGAGAAGAACCCGGTAAGAAATAGGTTCATGGCTCGATTTTTTTATCGTCAACTTGTTACAGTTATATATTATAACTAAAGTAATATGAGGTATGTGCTTAAGGTTAAAGCCAGTGCGGGACAACTTGCCGTGTAAATCTGACAAGCACACCTTGTTGGTAGATTCTGTTTCAACCATTAATGGGCCGGTGCCGGAAGTGCCATACTCTAATATCATATCGGCGTAAAACAAAGATAAGTATTTATACTGTTGCGTTTCATTCAGCGAGTAAGAGAGCCAGAGTCCGTTTGTGAAGGACTGATATCAGAGCTGACTATTTTATTTTCAAGACAGCACCCTGCAGTAAGGAATAATCCTTGCATCGCGGGGGGCCTTTACAAACATACAATTTCACGGACTCAAAGTACACCTAGACTCGGAACAATCATTTGTGGATTACACAGAGTTGTCCTGTGTGAGAATCGAACCCACAACGCTCGGACGGGAGGCCGGTATCTAAACCACTCCACCATCTGTGCAGTCGAACTACTTCTATTGTAATACTAATATTAGCGTTAAATAACAAATGCGAAGGAATATTACAAAACTATAACTGTGGGCATGGCCGTGTGGGGCCGGCTTTAGAATTGTCACACCCCTCTCCACCCATGGGATTCGTAAGAGCCGATTGAGGGAATACCGGGGGAGTGGGCAGCAGCACTCCTTCGAGTATTAACAAAATCCACTGCGATCGCCAACCCGCCTGTCAAGCGTGGCGATTACGGCACTATCCCCCATTCTTGGGGAGGCCTATGTCCAGCAGTGGACTTTAAGGGGCTGATGAATGGATAGATGGAACTGTGGGCAGTGTGATATAGTAAATTTTACAGCCACTGTAGAGGGTCAACGAGTCCAATACTGGAAGAAGATGGACTAGAAAGAGGAAGAAATAAAGAAATAATCTCATTTAATACAAAAATCACTCACGTAGCAGCTTGACATATAGTAGGTGCTCGTGCTAGAAACTGCGACAGAGCGGGGTAGTCCAAGGGTCTCGCAGACCGCACTAGTCTGCCCCACAGACCTACGGTGGAACTGCTATCCATTTTCGCGTCTACGTTGGATGCGTGGTTTTCCGTTGTCGTGTCTTTAACCCTGGAAAAAGGAAGTACATTTTTAATTTTTTATTAGTCTTTATTTTCATGTGAGAACCGCCTCTTTATCTCCTCTTTGTAATCCCTCCTCTTCAACTCCAGCCCCTTTGCTTGAACATGGCGACGCGTTAGTGATGCCTCTGGCTCTGGTGTTGCTAGCGTCTATAGGCTATAGTAACAGCTTACCATCAGGTGGGCCGTATGCTTGTTTGCCACTCTCGTAGTATAAAGCCCGTCACACATGCAGCTATAATATATAGTATGGTATATACTGTAATATAAACTACGGTACAAGTTAATGACGTTATCTATCTATCTATTATATATAATTCCAGTGTCACGATGTTTGTCCGGGATGAACTCCGAAATTACGGAACGGATTTTAACTTTTTTCTTTTAAAATGTGTGTTTTGTTCCAACTTAAGAGATAAGATACTTTATATCTCAATTTATAATTGCAATATTTATTCATGAAAAAAATATATGGCGGTACGAAGTTCGCCGGGTCAGCAAGTAGAAATATATAATGTTCGATCGTACATATAATATAGCTGCATGAGCGGTCACTCGAAAATTTGTATAAAAAATATATCGTAATATTTCTTGCTATGATTTATATTAATATATATTATAGCTACGCCTGTGACGGGCTTGAAAAATAAGAAACATTAATAAATTGGACTGTCGTTTTAGTACACAATTTTCCCACCATAGTAGGCATATAATTTGGTTAAGGGAATGTGATCTATATTTTAGCACTTGACATGCTCAGCTACTCTTAAAGTACAAATTATAATTTGTGAATAAGGAAAAAGAGTATTTTAGTGCAGGCGGGAATCGAACCTGTGTCCCTTTCTATCTGGGGAAATGCTCTAATCCACTGAGCTACAGTACTATCTTTTAGACATACCCAATCTCCTTATCACATTTGTCTTAACGATTTTTATAAAAAAATCACACCATCAAATAGTATGAATTTTAATTGCAAAATTAAACTTACTATATTGGATTAATGCATGTAAATGCGTTCCGATAGAGGGCGTTGGTCGTTAAGACAAATGTGGTAAGGAGATTGGATGTCTAAAAGATAGTACTGTAGCTCAGTGGATTAGAGCACTTCCCCGGATAGGAAGGGACGCAGGTTTGATTCCCGCCTGTACTAAAATACAAAGAGTATTTTAGTACAGGCGTACATTCCTTATTCACAAATTATAATTTGTACTTTCAAGGGAATGTGGACAAAACTTACATGCACAATAGTTTGAGTACGTCTCTAGCTGCTCTGAGTCCTCCAGTGTTGTCACCAATATAGTGAGTGTGATGATGGAGGAGATTTGATCTTCGTGGTATTATCGCCCAAGCTGCAAAAAAAACACTATGAAATTATGGTCAATTCATTCCTGAAAAGAGAAATTAGGCGACCTAGTTGAACGGTACGTGAAGATCACGATTTAAATTACAGTTAATACTATAATTTGATTTTCGACTGTTAATAGCATTGATGATAAATCAATCATAAACTTGAATGAAGCATTAAGAGAGTTACAGAATTGGCTTGCTGAAGTGACTGTTAGGCACAACATATCGTTCGACGAAATTACAACGGTTATCAAATAAAAATTCTCGATGGACGACGCAACGCAGTACGATCTGGAAAATCTGCAGAGAGTTATTGGATGGAGGAACTTAACCGTTCGTTATGGAGTTAATTTGAGGAGGCTTATTTCTAGCAGGAGAAAAAATATTGATGGATGGACGAGGATATATCCATAAACAATACCTTTAGGCTGCGCCTCCATGACTTCCGAATCAGTTTTATTCAGCTCCTTCAACAGAACGAGGTCTTGAACGACTGTGGTCATCGCACCGGAGTTGTTCCCTGAGAACGGCTCGAACAGGTGTCGCTCGCGGCAGTTTACAGATTTATATATATGGTGATCTACTGCGATACGACATTTACTTTCAGATTTCAGTACGGGCCATGTTTGGAATTTCTGAAAGTTTATTTATTTATACCAAAACTATCATTACAGGCAAGGCCTAATTCGACAGTGCACCATATCTTATACTCTATAACATAGTTATTGTTGATTATAAATAAGTATAGCACATTATATACTTACAATGAGCCCGGTGTGTCTTTACGTTGTAGGTGTGAATCAAAATCCGTTCAGTAATTTTTGCGTGATGAGCAAACAAACAAACAGAAAATAATCTAAGAAAAAATGTTTTGTGTTCAGATACGCCTATAGCCCAATATAGTATTTTCTTAAAGAGAAAGCTCTGTTACAGCTTTATAATAGTTGGAAGATTTTCCGGGACTTCGTCCGCGTGGACTTCAGAATATAACTTTACGGCACATTATAATATATCATTTATCTCTATAAAAATATGACACAACCAAAAACTACCACAAATAAAAGAAAAAGAATCTGATGAACCGATCGCTACCAAACTGCACACACGTAAAACACCTCGACCTCCTTGTGTTGTCGTTGCAGCAGAAGATAGTCGTCCATTCATTCATTTCAAATCCGCGAAATGTAATAGTGAGCAGCAGCTTGGGAGTATTCTTAGTGTGGCTGTTACCACTTAGGTCGTAGCTCATCTGCCATCATAAGCAATAAAAAGTATTGTCCTGTGCGGGAATCTAACTCATAGCGCTTTTGTTTAATTTTTATTTCTATATAACTGCATTGTTAACATTTTGCAGTGATTTTACGTGCACGAATACCTACGCGCGAACTCGCCGCCATATTGGTTTTAGAACCAAATAAAAGATATAGAAGTAAACAAAAAAAAGTACAAAGATTAGCTTACACTTTGAAAGTCATATCGAACCGTCTGCAATATTGACATGTACTTGTATCTGTTAGTACATTGGGCGAGGTTGCGTGTCTTCACTAGTATCAAACTCGTGTTTTCCTGGCCGCGTACTGCGTAATCTACGTTACATGTTCCGTGGACATCTTGCTGTAAATTAAACAAGTTTATTAGGAATTTTGAGTCCATTTCAAAGACCCAAACACGACACAGAGTTACTGTTGTGGGTGAAAAAAAAAAGTGTTAGTGTTCAAGTTTTTAGTTCAGTTTTTAGATCATAGATAAGAAGTCTCGATCAAGTTACCTTTAAAAAAAAAACGATTCTAAAGCCGTTCAGCTGTTTAGCATCTACGATGACAATGATAAAATACACAGACACACGTTAACCTTATAATACATCCCATTTACGTCAGAGGTTAAAAGGTAATGAATATACTTTATAACCAAATTTCGGGCAGAATGGTCCACAGATATGGATCTGAATAGATGACGTACGTCCCTTGTATTAAAAGAAAGCGTGCCGCTTTTATGCTACTACTACTATGACGTCACAAGAGCGCTTAGGAATTCTAGGCCGCGTGCAGCTTCGGATTTTTTACAGCTCAATACGGCACAATTCGGGACGGGCCTCGTGGCGTAGTCGGTAGTGTAACCGTGGTCGTGGGTTCAATTCCCACTCAGGACAATTATTTGTGTGATGAACACAGATATTTGTACTGCGTATGGGTGGTTTCTATCTATTATATGTATGTATTTACAAAAAAAAGTAATATATGTATTATATCCGTAATCTGGTAGCCATAGCACAAGCGTTAAGCTTAGTTTGGGACCAGAGGACGTTGTGTGAAATGTCCGTGAATATTTATTATTATTATTTATAATTAGACATTTTTGTTAAAGGATGAGCATTGCTCGCCCTTTACACACTCTTTTGGCACGCTAATTACATACACTTGCGGAATTTATTTAGATCCATAGCTATGGAATGGTCAATGAGAGTAGGTAGCCATATGACATAATTATATGGAGCAAAATTGTGACCGCTGGTACAGGTAATCTCGGCGGACCACTGCAGTAATGTCACACAGTTCCAGTGGTCCACCAATACAGGCAAAGAAAAGATACACGGCTGGTATATTAAGTGGATGAGGGCCCCACACTACCCTGTTTGTTGCCCCGAACGACGGTGTGCAGTTAGGTATATATTTTCCCGTCGTAAAAAAATTGGTATTCTAATCTCATAATCCGGTCGAATGATCATCATCATCATCGAAGTGTTGTTCGCCAACCAGAGTAATCAGGTATCATCTTTGATGGTGGTGAAGCCTGATTTCAGCATGAATGGGCTAGCTCGTAAAGTACCCACTGAAGTAATGTTTTTCAGTTCCAGTGGTCAACCAGTACAAGCAGAGAGATGGCACGGGGCAGGTTTATTTTGTGGGTGAAGGCCCCACACTACCTTAGTTGTTGTCTCGAACAACTAGGTGTGCGGTTAGGTATAGTTTTTCCCACTTTAACAAAAAACGGGTTAAACAATTTAACATCTCATGAATTAATTAGTATTGTTAACAGTACCTCAACACCTTTAAAGTTTATGTCAAATCTCTTCATGGTGTTTTGAAAGAGTGCCAGCAATGCTCTCTTGAAATTAAGTACCCAGTCCTCTTCTTCTTGCTCAGGGCATATCTCGGATATCGCACCATCATGGAAGGCGAACCTTAAACGAAGAAATTTGATCTTCACTCATATTATAAATGTGAAAGTGAGTTTGTTTGTATGTGACGCTTTCATACTGTAACTAATAAACCAATCATCACAAAATTTAGCACACGAATAGTCCAGAAACAAAGACAGCTTTTTATTCCGGAAAAATAGTGGCATTGCAATGTTTGCATAGAAATCGTTAATGCGCCGTAGAATTATGTATTCATATTCTGAAACAGAGATGCGCAAACTAAATCACCAATGAGATCAGGGATTTATAAATCTTTTTCTTCGAAAGATATAAATCCCTCTTTTAAATCTTTAACTTTTTTAAATCTTTGGTTACGAATGACGTTATTCATTCAGTTGATCATAAGTGATGCAAATATCTATTGATTCATGTAGTTATTCTCTCATTCCCTCAAGTCGCAACTGGTTTTGAGCTTTTTACTAAAACGACAGAGAGTCTAAGTTTCTGTGTACCTATCGTCATTGTATTTCGAGAGTGCGTTTGTGCGTGCCTACAACTTATGTTATCTCTTTTCAATTCACAATATCCTTTATCTATTGTCTCATTCTAAATCTACGTCCATCATTCTATCCATTCCATCTATTCAATCCTAACGTAGTGAGCTAGTGAGTTAAAGATGTATTTTCGAAACCAAAGATTTAAAGATTGATTACGCATTTTGAAAGATTATACATCTTTTGTATCATCACTCCTGAGTTACACATCTCTATTCTGAAATCCACACATGGATGGAGTCGCAGACAGAATGTTGTGGTTTAGAATTGTTGGTTCGATTCCCACACAGGATAACTCGTTGTGTGATCCACAAATGGTTGTTCTGAGTCTAGGTGTACTTTGTGTCTTTGAAATTGCATGTTTGTAAAGCCCCACGCTATACAAGGATTATTCCTTAGTGCAGGTTGTAGTTGTAGTTGTTTTAGAATTGTCCCACCCCTCTCTACCCACGGGAGTCGTAAGAGCCGACTGAGGGTATGCCAGGGGAGTGGGCAGCAGCACTCCCTCGAGTATTAACAACATCCACTGCGATCGCCAACCCGCCTGCCAAGCGTGGCGATTACGGCATTATCCCCCATAATGAGCACACAAAATAAAAAAAAGGATGCGGTCAGCACAGGACCGCTCGTTGTGGCGTTCTCGTGGGGAGGCCTATGTCTAGCAGTGGACGTCGAAAGGCTGATGGATGGATGTAGGTTGTAGTCTTTAAAAAAAAAAACATTAAGTAATATCTGCAGAAAACAAGATTATGAAAACATCACTAGAAAGTGAGAAAATATGAAATCAAAAATAACAGTCACAAGCAGCATGTTGTTTTTGAATTTCGCATTTTTGCACCTTATGTTAATTTATATCATGTCAAATGCTTAAAAAATATATAAAAGTTCTGTTAATTTAATGTGCATTAACAAAAGAATAAATACCTGAGATCATACAAGCAGACAGCATGAATGAACTTCTCAGCTCTTTCCACTGGGTAGCTCTCATCTTGATCTAGCAGTGTGACATCTGTTAGTTGTAGCAGGCCTTCACACGGACTTATGAACTGAATTTTTGGCTGGAAAAGGTTTAAAATTTGTTACAGCAAAAATAAATCACATCTCCACTACTTGGCATAAGCCACACATCTACTCAACGCTTTGATTGCTCAGAGACCAGACATTGATCTATTCTTTACAAATAAAAATCTTTTTATAAAAGCATGTGTAAAATATTTAAGCTAATCTAAATGTTTTTTGATATATTTTTAATAGTTTACTGTATGATATTCGTAAGTTAATTTTATCATGGTCTGCTGTAAGCATTGGTTTTTTTATTATTTATTTCTTATGGTGGCAGACGAGCCACTGCTCACCTGATGGTAAAAGGTAACCGTCACTCACGGACTCAACTATAGAGAGACTACTGTCAAGCCGCTGCTCACCATTTCATTTCACATATACCTATGAAATTAACGGCTATCTCCTGCTACAACCAAAACACACCAATGTGCGTCATGGCTGATCACACAGGAGATGGTGGTACCAACCCACTCAGGCCTGATAGCAAGTGAGTACTCCCACTTGGTACCCAGCCCTACCGCCAGTAATGTAATGGGTGACAATCGCTTACTTCCCTTAGTCGCCATGTACAACAACCCGTGAGAAAGAATGGGGTGGTGACACTTGTATTGTTAGTCCGTCACCACACGGATAAAAGTTTTTACTGTTAGCACAGCAAGCAATCATAAAGCCTAGATTTGCTTACCACAGCCCTGATGTTCAATGTAGATCTGTTATTACTAGACCCAGCAAAGTAAGTCTCGACATTGACTTTATATTCATAGTGGTAGATCACATCTAAGAGGTATTTGAACTTTTCTGATGCTGCAAACAAATAATGTTTTATTAACACCACACCGAAAATTCTCTTTGAGAAGTAGTGAGAGCAATTTTACTTCTTTTTATCGTAAGATGAAATAATCTTACTTAAAAGTAGATTTCAAATGTCATAATTTAATTTTCATTGAGATCACAGAACACTTTTACTCTAGCGGGACTGAGATTCTCTCTATGATAGGGATTAAAGAATTATAAGTACATAGCGTGTGTGAATGATACATTTGGGAGGGAAAGACCTTGTCCAAATTGGATTAATTTTCAAGAAAAGCCAGGTGTCAGAAGTACCTTACCAATGTGCGTGTGTGAGGAATATAATGAAGAGTGAATGGAGCAAGTATCGAGTGGAAAAATGTTTTATGTTACTTACGTGTACATGTCGGCGCACCGCAAATATACGGGTCTTTCAGCGAATCTGTGAAGACGAAAATACTACGTTAATAAATAGTTTTTCGTTAAATTTATGTGAACAGCAGTCCTAACATAGTATTTAAGTAAACGTTTTATGTACTTCTAAACAACAGCAATCACTGCAAAGCACAAGTTCAATTCAATTCAATTCTTGATTAATGGCGTTGTTAGACTTATAGACACAACTTTGCCAATATCTAGTGGACAATACTACTAATACACCGTCAAACGAAGGAGATTGTTCGGTAGATAGAAATAAAAGGCCGGCGGTAATTATGAATCACAAAGACAAGATGTACAATGTTTACAAACAAACAGCTGTCATTTCATTTGTCAACATGTCAACGTGATAATGACAGGAGTTACTTTTTTTATGGAATTTAATGGCCTGTAAATAATACCTTTAGGACAAGTTTTATTATTTTTTAAATATCTAATTAACCCTAGGGGAGACTGGATACACTTGGTCCCCATTTTGGTTTTTCATTAATATCTCTAAGGTTATTAAAGTTTTACAGAATATTTTTATATCATTGCCTAGAACTTGTATCCTCTTGCATCATTTGATTATGAAATTTATCTGTGTTAGTCTGTTTTTTCCTAAAGACTACAAAAGGATCAAGTGTCCCACGTTCTGGGACACTTGATCATGGTATGGGGTAAATTTGATCATAAGGGGAAAAAGTGCATTTTAGTGCATAATATGCATGAATGAAGGTATGTTTAGTAGAAAATTTGTAATTTATGAAACTTAATATTTATTAACATATTTATTACCTCATAGGTACCTAAGTACTATAGTTTTCCCTAATCCTTAATATTACGTTTTTTTTGCAGACGATTTATGAAAAAAAAACTTTTAATTTATTAATTAATTAATTATTATTAGTTGTTTTGGTATGAAATCAACCTTAATCTTCTAAATTCTTAATCATATTCTTGCTACTTTTGTTTCCTTGCATACCTTTTCAACGTCATTAGAGGCACACTGAAGGACTTGGCTATGCTTTTTAAGCTATTATTAGGTACCTTTTAGGACAGCTTTGACTACTGGCTTTTATTTTGTCTATTGGTTGGAGTTTGTCAACTCTTCCTTTTGTATATTCTAGGCATTTTAAAATCTATAGTAAGTAACAAAGCAAAACATATAATCTTGCAAGAATGTAGGGGATACTTGATCCCATAATCAAGTCTACCCGAATTTGCCATGATCAAGTGTACCCTAGACCGTTATTTTACACAAAAATATTTTTCGAAATCAAAACAAAATGTTAATTAAAGAAAACACATATCTACACACACTTTAATAAATCAGGTATAAGCAATTTTAATTGTAATTCGTAATTAATTTATATGAATATCTTAAAATAACAATCAAAATTCTTCAAAAAAAGGAGTTGACACGCTGTAAACAAAATTGCACCACTGCTTTGAAGTTGTCGATATTAAGCTTTCAAAATGATAGTTGTTACGATGGCAGTTAAGATCAGTGTGGCATGTTACGAATTTAAAAATAAATTTTACTTTTGTAGTTATGGCCTAGGGATCAAGTGTCCCAAGGGATTAAGTGTCCTCAGTCTCCCCTATTGTATTTTTTATGTATTTGTATGTAGATTTTTATTTATAGTATAGCATGTTTTGCGCATTGCCAATGAGAAACACTTAGATTATAGACATGCACCTAAATAATCTAAGGAAAAACACATTAAAATGATTACGGAAAATACTATTTGGGAAAATGCATTTATAATTGAACGTAGGTACATGAATAAAATATGCTCACCATTTTGTATGCAAATGCAATATTGCATTATGATGCAGTTTTAATACAAACAGTGATCTAACTCTATTATCTATTGCAAATAAATTGATAATTTTCTTAGGATCGGAGTCCAATCGATATTATTATGTACAGATATAATCATAATAAAAATATTATTCAGAACTTGTTATGACTGCTAGATATTAGTGTTAAAGTTTATACGTCGATACTAGAGTGTATGTATAACATAGCTCCCCTAGAGTCAACGATTTTATAGTTTTGAATCTATTGTTATATATACGTCTTCAGATAAAAGCAGTTTATTTAATTTCGAGTGGTTTAGTTGTTATCAGAGAATGAGAGAAGACTACAATTAAGTATAACGGAAAGGATTTAGAGAAATTTTATATTCTATCACACTTGCTTGAAGCTTCATTTCCATAACTAGACAAATTACTCTGTCAACTGCCGTTTATATACTCCTGTACAGTTACATCTGTACTTATTGATGTGAAACATCTAATGCGGAGGGAGGGTAAAATCGGCGGTTAGCGTGGCGACGCTTTTATTTTACTTGTCCCGTTCAAGTTTTGCAAGTTAAATTTGACACACTTCCCGATTTCCGATTGAGTTGAAATTTTACACGCATGTGTATATCGCGTGATAATGCAATATTATGGTGGCATAGAGCTGATCTCATGATGGAGCTGGAAGGTGGACATAGGAACACTATAATGAAACGGTGCAACCTCATCGAGTTTTGAGCTCGTATGATTCGTCTTGACGAGTACTTTGTCTCTAGATTGTATCCAGGGTCTGATGATGGAGCTGGAAGGTGGCCACAGTAACTCTGTAATGAAACGACGCAACCCCATCCAGTTTGGAATCGTTTGATTCGTCATGATGAGTACTTTGTCTTTAGATCGTATTCAGGGTCTGATGATGGAGCTAGAAGGTGGCCATAGGAACTCCGTCATAAAACGACATAACTCCATCGAGTTTGGGTTCGTATGATTTGTCTTGACGAGTACTTTGTCTCTAGATGGTATCCAGGGTCTGACGATGGAGATGGAAGGTGGTCACAGTAACTCTGTAATAAAACGACGCAACTTTATCGAGTTTATACTCCTTTGATTTGTCTTGAGGAGTACGTTGTCAAGTTATGATCATTTTATTTCTACAAAATAATTTCGATGTTTTCACATCTAGTAGACGTCCCGGGACGTCTAATTTTTTCTGGCTAAACTTAGGATAAGGGATAGTTCCATTTGCGAATGTGTACCACAGAACAATCTTACTCTACCGATATGTGGACTGTCTGAGGGTAAGTACTGTGGATCATATATTTTTCTGCTGTCCTAAACTAATTTTCTCTTTTTAGATGACGTTTTACCGCCCGAAATACCTCATCCTATAGCATGCACCTAAATCTTTACTCACACTTGTATTCCCTTCTTTTGTTCATATTCTTTATAAGTTCATAAAAATCAATAAGATTACTCTAATAATTCAGAGTAAGTAATATTTCAGTTCAGCGTAAAAGTAAGTTTAGTTGTAGATATCTATTTGAATAGATATTTTTTAAACACAAAGTGAAAACTGTTAAATCGAAAATAACAGTCGCGAGCAAGATTTGAACCCGCATCTCCTGGATACCGTCCAGATGCTTTGCCAATTCAGCCATCGTGACACTTGCTCCTGACTGCTAATTTCGATACCTAACACATTCATTCCCAATGTCTTGGGTGACGCCTGCACCACCTGTCGGAACTATTTTCATACATTATCCATCCATCAGCCTTTCGACGTCCATGCTGGACATAAGGCCTCCCCAAGAGAACGTCACAACGAGCGGTCCCGTCATGGGGGATAATGCCGTAATCGCCACGCGATCGCAGTGGATATTGTTAATACTCGAGGGAGTGCTGCTGCCCACTCCCCCGGCATTCCCTTCAGTCGGCTCTTACGACTCCCGTGGGTAGAGAGGGGTGGGATAATTCTGAAGTCTGCCCCACACGGCCGATACATACATTATACCGACCAGGTAAACTTAATTTTATAATTAGGATTTTTACCAAATAATGACGCAGCCCTAGAAATATCTAGATATTTTTATATACTTTTTTAGCATTTGACATGCTTAGGCATATACGTTAAAAAACACAGTGTGAAAAATGTGAAATCGAAAATAACAGTCACGAGCAGGATTTGAACCTGCATCTCTTGGATTATCACTTTGTGTATAACGTAGGTATATATTATGCCTAAGCATGTCAAATGCTAAAAAAGTATATAAAAATATCTAGATATTTCTAGGGCTGCGTCATTATTTGCTAAAAATCTTAATTGTAAAATTAAGTTTACCTGGTCGGTATAATGTATGAAAATACTTACGACAGATGGCGCAGGCGTCACCCAAAACTTTGGGAATGAATGTGTTATCGAAATTAGCAGTCAGGAGCAAGTGTCCCGATGGCTGAATTAGCAAAGCATCTGGGCGGTATCCAGGAGATGCAGGTTCAAATCCTGCTCGTGACTGTTATTTTCGATTTCACATTTTTAACTTTGTGTTTAATGACTAGTAGATAGACTTAAATGCATTTTTGCAGTAGCGATATTTTGATTTAGATCAAGAGAAAAGGGTATTTTGTATAAAACCATACAGTGCTCAATCTTTAGTAGCCCCTGGTTCGTAGATGTGATAATTAACAGGCAATATTTAAAAATTGCTTTCAGACTCCGTTCCGGTCACTGGCCATCGGCAAAGTAGGCATTATTTTCTATTAAAAAAATGCACCTCACCCAAATGTGAAAAATTTGAAAAATCCAAGCACGCCTTATCATTTCATTTTTCACAATAAAATTGATCAGTAATTTAGACTGAATAAGTAACTAATAATGTATTGGTCTTAGTAAGTAGTTTTCAATAAATCACATATATAGCGCTAATTTCAAAAAGTACTAATGTGGTTCTCATGTCGTATATAGATGGCGCTAATTTTAAGAAGTACAGTGGAATCCGTTTATAATGACATCGCAGGGACATAACAAATACGTCATACTAAGCGGACGTCATACAAAGCATTTTGTAGAAAATAAACAATCTCCTATTTTTGTTAGTATGTATTTATTTTAATAGAGAGAAACAAAATCAATTACCCACCGAGACTCAAAACAAAAAAAGCCATGCACGCGGCGAACGTCGTCGGGTATCACGTGACTCTCTCGAACACTGCCGAAGGTGTTAGGGATCATGCTAGTCAATATAACTGGACGCAATTTATTAAAAATGGGTCACAATAAGCGACATGTCACTATAAGCGAAGTCATTATATCCGACTTAGTTATAAAGAATTTTGTATGAATACCAAACTTCGCTGTGTAATTATGTCTTAATAAGCGGTTGGTCAATATAGGCGGTGCTCGCCGAAATGTATCGGCGGGCGTCGAGAGATGGGTGGTCGTCCCCCACCCAGGGAGGTGGCCAGGTGGCAGGGCGATGCCCGCCGAGTTGCCATAGCCAGATGGAGGACACGGCTGGAACCACCCCGCGCCGGTCTCTGGACCGTAGGGGCGCTCCAGCCTGTGCTGGAGGAGTGGGCGGGGCGACGGCACGGAGTCCTTACCTTCCGACTGGTGCAGGTAATGTCGGGGCACGGTTGCTTCGGCAGATATCTGCACATAGTCGCAAGGAGGGAAGCGACTCCGGGCTGTCACCATTGCGGCTGCGACGAGGACACGGCGCAGCACACGCTCCAGTCGTGCCCGGCTTGGGGCGGGCAGCGCCGTGAACTCGTCGCGGCAATAGGGGGGGACCTCTCGCTGCCGAGCGTCATTAGAGCGATGCTTGGCAGCTACAGGAATTGGGCCGCGGTCGCTGCTTTCTGCGACGAGGTTGAGGACTCACGCCTGCGCCGCCCCAGTCACTGGCGGCGGTTCGGGTCTGCGGAAGGATCAGCCTTCCTGGCCCTCTCCGCCGCTTGCTTCCGCGAGATGACCTCGTAGGATGGATCCTATCCGGGGAAGTGCTCTGAACCGCTAAACTATCGCAGTCACCTTATATTGACACCCAATCTCCACTTCACATTTGTTTTAGATGTCTTTAGAACTGAATGCTCCTAAGTGTCTTATATACGTGTGTAGTGATCATAATTATGATCGTAGTCTGCCAAAATTGTAACAGTTTACGTTAACTAAAATGAATCTAAACTAGTATTTATAAAAATTATGGTGGGGTGCCACACACCCCACGCGACCACTTATGCTACTTTTAAGGCGCGCCCAAAATGGTGAATGAAAAATCAGTTGTCTTGTGTGAAATGACAGTAGTACCCATAGATATAGTAATGTACTCAGACTAAGAACCTAGTCTGAGGTAACGTAAGTACCCATCTCAACGCTTCGCTTATGAGGCGTGCAATATGTGATGTGGTGGAGGACGTGCATCATTTGTTAGTAGAGTGTGATAGGAACCGGAGTCATAAGGAAGCATTGCTGAGAGAGTTTGGGCTGATCAGAAGCAATGTGGGTATTTTCCAATTCATTCTGGCAAAACCCGCTTCAGTTGCTGCAAGAAGGGTATATGAGATGGTGGTTGCTTCTCAGCAGCTCCTCCCTGCTGCTTAGATTAGATAAGGTTAAGATTGTTATTAGTTAGAAGTATAATGGGACTGGCATATCCATGTTTGATAAAAGTCCCGAAGACCGAATTACTATCTTTAGTGATAATCTATATATTCCATCCATCAGCCTTTCGTGGTCCACTGCTGGACATAGGCCTCCTCAAAATGGGGTTTTTACCATAATCACCACGCTTGGCAGGCGGGTTGGCGATCGCAGTGGATGTTTTTAGTACACAGGGGAACGCTGCTGCCCGGTCCCCCGGTAATCCCTTAGTCGGCTTTTACGACTCCCATAGGAAGAGACGGGGTGGAGCTATTTTTGATGCCGGCCCCACACAGCAAGATCTATGTATTACATAGATTTAATCTATACATTAAATCTATGTAATATTATGGTCGCAATAATCGATTGATATTGATTTGATATTGTTCCGTTGTTGATCAGATACATGTGAAACATAAAAAAGGTGGGTAAGTTAAGTAATCTTCTGTATATATATATATATATATATATATATATTATAGGTACTTATTTAATGCAGAATGTATTGTTATTAAGTAGGTAGGTGCACATTTTATCCGCCCATCTAATGTCATTGAATAAGTAATGTTTGAAGTGTAAATAAGGATTGTATGCACGTCATGGTGTAGGTAAATGATAAAATAATTGTAGATGTATTGCAATAACTAGCGCTGTATAGGTATCTACTAATTGTTAATTTCATTGTGCACGAGTGCAAAATATTTATTATTATTAATTATACTTTGGCGCCTCCAACCCCAGACAGCTAAGCCTCCAACACAAGACACATCTATACTATCCATTATAAAGCTGTAACAGAGCTATGTCTGTACATTAAAGATATTTAAGAAAAAAATACTGTACTTACCTATTAGGCTATATAGGTGTTTCAAACACAAAACGATTTTTGTCTGTTTGTCTGTTTATCTGTTTGTTCGTTCGCACATCACACAAAAACTGCTGAACAGATTTTAATGCAACTTATTTTATTTGATAGCGCTAGATTAGAATTAACAACTGGTAGGTATACCTATTTTTATCCCGCTACTTTATCGGCTACCTGAGATATTACATTTTTTTTTGTTAAGGCGGGAGAAAGTTTACCTAACACGCACACCCCGTCGTTCGGCGGGCAACGAACAGTAGAGTGTGGGGCCCTCACCCACTAAATAAACCCGCCGTGTGCCATCTCTCCGCCTTTGTTGGCGGGCCACCGGAACCATATTACATTCCTTCAGTGGTACCTGAGTTATTACCTAAAAACTAGCTTTTGGATGCAGCGGCGTCGCGGGCAAAGGCTAGTTTTTTATAATTTGTGATATAGGTACCTAATACATACTACATACCTATGTACGACGGAATTATGCGGGGTAAAACACACCAACCGCAGCACTCAGGTCAGATTTCCGATGACATCAATATAATAAGGGCTGGGTCTATTGCCGTATAGACCGTATACCGGGCACATTTCAAGACCTCGGGATTCAAACCCTCACCAGTAGATGTGGCATAATTGTGCCACTAAACAATTTAGAGGGGAATTATATTTCAGTGCTTGATAAACGCGTGCTGACGTTTTTCAACGGATGTTGACGTTTTGAGGTGAGGTCCTAGGAAGCTTCACGTGTGTGAGTGGCCGTATGTAAACCTCTCATAGATTTTGAATGGCTTGGAATAACTTTTAAACGGTTTTACCGATCGATTCCAAAAACTAATCAGCTTTTAACATTAAAAAACCACGTCGTTCACCGCCACTCCACACTCCACACTATCGTTGTCGAAAAAAATTGAAAAAAATGTTTTTTTCAGAATTTCTATGAATTTTAAGTCTGACCAGTTCGAGCTTTAAGATTCTTCAGAGCTCAAAAAGCTGCGTTGAATGCCGTAAACTACGAGAAAATTTATTCAAAAGTTATTGCGTTTTGAAAATTTAACGAATAGTGTTTTATTAAATCTTTATCAGACTTTTGAGCTCGAAGAGCTCTAAAACGTAATAAGTGCAATTTTGAGCGCTTATGTATCAAATTAGCGTGAAGTTGCAGGGATGGCCTTTAGGGTCAACCGTTTTACCACCGAAGGAATGTAATATAGTTCCAGTGGCCCGCCAACAAAGGCGGAGAGACGGCACACGGCGGGTTTCTTTAGTGGATGAGAGCCCCACACTACCCTGTTCGTTGCCCCGAACGACGGGGTGTGCGGTTAGGAACATTTTTTCCCGCCTAACAAAAATAAAAATAAAAGGGTCAACCGTTTTACAGATTTTTTTAGTTAAGGTGGGAAAAAATTTTGCTAACCACACACCCCGTCGTTCGGGGCAACGAACAGTAGTGTGAGGCCTTCACCCACTAAAGAAACCCGCCGTGTGCCGTCTTTATTGGCGGGCCACTGGAACTATGTTACATTCCTTTGTTGGGATATAATAATTATATCCTAACTATTATAAAGCTGTAACATAGCTGTGTCTGTACATTTAAGATATTTGAGAAAAAAACATACAGTTTCGACTGTATGTTTTTTTGAGAACCTCCTCCTTTTGGAAGTCGGTTCAAAAATGACTATTGTGCCATATAGGTGTCTAAACACAAATCAATATTTTTTAGATTTTTTTGTCTGTTTGTTCGTTCGCGCATCACGCAAAATCTATCTAAATACACTGATGTGTACCGTTGTGTTTCTTATGGTGAGTGAGAGGGGCCCTCACCCACTAAATAAACCCGCCGTGTGCCATCTCTCCACCTTTATTTGACGGACCACCGGAACCATATTACATTCCTTCAGTGGTTTGATTATATACCTGCCTAGATGGAGTAATGCAAGCAAACGTCACGATAAAACGCGTTATTTGTGAGTACGCTCGGTGTACTTATTGTCATATAACTGTGAATGTGTGCGTGCTTTCAATTAATATTTAATAAGATGAAGGTTAAATAAAATAATCATTTAGAATTTTTTATGTACGTTTTTAGCATTGTACATGCTTAGCCATATACATTAAATACAAAGTGGAAAATGTGAAATCGGAAATAACAGTCACGAGCAGGATTTGAACCTGCATCTCCTGGATACCGTCCAGATGCTTTGCTAATTCAGACATCGTGACAACTGCTCTCGACTGCTAATCTCGATAACACATTCGTACTTAACGTCCTGGATGACACCTGCGCCATCTGTCAGAAGTATTTACATACATTATGCCGTGTGGGGCCGGTTTTAGAATTGTCCCACCCCTCTCCACCCATGAGAGTCGTAAGAGCCGACTGAGGGAATACCAGGGGAGTGGGCAGCAGCACTCCTTCGAGTATTAACAACATCCACTGCGATCGCCAACGCGCCTGCCATGCGTGGCGATTACGGCACTATCCCCCATTCTTGGGGAGGCCTATGTCCAGCAGTGGACTTAAAAAGGCTGATGGATGGATGGATAGCAACCAAGTAAACTTAATTTTACAATCAAATGATCTGGACGGTATCCAGGAGATGCGGGTTCAAATCCTGCTCGTGAATGTTGTTTTACATTTCACATTTTCCACTTTGTGTTTAATGTATTGTTTGGATTCGTAAGATAGGTATATCTTTATAAATTAGAAAATTGAAGAAAAAATCCTGAAATCCTATCGTGGCGCCATCTACCGGGTCCAAATGTGAATCTAAACCATCCCAGTGCTTACTCAAACATTCACAATTAAAAAGAAGAAAAAGTCCTGAAATCCTATTGTGGCGCCACCTACCGGGACCAAATGTGAATCTTAACCATCCCGGTGCTTACTTTAAACATTCACAAATGAATAGTAGAAAAAGTCCTGAAATCATATTGTGGCGTAGGCCTCCCCAAGACAACGCCACAACGAGCGGTCCTGTGCCGACTGCATCCAACGGCTCCCCGCGACTTTTACCAGATCGTCGCGTCGGTCCATCCGGTGGGAGGCCGTCCTACGCTGCGCCGTCCGATACGTGGTCGCCACTCGACAACCTTTCTTCCCCAACGGTTGTCGGTTTGTCGAGTGATGTGGCCTGCCCATTGCCACTTCAGCATGGCAAACTGGCGGGCCAAAGACGGCGGGCTTTGTCGGTCACTCTCGTTCTCCTACGGATATCCGTATTACGAATTCGATCATGTAGGGAAATACCAAGCATAGCCCGCTGAGCGACTTTGAGCCTTGATATCAGTATTATAGTGATTAATTTCAATATTGTAATAACAAAAAAGTATATGGGAAGAAACGTAAAATCAAAACCTGCATCATTGGGTTGGTTTTCGGAATAGTTTTCTCTTTGATTTTATTTCATGGCCTATATTATCTAATTTACAAATATGTCGAATTCTTATTTGTTTTAATAGGTTTGTTTGGTGATGTTGATTTCAATTCGGGATCAAAAATATGAAAGGTACTCTCTACATACGCGTAAAGTGAGGATGTTTGTTTTAGCTCATCTACCCGTGAAAAAAAGTAACGCGTGTTTTCTTAGTTTTTAAACTATATTTTTTTCATTAATACTTGGGCGTCCGGTCGTCTCGAAGGCTTACGAGGTACTAAAGCGACCGCGCGCATGTGGACAGGACACGGGCGCAAGCACATTCATCCTTTGAACTTTGCCAAAATCCGACATTCACTCCATTTTCAACGGCGAGCGCGTATACAAGCAGCCGGGCAGCCACGGGCAGCCCGGTCACACGCGTGTGACCGGGCTCGTGCCCGTTGAATGTCGCTTTGAACGCAAGCGTGTGAACGCACCATTACAAAAAAAAAAAAATATTATTTAAAATTATTAATTTCGTTATTGACAGCCCAGCACAATAAGTTATACTAATAGGAACAGAAATAGTGTTATCGTTAACGCGTCACGTGACCATGTCGATGACGACTTACATGACTTTATTCCCTATCCAAACCTTCCTATGTGAAAATTTCTTTCACTTCAAAAAACCTAAAAACTAACTCATTACAAACAACTTTTGAATAGTGATTTTTGAACGATTCAATCTGCTCGGTACAATGTGTCTTATCTTTCACACATTATCATATTTATGTTCACTCTCTGCCTATCTGTATTATGCATCATACTATTCATCTCTTTTTGTCCTAAAAGTCCCTCAACATTCACAATTAAAACATACTTGATTTTTTTTTATTGATTATGATGGCACGCAAGCTATAACCATTTCATTTGTCAGATGGGAACTATGGATGGCTTTCTGCCGTTACAACCAAAGCACTCAGGTATTTTATCATCACCACCGAAGGAATGTAACATAGTTCCAGTGGCCCGCCGATAAAGGCGGAGAGATGGCACACAGCGGGTTTCTTTAGTGGGCAAAGGCCCCACACTACCCTGTACGTTGCCCCGAATGATGGGGTGTGCGGTTAGGTACATTTTTCCCGCCTAAACAAAAACAAAAAAAGGTAGCTTCGTAAGCACTTTACACTCTTTTTATCATCAGTCACACGGAAGAAGAGCTTACTTCTCTTAGTCGCCTCATATGACATCCGCGGTAAAGAATCAGTGCCGGATTAAGGTAACTTGATGCCCTAAGCAATCGTTCCCTGTGGCCCTCCCTATCCATAAGTTAACTACAAAGAAATAATTAAAAACTAAATGTCTTATTACGTATCGTAGGTAGAATATGTATGTGTTGTTCCTCCTGTCCTTATTCCATGCTAGGTGGGGTCGGCACAACATGATTTCACATGTCCTAAGATTCGCCTATATTTTTTACGACTGACCGCCTACCTAACGTCTACTCACCTCGGGAACATCTTACACAGCCAACATAGGTGTTCGTCACATTTGACCGTGGGTGGGAATCGAACACACGACCCCCGGTGTCGAAGGCAGGTTCACTACCAACTACGCACGCTTTTTTTCTCAGTCGTCTCTGGCCCTAGATGGGATGCCCTAAGCAAAAACATAGTATCACGCCTGTATTCCCCGAAGGGGTAGGCAGAAGTGTATTACACACCCACGACTCGCCAGCTATGTTTGAGTCCCACGTAATTAGGGGGCGAGCCTATTAACGTCTACTGGGCACATTTCCAAACTCCGGGTTGCTACTGAGAATTTTTCTTTTTAGGAAAAAGCTCAGTAGCTTTTTGCCTGACCCGGGGATCGAACCCGAGACCTCATGATTAGCAGTCGCATACACTACCGCTACACCACCGAGGCAGTTATGCCCTAAGCAATTGCTTAAATAGCTTAGAGGCTAATCCAGGACTGTAGAGAATGAGTCTGTCACCCTTAATACTCTCATCTCGTTTTATTCGATGATCATACATAAATTATTTTTTTGTCTATGATACTCTCCAACTCTCTCTTAAATAGTTAAATACTCATTTCATAATTTTATCAATACTCGTCATACTAAATGGCACTTTACATGCACTCGTCGTTCAACCATAAATTAAATCTTAAGGTTTTATAGTTTTTTCCCGGGACCGCCACCACTTCACCCTTCCTGCATTAATAAAATAAAATAATAATAAATAATAAATATTCACGAACATTGTACAAAACGTTCTCTGATCCCAAACTAAGCTTAACGCTTGTGCTATGGGTACCAGATTACGGATATAATACCTACAAATATTACTTATTGAACTTGTATACCCATTAAAAGAAAAGGAAAGAAAGAAAGGAAGGTCATATCTATTGTCCATTTTAATATTTCTAGTTGACTTCGACATAAAGAAAACAAAACTTATTGCTATGCATAATTCTTTAGCCATTATGATAATATAATAAATAACATGTATAAATAGCTTATAATAAATTTCATTAATAATGCTGCCATAATTGTTTGTAGATATACCTATGATATAAAGTCATACTAAAGGGAAAAGCCTGAAAACAAGATCTTTCAAAAATAAATATTACGGTATTCTGGACCCGCAGAATGTAACTCACTAAATCGTATCGATCGTCTCGCTTGTAATTGGTAGAGAAACCAAGGCGTGATATCGCAATAATCCCTCGGCCAATCACGGTGATCTCTCAACCAATAACAAAGACACGATGTCTCTGATCGACTGAGATACATTCTCATAAAAAAAAGTTGAGTTCATAAAAAAATAGGATTTATTTGCAGGAGGTTATCTGTAAATTTAGAATTCGTACTTTATTTAATTCTCATTTTTGCAACTATTTTCGAACAACAAAAACATCACAAAATTATAGCACCATGCCTGTGTCCCCAAATGCGTAGACAGAGGTGTATTACGTACCATTTACACACTATTTTTAATGTGTTATTTAATCTCAATGGCTAACATTAATAACATAACTGATGAAATTGAAAATATTTCCCTGGCTACTTCATACGAATGTCTGCCCGACAGATTTTTGGACTACATTTTGTATCCTAATGAGAACTTAAAAATAATCCATATCAACATTAGAGGTATTAAAAAGAATTTTGAACAATTTATCACTATGCTGTCCACAACTAACATTATTTTTGATATTATAGTGTTCACAGAATGTTGGCTTAGCGTATCAGGACCCGTTCATACTATAGAGGGATAAACTAGTCATGTCAATGTAAACAACACCACACAAAATGACGGTGTCATAGTTTATACAAAAAATTCTTTACGATGTACTGTACATGAACCGACTTTTTCAGAAGCTAATTGTCTAGTGTGCGCTGTAGAAAATACTTTTATTACCTGTATATATCGTTCCCCATCATACTCAAATTTAGATACTTTCTTTAACAGTCTAAACATTTTAATAAGTACTCTAAACAAATTCCACATTATTGTCCTTATTGGTGATATTAATATAGATATAAAACCATCTAACCGTGATCGAAATTCAGATGATTATTTAACACTTACTGCTGCTCTTGGGCTGATCCCAGCCCATCTCCGCCAAACAAGTTCAGAGAACTGTTTAGATCCCGTTCTATTAAAAACCAAAGATACAGCACATATTTGAATTCTTCAAACTCAAATTACTGACCATCTGCCAGTTATTTTGTCTCTAAAAAACAAAGGCACTCAAAACAAAAATAGTTCTAATTTAAACTTGCGATACAATTTATCAGCAATTCAAAAAGACTTAAATAATACTGATTTTAGTATGGTCATGAAAGAAATGAATCCCAATTTGGCTATGGATCTTTTGATAAGTAAAATTCAATATGTTATTGCTACACATACTCAAGAAGTACGTATTCAAAATAAGGTTCGTGTTCTAAAACCATGGATGACTCAAGGCCTAGTTAGATGCATACGAAACCGTGACAGGATGCACCATTCACTTAAATATAATCCTGATAATGTCATCTTTCTTATTTCTTACAAACGATATCGCAATTCTCTTAACACCCTTTTAAAAAAAATTAAAAGAGCATACGATAAAAATGAATTACAAAAAGCAAAAAACAACCCTAAAGCCACTTGGAAAGTGATTAAATCCATTACGAACGTTTCTTCTCAACCCCGATCACAACTGAACGGTATTCTTAGACCTCCCTCAAATATAATTAAATCCCAACAATCACCACTTCCTCATTCTCTAGTCATTCTACCAGTGGATGAGTCTGAAATAGAAAGGGTCATCAACTCTTTACGCTCTGATTGTGCTACTGGCTACGGCAACATCTCAGCTAGAATTCTAAAGGAATCTAAGTATATACTAATGCCTTCTATAAAACATATCTTCAATCTTGCTATTGAATCTGGTATGTTCCCTAATGCTCTAAAAAAAACTGTAGTACATCCCATCTTCAAGAGTGGGGACCGAACCAAAGTTACAAATTATCGACCTATCTCTGTCCTAAGTTCTCTATATAAGATATTTGAAAGAATTCTTTATAATTGTCTAAATGCATATCTCATCAAAAATAGAGTTTTAGCTGCTAACCAATATGGTTTTAGGCCTGGAATCTCAACGGAACATGCTATAACTGACCTTAGCAATACTATAATCAATAAATTAGATAAAAATATGAAATATTATGGTATTTTCTCGACTTATCCAAGGCTTTTGATACAGTTTCTATTCCCATATTAATCAATAAAATGGAACGTGTCGGAATTCGTGGCCTTACACTTAATATATTTAAAGATTACCTCTCAAATCGTACCCAGTATGTTAAAATAGAGTCTACAGTTAGTGAAGAAGAAGTGATTAGTTTTGGCATTCCGCAAGGCAGTATTCTTGGGCCCCTTCTTTTTTTGCTGTATATCAATGACAAATTGAAATTCCAAATTGTAATATTTTTACATATGCAGATGACACAGCACTAGTAGTTTTTGACACGGATTGGGATAAAGCAAGAAAGAGAGCGGAAAACTCGCTTCAACTTATTATGGAATGGCTTTCAACTAACCTACTAACTCTAAATATTGATAAAATCAAAATCATAAGATTTACCTTACCAAATACAATAACTCCACTGCATGAAACAGGTCTAATTAAAGCCCACGCTTGCATTGGGGACAAATCATTTTGTAAATGTCCTTTCATAAACCTCGTGACAAACATTAAATATCTTGGAATTTACATTGATTCGAAACTTAGTTGGCAACCTCATATAGAAGCCTTATGCACGCGTATCAGAAAACTTATTTATATTTTTAAAGAACTCAGATACTCAGCTCAACTCTATTGCTATTTTACCAAAGCGTCTGTCAACCCATTATCACGTATTGTATACCTGTTTGGGGGGGAATATACAAATCTGTATTACTAAAATTAGAAAGAACCCAACGTATGATATTAAAGGTCATGCATTTCAAGCGTAGGGATTTTCCGACAACACAACTTTATGTAGAAGCCAGAGTTTTGACGGTGAGACAACTTTTCATACTCCGTATCGTACTGCGCAAACACTCCACACTATACTTAGACTCTGACAAACTGAAAAGACGCAAAGGCTTTCCCGTGTGTGACCCAGTACTACGTCGTTCCCAATTTGCCAGTCGTCAGTTTATGGCTACAGGTACTCGACTGTATAACAGAGTCCATAAAACCCAATCCATTTATCATCTCGATAAACGTAAAGTTAAAATTAAACTAACCAAATGGTTGCAGAAATTAACTTATGAACAAACTGAAAATCTTATTACTATTATCTCCTAATTATAGATAAACTTTATTATTTTGTAATGTTTCTAAGACAGTGTACAACATGTTGTTAGACACTATATCTAGAAGTTCATTGCCTTCTAAAACACAGGCTCCTGGCCTAGTTTAGGAGGCAACAGTTCATTTTTTAAGACACTGTACCCTTATACATAGACCCTTCTGTTTCTCCTTGTACTTATGATATTTTAAAAAGAGTGCAATAAAGTTTATTTTTTTTATTTTTTTATTCTTACCCCCCCAGGGAGGAGCTCTACGTATAACGTTGACGACAGCATCGAGTCTGAGTATCGTCACGGTTTCGGTTCGGTTTTCTCACGTGAGCTATGACCAACAACTTTGATGTTCTGACCACACAGATTTTAGGGTATCTGTAGGTACAATTACCATAATTGCAAAGTTAAACGTCTATATGGCGTCCAGGACGGATGCAAGAGCCTCACCCTTCCTTCCAAGATTCCCAACTATAAATGAGTGAGGGACAGATCGATTATGATTTGTATTTCACGCGTACGGCTACATTTAATTTTTTGTACCGTTTGCCCTTCCCTTATTTGAAAATTATAACTACAGCACGCCCATGTTCCACGTTTTGTTATCACAATAAAATTTGTAAGACTTTATTCGTATTTTTTATGTATTATGTACCTACTATAAAATGTATTTTTTTTCTTTTTGAAGTGTAAACTTCTATAGAATTCCTATTAGTATAACTTATTGCGCTGGGCCAGCTGTGAATGAAGAAATAAATAATTTTTTTTTTTTTTTTAATGAATGAATGAATAATTTTGATTATTTTGGAAGACCAAACAATTAATTTGGTTATCCAAAATAACAGCTGTTTGTTTATAGTTTTAAGTTTTCACTTCTGTCGGCAGTCCTCACGACTGCTTTTTTTCTATAAAAAGCCATGCACTAAGGAATAACCCTTGTATCGCAGGGGACTTTACAAACATACAATTTCACGGTCACAAAGTACATCCAGACTCAGAACAACGATTTGTGGATCACATAAAGAGTTGTGCTATATAGGAATCGAACCCACAACACTCGAGCGTGACGCCGGTATCGAAACCACTCCGCCATCTGTGCAGTCTATGAATATAATTTATATGACCTTGACATATCCCTTCTGCGTCACGAGTGAATGCAAAGTATCTATACATATAGAAATAAATTTAATAAAAAAGGATATAATATTATCCACAAGCAATTTCAGTAGGCAACCTATTCGCGATATGTCAATGAGTATTCTTATCACTAATAAATAACAGATGAGGGTATAAATTTCTAATACCGGATCTTAGACCATCGCCGATATGATCTAGGATATTATGGATATCTACTAGGTAAGGTAATATCTTGGCTCCTGTCGCAGTGCATATCACGTTATAGCTATACCTACACTAGTAATGGAACCATGAGCGGAGGGCCATGAGGTGTCCGAGGCTCATCTAAAATCGTGAACGATAAAGGTGGCCCATTACCATTGGTTTTGAAAGGAGGAAGAGGATTAAAATTTCTCTCATCTTTTATCGGTGAAGTGTTACCTAGCGTACGTGGAGTAGTGCTAGGTATTACATCAACACGAAATTAGTCTGAATCACCCTGGGACTTTAAGTAAACTATCGGTTGTAGAAGTTAAACTTTAGTTTACAAGACTTAGGTACCGAATATTTCGTCTCAGTTCATAACTAGTAGTGCGGGTCTTAATAAGTTGCTGTTAATTAATCAATGTAATGATATATTAAAAAAACTTAAACAGTAAGTATATCAAACTAGATTGAATGTTACGTAACAGCTTGCCTAAGACTGAATTATTTATTTTAAAGCCCTTAAATCCTTCGTCCGTTGAGTAATTAGCTTATTTTACTATCTTAAGATTTAATTGATTAGTTACCTACGATTTATTTAGGAAAGTGAATGTGTCACGTCGTCATTGGCATGTGAGATAAAATATTAAACTTACTTGGAGATCCGTAAATACTGCCAGTGAAGCACAAACACAAGAAAATCACACACAAATACATATTTTGCACAAATAATTTACTCATCCATGTTAGACCGTCTGATTCGCATGTCGCGCACCCAATAACTCAAGCTAAGATTTCTTATCGATAGGGTCAAAGTTTGGGGTTACAACAAACAATATTATCTGTATTTTATCATGGCGGAACTAGCTTGAAATATGGACGTACGTAATAATTAGAATATTTGTAATAAATGTAGTGTAGTGCAAACACGGTGCGGTTTGTTGGGTAGGGAGAGGGGACGGCGGAAATCGACGGTGTCGTATTACCGACTGTTAACACTGACTTTTAGTTTCGGGTCCCGCATGTCGGTTAAATCTCCGTGTATACTGTATTGTTCGTAATGAGGTATCACAGCACCCATAGCTATTGTTTGACCGCGGTTAATTAGCTTGTTTACATCATTGTTTATATGTTTGAATAAAAGTTCTCATTAAGAAGAATTGTTTTATCTTCTTGGAATTTCACTGCTTTTGTCCGATTTGCACGTTGTCTAGTTTTATTTTTCTTTTTTTAAATTGCTAATGATGGCAGAAGAGCCACAGACACCTGATGGTAAGTGGTAACCGTCGTTCATGGACTCAACTGTACCGACAGTATTGTATCATCACCATTTCATTTCTCAGATATGAAATGAAAGAATAAATGGCTATCTTTTGCTACAGCCAAAACACACTGACGTGCTTCATGACACAAGAGACGGTGGTACCGACTCGTTCGGGCCCGATATCAAGTGAGTACTCTCACTTAGTATCCAGCCCTACCACCAGTAATGCAATAGGTGACATTTGCTTACTTCCCTTAGTTGCGTTGTACGACACCCGCGGGAAAGGATGGGGTGGTGACACTTGTATTCTTAGTCCGTCACCACACGGGCAATTTACAGTTACGGTTAATAAATCATACAGATTATATAATATAAAGTTGAATGTGGATAGGTAAATTAAAACTTAAAACGTAATCTGGAATACCATCTAGTAAAACTCTGATCTTTTAATACATACCTACTAACATTTCTGGCAGTAGCCATCTGATTAAACATTGTAGCATAACAGTCAAGCACCAATTGCCTAGAGTGTTTGCCTCATAGTAAATGGAGATGTAATCATGAATGCTAAATGAGTTAGCTAGTTATTCAAAAGTCTGAGCAGAGTTAGGACTCTCTCTTTCATTCTATAGGTAGAAGAATGTTAAATTATAAAAAATGAAGACCAATGACCCTGGCAACTTTTTACTTTGTTGTGCGTAACATGGACGATAACACAAAGTTTAATTAAAACAAATGATTCAATTGCTGGTCCGATAAGGGTACTTCGATGGAGGAATGAAATTTGTAATTTTATTCATAAACTGCAAAATATAAATTGCATGAGATATCTCACACAACATCCTAACTATTATAAAGCTGTAACAGAACTATGTCTGTACATTTAAGATATTTGAGAAAAAATGACTGTAATAGCTAGGGCCCTCACCCACTAAATAAGCCCACAGCAGTCTGCAGTCTCTCCGTTTGTACCTATTGGTGGAACACTGGAACTAAAAAATGATACGTGAGACATTATGACATAATGAGGTTACTTGAGGCTCTAAATGGAAAACGGTTAGGTTCTGAATTTATTTATCCTATGGCTAAATGCTGCTCATTTGGATTTTAGGCAATTTTTTGGACATCTTTGGAGAGAAATGAGTTTGTGACACAATGTACTTTGAATTCACGCGACAATTTGAGAGGCAAAGGCAAGGCTTAGGACTACCTAAGCTAAAGACTAACTATAGTCTTTTAATGAAGTTATCACATCACTATGAATGAACTAACTATTTTAGTTTAAGAAACCATATTTATCAGAACATAACTTTATCTACAAAAAAATAATAAACATGACGTCTGATGAATTTCCATTTAATGATGAATCAGTGTTGTCGCAATAATGTTTAATTTAAGTGAAATGAACGCAAAGAATCTTATCTCTGAACTTTTTACATTATTTAATAAGCTAAATGTTTATGTAATTTCAAGAAGCGATGAAGTAGTCCAAACGATATGTAATTAGTGGTATGACAGATACAAAGATAGTCATTTAAATTAAAATCAAAATTTGTTTTTTTATTAAATGCGCTAATTGGATCTGAAACTACCACTTAAAATAAAGATAAATAATATTATAACTTCTACGGCAGCTTAAATTTTATCAAGGAAAATAGATATGTTTTTATTACTGCCTTTACCAGAGGCTCCACGGCCGCGGAAAGCTTTTTTTTAGGTTATACCTGCATAACCTAATGCTATAGGTTCGCGGTATAGAAGCGGGATAAAATACCTACCAGTTTTTAAGTGAAATCAAGAGCTATCAAATTAAAAATGTTTCATCTAAATCCTTTTAGTAGTTTTTGCATGATGCAAAAAATATTTTGTGTTCACAGACGCCTAAATAGCCTAATACTTAATTTTTTTCTTAAATATCTTAATTGTACAGACATAGCTCTGCTACAGGGTTACAAAAGTATTAGGTCCTTACAAATGATATTGGGTTTTTTTCAAACTGGCCACTTTGATCTCAAATATCTGGCGTTTGGTTAGGAATCCCAAATTCAAATTTACGCTTTTGTATTTGTGTTTCCAATTTAGCAATTCATTTGTTTTCGCAGGCCTCTGGTCCTAAACTAAGCTTAACGCATGTGCTATAGGTACCAGATTACGGATATAATACAAATACTACTTTTTTTTGTAAATACATACATATACCCAATAGATAGAAAACACCCAGACGCAGTACAAATATCTGTGTTCATCACACAAATAATTGTCCTGAGTGGGAATTGAACCCAAGACCTCGTGCACGGAAGTCGGTTACACTACCGATTACGCCTCGAGGCCTGTCATTAAAATATCGGGTTATTTACGTATACGAGTTCCACCGTGGCACCAGCGCCGCAGAAACAGCTTTAATTATTAACTAAGCTTTAATTATTAAGCTTTAACAGGATTAATTAAGTGTTTGGGGAAGCTACCATAAAACAAAACACGGTACGTTCTTGGTTTCAAAATTTTCGTTCTGGAAATTTTTAACTACAGAACAGACCTTGTGGACGGCCGGAGACCCTAATTGACAATCAAGAATTATAAGTGATCGTGGAAGCGGATCTATCGCAAACCACGCCAGAGTTAGCGGCAGGCTTCGGTGTTCAGTCTATCACCCTAGCAGAAGCAGGCCCGAGACGGCGGCGCACGTGTTCTGCGAGCGCTTCTCGAAGAGGGAGGGCTTGGCCCTCCAAAACAGACAGGGCCACCAGGAATCGAGGCCCAGACCTGCTAAGGGTGGAGGAACTCATGCGTAGAGCGTATACCTCACCCCTAGCGAAAGGTAGTCCGAAGGAACACCGCGTAGTTTTAGCAGGTAGCCCAGTTGCACTGGGAGTTCGGCATAACCCTTCCGCCTTCCCGGTGGACGGGTTTACATAAAGGATCTCCACGCGTAAAAAAAAAGGCTTTTAAAATCCCAATTTTAATTCACTTGACAACATATTAGAAAAGCGAAAATGCTCGAAAATTGGTACCGCATGAATTGTGTGATTGTGTGGAGCCAACCAACAAACAAGTTGAATGCTGGGTTACATTACTCAACCATCACAATAACGAGGGGATTGTTAATAGTAGGGGAATTTACTTGTGATGAAAAATGGATCCTGTACGATAATCCGAAACGCTCATCAGAATGGTTGAACCCAGGAGAACCGGCCAAATCCTGCCCCAAGCGGAAGTTGACTTAGAAAAAGGTACTGGTAAGTGTCCTTTGTGGTGGAACAGTGCTGGTGTCGTCCACCACAGCTTCCTAAGATCTGGCCAGATGATTGCGGCAGATATGTATTGTCAGCATTGCAAACCATGATGGAAAAACGAGGTGTTAAACAACCGAGACTGGATTACTCTAGACCACTACTGCTTCAGGACAACGCTAGACCACACACTGCACAACACGGTCGCTAAATTAGAGGAGCTGCGATTGGAATGTCTCCGATACCCACCGTACTCCCCGGACCTTGCTCCAACAGATTTCCACTTTTACCGGAATTTGGATAATTTCTTGCAAGAAAAAAAAATAAGTTTCGATGATTCTGCCAAAACCGGCTTCAAAGATTTTATTGATTCTCGCTCCCACAATTTTTTCAGCAAAGGAATCAATAAACTACCGATAAAATGGCTGAAGTGCATAGATACCATTAGTTCATACTTTGATAGATAAAATAAAATAACTTCATTTAAAAAAAAATCGTTTTTATAAAACTATCACTGCTCGGCGAAGGAAAACATTGTAAGGAAACCTGCATGCCCAAGACATGCCTTTTTTTTGTTAAGGCGGGAAAAAATGTACCTAACCGCACACCCCATCGTTCGGGGCAACGAACAGGGTAGTGTGGGGTCCACTAAAGAAACCTGCCGTGTGCCGTCTCTCCGCCTTTATTGGCGGGCCACTGGAACTATGTTAGATTCCTTTTGTGGTATGCCCGAGACATGCCTGCGAACCTGCACTTGGTCAGCATGGTGGGCCACGAGAAATATTAATTTTTCCGTCTTTAAAAATAACCTTTACTTACGATAATTCAATGTCTCATTTATCAACCAAATTTCATTCACATCTATTCAGTCGTTTAAAACATGCACAAACATCGAAAGGTTTAAATATCCAAACGTAGGATATAGTACATGTGCGTACGTCGGTCATTGACAAAACTTTCACACTTTGTGAGTGTACAGTTCAATTAAACGTGGTTCTGTAAGTGGAAAATTGGAATTATGATTACTATTGATTTTGTACCGCATTATGAGCACACCTATCCACATATTACGCTCCAGGGGTTATTCAAGGGGTTAATTAAAGTTGCAGGATTATGCAGATTCCTTAGAGACCTCTAACTAAATGCTGAACGGCAAAGTACTCTAGTCTTATTCATTGTTTCATTTGTCTGCAACGAAAACAAGATTAAAAGTATGACTCATTCTATTGGATCTTACAATCTATACTATTATAAAGCTGTAACAGAGCTGTGTCTGTACATTGAGAAAAAATGTCTGTAATCTATACTATTATAAAACTGTAACAGAGCTGTGTCTGTACATTCAAGATTTTTGAGAAAAAATAGCTGTAATAGGCTATATAGGCGTGTCTAAACCCAAAACAATTTTCTGTAGAATTTTTGTCTGTTTGTCTCTTTATCTGTTTGTTTATTTGTGCATCACGCAAAATCTACTGGACGGATTTTGATGCAACTATTTTATTTGAAAGGCCTTGATTATACTTAAAAACTGGTATACATTTTATCCCGCTACTATATCGGGAACCTGAGATATAACCGAAAAACTAGCTTTTGGCTGCGGCGAAGCCGCTGGCAAAGGCTACTTCTCTATAAAAGCGTTTAGGTGTCGTTGCCGACGTGTTATAAACTCTTTTGTATTCATATTTTATGTTTTTATATTTCGAAAAATGTATATTTAAAAAAAGGCAGCAATAAATTTAGTGTTTTCTGAAAATACGTGTTTTAATGATTACATGTAATACTTTCTGATATTTACGCGAATGTTACACATTTTGAAATAAAACTACGTTTACGGAATCTATCGCGTTTACTTGATTTTTCTACTATCCCGACGTTTCGAATACTTTACAGCATTCATGATCACGAGTTCCCGGGATCCGCGATAGATTTCGTAAACGTAGTTTTATTTCAAAATGATTACATGTGCTACCTCATGTTCCTTATATGTCCACATCTGCGGTTTAACCTAATGATCAGAACCATATGCATAAGAGCAGCAATTCCAGTTATTCTGAGTAATGTAATTATGTATTCTTTAACGCCCACTGAAAAAAAATGGTGTAGTGACACTTGTATTCTTAGAGTCCGTCACCACATTGTCATCTAAGTTTGGAGTATTCTTAAAAATAAAGACAAATAATATTTTTTTTATTTGCAAATTCATATTATTACTACTTCAAATGGAACTAGATGCAAAATTAAGGGAGCCATATTTTTATTTTCTTGAAATTTAATAATTTTTATTCAGCATTAGTTTTTTCCACTTTAAAAAGTCGCAAGTATCAAATGATGTCATTAGCAGGTAGAATAGCATTCTTGCCTTAGCTATGTTCTATTAGACCACTGAAGAGAATATAGTAGCGGTACCAGTGGTCCGCCGACTACGGGCGGGTGAGGGCGCACGGAGGGTGAGGGCGCACGGCGGGTGAAGGCGCACGGCGGGTGAGGGTACACGGCGGGTGAGGGTGCATGGTGGGTTTTAGTGGGTGAGAGCCCCACACTACCTCGCTGTCTCCCCGGACAGCGGGGTATGCATTTTACCCCGTCAAAAAAAAAAGCTAGGTTCTATCAAATAAAATGACACTGTAAGTTTGACACACAATTGTTTCCTTGTTATTTTTCCGAGATCGCGAGATTTTAGTCTGAGCCTTAGATGCTATCAATTTACAAAGACATGTTATCTCATTCAACCTAATTGTGAGATTGTGACGTCATCAGGTATTAGGTATTCGTTTTAATTTTTTCTCTGATATTAACTATTAAAAAATACAAAAAATACGTAGCTGAATCCTGAATTCAAAAATAAGAAAACGGTATTTTTTTTTTGTTTCATTATTTTTTAAATGCTCTCAACTGGACTTGTCTAACATAGTAACATATTTAGTGTATATTTATATATATTTGTAGCATTTGACATGCTTAGCACTATACATTAAACACAAATATTTAGTGTATATCAAAAAAATATAAATTACTGCTTGGTATCGAATTATGCAATGAGAATGCTGCAATCGTCCCTACAGTCGCAATGCAGCAATCACCTGGACAATAGACAATCATTTAAATTCAAATTGGATTTTCTATCTGAGGAATTGGACAAGTCTAGCTTAGTATCGATTTTATGAAAACACTAGTGACCCGTCCTCGCTTTGCAAACGTACAATTAACAATTAATGAAATATCTTTAGGTCTTTTGAAGAATTACGTTCTGCTACGGCTTCGTGACCTCATGATCAGCAGTCGCTTAAACTACCGCTACACCACTGAGGCACTTAGTTACTTATATTAGGTAAAAATATTGACAATAGGTAACTTATGGATAACGTTGTTGGGTGTTGCTTACAGTTACACATACAGGTTGTAAATGACATCGTACTGACAATTGATACCATGGGTTCAGTACTTGAGGACTTAGAGAACTATACATATGATGGTCGGTTCAATAGTTACGCCTTGACAGCGATACAAACAAATAAACTCACTTCACATGAAGAATATCCAAAGTACAGTTGGAAACGTTTTTACAGACCTTTGTATAGTCTGTAAGTTACAGCTGTTCTGTAAGTTACAGCTGTTCTGTAAGTTACAGCTGTTCTGTAAGTTACAGCTTAAGCTGCTACAGCATGTAAAAGAGCTACCTATGTGTGATATTTAAGATATTTGAGAAAAAATGACTATTCAATCATCTCAGAACACAAAATTTTTTTTAGAATTTTTGCCTTTTTATTTGTTTGTATGTTCGCACACCACACAAAAACTACTTAATGCATTTTTCCGAAACCTTTTTGTTTGATAGCTCTTGATCAGACTTAAAAAAATCATTTTATCTTACTAATACTCGTATATCGGGAACCGGAGATATAACCTAAAAATTAGCGTATGTATATACACGATAGAGCCACGGGCTAGTTTATAATATTACTGAGAATACGAAAGCAGTTTTGTTTATTATTATTCCATCCATCCATCACCCTTTCATCATCAACTGCTGGACATAGGGCTCCCCAAAATGGGGGTTTTACCATAATGACCACGCTTGGCAGACGGGTTGGCGATCGCAGTGGATGTTTTTAGTACACAGGGGAACGCTGCCGCCCGGTCCCCCGTTAATCCCTTAGTCGGTTTTTGCGACTCCCTTAGGAAGAGACAGGGTGGGGCTATTCTTGGTGCAGGCCCCACAGTTTATTATAAACGTAACGTAATAAACCAACTCAGCCGAAGTCGTGGGTAAAATCTAGTATTTATATATTAGTGAAATCGACGTTTGCCTCAATTTGAGGTATGCAACGAACCGGAATCAGTTCTCACGCCAGGCTGGAAAACTAATCTTGATCGGGAACGAGGAGCTATCGGTAGACCTGATATACGTTTACCACCCCATTGCGCTGCTTGACGACCTTGGAAAAATCTTCGAGTAAATTCTTTAACTCCACGTAGAATTAAACCTTTACCACGTAGATTTTACCTAATAATGACGCAAACCCTATAAATATTTAGATATTTTTATATATATTTTTAGCATTTGACATGCTTAGCAACATACATTAAACACAAAGTGAAAAATGTGAAATCGAAAATAACAGTCACGAGCAAGATTCGAACCTGCATCTCCTGGATACCGTCCAGATGCTTTGCCAATTCAGCCATCGTGACCCTTGCTCCTGACTGCTAATCTCGATAACACATTCATACTTAACGTCTTTGGGTGACGCCTGCACCATCTAGTATAATGTATGAAAATACTTCTAATAATTTTTTTATTACTTATTATGACAGACGAGCCACGGCCCACTTCGTTGTAAGTCGCTCATGGACTCCCACTACAACCAAAACACACTGAGACGTTTCACAGTTAGTCACATGGAAGAGGATAGTACCGACCCGCTCGAGTCCTCCTTCTTGCTAAGCACAATGATAGTATATTAAGAAAGATGAACTGGGGATGTTTTTTTTAATTATTCGTGTAAGGACAACGGCAATATCATATGGACAGCCTCGGAGATAATTTACGAAGACTGCCTGCTATATATTGTGAGTATGTTCATATAAATGCATTGAATTAAATTTCTAAATGCCTACCTAATATAACATATAGGTACCCTACAAGTATACCAAGTAAATTATTTGACTTCAAAACAAACACTTCACAATTCAAATAAACATTTTCATTTTGCAAATTGCTACTAAAATGAAGGAAGCACCAAGTCGCTTCCGATGCAATTATTTGCGGTGAACGTATACTTTAATTCGAGAGTATACAGTTTATTTTGCCATAACCCAGATTGATATTAAATATGTGCAGATACTTAATTGGACTGATCCTACGGGAGGCAGATGTCGGAGCTTTGTCAATAAATGCGATTGTGATTGTGATTCAAAAAACTCGAGTCTAACAGCATAATATGCAATGTTTAATACGTAACTATTGTTTCCAGATTTGAATTGAATCGTCACGTTGGAGTGAATTGTTTAATACAAAAGACTTTTGTTACGTTAGGAGCGAAGAGCATGCGTGCGAATGTATGTAAATTATTCTTAGATTTTACTATTAAGTTCATTTTCAATTATTATTCTAACCTATGATAAGAGTATTGCTGCAGTAGATTGACATTAATAAATTACAGCCTTAATTAATCAATCGGGTCCAAAGATATATAGTGTTTGCGTTATAGTGTTAATCACTTGCCTCTTAATTATCTATATTAATTATAGTATTGTAAGGACACTGTAAGTATAAATGAGGTCATATTATGTTTGTCAGTAGTTTTGTGCACAAGCGACAAGTATGAGGCGTTTGTCGCAGTTGTAGTGGGCGACATACGCGATTGGATATTATGGATTATTTTATTAAAAATATAGGTCATAAACATGGCAAGGAAATTTTTTTCAGTTGCCGGTAGTGCATTGAATCCCTGTGCAGTTTAGGATCTTCATACTTATACAAGGATAGCTCGTAATTTTTAGGTTCCCACAGCACTTATAAGCACGTGTTTTCGTTTTATTTACACAACAAAAGGTAATTAAATATAACCCCACACCAACATTACTTACTTACTTATCATCACGCCATTTCCCTTGCGGGGTAGGCAGAGAGAACAGTGTGCCAAGAGGCTCTATTCTTGCATACATCTCTCGCTTCCTCAACATTCATAACTCTCTTCATACACGCTCGCCGGTTTCGGAGACTCCTGACTCCACCTTCCTTCAATACATGACCAATTTGGTCTAGGTAGGTAAGTCTCGGTCTCCCCCTGTACCTACATCCTTCCACTTTCGCATTGTATATCTTCTTAGCCAGTCGCTCGTCCGGCATTCTTTACACATTTCCGAACCATCGGAGCATTCCCTTTCGAATCTTTACACCAATACTCTCTTTCATACCTACTCGCTCTCTTAAGTCATTGTTACGAATGCGGTCAGTCAGTCTCACTCCACAGATTGTCCGCAGAGATCGCATTTCGACCGCATTGATTTTACTCTCATGCTCCTTTTTACATACCCAATTCTCGGTTCCATATAATAACGTTGGGACAAGCACTGCGTTGTGTATTGCGACACGTGTCTTCTGGCTGAGGTGGTGACTGCCGAGAAGTTGACCCAATGCTCCGTTCACTCTATTTCCCGCATTCACTCTTCTCTCTACATCAGTGGTGTACCTTCCATCCCGACTGAATCCACATCCAAGATATACAAATTCATCCACTTGTTCTAGCACACCATTTCCTATTGCTACTCTAACATCTGTTCTGGCTTCTTCTCTTTCAAAAACCATTACTTTGGTTTTGCTCACATTCACACGTAGGCCCCTTTTCTTACAATCTTCTGCCATTACGTCGACTAGGGTTTGCAGGTCAGTCGCACACTGCGCTAATAGGACCGCATCGTCTGCATATAGCAGCGAGTTAACCACTGAGTCGCCCATCTGAACTCCCACATTTATTTCATTCAATCTTTGTAGACATTTATCCAGATATATGATAAACAGTCTGGCTGATAGAACGCAGCCCTGTTTACCGCCGATATTGACATCAAACCAGGGTGACATTCCACCATCCAGCCGCACACAAGCTCTGCAGTCCACCGCTTGTAGCAGTCTACTGTTAATATCATACTCCGGCAAAATGTCCCAAAGTTCCTTTCGTGAAACAGTGTCAAATGCTTTCTCCAAATCCACAAAACTGCAGAAAACCCTCTGGCCTACAGCCAGCTGCTTCTCCACAATATTGCGCAGAGAAAACACTTGATCCATGCATTCTCGTCCACACCTGAAACCTCCTTGTGCCTCACACAAAAACTCATTAGACACCATCCTCATTCTCCTTTCAACAATCTTACCATACACTTTGGCTGCCAAACTGGTCAAGCTTATGGCTCTGTAGTTTGCACAGTCATAACGTGAACCCTTGTTTTTAAACAAGGGCACGATGACTGCGCTTCTCCAGTTCTTGGGAACCATTCCTGAGCTCCAACATAAATTGAGAAGCATCAGGAAAGATTCCCAGACACATGAGCCTCCAAGCTTGATCATCTTAGCAGACACAATATCAATACCCGCTATCTTACCATTTTTCAAACTTCTAATCGCCCATTCAACTTCATCCATACTAATGTCATCAGAGGATGCCGGTACCGAATGCTAATCTGTTAGATCACATGTGGCACCAGCATCACCCTGAACATCCGCATACATATCTCCAAAATATTCACTCCATCGGCTTAACACATCTTGTGTTTGTGTAAGAATGTTTAGACCTTTAGACCTTATTTTATTCATTCTGAAAGAAAAAAAAAACATTACATTCTGAGAATAGCTCTCCCTCATCACCTTCCCGATTTCTTGGTCCTGGATGACGAAAGATCAATTCCTATGGAAGAAGTCTAAATAAAAAATCAAAACATAATCGCAAGTTCTACTTGATAGCTTATAAAATAACTACTGTAAAATAACTAGTCTTTATCTTTTTGGGTTACAAAGGTCTTATTGAACCCAAAAATAAGTCAATAATGGGCTAATTCTGTCCAGACAAGTGACTATAGCATAATTATAATTAATTCAAAACAATAAAGGCGAAAAGAAAGAAATATTAAATTATGTTTATAAATACTTTCTTAATATTTTATCTGACGAGTGCCTATACAAAAAAGTTTAAGTATTTTATGTTGCTACGTAATTTTAATCTATGGACTGTTAAAAAACTGAGATTCTATTAATTTTAAATCACAGAGGTTAATTAATCTATACTATTATTATACTCGTAAAGAGATAACGTTTGTGAGTTTGTGACGTTGTAAAGGGTAATCTCTGGATCTACTGAACCGATTTTCAAAATTATTTCACTAATAGAAAGCTACGTTTTTGTGGAGTGTCATAGGCTATAATAATTTCCAAAATTAATTACGCATCTTTACTTAAACTTGAATAATGTAATCCAAGTTGTAAAAAAAATGCTTTCATCGCGTGCGCTGCGGAAACTATTGAGGATAGAACAAAACAATGTACTACAATATTAAAGAACGTATCAAAATCTGTAAAAAAGTCCGGGATAGCATATGCCTATCTCCTACGGATAACTCACAATAACTGATTTTACTGTTACAATTGTGGATTATAAATAATGTTTGTGAAGCTTATTTAGCCCATATGGTATTCATTTATATCTTTATAAATATGTTTTAATTATATAGGACGAATGTACCATGAGTCATAGAGCTCATATTGAAGCCGTGAACCGTACGCTAAAAGACATCAGAAACTCAGACGCTGATATGGGTGGTGTTACTTTTGTTTTGCGGGTGATTTTCGGCAAGTGCTGCCAGTAATAACAAAAGGAACACGCGCCGATGTCATCAGGGCATGCTTAAAATCATCATGCTTATGGAGTTCCGTTGAAACTCTCAATTTACGAACAAACATGAGAGCCCACTTGAGCGACAACTACGATAAAGACTTTCCGCATCAACTACTGAATCTTGGAGAAGGAAAAATTTGCTGTCCTAACACCAACAGTAGGGATGACATTAAACCTGACAATTGGTTAGGTCACCTATTACACAGGTTAGAAGATCTGATAGACGCAGTATATCACGGTTTTGAAAGTTTAATGGAAAGAGATAATCATTGGCTTTGTTCTAGGGCAATAGTCTCACCCAGAAACGATTCAGTGAATGAGATAAATAAAATAATTTTAGGAAAAAATCCCGGTCAAGTCAAACACTATATGTCCATTGACACGGTGTGTAATATTGAGGATACAGTGCACTATCCTCAAGCATGTTTAAATTCTTTGAGTCCTTCTAGCTTACCTTCCCACGACCTTATGCTAAAAGTTGGCATTCCTATCATGGTTTTAAGGAACTTGAGACTCCCCAACATGTGTAACGGCACAAGCAACGCAAGCGGAACGGAATCCGCGGGCACTGCTAGTGAATATCATAGTTCCGCCCGTAGATAACTGACAGGTATCAACAGCTAAAGTCGGAATTATAATTCGATTCCACATTTGACATTAGCTACTGTCATTTTGTAAAATAATGATACCACATATTAATAGTGTAGTGATGAACACAAAAATCGATAAACAATCGCGATTTATGTTTATGTAATCATAATATTGGTGTGCCAATTAAAGACCAAATTATTGATTTTTATTTAAATAAATACATAATTTTTCATAATAATTATTTATTAATTAGTAACCGCTGCTTTATTTTATAAAAAGTTAATATTTTTGTTTTTTATATTAAAAACAAAACTTATAATAAAAGAGCCTAGATAGTTTTCTGTATTGGCAACCCGTGCGCGCTCGTGCAGCTATCGCCATTTTGTTTATCTTGTCATTCGGCTTCATTCTCCCAATCTAACTGCACGAATATCTTGTTTCATTTCAAATCGATATTTTGTTATTTTGTTGGGTTTTTGTTAAAGTTTTGTTACGTTGTGTTTGTTGTTACGTTTATAGTTTTTTTGTGAACTTTGAGTGAATCTATTTGTTTTGGTTTTCCATCAAAATGGATCCTCAGCCAAGTACATCTCAAAAAGACGTGGATGTTTTCTTGTTCCCAAGAAAAAAACGTCCACGAAAAGCTGTCACTGTTACTGAAAAGGTAATGATCCGCAACGCCTACAAGTACGTGAAAAATGAAACTTCTGCGCAATTGGAGGCCTTTGAAGTTGTGGAAGAAAATGAATGTATGAGCAAAGTTGCTGACATATTGGGAATAACCTCACGCTTTGTTTGTAACGTTTTGAAGGAAGTAAATAAAGGTGCGCCGCCAACTCCTCCTAAAAAAACTGGACCAAAGCGAAGTTTCAAAGATAAAATTGATGAATTTACATTCTCCGCAATACGAAGAATTGTTCATCAGTTCTTTTACCGAAATGAACCTTCAAGCATTGCAAAGGTTAGTCAATCAGTCAGACAGTATTATTTTATACCTACATCTTTTATATATAACTAATGATTCCAAACTATTATAAAATTTACTATTTTAGATTTTACAAGCTATGAACGTGATCCAGAAATGTCCAAGGTTTCCAAAGACACCCTCAGAAAAATTTTGAAGCATCATAATTTTAAATTTGTTGCACGGTCACGCAAGAGCACACTTATTAATCGAAATGATATAATAACATGGCGCCAGCGTTACTTGCGATCTATATGTCAGTTTCGACGAGAAGGGAGACATTTATATTATCAAGATGAAACTTGGGATAACGCAGGTAAGGCTAACATTTTGAATTTATATACATTTTACATTAAATTTAATAGTAATATTGAATGTTCATGTACGATATTTATTTTTAGGTCATACTGTAAAAAAAACTTGGGTGGACAAGAAACTCACATCATCTCGGCAAGCGTTTTTGGAGGGACTGACCACTGGATTAAAAAATCCATCTGGAAAAGGCAAACGTCTCATAATTAGCCATATAGGTAGTGAAGAAGGCTTCCTGGAAGAGGGGCTCATGATTTTTGAAGCAAAGAGAAATTGTGAAGATTACCATGATGAGATGAATGCAGTTTGTTTTGAGGAGTGGTTCGCTGGAGGCTTACCAAAATTAAGAACTCAATTGTGGTGATGGATAATACACCTTACCACTCCCGAAAATTGGAAACGGCGCCAAAAATGAGCTGGAAAAAAGCTGCAATTCAAGACTGGCTTTTAAATAAAAATATTAATTACGAACCAGATATGGTTAAAGCTACGCTTTTAGAACTGATTCCACATAACGAGTCTTTTAATAAGTACGCTGTAGACGAAATGGCAGCACAACATGGAATCACAGTTTTAAGACTGCCCCCTTACCATTGCGAGCTGAACCCTATCGAATTGATATGGGCACAGGTAAAGGGTAGCTGTAGCTCAAAATAATAAAACCTTCAAATTGACAGACGTGAGAAATTTATTTGAGGAAGGCATTCAAAAAATTACGGCTACCGAATGGTCTAAATGCGTATCCCATGTTGTCAAAGAAGAGGAAAAAATGAGTAGGCTAGATATGTTAATTGACAATATCACAGACACATTTAGAATAAATGTTACAGAAAGTGACAGCGATAGCGATAGCGATGACGGCGACGATTTATAAAATAAAATATTACCATAGTACATCTATTTGTTTTATTTCTCATGTTCCTTCATGATCACATTTTTTTATTTATTTCACACACAATTATTAAAGAAAACCCTCAGACCCTTAATAAAATTAATCGTCATAACTAAATTATCCGTTCAGAAATATTTAATTTCCTGATATACTTAGTTCGTTAGATAATGCCTGTAGGTTAGCACTGATTTTAATTGTTAATTTTAAAGTTACCTAACGTATGTTTTGATGTCGCAATTTGTTGAGTCATATCTGATTTAAGCTCGGAAGCGTAACCGAATGAATTTTGATATAAGGCTAGGAGATGATGATAATGAAATGATAAATTCATAATATCTAACTAGGTGCAGTGCATGGAGAGTTTCACTTTCTTTTTACAAAGTAAACTGTTTATCTATGTTAAGTACTTCAATAAGTTAGTGTTATAAGTCTACAATGAGAAGATGGTAATTGGGAGGTTTAGCAGGCTAAGCCCCCTCCATATCCTCTCCTTATTATCCTTCCTATCCTCTTCTTAGTAACATACCTATGTATACTTATTATTTACCTTCTATCACTTTCCTTGGAGATGGCGACGTGCGATTGATGCCTCTGGTGTTGGTAGCGTCTATAGGCTACGGTAGCCACTTACCACCAGGTGGGCCATATGCTTTACCACCGAAGGAATGTAACATAGTTCCAGTGGCCCGCCAATAAAGGCGGAGAGACGGCACACGGCGGGTTTCTTTAGTGGGTGAAGGCCCCACACTACCCTGGTCGATGCTCCGAACGACAGGGTGTGCGGTTAAGAACGATTTTTTCCCGCCTTAACAAAAAAAAAAGTTGTCATAGGCTTGTTTGCCACCTACGTAGAATAAAAAAAAATCCTCGCAAGTTCAAATTCTACTCTTAGAACATTTCTCTTATTACAATTTTACAAAAAAATGGTTCTAGTAGCGTGTTCAATTGTTTAGCTTCTATGGTCTGTTAAAGTTAGTGGTTGTCAATGTTAGGTATTTGCATGGTGATGATGAATAATATTGTGATAAAAACATAGGTATCCACCGATTTACTAAAAACCAGCGGCTATGAAAGTATGGTTCAGATACTTATGTTAAAATTGCTACCAAATCGGTATTATTGTCTACTTAATGTTTGGTCTACTGAACTATAAGCGGCCAAGCACATGAATGAATTAGATATATTAGCATGTTACATGTTTATACCTACTTGTTTCCCAGAAGAGCAGGTAGAGATACGCGTACCACTGAAGGGATGTACTAATATGGTTCCAGTGGCCCGCCAATAAAGGCGGAGAGACGACACACGGCGGGTTTCTTTAGTGTGCGAGGGCCCCACACTATCCTGTTCATTGCCCCGTACGACGGGGTGTGCGATTAGGAATATTTTTTCCCGCCTTAACAAAAAAAAAGGTAGAGACGCGTTTGCACTTCTAACACATTTATTATATTTTCATAGTTTTTGTTTTATTAATGTGGTGGGAAAATGTATCTACAACCCATTATCACGAGAGATAACGGGGTAATTTGAGCTTTGCGTTAAACCATCCGTCGTGTGCCACCATCCACCCATACTCGCTGGGCCATTGGTAGGTAGATTATCGATTTTAACATCAACTTTTATAAATGTAAACCTATAAATATAATAAATATTGTAACAGGCCGATGTCTGTACATTGCAGATATTTAAGAAAAACTAATATGGAGATTCTTTATAAGAGCAACAGAAGCCAAAACAACAATTTTTAGAATTTCTGTTTGTACACGTATCACGCAAAAACTACTGAACGGATTTCTTTTTATTGTTCGATAGCTTTTGATTAGACATAAAAAAACTGGTATATTTATATTCTACTACTTTATCGGGATATGACCTAGTTGTTAATATAAAGACGTACCTACCTATTTATTTCTAAGTTACGTGTACTAAATAGAGTGTTTATGTCAATGGATTAAATTACTTTCAAGAGCTTTTGTCACGCGGCCTCAATGAAATTATAATTATAATCAATAATATTAGAAATTTCCATTAAACTATGTTACTTAAGGGTTCCAAATCAATTATGTTTGACAGGTTTCTCTGGAATTGTATAGTATTAATTCAAGTTATCTAAATAATTACTTAATGGCAGTAGTAACTTCGAAATTACTTGCGAAAGTTAATGCTTTCAATATTATTATTTGTTCTATTAAGTTATTTTATCCAACTTGTATTAAATTACAATTATTATGGTCATATACCATTTATTTGTAAATTTAAATATGTTCATACATATATCGTATTTACGCAAATAAATAAAGTTTTTTGATTATTTACCTATTTAAAAATATTTTGTTAAATGTTGATATTGCATAATAAAATATAAGTATACAGGATATTCCCTTAGTCGGCTCTTACGACACCCATGAGTGGAGAGGGGTGGGACAATTCTAAAGCCGGCCCCACACGACAAAAAATTATATAAATACATTTTAAAAAAAACAACTTTTATATAAATTCTCTCAAAATTTTCTTCTTCTGGAAATTTAAATTCCCGATTCCCGCTCGCATTGAAGTTCTCTTTTTCCTCATTCACAAATAATTTTGACTTAAAAGTAGCTGAGCATGTCAAATGCTAAAAAAATGTAGATCAAAAATTTAAACACTAATAACTTTATATTAAATTAAACCTATCAATTTATTATTTTACAGAAATATATGATTAGCAACATTATTATTATCGGCATGTGAAGATGCACAGCATCTGTGAGAGTGCGTTGACCCATTCGGCCCTCAGAGCGTCGTTACTTCTCAAACGTGCAACATCTTACTAAGTGAATTTGCTTTAAAGAGCGCAAATAGTTATAAATTTATAATAGTGCATATTTTAAGTATTAAAGATATCGTGTTCTTAAGTCAGCTATGAGTGATAGTGAGGTGGAAAATGTGCGACCCGAAATGGCGGAATGCCTTGCTGTCAGTAGCGGCAATGGGCTACCGCCAACTGCGCGATGTCTTGGGAGCCGCGCAAGCGCTTCTAAGCGAGGCCACTCGAGTGGCAATTCGGGATCATGCTCTTCTGACTCTTCGGCCATAGAGGTAAAAAGGAGAAGACGCGGTGAGTCTGATTTTGATTATCGTGACCTGGTTAATAAAGTTGGAGTTCTAACAAATATTTTGCTACATAATGTTGGTCTACCCTCTCAAGTAGCAGAAGTCGTATCGCATAATACGATGAATTCGGTAACGTCTGTGGCACCCGGGCCGGCACCTGAACCGACGCCGGGGCCTACCAGCCACACATCTGCAACTACCGACTTTTACTTACATCGCCCCGCGGCTCCCGTCGCTCCATGCACGGTTGAACCGCGGCTTTTAAGTCTCGGCCACGTAGGGACGGCACTAAAAGAGCCTAAGGTACCCAGAGCTGACACCGATTATTTGAAGCGGCTCGAACTTCTTCAAAAGTTTAGCGAGCCATCTTGGAAAGACGTTCGATATACGGATGCATTAAAAATCCATAATGCCTCGCCAGGATTCGTCGACTTGGAGGTTAACGATGAACTTAGACAATTCCTAAGAGGTAAAGATTACTTCGCGAGTTCCGAGAAAATCGTTGCAGCAATTTGTAACGGATTAATAGTGCAGTGAGAACTTTTAAACCAAAGCTTACAACAATTCGTGAACTGGACAGCGTCTGCTGGCACAAATTTGTCTGCAGATAACATATTTGATAAAATTAACGAATTGTTTCAACCTACCTCCAAGTTTCACAAAACTAGTGACGAAATTATGCAAATGGTGTGCGGTAAACGGGCCGAGTACATTGAGAATCGCAGGGAGCGTATCCTTAGCGAGCTGCCCAATAAGAATCTACGGGAGGGTTTGCGTAAAATTCCCCCTAGTTCTAAACACCTCTTTGATGAAAATCAGTTACGTATTTTCATTCAAAATACTGGTGGAATGGACAAATAGGTGCGGCCATGGTTTCATGTTGAGAAAGAAGGCCGCAAGTCAAGTGCTAGGACAATGAGACCGGGTAAAGCAAGCCCCTCGCGTGATAGCGCGGCTCAGTCCTTTCGGTCGCAAGATCATGATATCAAGCGAAACAAACCGTACCAAGGATCCTCAAAACTCTCGGACCAAAAGAGACCGAAGAAAGGTTTCCGAAAGGAAGGCCAGCACAATAAAAAAACATTCAATAAGTGACTATTGAACGCTCCAACCAAAGTTTTACGGGGGCTGTCTCCGATACGCTCGGCAGGCGCTGCGGGCTCCGCAGGCCCTTCTCGGTTTGATCACGGGAATGCGCCTACCATTCCCTCCAAACCTGTGCTTGTCCATCCGTCGACACAGGTTCTCCGTCGCTTTGAGACTCCTCAATCCTCAAGTATGACTCAACAGATTCACATGCTGTTGGAACAAGGTGTGCTGGAGATACCAGATCAACGGCGGCTCGGAGCCAGTTACTTCTCGACAATGTTTTTAACGAGGAAGAGCGACGGATCGTTCAGATCCATTTTCAACCTAAAGCGGCTGAACCAATATACTATACCAATACCATTCAAACTGATTTCACAGTTTTACATCCCTCAGTTCCTCCAGAAGGGTGACTGGATGGTAAAATTAGACCTCTCATCTGCGTACTTCCACGTGCCCATCGCTCAGTCTCAGCGAAGGTTTCTGAGACTGTTTTACAACCGCCAGGTCCTCCAAATGACTTGTCTGTCATTCGGACTATCGTGTGCGCCCAAAAACTTTGCAGCCCTAACGAACTGGGTCGCTCAGTACCTTCGAAACAGAGGCATGCGAATCATAGTCTACCTAGACGATTTTCTGCTCGTAAATCAGTCGCGCACTCTCCTCCAAGGTCAGAGAAAGACTACAATAGAGACTCTACGGAGACTAGGGTGGACTATAAATTTCGAAAAATCAATAACAGACCCTGTACAAGAGTTAGAATACCTTAGACTGATGTGGAACACTGCCCGCAATATCAAGAGTTTACCACAGAAAAAAGTGGATGCAATATCTTCCATTTCACGGAGAGTCATACGCAAGGAAACGATGTCCCTCAAGGAGACTCAAGTAATCCTAGGTACTCTAAATGTCGCGAATTATGTAATACCAAGGGGAAGGCTACATTGCCGCCAACTTGAACGGCACACGCGAGTTCTAGGCAAACAGAATCCCCGCACCCAATACAAAATACCAGCTCCAGTGGTAAAGGACCTGCAGTGGTGGACGGATGTCCTGAAAAACCACCAGGTGGTGAGCAGCTTGCATCCAACATTGATACACAACTTTCTGACAACGGATGCTGCAGACTACGGGTGGGGAGCACAATTAGACGACCAAACGGTATCTGGCAGGTGGACGGCCCACCAGAGCCAATGGCACTGCAACCGCAAAGAAATGTTTGCTATTATTGCTGCAATAAGAAATTTTAAGTTGCAGCTTCAGGGCCGCCATATCAACATGCAGTCCGTCATCCGCACCGTCGTATCTTACATCCGCAAAGAAGGAGGTACACGATCGGTGGGTCTGCTGAACTTGAAATCAATGACAGCGGAATACCTACCCGGCAAATACAACGTCATAGCGGACAGATTATCTCGCGGGAGGCAAGCAGCCGAGTGGCATCTTCTTCGGCCTGCGCTGATCGAAGTGTTTCGGATATTTGGGACTCCTCAAATCGATCTATTTGCCACAAAGGATACGAGGGTTGTACAGAAGTATGTCACAAACGATTGTCGAGACAGCTCAGCGCAATTTTGCAACGCCTGTCAGTCGTCAATGGCAGTTTCAACTAGCGTGGGTGTTCCCGCCACCGAGCTTACTACCACGAGTACTGCACCACTTGAACGGGGCACAGGGTGTATACCTCGTGGTAGCACCAATGAGGAAGCGAGCGTTTTGGGTTCCCGACCTCCGTCGTCGAGCACTATGCAAATGCATAAGGATAAAGAATTTGCGCTCGGCGCTGATCGATCAGAGCACGGGCCTTCCACCAGCTCAAGTCGAAGACATGGAGCTATATGTCTGGAAAATTGGGGGTGGAGTGACATCACAGGCTCCTGGACCAACGCGAAGAGAGCCTTGCTTAGATCTAGCTGGAGAGAATCCACTCTAAAGACCTACAAACCTGCCTGGGCAAGGTGGACCAGGTGGTATGGAGAGAATAATTTCGACTACAAGCATCCTCATGAAGTTAGTTTGTCTAAATTCTTAGCGTACTTGTACCTGGAAGAGAGACTTGCTTACCCTACTATACTGTTACACAAGTCTGTCGTTTTAACGTTTGGAAAAACTTTAAATAACATTGATTTAAATTAAAATTTTTTAGTAAAACATATTTTAAAAGCAATTTCTCTTCAAAATCCGAGATCAGAGAAGCCACCAGTTTGGGATCCCAGTGACTTGGTCACCTGGCTACAGACCAACCCACCCAACAAAACATTGTTTGAAGCCTCACGTAGATTAGCTTGCATTTTACTTTTGGTCTCAGGCCGCCGCGTCCATGATCTTACATTGCTCAAAATTTCACCAACTCATTATACCGATGCAGGGGACCACATCATTTTACGCCCAGCCTTTGGTTCAAAGACCGATACGGCCACACATAGGCAATCTATTGCAACATAGCAATTTTAACATCTGTCCCGTATTCTGGTTGAGAAAGGTTCTGGAACTGGGAGCACAAAGTCGGACGGACGAGTGTAATAATGCCCTTTTTATTACTATCAGAGGTCCAGTACAAGCAGCCTCAAGAACAATTATCGGTAATTGGGTTAAGATCGTTCTTAGAGATGCAGGTATACCTGCTACACCGGGCTCTGTTCGCTCGGCCGTCGCTTCTTTGAACTGGCATGAGAACTTTCCAATAGAGGATATTTTTCGTCGTGGCAATTGGCGCGGAAAAAATACCTTTGCCAAATTCTATTGCAAACAAATTATTGGGACCTCTCAGTCACAGACAAACTTATCTGCGAATTTTGAACCTATGTAAAGTATTGATTAGTTATCTACATAGTCTCTGTAATAATATTTTTTGCAGAATTGTTCTGTTGTCGTTAGAATTGCAATTGGTAATATCTCTACTAATATAATATGCTTCGATTTCCATAAAAACAAATTTAAGATTATTTTAATTGATGATTATCTTTACCATTCATGTCACATAGCGTCGTTGACATTCACCAGGAGGTATAAACACGTCTCTCACAGATGCTGTGCATCGTGACATGCCGATAATAGTGCAAGTTTTACATCAAAATAAAACTTGTATTATTGAGCAGAGACGATGCACAGCATCCCAATAAGGGCTCCTGGTGAGAGATTTCTATGAGGGCCAAATGGCGTCGACGGCCCCTGGTGACAACTCTATAAAGATGGCGCTGTCGGCACCGGAAGTCATTGCGATTGGTCGAAATACAAAGGGAAGTATACAACTCACTCTCACAGATGCTGTGCATCGTTTCTGCTCAATAATACAAGTTTTATTTTTATGTAAAACTTGCACTATTATACTTATGTAAATATCAAATTAGGTACTTACATATTGTAAACAGAGTATTTTTATATATTTGAAACATATAGTATTCTTGTTTATCAACCGTGGATATTGTAAATATTGTTTAACGACTGGTGTGGCGTACAAATCTTTTAAAAGACAAAAGTATGTGTTATCTCTCTTTTACATAAAGGTGAGAGAGTTTCATCAGTTATGTTTGTATCTTATCGGGACAAAATCAATGTTATTTCAATCTAATGGTCATGGTGTTCAGTTTAAATATAATATATTAAGATTAGGCCCGTCACAAATACCGGTGAAAGAATGTAGTCTGATTTATATGAAGCGTATCATATCAGTGGGTATCTCCCAAAGATTCACTCACAATGATTAAATTGATTAAATTGTGTAGTACATTAAACTAGAAGAAAAATAAATACTATGAAAATAACAAATGAACGTGTTTATTTTTGTGACACAAACTGATCGGTTTAATCTCTTAATGGCGTCATTTCACTTCTGAACCATCAGTGACAGAGTAATAGGAATGCGATCCCGATTTCATTCTATGGGAATTGGGAGATTCGATTATGAAAATAAAATTAAGCATAGTACCATTGTGAGGATTGGAAATGCGAAAACTCTATGCCATGTTGGAAGGGATTTGATAATTTTAGCCGGTGTGATAAGTAGGCTAATTTCACTTTAGATATTTTTATATATATTTTTAGCATTTGACATGCTTAGCAACATACATTAATAATTAGCATTAATTAGCATTTTCACTTTGTGTTTAATTTCACTTTATTGTAGAAAATATTCATGGCCAACAATGGAGATGTGTGAATGGAGAAGTGGTCTGTCTCTCTGTCTATTCTCTCTCTCTTCCCAATACTAAATTTATAGACGGGATTTCTAACATATATACTCGTTATTACTTACGAGTTTCCGATATTTCAGCACTGTTGCAAGCGCCATGATCACGAAGCTCTCCGTCAACAAATCTAGTATTAGTAATGACCATAACAGTTTGAAATCCTATATCTATCTTCCTAGTTTATGTATCCGCACGATATGACCTCACCGCTCAGCATTTCTAATACTTTTCCACACTTTATCCTATCATCCATTTTTTTTTATTTCACTTTTGTTGTTAGCCTCAGATGGCTATGACAACTTTAACCTGACAACGGGTGCACGCAGAGGGCTTTCAACACCTATCAGAACCACCTATACCAGAAATTCCCTTCTCCTGAAGTTAGTAACACCCGAGTGATGCCTCCGGTGTCGCTAGCATCGTTTCTCAAAGCTACTCGAATGTTTATCGAAGCTATAATTAATTACTTACACACTCGTGATTTATTTTTATTGAACACGCTGTAAGCGATGACTTAATATGTTTTTAATTATTAACGAACCGTTATTTGGAATGTTGTTATGTAAATGCTGAAGCGAAAGTACGAATTAAGACTCGATTTAACTCGGGTTAATGGTACGTTGTTAATTGCGGTTATCGTTAAACATGTTACTTGGTAGCGTTATGCGCGTATCAAATATATAAAAATAGTTCTAGATATATTATGGATATGTTTATAACATAGCAAGACGCTTGTATTCCCCGAAGGGGTAGGCAGAGGTGTATTAAACACCCACGACTCGCCAGCTATGTTTAAGTCCCACGTAATAGGGGGCGACCCTATTGACGTCTACCGGGCACATTTCCAAACTCCGGGCTGCTACTGACAATTTTTCTTTTTAGGAAAAAGCTCAATAACATTGCCCGACGCGGGGATCGAACCCAAGACCTCATGATTAGCAGTCGCATACACTACCGCTACACCACCGAGGTTTATAATTACTTATTTTTTGTTTTTATAAAACAAATAAATAACTGTTCCTTAACAAGAGGCCTTAATTTAAAAAAACCAAAAAGCCAATATTTTTTTATGTATTGTCAATATATCAGGCAGTGATAGCTTTCAAATGTACCTAACCGCACATCCCGTCGTTCGGAGCAACGAACAGGGTAGTGTGGGGTCCTCACCCACTAAATAAACGTCTCTCCGCCTGTATTGGCGGGCCACTGGAATCATGTTGCATTCCTTTAGCAGTCTGGCAGTGATAGCCTAAAAACTAAGGACTGCAAAGAAGTGGTATCGAGTTCGATCCTCAGTCCAAGGTTCAGACCTCGTACGGCACACACCTTTCGAGATTTTTCGAAATTTTGTGTGTATTTGTTTATAATTTATCATTGCTCGGTGAAGGAAAACATCGTGAGGAAATCTGCATGGCTGAGAAACGACGATTTCTCCACGGCATGTTAAGTTCTCCAGTCCAGTTAGGTAGGCACAACTTCGACAAAAAGATCAATCGACGAATCCAGCTCGGCTGGGCAGCGTTTGGGAAGCTGAGGAAGATCTTCTTGTCCACTATTCCACAGCGTCTGAAGACGAAGGTCTACGACCAGTGTGTGTTACCGGTGATGACTTACGGAACAGAGGCGTGGTCTCTAAATGTTGGCCTTATATCAAGGCTCAAAGTCCCTCAGAGTGGCATGGAGCGGGCTATGCTTGGTATCTCTCTACGTGATAAGATCCGTAATACGGAAATCCGTAGGAGAACGGGAGTAACCGACATAGCCCGCCGGGTAAGCACGCTGAAGTGGCAATGGGCAGGCCACATCGCTCGACGAACCGACAACCGTTGGGGAAGAAAGGTTCTCGAGTGGCGACCGCGTATTGGACGGCGCAGTGTATGACCTGGTCAAAGTCGCAGACAATCGTTGGATGCAGGCGGCACAGAACCGTTCGCTGTGGCGTTCTCTTGGGGAGGCCTATGTCCAGCAGTGGACGATGAAAGGCTGATGGATGGATGGATGTTAAGTTCTCGCACGGGGCCAGCGTGGTGAGCTATGGCCCAATCCTTCTCATCATGAAAAATATCTATGCCCAATATGGGGACAGAAAAAGGGTTAAAAAAATTATTAATAGTTAATCAATAAACATTACACTTACTTTTTGGAAAGTCACGTAATAAACGCCATCTGACGTCATAAACTTAAAGCTGGTCTGCGATAATATCTTTGAGTAAATCCATCCATCCATCCATCAGCCTTTTAACGTCCACTGCTGGACATAGGCCTCCCCAAGAATGGGGGATAGTGCCGTAATCGTCACGCTTGGCAGGCGGGTTGGCGATCGCAGTGGATGTTGTTAATACTCGAAGGAGTGCTGCTGCCCACTCCCTCGGTATCCCTCAGTCGGCTCTTACGACTCCCATGGGTGGAGAGGGGTGGAACAATTCTAAAGCCGGCCCTACACGGCTAAATTGCTTGAGTAAATAAATAATAATAATTATTATATATGTAAAATATAGACGTCACTTTTTTTTAAATTTCCGCTTGCCGTATTAACAAATTATAATAATTTTGATCTAGCGGGTTCCCGCTCGTACTAATGTTCTCTTTTTCCTCATTCACAAATAATAATTAGTACTCTAAAAGTAGCTGAGCATGTCAAGTGCTAAAAATATAGATCATATGTTTAAAAAAAATTACGCCATCCAATAGTATGAATTTTAAGTGCAAAATTAAACTTACTATATTGGATTAATGCATGTAAATGCGTTCCATAAGATGGCGTTCGTCGTTAAGACAAATGGATGAGGAAATTGGGTATGACCACAAGGTAGTACGGTAGCTCAGTGGATTAAAGCATTTCCCGGGATAAGAAGGGACGCAGCTTTGTTTCACGCTCGTACTAATGTTCTCTTTTTCCTCATTCACAAATAATAATTTTGTACTCTAAATTATAATAAATAAATAAAACTTCTTTTACATTAAACAGCGAGTAAACCACGAGCACAGCTAGTAATATAATAAACCAATAAGTTGTATCTTTAATAAGTAATATTATAATACTACGTTTTATGTTTTAAACATTTTGATTTATATTTTAGCACTTGACATGCTCAGCTACTCTTAAAGTACAAATTATAATTTGTGAATAAGGAAAAAGAGTATTTTAAGACAAATGTGGTAAGGAGATTGGGTATTTCTAACGAATAGTACGGTAGCTCAGTGGATTAGAGCACTTCCCCGGATAGGAAGGGACGCAGGTTCGTTCCCGCTCGTACTAAAATATTCTTTTTCCTTATTCACAAATTATAATTTGTACGTCTTATTTATTATAATATTCCAACGTTGTAACTACTGAACCGTTTACTTAGACAGTCTGGAGCCCAGAAAATAGCATAGGCTACTTTTATCCTCCTAGGAAAATACAAAGTTCCTGTGGAATGGCAATTTTTGCATAGGTAGAAGTCATTAGTGTCCCGTACAATGATGTATTTGTATTCTGAAGTTCATGTGGACATAGTGGCGGGCAAAATATAGCTAATCGATAATCGCTACTTAATTGGTTATAATCGTAATAAAACTATGAGCTTATATGTATATTAGTGAAAACCTTTGCCTTGTTCTTGGGAACTATGTCATTTGTGACGTTATGCAAATTTAAAAACTCTTCAGTTGCCTATTACATCTTAAAGTTATTCCTAAAGTGACGGTTTTTAACGTTTGTTATATATCTAAACCACCTACGCATCGACCTATGACATTTATAAATGTATTGATTTAACGCAAACCAAATACTGCCACTTTAAGTCAAAGCTGCATTTAAATTAACATAACGCTTACAATCTAGGGTTGTTACGTGTACATTTAAAATACGCTGATATTGGAGGAATCTGTGTGAATGTTGACTGCCATCATTTCACGGCAGATGGCGGATTATCGACATGGCCATTGAAAACTGTCATTTCCATATAATTTGTAACCTGTAATTTGGTAAATTTAAATTTTCTTGTAATATACCTCTGTGTGCTGTATCAAAATGTAATAACCCTGATGTACATTTATTTCCGAAAGATCCAACATTAAAAAATACTATGCTTCAAGCGACAAAATTTATGCGAATTTTATCCACTTTTTTATATATTTTATATCTATTTAGTATTCTGAATCTGAGTGTTTTCTTTAAATCTAGACTCAGAGTAAACAAAGGAACAAAATTATTTGTGAATAAGAAAAAAGAGATTTTTAGTACGAGCGGGAATGGAACTCGCGTCTTTGCCAATTCGGAGAAGCGCTCTAAGCCACTGAGCTATCATCGTACTGACCTATTCGGTCATCCCAATTTCCTTATCACATTTGTCTTTACGACCAACGCCATCTATCGGAATGCATTTACATGCAGTAATCCAATATAGTAAGTTTATTTTTGCAATTAAAATTCATATTATTTGATGGCGCGATTTTTTAAACATTTTTGATCTATATTTTTTAGCATTTGACATGCTCCGCTACTTTTTAAAGTACAAATTATTTGTGAATAACAAAAAAGATATTTTTAGTACGAGCGGGAATCGAACCCGTGTCTATTCCAATCTGGGGAAGTGCTCTAAGCCACTGAGCCATCGTACTGACCTATTCGGTCACCCAATTTCCTCATCACATTTGTCTTTACGACCAACGCCTTCATTCCCGCTTGTACTAATAATCTCTTTTTCCTTATTCACAAATAATTTGTACTTTAAAAAGTAGCGGCGCATGTCAAATGCCAAAAAATATAGTTCAAAAAAGGTACTTAAGTCAACGATAGTAGGTACCCAGTTTACGAAAAATTAAATTTTTACTTTGTAAGTTTTATGTAGCGATAGTTGAAATGTTAACCCTTTTTCTTTTTATGTTAAGGTGGGAAAAAATGTTTCTAACCGCGCACCTCGTCGTTTTGAGCAACAAACAGGGTAGTGTGGGGTCCTCACCCACTAAAGAAACCCGCCGTGTGCCGTCTTTCCACCTTTATTGGCGGGCCACTGGAACTATGTCACATTCCTTAATGTTAACCCTGTCTAAGTGCGTTATGTTAATGCTGAAGTAAATGATTTGGGTCTGTTTTAATGAATGTTTAATTAATGTTCATCTGATGCTTCTGTGCCAGTATATTAATTGCTTATGGCAATCTAATGGTGAGTGGTAGCTACTATTTGTGATCTTAGTTCTTTGTGTATAGGAGCAAGTGAATTTGAAATACAGGTACTTACTTTTAGTATTAACTAGCCTTTGCTCGCGGCTCCACCGCAGCCAAAAGCTAGTTTTTAGCTTATATCTCAGGTTCTTAATATAGTAGCGGGATAAAATGTATACCAGTTTTTAAGTCTAATCAAGAGCTACCAAATAATAAAAAAGTTGCATCAAATTCTTTGGGTGACGCCTGCGCCATCTGTCGGAAGTACGTTAAGTATGATGTGTTATCGAAATTAGCAGTCAGGAGCAATTGTCGGGATGGCTGAATTGGTAAAGCATCTGGACGGTATCCAGAAGATGCAGGTTCGGATCCTGCTCCTGACTGTTATTTTCGATTTCACATTTTTCACTTTGTGTTTAATGTATAGTGCTAAGCATGTCAAATGCTAAATATATATATAAAAATATCTAAATTTAACATAAATACATAGCATCTCGCCTGTATTCCCCGAAGGGGTAAGCAGATGTGTATTACATACGGGCACGATTCGCCAGCTACGTTAAAGCCCCACCTAATAGGGGCGAGTCTATTGCCGTCTACCGGGCACATTTTCAAACTCCGGACTGCTACTGCGATTTTTATCTTTTTTACGAAAAAGCTCAATAAAGCTGCTAGACCCGGGGATCGAATCGAAGACACTCACGCTACCGCTGCACCACAGAGGTAGTTAATAAATAATACTCTTGATAAATAAATAAAGACGTGGTTCAAGGTTTTTGGATTTCCCTTTCTATAGGGTTGTCAGTTTTTTTTAATAAGAACTTTAATTATAGTACTCGTAGGTAGTCTTTAGTTGAATATTTATAATATTTAGCATAATTTCTTTTACTAAAATCACGCGCGGATCTTGGTATTCTAAAAAGCTTGTTGCATCTTAGGTTCGTTATCAAAGCTTTATGATTACAACGGTCTGTAGGGAGTGATCTTATAATTCTCACCCATGGATTGTCAACCCTGGTTATCTTTGGACAGATTAGCGATCCACACTCTCACAGATAGAAGAGAGGTGAGTAGTGGGCTCTCCTCCTAAAATATCCGTTCTATAATAATAACAATGGACTTCCGCCTAGTGTCGCCTCATTCAATCAATTTTAGATAGGTATACTGTAGCCATGCTGCCTCTTTTTGGTTAAAAAACTTTTTATATATTAAGTGAGAGTACGAATGCACATTTATAAGTTTATCACAAGTAGGTACCATCTTACCCGTAACTATCTAATATTATCGAGCAATTAGTATATAAATTTATTTTGGGTATCTCGGAAACGGCACTAACGAGATCAGACTTGCGTTTTAGGGCATAATACATAATAGCTTTTAATCTATTAGTAGATATCCCTACTATTTATTATTATCGTTGATATTATAATTTAGCTATTTCGATATTCATTACATTGAAAATTACATAATAGTAAATCTAAAACATATAAATTGTGCACTTAATTATGTTCTCTCAAATTATTAACTACAAAGTTGCATTTAGCAAAGCAGATGCAGCTATTAGGGATGCCGAAACATTACTTGGGCAAGTTACTGTTCTCGCGGCACCATAGGAGACGTCTAATTAGGACTCAGAAGGACGCGACGATTTCATTAGGTACGAATTTATGAAGCCGAAGACGGTACGTGGATTGCAAGCACATGATCTGTACAATGCTCCTTCCTTAGCAGGCAACATCCAATTTTACTGGACACCTGCTACCCCTTTTGTTACTGCTTCAAATAAACAAGCGCACTTGCGATTAAGGGACGTGGGAGGTCATTAATAACTGGTTGAAGATGTCCCTACCTCTTTCCTGCACTGACCGGCAAAAAGTCGAACGTGTGGGACTGCGGACGAACCCGTTTCTCCTTACATGGTACTCCTCGACAAGTCGATTCCCAACGCACCGGCTCACATAATATTGTTAGTAGACGCCGATAGCTTTTTATGTCGAATGCATTATTCGATACTCATTTAAAATTCTAACATACACTTATAAAGAAAGCTCGCCATTTTCATGCGGTCCCCTGCTGACGGCGGTCGTATCGATCTTAACTGACATTATTGTAGGTACATAAGCTTAACGAAGAGCATATTTGTAATGGTTTATTGCTTAAATTTATTACGCAAATTCGGTTCTGGCTGCTAGGCTGGGTCAGCACCCACGCACAGAAATCGCGGGGGCGAATACGCGGAGGCTTCGGCGCGTGCTCAAACGTGCGCATACTCCGACTGACGCACACGCGCTGACTAAAAAAAAAACAAATATAAAGCAACGAAAAAAAAACGTGTTCCTTTTTCGGAATAGTGCATGTGCCAAGGGTCTCGGAAAAAGAATTTGTATAGTGAGATAAAAAAAACTGAGTCGATGATTATTTAGTTTATGAATGAAGTGTGAGGAAGTGACGTCATGACTAGTGTTGTGCCTGCGCCTGTTCGAGCGACGGATGATTTGTTGACAATGAGCCAATGAGCACTCATTAGAGGAGAAAGGTGAGTGTAACAATAGTTGACTGTTGACTGTTAGTAATGTTTTTGTATTAGGTTATTTTGGTATTGCCTACTGACTAAATTAATGAACTACTTTGAATTTATTTTGTTATCCATATCACAACCCATTGCTGTTTACTTCAGGCACTTTTGCTTGTAATAATTCCATGACATAAATAAAATTAAAAAACTAAATACTAAATAATCATAATGTAAATACTTTTTAGAGAATATTATTTATTTACATATAATCCTTTTAAACAAAACGTATGATAGGGTTTCACATTATTTCTAATTGAAGAAAATTACAACAAATATAATTTAGAAAATGAAAGAGCAAATACGTTACATTTTCCAAGTAGAAAGTCCAATTTCATTATGTACAATATGATACTATATTAAGTCCTTTCCCTGTTTCTAAATCAAAATAAGCCGAATATCTAATTTGTTTTGAACGTAAGATGTGATGTTTTGATAACATAATTATTTATAACGAATTCCAAGAAGCACGAATATTTAGATAGGAACAATTACAATTTTGCAACTGTACTGTTATTGTCATGTAAGATTATTATTATGATTAATAGTTTAATTAGTAGGTACCTATCTAGGTAATTCACGATATTTTTCAAGCAAGAATTTTTTGAAAATGCATGGAATTTCAATACTCGCTTAGCGATCAGCGTGTTGAGTCATTTTGAAAGGACTGCGTCATAAACTATTCTCTAGATATTTTTCTTTTATGATTGCGTGGGTGCAAACAAGCATACGACCCACTTGATGGTAAGCGGTTACCGTAGCCAGTGACGCTAACAACACCAAAGGCATCAAATCACCACCAAAGGGTCTCTAACTCCAAGGAAAGGTATAGGAGGTGAAAAGCTAGAATAAAAAGGAGCGGATGAAGAGGGGGCTTAGGCCTCCGGCGCTCTCAATCCCCATACGAGACACGACGGTAGGAGTAACCTATCATAGTTTTACGCTGATCTTCTGTGAGAGGGTGGTACTTTTTCGGTCGAGCCGGCCCATTCATTTTAGGAGAAGTAAGGTTCTACTATTTTATTTATATTTGCTTTTAACTAACTAGTTGATACCTGCGACTTGCACTACGTTGCTATGTAGAAATTAACGCCAATAAGATATAAAACTTAGAAAATTTCTTTGAAATCTATTCTGTAATTTTTCCGTGTTTCGCGCTCATTTTTATTTATGTAGATTGCGCATAATGCTAGATAGCCGATAATTTTTTTTTAAAGGTGTTGTCTTAAAAAAAATTTTTTTTCTACCGAGTGCAACTGTAAATCTAAACCATCCACGAACCCACTCAAACACTCATATATACAAGCTGTTTTAATATGATCACTGTATTGTAGAACAGACGATTGTAGGCTTGGTATATCGTGGGTGTCGCACAAACATGCAAGTCACATATAACTTAAGTATGTAGATAAGTACCTTCTCAGATTCACGTGTATATGAGAACTTCTGGCTGTTCAATAAAAGCGAGGATTTTGGTGAGTGCCACAGAGTAAACTGGGCGTGACCTATTGCATCATATACCTGCACTAACCGTGAGATATCACAAATTATGCACATGCGCAGATGGCGGAGCGGCTTAGATACCGGCTTCCCGCACGAGTGTTGTGGGTTCGATTCCCACACAAGGCAACTCTTTGTGTGATACACAATTGCTTGTTCTGAGTCTGGGTGTACTTTGTGTCCGTAAAATTGTATGTTTGTAAAATCCCCCGCGATACAAGGATTATTCCTTAAAGCAGGTGTTGTCTTTAAAAAGAAAATTGTTACTAGGTTATTTTTTTACTCTTGGAGTGACAATAATATAATAAGTTTAATATGGCAACACCGCTGAAATAATTATATTGCTAACGTAATTCCCAATTAATCGCCACAACGATGTCCATATTACGTTGACAGTCCATATAATTACTCGTGAAATTCATCCAATTTTGTCCGTAATATTACTGTGATTAATACCAACGTAGTTCCATTCAATTCGATATTTAGCTCGCAAAGCCACTTTGATTATAATATTTCTATACAAACGGCTGTGATGTAGATTAATTCCTATACATAATGGGATTTATAAAAATGTGTTAATTATAAGTCCTATTTTAAATATCGTGTCAACAAAAATTCTGTCGTTTATAAAATTAGATACCCTACTACTACTTATCATCACGCTATCTCTCCTACGGCGTAGGCAGGGAGAGCAAACTACCAAAGGCTCTATTCTTGCATATGTCTCTCGCTTCCTCAACAATCATAACCTCAACACTCATACTCGTAAAGACAAATGTGATGTGGAGATTGGGTATGGCCGTTGCTCAGTGCGATAGCTTAGTGGCCTAGAACATTTCCCCGGATTGGAAGGGGCACAGGTTCGATTCCCACTCGCACTAAAGTTCTCTTTTTCCACTTTTCACGAATTATTTGTTCTTTTAAGTAGCTGAGCATGTCAAGCGCTAAAATACAGATCAAAAATATTAATAATTCTCTTCATACTACCACTTATCATCACGCTATCTCCACAGCGGGGTAGAGAGAGATCAGAGTACCAAAGGCTCTATTATTGCATATATATCTCGCTTCTTCAACATTCATAATTCTTAAACACAAAGTGTCTTTGTGTTTAATGTATAGTGCTAAGCATGTCAAATGCTAAAAATATATATAAAAATATCTAAATATTCATAATTCTCTTCATACACGCTCGCCAGTTTCGGAGACTCCTGACTCCGCCTTCTTTCAATACATGCCCGATTTGGTCTACGTAGGCGAGTTTCCCTGTACCTTCATCCTTCCACTTTAGCATTGTATATCTTCTTAATCAGTCGCTCGTCCGGCATTCTTTCTACATATCCGAACCCTCAGAGCATTTTTTCGCATCTAATTAATATTAAATTAGATGATTTAATAAAATGTGTTATTGTTTATTTTATAAATGTAACAGTTTGTAAGTATATTTAAATTTTTATTATTCAATCACGGAAAGCAGCTGCACAGCATTGGATAAAATCACCGTTCTACCATTTATACTATCGTAAATACTTTATCAATTTCGTACTACAATCCAAAATGTCACAGCCACAACCTCAGATCTGACGTTGATTAAAGTGTGTCATGCGGTCAACGTTTAAGACGAGTTACCTATTCACTTGCCAGTCAAGTTTACTTAATAACAAACGCAGCCCTGTATACTGTTCACTTAGTTTGGAAGCTTGAATATGAACATATCTTTACATATTTTTTTACAACATATTTTTTTTTATTGTTAAACTAGCTGACCCGACAGACGTTATCCTGTCTTATATGAATATTCAATTCTTATAAGACTATCCTGTTCGTTGCCCCGAACGATAGGGTGTACGGTTAAGTACATTTTTCCGCGTTAAGAGGAAAGAAAAGGCCGTGAAACAAAAAATACTACGGTAACCGCTTACCAATGGGCTGTGCTTGTTTTCCACTCGAGTAGTATAGAGAAATTTCATTTTTCGTAATATTAAAAATCCGCCTCGAAGTATATCTGTAGGTACAATACCTAATTTAGACTCTATAATATTAAGGAAAATTATAATACTTAAAAAGTTAAGTTATAACTGGTTTTTGTCGCTCAGCTCTGTGGGGCGGCGAAGCGTGGGTGAAAATAATAGACGAAACCGTTTGACATTTCGAAACTGCGCTTGCGTTCAAAGCATGTTGATATAATGTTGTGAATATTTACATAATTTAATAAAACAATATGTATGATACCCAGTAATAGACTTCATAGGGCTTTGTTATTGTATAAAATTAATATTATAAACGTGAAGGTGAGTTTTTTTATTTTATTTAAAAAAAGACAGAATATAATGGTTTATTATTGCCGCTAAGAGACGATTATCATAAAGAGCTAAACGAATTTAATTACTTTGGATGTCTTTACCACACCTCATTCTTTTCCACGAGTGTCGTACGAAGCGACTAAGGGAAGTAATCAATTATCACCCATTGCATTACTGGTGGTAGGGCTGGATACCAAGTGGGAGTACTCACTGGCTATCGGGTCAGAGCGGTTTGGTACCAACATCCCCCGTGTGACTGGCCATGAAACACATCGGTGTGTTTTGGTTGTAGCAGGAGATAGCCGTTAATTCCTTTATTTCATATCTGTGTTATGAAATGGTGAGCAGCGACTTGACAATACTCTCGGTATAGTTAAGTCCATGAGCGACGGTTACCACTCATAATCAGATGGGCCAGAGTGGCACATCTGCCATGCATCATACAATAAAATCCACAGTAATCATATTTCCAAATTCAGCAGGTTTTTAGCTACACAAAACATATTTTTTGCCTAATGAAACAAGCTAACTTATTTACGTGTTCAAAATATCCTCCAAACTTTTATCAGTTATGAACTCCGTATATCGCTCGTAAAACGGGCAAACCATATAAAAGTAAGTTGTAATATAAATTGTATGAAACATAATATAATGGTCTTAAGAACAGGAAAACGTGTGTTAAGTTAGTTTATACCGAAACGGTAAATTTATATTCAACAAGTTCACTTACAACCAAGACATGAACTCGTTGCATTGCATTTCGTGTGTAAAAAAAACCAATAGCTCGCGGCCATTTTTTTTAAGTTGAGATACAAACACACACCCAGCTGCCCGGGAAGATGATTAAGTAGTGTGGTGCTCTCACCCAGTAAATGATAAGCCGTGGGACGTCTCTCCACACAAGCTGCACAGATTATGGCGGTGTAGTTTAGAGACCGGCCGGAGTATTGTGGTTTGGATTCCCGTACAGGATAACTCTTTGTGTGATCCACAAATGGTTGTTCTGAGTTTGGGTGTAGTCTTTTTGTCCGAGGAATTATATGTTTGTAAAGTCCATCGCGATACAAAAAGAAATAGTTGTTTAAAAAAAATCATGCGTCAGGGTACAATAGCAGGCAGCCGGCGGGCCACTGAGGTAATCCAACATAGTACCTGTCAACACAGGCGGAGAGACGGCATACGGGGGGTTTATTTAGTGGGTGAGAGCCCCACACTAACCTGTTTTTTGCCCCGAACGTCGGGGTGTGCGGTTAGGTACATTGTTTCCCGCCTAAACAAAGAAAAACAAAGAGGGTACAATAGCTGCTCGAACCATCGGTATCTACCGCGTTATATATGCTCTGCTTCTTGCTCGTATATTCGTGACCAAAAAGTAGATATTATTTAAAATAACATTATTTTGATAAATATTAAGCAGTATTATACCGAGATATAAGGCCAGACCATAGGTACTCGTTTTCTAAGAAACACAATATACGGTACTAAATAGTATATTTGCATGCTGTAAAGTGAGTTTGGTGATACCATTATAAATTTGTAAAAACTTCTGTACCCAATCTTCGCAAATGAATAAATTGAATTGAATTGAATTAATTATTATACACTTTAAAATTACACCTATTTGCTATCTTAGGCTAACGGCCAATTTCCAGGTCATCCATCCATCAGCCTTTTAACGTCCACTGCTGGACATAGGCCTCCCCAAGAATGGGGGATAGTGCCGTAATCGCCACGCTTGGCAGGCGGGTTGGCGATCGCAGTGGATGTTGTTAATACTCGAAGGAGTACTGCTGCCCACTCTCCCGGTATTCCCTCAGTCGGCTCTTACGACTCCCATGGGTGGAGAGGGGTGGGACAATTCTAAAGCCGGCCCCACACGGCAAAATTTCCAGGTATCAGGTGCTAAAGTTATAAGCCATTACACACTTTTCAACGAAACACACACACACACACACAAAATGCTGATTTTTCTGTATGTGTTGCAAAATATTATTAATAAGCAATAAAAATCAATACTGCTAGACGTTTTCGTTCGGTCATAAACTCAGCTAAACACTTTATAAGTTAAAGTCTTAACAGCTGATATCTGGAAATTAGTCATTGAGCTAAGTTAGCAAATTTTTTTTATTGAACGTGGTGGCGGACAAGCCACGGCCCATCTGATGGTAAATGGTAATCGTTGCTCATGGACTCAACCGAGAGTATTGTCAAGCTGCTGCTCACCATTTCATTTCACAGATATGGAATGAAAGAATAAACGGCTATCTCCTGCTACAGCCAAAACGCAACGATGTGCTTCACGGCCGGTAACACGGGATATGGTGGTACCAACCCACTCGGGTCCGATAGCAAGTGAGTATCTCTCCCACTTGGTGCCCAGCCCTACCACCAATAAAGCAATGGGTGATCATTGCTTGCTTCCCTTAGTTGCCTCATACGACACCCGTGGGAAAGAATGGGGTGGTGACATTTGTATTCTTAGTCCATCACCACACGGACAAAAATATATGTATATTCAAATTTCATACTAACACTCTTCTCTTGAAAAACTTCTGGTAATTCTTGCATCTGGATCTATGTCGTATCGTTAAATGTACTCACTATTGTCATAGTTTAAACATAGGTTAGTTTTTTGTAAGCTAATGTGATATATTGGGAGTGGGGTTTATGTTCAGCAGTGGACAATAAAAGGGTACATCGTCCAAATATCTGTTATTGTCCTTTTCATTGAGACATGGCCTCCTCTGAATGTGGATTAGAAAGTGTAGTCTATAGTAGTAAGCGGTTTGACTTTGTTTCTCTCATTGCTGAAGTCCATGAAAATATTTACCAATTACGTTAGGTCACTAGACCACCTATCATTTAGGACCCGTATATGTACGTATTTCACGGATTGTCAATTCTGTATAATATAAAACTTCAACTTTTATATATTAAACTGTACCAGAACAGTCTGTACATTTAAGACATTCGAGATAAAATGTATGTCGAGGAATCTCTGAACACGATTTGTTTTATAATTTTTGTCTGTTTATTTTTTCTGAAATAAGGCAAAAACTACTTAGAGGATTTTGATGAAACGTTTTGGTTTGGTAGTCCTCGTTAGACCTAAAAACTGATACGTTTCATTCCGCTACAATATTGGTAACTCGATATATAACCTAGAAACTAGTGTTTGTCTACGGCGGAGCCACTGGTAAAGGCTAGTATTATAATTAAAAAAAATACAGAACTATTTGCACTCAAACAACGAAAAACGTAGATACATTTAAAGGCCTTTTTCGACATAATGATTAAAAATAATGTACTCGATTACTCTAATTGTCTCACACTAATACTGTACTCGTATATATACTATCGTAATCTGAGTCTGGGCATCCACTCTACTTATTATTACGTAGGTATTAATAATTGTCGTGGTAATTATAGAGGCCTTATTAAGATCTCAATAGCTGTAATATAAATCCAAGATCATTACAGCGGCAGACTCTTCTTAATATCCCAAATAATTTCATATCCCCACGTAATTAGCCTATACTAAATTCTTGTGTAATGACCTGGTTCTAGATACGTTTAGCGCAGAAACAGTAATATTTTACCGGCACATGGAGTAAAATGTAGTTTCATTACTTTATAACTGCTGTATCTAATATTAACGGCACGATTATCCGCAAAAGCTTTTAAGCATTACTGCTATTATCCTGAGGTCACACATACCCACGTAGAGTTAGGTATTAACAATGTTCCCAGGCCACACACAATATGAGGCACATAGTGCTGACTGAACGCATTAATTTCTAGATACTAAGCTTGTTGAGACCTAAAGTGTTAGGAGGGAAAGTGAATTCTGACGTAAAGTCTGTGATATTATGAACATTTATAAAACGGTACGTCAAAATGTTCGATGTAAAAGTGTGGCATGTACGTGCCCATATCTATGTGGTTACATTAAAATTTGGAACAATTTTTTTTACACACAGCACTAAGGCATAATACTTGTATCGCGAGACTTTACAAATATACAATTTTCATCCATCAGCCTTTTAACGTCCACGGCTAGACATAAGCCTCCCCAAGAATGGGGGATTGTGCCATAATCGCCATGCTTGGCAGGCGGGTTGGCGATCGCAGTGGATGTTGTTAATACTCGAAGGAGTGCTGCTGCCCACTCCCCCGGTATTCCCTCAGTCGGCTCTTACGACTCCCTTGGGTGGAGAGGGGTGGGACAATTCTAAAGCCGGCCCCACACAGCAAATAATATATACAATTTAACGGACACAAATTATACCCAAACTCAGAATAATCATTTGTGGATTACACAAAAAGTTCTCCTATCCAGCCTACAAACTCGTGAGGAGATCAGTAATTAAGTCATCGTGAGTTTGTAATGTTTTCTGGGAAAAGTGACAATTAACCCAGGTATCATGAGACGGCGGAGCACGTGTCCCGTGAGCACCTCTTGATGAAGGAGCTCTAGGCCCTCCTAATCAGATGTGGCCACCAGAAATAGAGACCCAGATCTGCCAAGAACAGTAGAGCAAATCATGCGCAGAGTATACACCTCGCTTTTGGCTATAGGTAGTCTGAGGGAACACGGCGGGGTCTTAAAAGGTAGGCCTACTGGCCTACCTGTTAAATATAATAAAAATTGTATAATTATAAAAATTGTATAATTTACAATATTAATAGGAAATGACATAAGATTCCTTTTAAATACCTATTATAAATAATTATTTATTATAAACTTCTACCCTCGATTTCATCTACGTGAGCTTCAGAAATATTCTGACAGAAATTAAAAATGTATTACTAACCTATACTTTTACCTAGATTTTCTAATTAATAATTAGATTTTCTAATTAATAATTAGAAAATCACTCCACACACTTAAGACTCTTAAGAGCACCTCCCAAGTCCCAAACTTCTGCGCCGATATCCGTGCCGTAATACATGTATATACATAGTATTTTTAAGGTGGAAAAAATTTGTCCTAACCGTACACCATACGTACGTTATGGGTTCGATTCCTAAACAGGATAACTCTTTGTGTGATCCACAAATGGTTGTTCCGAGTCTAGGTGTACTTAGTGTCTGTTACATTGTATGTTTATAAAGTCCCCCGCGATACAGGGATTATTCCTTAGTGCAGGGTGTTGCCTAAAAAAACCGTTCCTAAATCTATCTTAGAATTACTAACAAAACTATTTGAGCCCTTTTAGTAAATTGAAATGTCAATCAGTAGGCCATGCAGTCCAGATATAATTCTAATAAGCGACCGTTACAGCTGTTAATCTCAAAGGTGATGACCATAGCAAAAGAAATTTAGATTACGTAATCAGAGAGATGACTTTTAGAGGTTTAAATTAACCCACATACTCATCTGTCACGTAAATTTACCAGCAATCTTTATTGCATCAACCTAAGTTGATAAGTAAACGAATATACCAAATATAACTGTCCGTTTTGCTACAGCGAGATGATGGTTCAGTAAATTAAAACTTGAAAGTTAACCTTCGTGTCATTTATAACAGAATAATTAATTAGCTTGTTAGTTTAACGGCTGAACGGTATACATTAACCGTTTTAAGTTATGGAAAATAGAGAGACAACTAGCTATTATAGCTAGTAGTCTCTCTATTTTCATCATCGATTAAAAAATTAAAACGCAGTGTTGATGTATAAGCTTGAGAAGTGTAAGCTACTGGTTATCTTAAGCCGTTATGGGTCATATAAGTATGGAACGGGTTTAACTTATTAATCAACTATATAAGTATCTGTACGTACCCGCTCTCGCTTCGCAGTTTCGCACAGGTGTACAGTATATATGCCAAATGCTATGCCAGGATATTTCGGAATAAAATTGATTTCGAAATAATGACGTTTATAGTTTGAATTTCTATAGGCACATAGTCAATTCGTGTGGGTTGGTTCGTCCATGTTTCATGTATCCTGATGAGTTTGAGTTGTTAATGAGCAACTCATTTATTGAAAATTTGTGGTTTTGTACATTTTGTTATAACTGGGTGCAATTAACAAATCTATAGCACGCCTCATAAGCGAAGGGTTGATGTGGGTACTACTCTCGTTTCACACAAAAATAACAGATTTTTCAAACTTAAAATGGCTCTATTTATCATATATTGCACTTGTAAAATAATATATACACACACAAGAAAAACACAATTTTTAACACTCATTATATTTTTGATGCCATTTTTGTTATTTAAATTAGTTAAAAAACTGTTTAAAAAAGTTCTGTCTTGGGCGTCCGTGTGTTGTCAGTGTGTTGTAGGTATCTTCGGATAATATATCTTAACACGATAACGACCGAAATACTTTACTAATCGAGTCTTTTTTTCTCTCTTACGTTTCAATATAATTACGAATAGAGCTCTATCACTTTTCACGGTCTGATTCGATGTGCTTTAATTGTTATTAAATAAACAAAAAAATTGTGAATATTTACGCTCGACTCGATGGTACAGTGGTACACTAAAACCAGCACTATAATTTATTTCATGATAACTAATTCTATAGACGAATATAGTAGTACTTAGTGCTAGATGGCGTATAAGACATGAGAACCACATTAGTACTTTTTGAAATTAGCGCTATCTATGTAATTTATTGAAAACGACTAGTAAGACCAATACATTATTAGTTACATATCATATCAAATAATCAATTTTATTGTGATAAATTAAGATTATGAGGCGTGCACTTTTGGATTTTCCAAATTTTTACTTATATTATAAAGAGGAAAGATTTGATTGCTTGTTTGAATTGAATAGGCTTCGAAACTACTGGACTGATTTAAATAATTCTTTCACCATTAGAATCCTATGTTATCCCTGATAAATATAGGCGATAGAATATTTTCAAAAAGTTAGGGATACGTATGAAAACTTTGATAATGTAATCCAACGTGTGAAATGAATACCAAAAAAAAATCCTTATATCGCCTACGCTGCAGAAATTATTGACTATAGAACAAAGTGATGTACTACAGTTTTATAGACGACATCAATATCTATAAAAAAAATCTGCGATACCATAACTATATCTGACTATAACAGTTATGTCACAATAACTACTTTTTCATGTTAAAATATGCAATAGTTACGCCGGTACTAACTATAAATATTATAAAGAGAAAAAATTGTATTTGTGTATGTATACAAATGACATAGGCTATATTTATTACAATAAATAGACGTCTTGAATAAATATATATTTACTCTATGTTCATCCCAAAATGTATAAAAATAAATGTCTACCCGTGCGAAGCTGGGGCGGGCTGCTAGTGATATATAAGTATCCTTAACATTTTTGAAGAACTACAACTTTATTACAGTATTTGAAAGTATTCTTCTAAGTATCTTTTTAGGTAGGTATAGTCGGCGTATGCCACAAATTGTTTTTCTGAATGATTATAAAACATTTATTTTCAAAACTTATAAAAAAAGGTAATATTATACATATTCTCTAATCTTCCTTTAAAAATTGTCTTAACGTCAGTGGAAACCGTTGCTAAAATAGTGGCATTTTTTACAAAAAGTGGAAAAATAGTCAGATGTATTTATACGAGTACTACTTTTTTACCAGAGAAGCTACAGCTACGTCCACCGAAGCAATGACATTGGATAGTAACTATAATCAATCCCAGAATTATAGGCAAATTTGAATTTATGAGAGAGAATCTCGATCGAATAATAATATTTCTCGATTAAAATGAGAAGTTAGAAGCGCTATATCGATATGCGCACCTCTACTACAAATTAGCACAACATTTAATCTAAAATGCAAGCGCTAACAGTAGCATCCTGCATCTTCAGTCCATTAACGTCATAAACCGAAGCGAAATTATCTCAACGCTACATCCAATCAACGTTCTCCCTAGAGGCGCAAAAATATTTAATAGTGAAACTATGAAAGTAGTGTTGCACGCTGAACGGAACATGTCGGGATTTTAGCATATTTAACGAATAATGTAAATAAGGTATGGGTGAACTGATGACCTAGTAAGCCGTTGAATCATCATAATATATCATAATAGCTCGTCATAGCTTTCTCTTAGGGAGGAAATTATAGACTCCGGAAATAATTATACGATCTTGATTTAGCTACACAAATTTTGTTTTATTCCTTCAATAGAAAAAACAAAAAAAAGCAGGATTTTTAATTATTTGTAATTAAATTATGGATACTTTATAATTTCCCGAGCGACGCTGAGGTAGTTGTTTTTTTTATGCTACTAGGGTGGCAAACACGCATACGGACCCACCTGATTTAAAAGCGGGTACTGTACCCTATAGGAAATAGAGCCACGGCTATCGTTGACAACTCCAAGGAAAGGGATAAGAGGTGGAGAGGGAGAATAATAAGGAGAGGAAGGGGATTAGGCCTCCAGCACTTACCACTGAAGGAATGTAATATGGTTCCAGTGGCCCGCCAACAAAGGCAGAGAGACGGCACACGGTGGGTTTATTTAGTGGGTGAGGGCCCCACACTACCCTGTTCGTTGTCCCGAACGACGGGGTGTGATTTAGGAACATTTTTTCCCGCCTTAACACAAAAAAAAGGCCTCCAGCACTCTCACAATATTATGTTTTTGTTAGGTTAAGGTTTACTTTACTGTCCACTGCGTTATGACATTATTTATGGTAGTTCCTTTACGAGGTAAGTTAAAGTAAACATCAAATACGGCAAGCACTCAATGTGATGTAAACAAACTGTTAGTCTCTTAACGCTAATGTTCGTAGTATGTAGGCTAATCAGAGATAATAGTCTGTGCGCCATTGGAACAGCAAATTGTAATAGGGAGTTTAGTTAGAGCAAATGAAATTAGCTGCGGTATGAAATTATTTGGAATGTGCAGGAGTTTTGATTATACAGGTGATAAAATTTCGTCAGTGTCTGAATATTTGCTTCATTTGTAACCATTTTTTTATTGACTGCACAGACGGCGGAGTGGTTTACATACCAGCCTCCCGCCCAAGTGTTGTAGGTTCGATTACCACACAGGACAACTCTTGGTGTGATCCACAAAAGGTTGTCTGGGTGTACTTTATGTCCGTGCAATTGTATGTTTGTAAAGTCGTGTGGGGCCGGCTTTAGAATTGTCCCACCCCTATCCACCCATGGGAGTCGTAAGAGCCGACTGAGGGAATACCGGGGGAGTGGGCAGCAGCACTCTCTCGAGTATTAACAACATCCACTGCGATCGCCAACCCGCCTGCCAAGCGTGGCGATTACGGCACTATCCCCCATATGAGCGAAACACATGTTGTGGCGTTCTCTTGGGGAGGCTTATGTCCAGCAGTGGACTTCGAAAGGCTGATGGATGGATGGATGGAAAGTCCCAGTACAAGTATTATTCCTTAGGGCAGGTTGTTGTATTTTTAAACAAAAAAATGTCTATGTCCCATGTTGACATTTGAATCAAATCAGATGAGAGAGAGTTTAGGAAAAATATGTTGTGCGCTGTAATGCACACACAAAAATGTTTATTGGAAGTTAGCGGTTAGTAACAAAAATCCTAACATACAATCTTTATATTTATAATATTGAGGAGAAAGATAGAAATATTTATTTCTTAGCACAAAAGACTTTTCTTAAAAATAAAATTGTAAATAATTACAGTCATTCTGGGTAACTTTGACATATTACAGCAATATTTTTCACGGTATTTTAAATGTTTTAACATTTAAATGACAATATTAAACTTTGTTAGTGTTCTCAGAACATTTTTTATCCATAGACAATAGTGAAATACTATAATATCCATTAATTATTGTTACGATGTAACCGAACAAATTACTAAATAAATTATAAAGTTGCATATTCAATTGATATCGGATACCATTACCGCAAATTTAAAATACGCGCGGTTGCCTAGGCCCCCTACTCAGTTAGATTATCGCCAATGGGTCGCATGTTTCCACTCCCAAAAAGGCCAGAATTAAATATTATTACCATATATGGCCAGCATGCGATCCCGGATGCGAGAAGAATACGCCAGGGTTCGAGAACGTTTCATGGCTACTCCAATTGCAAGCGTATGGATAGGAAAAGTTCTAGAACAAAAAACTATCCACCAATGAGTAAGTTGGAGCAATAGCGCTAAAAAGAGATGGCAAGAATAATCTTAGAAGGGGGTATTATCGGAGAAAAAATATAAAGATGACAGTGGGTAGTTTTTTTTTCTCTGACTCTGAATTATCGTGTGTGTCAGGCAGATAATACTGCGTAAATTACTCTAGTAATATAATTAAAATATTATTTTTGCCTAGGGCATTTGAAAGTAAAAGTGTATGACTAAGAAACCCCTAAAGCTCCTGGGGTTCTAAGTTCCAAGTTCCGGCTACGATCAAGTTCCAAGTTACTATTCCTGGCTACGATCAAGTTCCGGGTTACGACCTTCCGGGTTGCGGCTGCCCTACGGGTGCTGGTTCCGGCGCCGGTTGCGCCGGCTTCACCCGCCTACCGGCAGATATCTGCGCACGCCGAAGGATGATGGCCTGCCCTTCGGCCCAAGTACAGCCGGCCCGCAGTTGAGTACCCTTAGTTGACGGTCCGGGGAACCCTCTGAGTTGCGAACCACCCCCTGATTTCCCATCGCTCCCTCTCACTCTCTCGTTTTTAATTAATGTATTAATTATTTGATTATTACTGTTAGAAATGTCTTTTTTTTATTGTATTAAATTGTTAAATTTAAAATCGCTTATTTTCATTTAAATTGTTAGGGATTTTTCCCGTAACATAATAGAGAAAAATCTGTTTTTGTAGTATGTCAAAGTTACCACCCACAAAAGTGTAACTTTGACACACATTAGATAATTGAGGTAATATTTGATTATTAAATTACTTTGGGTAACATTGGTTTATATTATTCTCAAATTAGGGATGTGGCTATGGCAATAAAAACGTAAATATGTTGTAGTATCATATATATATTTGTAAAAAAGGCCCATCAATCAAAGTTTTGCAGTTACAAGTATATATTTTTTAATTAGCATCAAAACCTCGATTAAATCCTATAATGAACAAACCGTTAAGCATATTAAAATGAAGACAAACTAAAATAATTAAAACAAACAAAAAATATGTAAACACTTGGTTTTGAAGTATTTATTCGCCCTACTCCATATAGAGTAAATTGTCATCCATACAGTTACATAATATCAAAAAAGTTATTCACTGTTTCATGAACTCAAACTCGCGTGCTAATTTTGGACAACGTTTTGACATTAACTCTCTTTGATAACTTCGCTTTTATTTTAAGGTGTCTTTACGGAGCTTGTTTAAAAAAAAAATCTAAAGCAAGCATTAACAAAATATATTGATTTCATAGTTTCCCTATGAAATCAATATTTTTTGTTAATGCTTGCTTTAGATTTTTTTAACATTAAAACATTCTCATAGTCACACTGTCAATGTTACCCGAATGAATCAAAGTTACCCAGATTGACTGTACTAATCAAGTAAAAATAAAAATCGAACTTTCCAAGATTGTTATTATGAAGCAGAAAAAGGCCCAACGCTCAGCAAGTATTGCAATGCTCTGTACTTTACTTGGTACTAATTTAAAGCATTAATATAATGTACAAGCAAAGCATAAGTAAATATGTACAAATTTGTGGGAAAAAAGAAAAGAAGTATACCTAGTTTCACGCTGTACTACTGAACCGATGATATTTTGCATACATTATAGTCTGGAACCCAAAAGAAGTCATAGGATATATTTTATCCCAGAAAAGTAAATAGTTCCTCTAGGATAGATAGAGTTCGTAAGTGTTCAGTAGAGTGACGTATTTATATTTTAACTAGCTAATGCGCGCGGCTCCGCCGCAGTCAAAGGTTAGTTTTTAGGCTAGGTATATCTCAGGATCCTGATATAGTAGCGGGATAATATGCATACCGGCTTTTAAGTGTAATCAAGAGCTGTCAAATAAAAAAAGTTGCATCAAAATCCGTTAAGTAGTTTTTGCGTGATGCGCGAACGAACAAAGAGAATAACAGACAAAAAATATAAAAAAATTGTTTTGTGTTCAGACGCGCCTTTATACTAATACAGTATTTTTTTCTCAAATATCTTAAATGTACAGACACAGATCTGTTACAACTTTATAATAGTTAGGAAGACCAGGCGGACTAAGTCGCGAGCAAAATCTATACTATTATAAAACTGTAACAAAGCTGTGTCTGTACATTCAAGATATTTGAGAAAAAATGACTGTAATAGGCGTGTCTAAACACAAAACAATTTTTTTTAGAATTTTTGTCTGTCTGTTTATCTGTTTGTATGTTTGTTTGTTCGCGCATCACACTAAAACTACTGAACGGATTTTGATGCAACTTTTTTTTATTTGAAAGGTTTTGATTAGACTTAAAAACTGGTATACATTTTATCTCGCTACTATATCGGGAACCTGAGATATAACCGAAAAACTAGATTTTGGCTGCGGCGAAGCCGCTGGCTAAGGCTAGTCCAGTATACAATTGAAATAAATTATCACACAGCATACAAATGCATCGACTAATTACCCTAATCACGTAATCAAAATTCTGTTGTGTACAAATTCCATTTGAGTCCCGAGTGTCCCGGTGTTGTCCGGCCCTACACTCGCTGGCTAGTGCTCTATTGTTCACTAGTACAGGGACGTGAACAAAAACAAAGGTTATGTAGGATGGATATGGATATAATATTGTGTGACCGCGGAGACGCTTTGTTCGTTATTATAACTTTGTTTGCGAGTTGCATAGCTTTTTCTACAGGCGCTATTGATTTTAAGTGCGGCTGGTTAGAACGGTAAATTTTGAACTGAAATTTATTGAATGAATATGTACGGAATTATAGAGTGAATATAATAACTATAACAATATGCCCCATACAATTTTCGTCGACAATGATGGGTTACAAAGTTAGTAATTTTTTAATCATCATCAAATCATTAACAACGTGAACGTGAACACATGACGAAGGTTTCAGGTCAATCCATTATACCACCGAAGGAATGTAACATAGTTCCAGTGGCCCACCAATAAAGGCGCAGAGAAGCCACATGGCGGTATTCTTTAGTGGGTGAAGGCCCCACACTACCCTGTTCGTTGCCCTGAGCGACGGGGTGTGTGGTTAGGAATATTTTCTTACCGCCTTAACAAAAACAATAGGTTTCAATCCATTGCAGTTTTTGGAGTAAATCAAAAAGGTGATTCGTGAGTTTCTTACATAAAATCGATTATAGATTGAACAATACAACGATATTATATCGCATTCAATAAAAAAAATGAAAATGGAACTGTAATTTTCATGAAAAGGCCGATGCAAATTTCCACCACCTAGGGGTTCAGAATCGAGTACTGAACCCATGGTATCAATTATCGGTACAATGTAGTATAATTAACGTGGGGTACACTCAACGAAACGACAATCGTTGGGGAAAATAGGTTCTTGTCTCGACAACATAAGGCCTCCCACCAGGTGGACCGGCGATCTGTCCAAAGTCACAGGGAGTTGTTGGATGGAGTTAACACAGGACCACTCATTGTGGCACCTCTCTTGAGGAAGCCTATATATAATATTCACGTAATAAAATATAAACATTCACGGATATTTCACACGACATCCTCTGGTCCCAAACTAAGCCTAACGCTACGGGTACCAGATTACGTATATAATACAAATATTACTTTTTTTTTGTAAATACATACATATAATATATAGAAAATACCCAGACGTAGTACAAATATCTGTGTTCATCATACATCGAACCACGAAAATGTCCAGCAGTGAACGTAAAAAGGTTGATATGTGCATTGATGAACGTGGTACCTACTTTGATGTAAAGTTATAATTATAAATGATACAACAATATTGCGATTCAAAACCACGCGGTTTCTTTTACTATAGAACTTTTTTTTTTATTGCGTGTAGTGGCAGACGAGCCACGGTCCATCTGATGGTAAATGGTAACCGTCACCCATGGACTCGACTATACCGAGAGTATTGTCAAGCCGCTGCTCACCAATTCATTTCACAGATATGAAATGAAATATAAACGGCTATCTCCTGCTACAGTCAAAGCGCAACGATGTGCTTCATGGCCGGTCACACGAGAGATGGTGGTACCAACCCGCTCGGGCCCGATACCAACGGAGTACCTACTCCCACTTGGTACCCAGCCCTACCACCAGTCTGCAATGGATGATAATTGCTTACTTCCCTTAGTCGCCTCATACGACACCTGCGGGAAAGAATAGGGTGGTGACACTTATATTCTTAGTCCGTCACCACACGGACACTGGTGACTATTTGTTCGTTCTTCAAAAAGCACGTGAAACCATTCTTTTTTCAATGTAAATTGTCAGCCAAATTAATGAAATAACTAAAAATAAACACAGAAGGAATGATATCACAACTATTAGGAAGTGACTATCTGAAATTCCGTTTTGAATTACGAGTAGTTGCATTTTTTACAATGAGCTTCATAACATCAGCTCAACAATTGCATTTCCCAAGAAAGTAATTTTGTTTTATAAATTCTGCTTGACACTTTTTTATGTTTATATATTTACTGTGGTATGTTGAAATTAAATAGCATCATAGCATCATGCCTGTATTCCCCGAAGAGGTAGGCAGAGGTGTATTACACACCCACGATTCGCCAGCTATGTTCGAGTTCCACGTAATAGGGGACGAGCCTATTGACGTCTACCGGGCACATTTCCAAACACCGGGCTACTACTGAGAATTTTTTTTTTTTTTTCGAAAAATCTCTATAGCTCTGCCCGACCGGATGGGGGATCGAACCCGAGACCTCATGATCAGCAGTCGCTTACACTAAATTAAAGATTGTAAATATCACCTATCTAGGTGTGAGGAATTCTAACGTACAAAAGACCTGTCATTTTAGTACTAATTTATATCTAGGATTTTAAAAGACTCGTATGACGATGAGCTATGAGCCACCGCACATTAGGGCCACCAGTCGCCGCTACTAAACGCGACCATCAGTGGTTCAGTCAGACCACTCACGCCGCCACCAGTGGCAGCCACTGGTGGCTGGATGCGGCCTTCAGTGGCTGCCACTTGCGGCAGTTGTTCAAGTGTAAGCTAAGAAGCCGGCGACTGTGGCTGTGTGTGCGCGCGAGTCGAACGACAAACGCGGCCACAAGTAGCGAGCGCGGTCGACTCCCGCAGCTTGTGGCTCGGACGCGGCCACTCAAACGCTCGGTGTGCGCCGATGCTAAACAAAATGTATGGAGAAACGCGTCCGCAACTTGTGGCGGCCACTAGTCGTTCTAGTGGCTCAATGTGCGCTTGCTCTAACGGTTCCAAATCTAAAAACTGTTATAATCTACCTATATGCTTTTCGAAATTGGTTTTATTTATACTATAATAGTTTAGAAAATACATATAAATCATTGGATTTTAATAATTGGATTAACGTACTTTGCCATTCTGTGCAATAGATACGGTAAATTATAATAAAGAAGAAATATACTAATATCATGCAGCATTTGGAGCCTCTGAAACTTATTTTGGGAAGTTAAGACTCGCGTATTATATTCACGACTAGCAACCCGCCCGGCTTCACATGTAGGTAATTCCAATTTTTTGTCCGGAACTATTATCAATCAGCCTAATGCCATAAAAGTAGCCAAAGTAGTAATACCTTATACCTTACATAAGCTATCTACTTGTCCTCCGAAACGTAGATTTGCCGAAACAAACAGTCTGACTGTTATTATAAAATACAGACAAAAATATAAGTTTTTGTTATGAATACCAACCATATACCTCTACTTGCCGTGTGGGGCCGGCTTTAGAATTGTCCCACCCCTCTCCACCCATGGGAGTCGTAAGAGCCAACTGAGGGAATACGGGGGAGTGGGCAGCAGCACTCCTTCGAGTATTAACAGCATCCACTGCGATCGCCAACCCGCCTGCCAAGCGTGGCGATTACGGTACTATCCCCCATTCTTGGGGAGGCCTATGTCCAGCAGTGGACTTTAAAAGGCTGATGGATGGATGGAAGCATTTAGTAAAAAGCTGTTTTTCAGACATTACAGACTGACACTTACCTATACCATTTTAGTTATTTGTATAGGTTGAATTACAGGTAAAAATAATCTTCAAAACTCCGTAAGTTTGATATATAACAGTATTTGAAAATGAACGTCGGGTTTAGTACAAAATTCACGAAAAAAGTGTCTCTAGTCAACCTATATAAACGTAGATACATTAAATTAATGCATCAAAGCGTCAACATTCTAATTTGAAACCTTGTTGCATTATAATAGTGTTGAGTTTTCTTTGCAATAATGTATTAGCTTATGTAGCTTCTACCAATAGGCCGCATCATGATTAGGTACCTTATGCAGCTTCTAGTGAGTTGATTTATTTTTACAAACATTCTAAATTTAATAAAATTCTTTGCTTTTTAGCAAAATAATACTTGCAAATGATAAAATAACAGTTTAAGTATGATAGTCAAGTCGGTCGATCAAACGAAGACTGACACCCGATTGTATCTATTTTGGTGTTTTGTATCTCTTTTGGTTCGTACAGTTTTGAGCACGAACACGAGGTCCATTTGTTGGTAGGTTAATGGCGATATCCATAAAATAGCTTTGAATAATAATAAATGATATATAAACAAATAGAGATAACAGGTACTGTTGATCTTGGTAGGTACTGTTGAGGTCTTGTTGAGCTCCGAGTAAAAAATATGGTACAATTACCTATTTCATTACATCTCTTGTTACTTATAATTATTGGTGCATTGTTCTTCAAGGCGAACATTTGTATCTAATTACAATGATTTATCTTATTTGTTAGCAACACTTGCATGTCCTTTAATTAATTAGTTAACAGCCTTGAGGTAAAATTGATTGACACCACGATCCCTGACCAAAATTGCCGTTAAACTGAAAAAATAGGCAGTGATGAAGACTGCCGATAGAAATAAAAACTTAAAAAAAAACCAGTCATAATAGTTTTTTTAGGTTTTTTTCTAAATAAATTGCATATATTATTTACTGGAGATGTATTTTTGTAATTTATAAGTGGGACAGTATTTAGTACAAATTGTTTCGATAGATGGCATTGTATATGAATCTATTCTGACGAATTTCGCGTGAACAGCATGTTCGTAAAAAAAAAGTTTATTCTAGGGTTTCCGGTCCATGACAAAAATATCGATCTTTTGAATTGAATCGAATCGTAGCCTCTAAGATTGATTCGGGTAAAATATCGAGGTCATAAGATCGATCTGTTATAATCGATTTCGATTCTCTTTATCTAGTATGTGTTTTTTTTCAAGTATTGCCGTAATGGCTATTCGGTTTGAGTATTTGCCAATGCCTTATTTAGGGTATATTTTTTCTTCCTAGGTAAGTCTTAATTTACAAACAAGTCGTAGTCGAAGTTAAAGTCATATAAATTTATCATAGATAATTCAAAGTCACGTGTCAGTAAAGCGTTGGCGACTTTACAGAAGGTTCTATGGGAGTTTTGGAGGCAACACAAAACCAGTTGGGCCCATTACATCACTTGCCAACACTCATGCACGTACACAAATAGTTAATATGCAAAAGGCCACCACTTTTACGCATTACTGTTTGTAATAACACAAGCTTAGGAAAATAATGCAGAGCGATGACATGATCTTCACATTCTCACCAAAATACGTACTTACTAATACACCAAAGTATGTTTGGTGTATGTTTATTTTTAATAATGAATCTATCGTGTGTAAAATCTTATGGCATAGCGAAATATTCGGATATTATGGTACTATTTCAATGAAGATTATAAAACGGCAATAAATACAAACATAGTTATTTTATTATTTTATTAAATAAAAAATTGCTCTAAGTAGTCTAAGGTTGAATTATATATTCCAATTGTCGAGATTTAAAAAAAAAGAATACTAAACGATTAAGGCATGCCTCACTTAAACGTTCCTTATTTATCTCACGGATGAACTGCAGTCGTTGGGGCGGCGGAGAGACTTTGTGTGCTCTATCGACTCTTCAACGGGGAGTGCTTTAAGCAACTGTTTGAGGTGTTACCAACATCGCCGTTTTACCACTGGACCACGAGACGCCGTACTAGGGTTCATCCATTCCACCTGGAGACGTTCTCGTCCAAGACAGTTCGTTTTTAGCACTCTTTTTTACCACGTACGTGTAAGATCTGGAATGTACTTCCCGCTGCGGTGTTTCCCCGGCGTACGACTTGTCCCTCTTTAAACTAGTTTTGAAAAGAGCACTTTAGATCTATATTTTTTAGCATTTGACATGATCGGCCACTTTTTAAAGTACATATTATTTGTGAATAAGGAAAAAGAGATTTTTTGTACTAGCGGGAATCGAACCCGCGTCTTTTCCAATCCGGGGAAGTGCTCTAAGCCTGAGCTATAGTACAGATCTTTCGACCATCCCAATCTCCTAATCACATTTGTCTTTACGACCAACGCCATCTATCGGAAGCATTTACATGCATTAAACCAATATAGTAAGTTTGATTTTGCAATTAAAATTCATACTATTTGATGGCGCGATTAAAAATGAGATCAAAAATGTTTAAAAAATCGCGCCATCAAATAGTATGAATTTTAATTGCAAAATTAAACATGTTTGTGTCTTTTTCTCAACGGGTGCTCACCGCATTAGGTCTGCTTGGCAGACTAAAAATCAAAATGCCTTTTGGTCTGAGAAGGGACATGTGCCTTAGAGATTTAAACCTTCCTTATCTCAGCATGAATGAGCCGGCTCGATCGGGGAAGTACCACCCTCTCACAAAAGATCAGCGAGAAAAAACGGTAGGTACTCTTGTCGTTGTGTGTGTATGGTGAGTGAGAACGCCGGCGGCCCAAACCCCCTCCCTATCCTCTCTTTATTATCCTTCGTATTACGGAGAGGATAGGAATTATTTCTATACACCTCCTGTCCATTTCCTTCGAGATGGCAACGCGCGAGTCATGCCTCTGGTGTTGCTAACGTCTAGAGGCTACGGTAACCGCTTAGCTAGTTTGCCAACCATCTATTAAATAAAATAAATTTAAGTGACATCTCGTGCTTGTGTTGTGGATTCGATTTCCACGAAGGAAAATCCTTCACCACAGATGATTGTTCTGAGTCTCGGTGTACTTTGTCTTCATAATATTGTATGTTTGTAAAGTACCCCGCGATGCAGAAATTATTCCTACAAATAAATGTGTATAAAAAATATTTGTAATTTGTAAAAGTCTTCGTCGTAAAATTTTCTTATTTTTTTAAAATACATACAGGTATTATTCATTGTAGGTAATAATAAACGGCAGAATAATTTAAACTCTTATTATATAACTAGCGACCCGTCCCGACTGGTACTGGTGGGGTAGATATTTATTTTTTAAACATTTTGGGATAAATGTAGAGTAAATGTATGTTTATGCAAGACATCTATTTAATTTATAGTAATAAATATAACTTATGTCATTTGTATACATACACAAATACAAATCTTTCCTCTTTATAATAGGTATTAGTTAGTACCGGCATTACTATTGCATATTTTTACATGAAAAAGTAGTTATTGTGACATAACTGTTATAGTTAGACATATGATATCACTGACTTTTTTGTAGATATTGATGTCTTCTATAAAACTGTAGTACAGCACTTTGCTGTATTATCAATTATTTACGCAGCGTACGCGATATAAGGCGTTTTTTTGGGTATTTTTTTAACACTTTGGATTACATCATCGAAGTTTTCATGCGGATGCCTAACTTTTTTGAAAATATTCTATCGCCTATGTTCATCAAGGCTAATGTAGGATTTTATATAGTCCAATATTTTCGGAGCCTATTGAATAGGCTAATAAACAATGAAATCTTTCCTCTTTATAATATTAGTATAGATAAAAAAAAAATATAAAAATTAGTTCAGTAAATTTTCTAAATCTGTCATCACCAGGTAGGTGTCAAATGAAATTGCTACGTACATAACATTTAATGCTTTATAATCGACGCAAGTGACGCATGGAAGGGCATCCGGCAGACCTTTAGGGGCCCGCGGCTACTTATGTATGCTAATCATATAAATAAGGCTAATTAGACGCTCGTCACTCGCAAGAGTGTTTGCGTGGGTGAAGAGGCCATGAGTTGTATTAATCTTAATATTAACGATTTGTCTCTAATTCAGTAATAATATTCCGATTAAAATACACAGTTTTAAATAGGTTTTGGAGCTAATGAATTCTTACTCAACAATATTATAAATGGGAAAGTGCGTTTGTTTGTTTGTTACGCTTTCACGTCATAACTACTCATTAATTATCCTAAAATTCAGCATACATATAGCTCAGAACTTAGAAAAGCTCATAGTATACATTTATTCCGGAGAAATGGATAGTTCCTGTAAGATAACAGTTTTTGCATAAAGATAATTAATGTGTCGTAGACTGACGTATTTATTATCTAACTAGGCTTTGCCCGCGGCTCTGCCGCAGCCAAAACCTAGATTTTAGGCGATATCTCAGGTTTCCGATATAGTAGCGGAATAAAATGTATACCAGTTTTTAAGTCTACTTAAGAGCTATCAAATAAAAAAGTTGTATCAAAATCCTTTTAGTAGTTTTTGCGTGATGCGTGAACGACATAGACAGATCAACAAGCAAAAACGATCAAGCATGTCAAATGCTAAAATATATCATTATTAGGTAAAATCTTAATTGTAAAATTAAGTTTACCTGGTCGGTATGATGTTTGAAAATACTTCCGACAGATGGCGCAGGTGTCACCCAAAGATATTAAGTATGAATGTGTTATCGAAATTAGCAGTCGGGAGCAATTGTCACGATGGCTGAATTGGCTAAGCATCTGGACGGTATTCAGGAGATGATGCAGGTTCATATCCTGCTCGTGACTGTTATTTTCGATTTCACATTTTTCACTTTGTGTTTAAGATATAATTTCTTCTTATAACTTAGGATAATATATTGATGCCTAATGTCATCAGCCTAAGGTCAGGATTAAGTATATCATCATAAAAATATTGAAATCTACCTCATGCTTATATCGTCGGTTAAGAACAAGAATAGCGTAAGGGCAAAAATTCATTCATTTTTTACCATTTCCTTTTTTAATCCCCATATTTTTATGTGCCAAAAAACTGGAGCGATATAGTGTGTAAGATAACGGCAGGTAAATTTGAGTTGTTTTTCGGCTTTCCAGTGAAGTTGTAATTTTGCCCATACGCTACTCGTTCTTAACACACGATATCCTGTAGTATTCAGTAGGTATAGGCCAAGCGAAATAAATGAGATCAATATCGTTACTAGTTGCCCCCTCTTCTTAGTTCTTAGTGATTTTAAATCTCAAATTTAAGAGAAGCGGTACTATTTTAGATCTTGAGTCTATTTTTCATCATAGCAAGAAAGATAAAATGTGCCTCTTAATTAATAAATAACTGCCTCTGTGGTGCAACGATAGTGTGAGCGACTGCTGATCATGAGGTCTCGGGTTCGATCCCCGGGATAGGCAGTGCTATTGAGCTTTTTCATATAAAGAAAAATTCTCAGTAGCAGCCCGGAGTTTGGAAATGTGCTCGTTAGACGGACTCAAACATAGCTGGCGAACCGTGCGTGTGTAATAAACCTCTGCCTACCCCTTCGGGGAATACAGGCGTGATGCTATGCTATGAAAGATAAAATGAGGGCATGAAATTTGATAAAGGAATAAGGAAGATTTTGCGGTCCAACCGAAAAACAGGCTATAGAAGTAATACAGAAACTGTAGCAGCTTTTTTTAATTAGTATGTAGTAGCTTTGATTAAAAGGTAATCAAAAAATGAATAACGAGGTGGCAGTTTTACCTTGGCTATAGCACATAATAAATAAATATTTATTCTGCCTAAACACAATGAATATATTAACTAGTTGCCAGATTAATTGATTTGCATTCGTGTCGGCTGGTACGCATTGTTACAGAGTAGTGGGCGTCACTGTCATTAGGAGTTAAAAGTTTAGCTACCTCTTGCGGCGAGGTCAACACCATGAAAGATGGATCTCATTTGAAACCATTATACTAAGTTTCGTGACGTTGTATTGTTCAAACTTAATGAGGTGTTAATCTTAGCAGTATTACGAGTATAGGGAGATTCTCTAGTGGTGAGCCTTACTTGATACAGCATGAATGTTAATTGCTACAATATGAATGGGCCGCCTCGATTGGTGAAATACTACGTTTTTTTTTTGTTAAGGCGGGAAAAAATGTTCCTAACCGCACACCCCGTCGTTCGGGGCAACGAACAAGGTAGTGTGGGGCCTTCACCCACTAAAGAAACCCGCCGTGTGCCGTCTCTCCGCCTTTATTGGGAGGCCACTGGAACTATGTTACATTCCTTCGGTGGTCCGCCGGCGGGAAGTACCACCCTAGCACAAGAAGATCAGCGTGAATCAACGGTAGGTACTTCTATACTGTTGTGTTTCGTATGACTAGTGAGACCGCTAGAGGACCAAGTCCCCTCTTTATCATCCATTTCCCTCCCTTGGAGTTGGCGTAGTGCGAGCGATGCCTCTGGTATTGCTAATGGTGGCAGATAAGCCATGGACCAACTAATGGTAAGCAGTAACCGTCACTCATCGACTCATCTATACTAGGAATATTGTCAAGCCACTGCTTTTATTTCACTTCGCGGATATTATTTCATTTTGAGGATATATAACTGCCTCGATGGTGCAGAGGTAGTGTGGGCGACTGCTGATCATGAGGGGTTTGATCCTTGGGTCGGGCTATTGGGCTTCTTTGTTTCAGAGTTTTGAATTTGAATTGAATGCTACTTAGATTAAGAAATGGGTTTACGAGTAGTTATAAGCAACAGTATATTTAGTTCGAAAATTATTATTATATATTAGCTAGTTTTTATTTTAACCTGTCTGAGCGCTGTCGGCCCGACCCGCGAGCTAATCTTCGGACAAAGTCCATCCATCCATCCATCAGCCTTTCATCGTCCACTGCTGGACATAGGCCTCCCCAAAATGGAGGTTTTACTATAATCGCCACTTTTGGCAGGCGGGTTGGCGATCGCAGTGGATGTTTTTAGTACACAGGGGAACGCTGCTGCCCGGTCCCCCGGTAATCCCTTAGTCGGTTTTTACGACTCCCATAGGAAGAGACGGGGTGGAGCTATTCTTGGTGCCGGCCCCACACGGCACTGACAAAGTCCAAGACCTGTTATGCCTATTCTTGTGCCTATACTTTTCAGTAACTAACTATAGCTGGTTTACAGTAATAACTGATCAGATACTTAGATGAAATGAATGAACAAAAAGTTCAGATAGATCGTCGCTAAAGGGTGTCCCTTTATACCACATGACATAGCATCATGACATAGCATAGCACATATATTCTGTATACGACGTAACGACTAATTCGTTGTGAAATGTAAAGTTCTTCCATTACCCGAAAATGGTATTACTAATTCATAGATTAATGTTTTGTTTTAATTTCCTTATTCATCACCAATCAATCAATTCATTTTGCACTTTATCGTAATAAAATTTTTCGTATTATATGGAAGCGAGAGTTGGGTATGCAAAAAGGATCTCATGCTCCTTTTTGCATACCCAGTAATGAGTAACATAAATGCGGTCGAAATGCGATATCTATTCTCTGCGGAGAATCTGTGGAGTGAGGCTGACTGACTGCATTCGTAACGACGACGTAAGAGAGTGAGTAAATATGAAAGAGAGTATTGGTGTAAAGATGCGAGAGGGAATGCTCCGATGGTCAGACATGTGGAAAGAATGCCCGACGAGCGCCTAGTTTAATGAAGATATATAATGCGAAATTGTAAGAATATAGGTACAAGGGGACACCGAGACTCATCTACCTAGACTAAATCGGTCATATATATATTGAAGGAAGAAGGAGTCAGGATTCTTCGAAATCGGCGAGCGTGTATGAAGAGAACTATGAATTTTGAGGAAGCGAGAGATGTATGCAAGAATAGACCCTTTTGGCAACCTGTTCTGCCTACCCCACAAGGGAAATGGCGTGATCATAAGTAAGTAAGTTTATACTTACTTATGATCACGCCATTTCCCTAAATATAATCATACTAAAGCGTATATTCTTACAGAAAAATGCTTGGATTCAATACACAGTATATTTAATATACTTACGCATGTACTCAAGACCAATTTCCTATAGCCAAATGAAAAGAATTGAAACATAATTTACCGCAATACGATCCCGTGGCTGGGATTAATGGAAAAATATTGTTCTAATAGTCGCTACTGGTAAGCCCATGATTGTTCCCAACGGGTCAATGAACAAGCTTCCGCTGTTCCTATTTTATTTCTTGTTGGTGTACTGAGCTCTGGATTTTTATGCGGGGCATGTGTTCTAAGGGAACCATTTTTACTTATTTTGCTATCACGCCGGAAAGGAGGTTCTAAGTACTTATATTTGAAATCTATTAGGCTGCCTATCCAGCGACGCGGAGAGGAGAGGAGCGGAGCGGATTAGTGCTAATATTAACCAAGCATAAAAACTCAATTCCGTTTTAGTGCAGAAATTTGCGAACTGCCCCCTTAGAATGAAAAATGAAACATTAGACCAACTTTCGTTTTGAGTCATTGTGATTGATCAACCGTCCGACCCGTGAATCCTGATTAGTCGAGATTTTGACGCGTAATTCAGGCGACCAATCACAATGAAGCGAAACGAAAGTTCGTCTAACGTATCGTTTTTCATTCTAAGGGGCTTGGTATAAAAATTCATGCATTTTAAACGTGGAGCGGGGATGCGGAGTGAGGAAACGGAGCGGGGAAGCGTGCCCGGCACGGTTCGGCTGACCTCTTCTTTAGACTTTAGTGTTTAATTGGTTTGTTTAGAGAAAAGACGTTTTTAAAATGGATGAAAAACTTATTGAGAGTGTAAAAAAGTTTCCCTGCCTTTGGGACCCGAATTCAACATTTTACAAATGTAATGAAACAAAGGATGCGGCCTGGGAGCAAGTTATAAATGTTGTCAATATACCGGACGGTAAATATATATTTTTATTAATTTATTATTATTTATTACTACTACATAATTGTTGACACATTCATAATATTAAAGTAAATTAAATATACTTTTCACTTGACTAAAAATAAGTGGAATACGACTGAATACGTACATGTACAGTCAGCAGAAGGTCAACTTATCCAAGTCCTAAAATTTTTCTCATTCTAGATTCGTACACATAGAGGAAACAGTGGTTATAAAAGCAGTTATCTACTTTTTTGAAATTTGTGTAGCTACTAACTTTATTTTAGGGATACCGGATATGGAAATTTTCTTTACCCAAAAATTTTATCAAAAAATTGGGTAACTTATACACATTTCCTTACTTATTATCTGAACTGAATGGACATTATTATAATTACTGAGATAGTTTACTAAGTGTGAGTGAGTTCTTAATATTTAAAATTATAATTGAAAATCGTGGTTTACATCGTGGTGAGTCATTCTAACTTACCTGTACTTACCTAAGAAGGCTTTTTTGTGGTTAATTAATAATGTTAGCAACACTAGGATATCAAATTGCTTTCATTGTCATTTTACAACTCTAACTTTTTCAATAGAAAAACCAACAAGTACTGTTTCGTATCGCTAGACAATATTTTACAAGTATAATCATGCGCGAATATTGACAGATTGTGGTAGCTGAGGCTGAAGTGCTACTGTCCATATACTTATGGTAAAAGACGAGCATCTTGCACCGGACATTCCCTTGTTTATTAAAGCCAGAAGAATGAAATTTCATGTAGGTAGGTACTCGATAAACTCTATTTCTAGAATAACGTATTTCTGTATCACTACCAACTGAGAATAATGGCTGCTCTGTGTTATTTCCATTATTGTTACATTGCCTTTCAATCAAGTAGTTTTGCAACACGACACACAATCGAAACTGTTGATAAAATAAAAAACCGGTCGGTTTTGCATTCAAAATGGCATGAATAATATGTGTACTTTTGCGCAAGCACCCCAAAAGATGCTTCAACAATGCGATGCGTTAGTTAGAGGCAACAGTTTTTTTTTCTGAATTCAGTCTATCACGTGTGGCCTCATAAAATTTTCGATTAAAGGAAAAGTTTCGTCTCCTATGAATACGAATGGTGTTTCAACTTGATATTGTGGTACTGGTAGAGGTAAACTCAATGTCTTTCTATGTAGACGCTTTTCAAAAATACTGTCATCTAATGTTTCTGCATTAGAAAATCAATCCATAGGTTCCACATCACCTATTGTGATATTTTCTTCTAGCATCAGCTATTCACGTTAACACTACAGAAAATGTATTTTTTTGATTATGATATTTTGCATACCATAGTCAGGAGCCCAGAATAGGACATAGGCTACTTTTTTTCAGCCAAAATGGACGGTCCCTGTGGGATACCTGATTTGCATACCTAATGATAATTAATTTGCCATAGAGTGACATGTAACTGCCTCAATAGTCGAGCGGTAGTGTATATGACTGCGGGTCACGAGGTCTCGGGTTTGATTCCCCGAGTGTGTTTCACCTTCGTGCCTCGGCGAGCACCTAGAGTCTTGGTCCTGCGCCTGATCTCTCTCCGGTCGTGTAGGAATGCCGTCCCATCAGACTATGAGAATGAGGGCACAGAGAGTGCACTTATGTTTGCGCGCACACTAGGGCACTATAATATCTCTTGCGTGTCTTGGCCGAAATTACGGTCTGGAGATAATTTTATTATATTGACCCAATTCTGAAGTCCATGCAAACGAAGTCACAGGCAAAATCTAGTATAAATAGAATACCATATTGTGTTTGTTGATTGTTTCAGTAAAAACTGCTAAAGCACGATGGAAACAATTGAGAGACAACCATCGAGATGCATTAAAACGACAAAATGCAACAAGGAGTGGACAGGCTAGAAAACAACGAAAACAATGGAAATATCAGAATGCCATGGCATTTCTTTTGCCTTACATGTCTAGTAGAGATCGTTCATCAAATTTTGTAGCCTTGGAAGACACTGCGAGTGAAAGTGCATTTCAGCCAAATGCTGCTGATGACAGCTATCAGGAATCACCCGATATTTTGCCATCAGCTTCAAATGATCTTCTTTCCGTCACTGCTTCCAATTTTTCGACAGCGTCTAGTCCAAATCCATCAATACCCAGAAAAAGGAAGAACAGTGAAATATTAGATCTATTAAAAAAAACTGAAGAAAACCGCGAACTTTTGAGACAAGAGCGGATAGAAATTAAAAATATGATGGCAACCAGCGTCAAGTACGATGAAATCGACTTATTTTTTTTTAATTTGGCTGCATCGACTAAAAAACTTCCGTATTATTTACAACTTCAAATTAAGAAAACCTGCTTTAATGCGGTAATGACAGCCGAAGAATGTAATCTTCAAGAGTCTTGGTATTCTCCGAATTATTCTACCAGCTCAACACCTACACCAGATAATATTAATATCACTATTAATACTCCTACTTCTTTGAATGTCCAAGAAACCCAGAATACTGAAACACCTGCAGTAGAAGAAACAGTATCGAATGAAACCATAGATAACTGTGTGATTGATAATACAGATTTTAAATTTTTGAAATAATATAACGTCAACTATAAAAGTGAAAAATAAAAGTTTAATTTTTAAAATGTGTACTTAATTTAAGTATACACACTGCTAACTTTTCACAGATCCTAATGGATTTTCCGTAATGTGTGTCTTGTTTCTGAATATATTATGGTTTAATCAGGGAGTGTATTAAACACAAAGTGGAAAATGTGAAATCGAAAATAACAGTCACGAGCAGGATAGTATTCGAGCAGGGAGTGTATTTCAAGAAAAGTAGATCACGAATTTTCAGAACTTCATTATCAACAGTTCCAAATAAAGTAAAATAGTGTCCTGAACGATACTTGATTTTATTTTTTAACTGGTTTACGTTTTCTTACACAATTATTTGAATAGTATATTATATTAAGTGATCTTCTGATTTCAACTCTATTTGCTAAAACATTGCTAGATAATAACAAAACAACTGCTTTTTGACATTTCTAAATTTTAAAGTACAAATTATTTGTGAATAAAGAAAAAGAGATTTTTAGTAGATTGTCACGATTACTATATTGGATGCATGTAATGCTTGCCGGTAGATGGCGTTAGTCGTAAGACAAATGTGATTAAGAATTTGGGATGATCGAAGGATCAGTAGGATAGCTTAGTGGTTTAGAGCACTTCCCCGGATTGGAAAAGATGCGTGGTTCGATTCCCGCTCCTACTAAAATCTCTTTTTCTTTATTCACAAATAATTTGTACTTTAAAAAGTAGCGGAGCATGTCAATTGCTAAAAGAAATAGATCTAAAATTTCTAAATTTGTTCTTAAAATTTCGCGAATTACCACGGAATACATGATATTTTTGATTGACGCCGTAATATTAGCCTTGGACGTCTATTATCTAAGTCCACCCGTGATCATGAATGCTGTAAAGTATTCGAAACGTCGGGATAGTAGTAAAATCAAGTAAACGCGATAGCTTCCGTAAACGTAGTTTTATTTCAAAAAGCCGTAAAATCATTTATCTAAACAAATAGGTAGCGAGTGCTCCGATACAATAAACTGCAATTCAGATTGCACAGCGCTAATAACTCTTAACTCTTCGGACAACATTAATCATAAAGTGAAAAATGTGAACTTGAAAATAACATTCACGAGCAGGATCTGAACCTGCATCTCCTGGACACCGTCTAGATGCTTTGCCAATTCAGCCATTGTGACAATTACTCCTGACTGCTAATTTCGACAACACATTCATTCTTAACGTCTTAGGTGACGCCTGCGCCATCTGTCGGAAGTATTTTCATACATTATACCGACCAGGTAAACTTAATTTTACAATTAAGATTTTTACCAAATAATGACGCAGCCCTAGAATTACCTAGATATTTTTATATACTTTTTAGCATTTGATATGCTTAGCACTATACATTAAACACAAAGTGAAAAAAAATGTGAAATCGAAAATAACAGTCATGAGCAGGATCTGAACCTGCATCTCCTGGATACCGTCCAGATGCTTTGCAATTCAGCCATCGTGACAATTGCTCCTGACTGCTAATTTCGACAACATTCATTCTTAACGTCTTCGGTGACGCCTGCGCCATCTGTCGGAAGTAGTTTCATACATCATACCAACCAGGTAAACGTAATTTTACAATTAAGATTTTTAACAAATAATGACGCAGTCCTAGAAATATCTAGATATTTTTATATACTTTTTAGCATTTTACATGCTTAGCACTATACATTAAGGCGATTCACCGCAGGAAAGCGCGAAATACTGTTTTACTAGATCAAATAGTTTAGGTATACACGATAGGATGTACTTTCCTCGATTATATTTAATCCTGAAAACAAACTAAAACAAAATCTAAAACGAGTTATTTGTTAAGAAAATTTCAAGCTTTACACATAATATTTATATGGGCACATTGCTCTATAAATACTACAGAGAACCTGCTAAATTTAAATTTTCAACTGAAGTCCTTTATTTAGTAAATCAAATTTAATTAATATTTATCCCAAAACTTGAAGGATGTCTAGCGATGCGATGACATACCGCGATGCCCGCTACCCCGTCAGTCGCATTCGGGCGCTTGCCAATGTTGGGAAATTTTGCCATTAAACAAGTTGTTTTCGTAATATAATAATGACACAGACTAACAATATCAGTATGAACAAAAGTACACCTATTTTATGTACCTACAAATAATTTTCTTTACTTTTGTTATTTTAGATTTCACACTTATTTGACACATATTAAATATATTAATATCATGTAGTTAATATTCTTATAAAAATATAATTATTCATAAAAATGTTTTTCCTAAAAAAATAATTTAATTTACTTTACTATTTTATATTAGGTCAAAAAAGTTAGGTAGTTAGACACTCGTATGATACCTCCATTTTTTTTTAACTTTAGGAATTATAATTGCTATCAAATTTCCAATCACTTCACTACTACCTTCAGAATATCTCTTTACATTTCAGTTGATGTTTAGTTTCTTACACATCAAGACAAGACATCAGAGACCACTTGCAAAAAAAACCTGATGAATCAGTATAATATAAAAAAGTATAATATTGAGCAGTGAGTAACAAATTCAACATTTACTTCATTGTCTTGTGACGCGTTTGCAGTGGATGATCACTGATCAAACATTAAAATCTGATACTATATATATGCTTGACATCTTTTTGCAATGGATCCAAGTAGAATAAATACAATAATAAACAAAAATAAATATGGAGATTAGGTTTTGTATTTTTTTTCACGTAATCTAGGCAATGACGAAAGAAAGACGCGTCAATTTTACTAACGATTTTTTTTCATCAATGAGCCAAATGTCTCTCGAAAAACAAAGGCGAAGGTATAAAAGACGGATATGCTCTCGTTGATGTATATGTTGTTGGAGCTTAGTGTTCAAGATCTTATGGAAGTTATTTCCGGCCTAACTCAGGGACGGTATCAATTATAGGCAAAGGATTTGGAGCGGTTCCCTACATGGCAATAAAGAATAAATATTGTGCAATTTGTGCCAGCGCCGACAAGAGAGGGCACGACCCAAATGAATGATGTGTTACAAAAACTATAGAGGATATTCTAGCGCTATGGAGGCAAATATAACATTATCTGTGAAGCTTTTAACGCCTCGAAAGAAACCTATAATCTATGGGGTTATATACGAAAGAACGGCTGAGGTTTCATCAACTTACGTCAAAATTATGGAAGCAAAACCATACGAAAAACACTCGGAAGAAAAAATGGAGAAGAAAATTGAGAATGTTTACATGAATGATGAACTGTTTACCAGAAATTTTGATTGACGACAAATTCGTGGCATGGCCATTGGATATTCAGCATTAAAGGATATAAAAGAAAATGTTTCCACCAATTTGCCACAACATGACATAAGAAAAACAATAAATATACCCATGTTTATAAGCCGAATCTAATATACACGATGAAGAACATGATGCAAGAATTCAGCCCTGTGTATGTATTCAGCCTAGATATTTAGATTTAATGAAATTAGACCAACATATTGATAAAATGAAACATATTCATTAGTTAACATGCATTTTTACTTTTTAAAAGCGTGTTCCACTCATGAAACTGAGTAACGTTAAACATGTATGTATTTTTGCATATATTTTTCTTGGGGAAAATTTTTCGATTTCATGAGTGGAACGACATCTTTAAAATTTAGATGGTGATAAAAAAATAAACCCTAATAAATAAAATAATATATGTATATAATTACGTACGTACCTACTTAACAAAATTTGTGAAGTAATTAACACTTATTCTGCTTATTTTTTATATTTATAATCTGACATAAACATATTTTATATTACATTCTTGCAATGATTTTATGCTGTGGGCTAGCGCTAACGTCACGAAGAGAAATGAACGCCCCCCGCAGCAGAGAGTATGTATTTACATGTTTATGTTCCGCAGATTTCAGGACGCGCGGGCGGCCTCCCACACCTCACCTCCTGAAATCTTAGCTTGCGTTGAAACACCTCGCCTTAAACACAAAGTGAAAAATGTGAAATCGAAAATAACAGTCACGAGCAGGATCTGAACCTGCATCTCCTGGATACCGTCCAGATGCTTTGCCAATTCAGCCATCGTGACCCTTGCTCCTGACTGCTAATCTCGATAACACATTTATGAATGTGTATGCATCACCCAAAAACGTTAAGTATGCTTAACGTCTTTGGGTGATGCCTGCACCATCTGTCGGAAGTATTTTCATACATTATACCGACCAGGTAAACTTAATTTTACAATTAAGATTTTTACCAAATAATAACGCAGCCCTAGAAATATCTCTAAGCATGTCACACGCTAAAAAGTACCAATATAAAAATATTTAGATATCTTCGGACAACATTAGGGTTGTGATCTTTTAATAATAATATATCAAAGTATTAATTACTAGTTATGTGCCTATTACTCTATCTGTGGGAACAAATTTTAATGTCATTTTAAATTAAACTAGGCTGTGTACTTTCTACTTAGTTGTACTTCCTCCATTGAGAGCCCTGTTCCCAGGTCCTCATTTGTATCTCTGTCCGCTTCAGACAAGGCGCGCGGAACCGTGCGCCTGGTGGTGCCATGGCCCCTCTTCGCCGGTCTTCCCGGCTTCGCTGGCGGAGGCATCTCAGTGAAGCTGCCCTCCGACTCCGACAAACCTCCCGACTGCGCTATCGAGCGCTTCAAAAGTCGTGAGGGCCGCTCCATTGATCTATCTGCCGTCCGCTGAGACTCCGTTGCTATTGGTGTCGCGCCTACGGCCGTCATCGCCGTCTGTCCAGTCAGTGCACCCTGACCTGCTATAACTAAATAACCGCTCTTTGCCATCCACTCAAATGACTTGTCACTCTCAGCGTAGCTCCGCACAGTCCGCAACGCCATTCCGTATAAAATCTCTCGCTCCGCTCGGCTGCCTTGCTCCGCTCTACTGCCTCGCTCCACTTTGGTGGACAGGCAGCCTTACGGGTTCGTAGTCAAGTATTTTTATTATACTATTGCTCTGAACGCAATGGAAAATTGATTATTGATTTTGCGAAGGCAGTTATAAGGGTTATGTCACTTGCAAAAAAATATCTACTGAGACTGTTTAGCAATATTGTATATTAACACTTTAGTTTTGCGAAAAAAATTAGCTTCCTACGAAAATAATTTGCAAAATATTGTGATCTGTATTTTTATCACTAGACATGCTCAGGTACTTTAAAAAATCAAATTCGGATTCGTACCTGCGTCCCATCCTGCTTGCAGTAAAGTTCCCTTTTTCAAATAATTTGTTACATAAATGGCAAAATATTAATCTGAATTAATCTGTCTGTAAGATTTATTATACGATAATATCTTATCTTAGTATTATTATATATTAGCCTTTGCCCGCGGTTCCACCGCAGCTAAATGCTAGTTTTTAGGTTACATCTCAGGTTCCTGAAATAGTAGCGGAATAAAATGTATACCAGTTTCTGTCTCATCAAGAGCTATCAAAAAAAAGTTCATCAAAATCCGTTAAGTAGTTATTGCGTGATTCGCGAACGAACAAACAGACAAAAATCTAAAAAAAAATGTTTTGTGTTTAGACACGCCTATATAGCCTGATACAGTCATTTTTTTCAAATATCTTAAATATACAGACATAGACATCAGGCACAGCTCTGTTACAGCTTTATAATAGTATAGATAGATAGATCTAGACACGCGGTAGCGCGTCAAGCCAAGTTCCAGTCAAAGAATTGGCTAGCAATACCGTGTGTACACGAACCATTTGGAGCCACTTTTGACCCCTTCGTAGCTCAAAAACTATTTCACATAAACATGTCAAATTTGGCTCATATATTGAGACTTGCGAGATAAATATGTGCTCCAAAATGTGACCTATAATAGATCAAAACTCCAACCCAGTTCTAGATGACCTAGAAAGTTCAAATATGGTATTCAGATAGGTAGTTAGATGAATACAAAGGAATAAATCAGAAACTAGCAATAAAAATCATTTTAGTATATTTTTTTACAAAAACCATTTAGTATTAATTTTATTATGAATAAGTACTTACTAATAATTTCTGTACAAAAAGAATGGAATGATTTTGGCTTGCTGGTAAAAACTAGCCATCGAAAATAGGGCTCTTCCATGACTGTTTTAGTAGGTACTTAAGCCAAGTCAGACCTTAGGCTTCAATATAATTTGCCTAAGTTATATGAAGAAATGAGAATATTTTAAGTTGTTATAAAATATTGTATGTTAGTTTAAATCAAGACTGACTATTGAACTTGACACCCATTTATATGTAACTTCTTTTGTCGTTGAAGTCAACAACCAAGGCATTTATCATAATATTGAACTTGGCTCTCATTTCACATTTATGTTTTTGATGGGATATACCTACCTTTCTCTTTCTGACAATTGGCTTTTACCTAAAATTGTGTACGAAGTATCAAATAAAACACCTATTTTCCTGTATGTCTAAATATGTGGGTAACTAATTGTAATTTTAAGCCAAAGTTTTCTAAGCCGCGTATTTATCACTAACACAAACAGACTAACATTGGAGTCACATTTAAACTGCGCAGAGTCCGGAACGACCGGAGTTATGCGTCGTGGTTATGTTCTATCAGTCTACAATCGTTAGTAGTGTTAGCGAGGGTATTATATATTTGGCTCGACGCTCAGTTTGAATCTGTTTGAAATTTATGGTTATAATTAAGTGTTAATTAACTGACGTTCTAAATTTGGTAGATATATTAAAAATCTGGGACTGTTTTGTTTAGGAATATTGTACTTAAAACTGCAAGAAGAAGAACTGCATTTTTAGTGGTAGAACCTTGCTTATCTCAGCATGAATCCGGCTCGATCGAGGAAGTACCACCCTCTCACAAAAGATCGGCGTATAACTACGGCACCTACTCTTGCCGTTGTGTTTCGCATGGTGAGTGAGAGCGCCGAAGGCCTAAACGCCCTCCCTATTCACTCCTCAATTTTTTTTTTATAATTTAACAAAAGGAAAAGTACAAAATAGAAATTGCATAACGTACCGCTTAAACCTAATATGGTTTGTGTGTGGTACAGTTTAAATTCGTTTTCAGTATCAATCATAACAAACATACATAATAGTCCTGACGAACATAAATAACGATATTTTAGTAAGATACAATATATGTTTAGCATATATAGCAATAAAATTAAATATCTCCTATCCACCTCCTAATCCTGTCCCGGGAGATGGCGACGTGCAAGTGATGTTTCTGGTGTTGCTAGCGTCTATAGGCTACGGTAACCGTTTCCCATCAGGTGCGCCACATGCTTGTTAGTCATCCTTGTCGTACTTATAAAAAAAAGAGGTTTCGTGACATAGTTGTGTTCTTGCAGTTCGAACGATAGGCAAAGTTAAGTAACTTTCAATGTGTGATTAAAAGGTGACATCTATTTGTGGACACCTCTATGAATCGGAAGGCACGTTAAGCAATGGATCCTGTCCTGGCAGCTGACAGCTGTATTACAGGTTGTCAGAGTACTAAATAAAAAAAATTAACTACGGTGTGTTCTAAGGTCACTAGTTCTCCCCTTATTTGGGTCGTGGAGGCCAGATAGGCAAAAGATCGCTCCGCTTAAATATTGGGGGATCAGCTTTAACCGTACAGATCGAAAGCCGACCCCAGCAATGTTTGGGATTAGTATGTGCTATGTGCGTGCAGTCAGCACGCAGGTAGCTTGCCGACCCCGTTGCGCACTCGTCCTGATGATGAGCATCTGATATGCTCGAAACCCGGATTGACTTAACGATCCTAAACGTGAGTTGCTTGACGGTATAATAAAAAAATATAGCATCACATCTGTATTCCCCGAAGCGGTAGGCAGAGGTGTATTACACACCCACGGTTCGCTAGCTATGGTTAAGTCCTACGTAATAGGGGGCCTATTGCCGTCTACCGGGCACATTTCCAACTCCGTGCTGCTACTGAGAATTTTTCTTTTTACGAAATAGCTCAATAACACTGCCCGGCCCGGGGATCGAACCCTAGAACTCAAGATCAGCAGTCACTCACACTACCGCTGCACCACAGATACAGTTAAATGATAAGTATTACGTTATTACCTTAAAAAAAACTTTCCGTGCGCTCTCTCTTTGCCAGCGTGCTTCTCCTACACCTGGGTATAGAGAAAAAGAACATTTATTCTCAGCCTTTAGGGTAATAAATAATTGAATAGCAACTAGGTCACACATATTGCTTTGGAAGTTTAGTGGCCTGAGTGTACCACTTGTTACCACGAGGCCTTTCTGGGTTGTGCACAAAGTTAGTTGACTTTTCTGTAAATATTTTCTAAGTAGATATCTATTAGACAGTAACAAATTCATTTCTCATAAGAGTATCTTTTTTCATTTTTTTTATACTACAAGGGGTAGTCTACCATCCTGGTAAGCGATTATTATAACCTATAGACGCCACCAATACCAGAGGCATCACTCGCGCGTCGTAACTCCAATGAAAGAGATAGGAAGTGGAAAGTAATAATAATAAACAGAGGATGAGGAAGGGGTTTATTCTAAATCTACTTAAGTGCTGATTTTATCCACAATAACTAAACAAAACATTCTTACTTTGTGATCGATCGATACTTCGTAAAACAAATAGATGATTCTTATCTAAAGTCAGTGATTAAAACAAATTAGGGTACGTTATTATCGTTAGTTATTATGAGGTCGTGACTCGAACACGAGTGTGACAATGGAAATGATATCGGTCGTTTGTAATTTGAAAATGATCGATCGATCTGTGTGGTGTGCTCACGGACCATTATCTTTATGCAAAACTGTTATTAGTTATTCCACAAGAAACATCCATTCTTGCGTGATACAAAGTACCCTATGTCTCTTTCTGGTTTATGCACTATCATAAAAATTAAGGCATGAAGCTTAACAAACAAACGCACTAATATTAAGTAAGGATAAGTATTCGCTTCGATTATTTGTCTCGCCATAACTCGATCAGATTACATCAAATACTTGGGGGTGTTTTTATTGATCCTACTCTTTCCTGGACATTCCACATAAAGTCACTTACCGACAAAATTAGAAAATTTATTTTTGTATTCAAAAAACTGCGGAATAGCACTGACCGAAATACATTAAGGACAGTGTACTTCGCACTAGCCCAATCCATTTTGTCGTATTGTGTGTCAGCCTGGGGTGGAGCTACTAAAACCCATATGATTAACCTTGAGAGAGCACAACGCGCTGTTCTAAAAGTGATGGCATTCAAACCCAGACTTTTTCCGACTGATGAACTTTATAGACAAATGGAGGTCCTAACAGTTAGGAAGTTATATGTATTAAATGTTGTACTTCGCAAACATTCGGAAACAAAATATGATCCTAAGCTTGTTACCAGAAAAAGACGCTCAGACATAGTCTGTAAAATACGTAGATTCAGCTTAGCTACACTAGAACGTTTCTATTATTTTCTTAGCCCTATATTATACCATAGAATTAATAAAATCTTAAATATATACCCATTGACACAGTCTCAATGTAAAAAAAGTCTAATAAGATGGCTCCAAACGTTAACATATGATGAAGTAGAATGCTTAGTAAAAGTATGATGCACAAAAAAGTAACTGGCATAAACACACACACACACACACACTCACTCACTCACCACAAACACACATACTTACCTACAATTTTGTTTTTTCCATTATTTATTAAGGACTCCATATTTTGTAACACGGAGGTTGGGCGTTAACAACTGCAACACAGTCTTTTAGATTAACGTAGATTGTTATCGAATTTTAAGATGTACATGTAGTTCTATACAAATAAAGATTATTATTATTATTATTATTCAACATTGGCCTATGTCCAGCTGTAGACGCTGAAAGGCTGATGGAATAAAAAAATATGTATGCAACAACTCCTAAAATTTAATAAATGAAGAATAACTTCAAATAAAATTGTATCTCTAAGATTAGATATTTACTGAAAACATAAGAAAAATAACATAGCATCACGCGCCTGTATCCCTGAAAGGGTAGGCAGAGGTGTATTACACACACACGGTTCGCCAGCTATGTTTGGGTCCCACGTAATAGGCGAGCCTATTGCCGTCTACCGGGCACATTTCCAAACTCCAAGCTGTTACTAAGAATTTTTTTTTATCGTAAAAAGCTCAATAACTGCCTAACCCGGGGATCAAACCCGAGACCTCATGATCAGCAGTCGCTTACACTGCCACTGCACAGCAGAGGCAGTTAATATACATAAATACTATAATAAAACATCAGTTAGGTAAGCAAAAGCGTGGTTTAGCACATCTATTCTATCAGTAAGGTACATACATAAATTGATTTACGTAGAATCTCAAATTAAGGATACATCGAATAATACTTATGTAGGCGTTAACTTGGATCCATATATGAAAAGAAGCAGGTCTTAGTTAGCATCTGTAGGTATTTATTTACAGAAACATACAGCTGCACGGGCTAATTTTGACAGCTATTAATGGATTCAATGATGCGGTTTTTGAATCGGTTACTCAGAAAGTTTAGGTCATTTAATAGTGTCTGAACATAATTTTTTTTTAACTCATTATCACCATTATTGAGTATTGGTATTTTTTTAATAAAGCTGATTCTAGGAGACCGCGACTCGACAAGACTTTAAAAACCTTTGCCTGCGGCACCGACACAGCCAAGTAGTTTTAAGGTTATTTCTCAGATTTTCGATATAGAAGCGGCATGCATGTTATAACTAAAAATAATTAATATACCAAAGTCTAATTAAGAGCTAAGAAACAGTAAAGATCATTTTACGTGATGCCTGAACAAACAAGCAGACAAAAATTCTAAATAAATATATTTTGTGTTCAGAGTTGCCTAAATAGCATCACATTATTTTTTCTCAAATATCTTAAATGTACAGACATAGCTCTGTTGCAACTTTATAATAGTATAAATAGGGATATAAAAACGTTATCATAAATAAATAAACGTAGCTTGACCGGAAACGTGTAGGTAAACATACAATCAATCAATTACGACTCGATTTACGAGTGAACTTGTATCGAGTGTACATCAAATAATATCAATAAAGGCGTTAATTTGCATGTCAACGGCTCGTGTGTAATTATTAATGATTATAAAGCCACCTACACGCGAGTGTTGCCTGCGGGCGGTTGCCCACGCTCTGGGAACGGTGAATGGGTGATCCACGATCAATGGAAATAGTGTTGTACGAAGTGTCGATAGAAAATATCTATATATAAGTAAATTGATTTCAATACGATGCTTGTAATTATGAGATGCTGTATAAATATTAGTCGCAACTAAAACAGTGGGTCTGACTTATGGGGTACATTTTATAAAAAAAGTAGATGTACCTAAAGCAAAACTGATGTTATTATATTTGGTTGCTGCTCAGCTACCCAATAGATAGACATAAGAGATGGCCGCACCTTCGCTTCCTGTTAGGTTGGAAGTGAGATACATCTAAGCTGCTTAGATGTTCTTAGTCACTCACTTACCAAGATTGGGGACATTAAGAATTCTTATAATTGTTTTTAAGGACCTCTGTAAAGAAAAAATAGTAAAGGGTTATTATATATATCCCGTCTGTACTAGTGACGCACTATAGCTAAGTTTTACATAAATAAAAATGAATCTCTATTTCCCTTGGTCATCGCATCACACGTGAATAAAAAGCCTTATACAATATCTTTTTTCAAAATCTTCAAATATACAGACATAACTCTGTTCAAGTATTATAATAGTCAGGAAGATATGATACTGTCAAATATGCACATGCAGTGGTGAAAGTTATCGATACGCGATATTATTTCTTGCGCAACACTTTTAATCCGTTCCAACATAGACAACGGATTACCATAACCTAGTGTTGTAATCTCGATTTTATATTCGGAAACACGACATTTGTATCACTGTGATATTTTTTGTGTGTAATCTACAATAAAACGCCACAATAAAAAGTAATAAAGCTTGAATAAAGCTGTATATCTGGATTTTACTGACATAGAAAACTTAATAACTATTTTAGACATGGTGGCGAGCCTATACATGTGATAAATTGAATATTTTAATATGCGGTATGATACAAATTATAATTTGTGAATAAGGAAAAAGAGTATTTCAGTACAGACGGGAATCGAAGCCTGTACTAAAATACTCTTTTTCCTTATTCACAAATTATAATTTGTACTTTAAGAGTAGCTGAGCATGTCAAGTGCTAAAATGTAGATCAAAATGCGGTATGATTTTAAGAAGTCATGAAATAGTTTACACAAACTGAAAATGTGAAATCGAAAATAACAGGCACGAGCAGGATGAATATATATATATATCGTGAAATAGTATTTATTCTGTCTAGGAACTGAACTTAGCCATCCATCCATCCATCAGCCTTTTAACGTCCACTGCTGGACATAGGCCTCCCCAAGAATGGGGGATAGTGCCGTAATCGCCACGCTTGGCAGGCGGGTTGGCGATCGCAGTGGATGTTGTTAATACTCGAAGGAGTGCTGCTGCTCACTTGCACGGAATTCCCTCAGTCGGTTCTTATGACTCCCATGGGTTGAGAGGGGTGGGACAATTCTAAAGCCCGCCCCACACGGCTGAACTGAACTGAACTTAACCCTTTCGTAATAAGAACAGACGACATAAGTCAGACACCATTACTTTACACTTCTCTCGTTGCTCTAGGGTCAATGTGCAACTAGTGGCAAGATTTTAGATCTCAATTTTGGATTGTATAAAGTATTGTTGAATTTTTCAGTCCGAAAACTGCCATACAAAATCGAACTGTGTCCGGCAGAAGGTAATACGCTCGTCACATTGTGCTCGTTCATTGCAACTTACTATCATAGGTGCTCGTTGCACCTCTGTCTTACCCTCTTGAGATTAAAGACGTGTGACTATAGAATAACAAAATAAAAAGTTGATCTCTGCGAGTAAAATTTGCGACAGCTTAGCGGTTAAAGCATATAGACTGGTAACCCATAAGCCGCGAAATAAAATCCCGCTCACAAAAATTTTTTTTGGGTACTATCCAAGCATTTTAAATGCTGACTATTAAAAAATAACGAACAAGTTTGGTTGTACACACTTTCTGCTGATGCTTGACATCATGCTCATGACATGAACACAGAATCATACAAAAAAGAGAGTAAATAATTTGTTAACCTTCATTAGGCTCCTGGCCTTCAGTACGTCCTTCAACATGCAATCGAACATTCCACAATACTTTATTCAAAGCTTGTCGCGAACGAGAAGTATTTGTGTTTTTCTTGAACCCCACTCAATGTTAGGTAGGCGTTTGAAACTGGACCGGAGTGAAATGTTGTTGCATTCTTTTGGTTAGTTTCGTAGACCACAGAACTGGTTTTAGAAATTTGCTGCAATTAAGTACCAATATATAACATTTTAGCGGCCCGTCCCGGCATCGCACGGGTGGACATTTATTTTTCAAACATTTTGGGATAAACGTTGAGTAAACGTATCTTTATGCAAGACAAGTAGTTTTTTTTGTAATTACCTACAATTTATATTATTCTTATAAAAAATTATATTTTTATTCATAGGTATATACCTACATTATTGAAGTTTTAGTAGATTATCTATAATTTTTTTTTCTCGTAGGTAATAGATATAACCTATGTTACTCAGGGATAACGTAGCATTCTAATGATGAAATAATTTTTGAAATCGATCCAGTAGGTTTTGGGTTTAGAAAGATATCAAAATACAAATCATTCCTCTTTATAATATTAGTGTAGATGACTGCTAAAGTTGTACCCACGGTATCCTACCTACCTTTTAATCTATACTATTATAAAGCTGTAACAGAGCTGTGTACATTGTACATTTAAGATATTTGAGAAATAATTACTGTAATCATACCTCATACTAATATTATAAATGTGAATGTAAGTTTGTTTGTTACGAAAACTACTTAACCGATCATCATGAAACCTTGTACACATATTCTCGGAGGTAGTAGAAGTAACATAGGATACTTTTTATTAAAAAAAAATACGAAAGATAAAAAAAATTGTTTGTCAAAAAATCTCAAAATCTAGCTACTTCAACGCCATCTAGCATTCCAGTAATGAAGTTCCAACCCTGAGTACTGTAATACCGTTGCGCTGTGTTACCGACAATTTTAAGGGTTGCTTTATTTATTTTTATGAAATTACTCACGGACGAAGTCGCGGGTAACAGCTAGTAGGCTATATAGGCGTGTCTAAACACAAAACATTTTTTTTAGAATGTTTGTCTGTTTATCTGTTTGTACGTTCGCGCATCACGCAAAAACTACTGAACGGATTTTGATGCAACCTTATTATTTGGTAGCTCTTGATTAGACTTAACAACTGGTATACATATTATCCCGCTATTATATCGGGAACCTGAGATATATAAAACCTAAAAATAGCTTTTAGCTGCGGCGGAGCCGCGGGCAAAGGTTAGTTAGTGTATATAATTAGTTCTAAATAAAAAGTAGCAGTGTTAGCTACTGGCAATACTAAAGGTTTCTACGATTAATGTATCGAGTTCTATTCCAAGTTTGCAGTCTGTGCTTCACGATAAGGCCTAAGGACCTCTAATTTATGTAAGACTAGCTGTTAACCGCGACTTCGTCCGCGAGGAATTTCATAAAAATAAATAAAGCAACCCTTGCAATGTCAAACTATTGTTTTATCTATAGTAAAACATTTTTTAAATAAAAGGTTACTTCTAATACCTCCAAGAATATGTTTACAGAGTTTCATGATGATCGGTTAAGTAGTTTTCGCGTGAAAGCGTAACAAACAAACTTACATTCACATTTATAATATTAGTAAGTATGATTTCAGCACATATATTATTCATACTTTTGGCTTGTGGATTTAGGTGTATAATTATTCGCTATGCGTTGCAATGGTATAGTAAAACTTAATTAAAGTACTATTAATCGTTATACTACGGGATGATTTGACATTTTCTAAAGGAAGACTGCGGTCCAATTCTATTGTATTATAATATAGTGATTACTATTTACTATATAGTATGAAATGGATTTATTACAATTATTACGACCAATCGTCATTTTCTTTGTTGTCTGTTATTATAAATGATTCATAGACTAAATAACATAATTATAGTAAGTTTTTCTCGTATTGTTTCAGGTAATAGATGTGTCCATTTTGCACAGTGTGTCAATCACACTTTCAGCTGTCGTCGAAAGATAATATAAAACCCGTGATTGCCTTGTGGTAAAATAAGTGCAAGGACAATGGCATCGAGTTCGACCACCAATCGAAGGCACACACCTCTGTCTTTCCGAGATTTTCGAGAACTAGTCGCGAAGCGTGCGGGATTCCGCATCCATTAAATAAATAAATAATAAATATTCATGGACATTTTCACACAACGTCCTCTGGTCCCAAACTAAGTTTAACGCTTGTGCTATGGGTACCAGATCACGGATATAATACATATATTACTTTTTTTTTGTAAATACATACATAAAATACACCCAGACGCAGTACAAATATCTGTGTTCATCACATAAATAATTGTCCTGAGTGGGAATGGAACCCACAACCTCGTGCACGGAAGTCGGTTACACTACCGACTACGCCACGAGGCCCGTCATTAAATTACTTTCTTAAATGATTTTAAATCTCAAATTTAAGAGAAGCGGCACATTTTTAGCCAGATAAGATTGATAAAGGAATATGGAAGATCTCTGAAGACAGGCTATTGAAATAATATATAAGATATTGTGTGTATTTGTTTACAAATTATTAAGTACAACTCAGTAAAGGAAAACATCATGATGCACAAACAACCTGCATGCTTATAAATCAGATTGGTTCCTTTAATATTTACACCTCAAGGTTTAAGGTAGGTATTTCCCAAGATACCACTGAAGGAATGTAGTATAGTTCCGGTGGCCCGCCAATAAAGGCGGAGAGATGGCACACGGCGGGTTTCTTTAGTGGGTGAGGGCCCCACACTACCCTGTCCGTTACACCGAACGACGGGGTGTGCGGTTAGGAACATTTTTTCCCACCTAAACAAAAAAAAAGGTAATTCCCAAGGTAATGAGGTAGATATCTTATATCCTTTTTTATTTCAATTTACGAAAACACGTAATCGATATTATTCACTCAATACTTAAAGAATTGTTTATTTAAGAATGGCAACAAACTGCCACTTGTCAATCATTTTATTTTTTAGACATTTAGGTTATGCTGTTGTCCCTGGATCCTGTGCCTGTGCTTCGTAGTTTTCTCTGTACTATCGATTATTATTTTTGACTTTGAGGTATCCGTTGCTGGTCTTATATAATATTCAGTACATATGAGTGAAATTGCTTCATTGTTAAAATATTTATGACGGGTCTCGTGGCGTAGTCGATAGTGTAACCGACTACCATGCACGAAGTCGCGGGTTCGATTTTCACTCAGGACAATTATTTGTGTGATGAACACAGATGTTTGTACTGCATCTGGGTGTTTTCTATCTATTATATGTATGTATTTACAAAAACATTAGCCGTGTCGGGCCGGCTTTAGAATTCCCCACCCCTCTCCACTCATGGGAGTCGTAAGAGCCGAGTGAGAGAATATCGGGGGAGTGGGCAGCAGCACTCCTTCGAGTATTAACAACATCCATTGCGATCGCCAACCCGCCTGCCAAGCGTGGCGATTACGGCATTCTTGGGGAGGCCTATGTCCAGCAGTGGACGTTAAAAGGCTGATGAATGGATGGATGGATGGATTTACAAAAAAAAAAGGAATATATGTATTAAAGTATTATGTAGTTTGGGACCAGAGGACGTTGTGTGAAAATGTCAGTGAATAAAAAAAAAAGTTTTCGCGCGTGATATAAACTTACGTCAATGTCGTAAGTGAATGTTAGATATCTACTTTCAGACAAGTTTTTGGAAAAGGTGATAACCATAAGTGGTTTTCTAATTAATAATGCTATCAGGGTACATTATAATTATCCGTGTAGGTGACCACGCCGAACGCTCCTAGGAAACCGCCAGTCTCCTTTGTTGATTGGAAACGATGCACACAGCATAGGTGGTCTTTCGATAACGCAGACTATTTTAATGGAGTGAAGATATTGTGATCCCAATATTTATTTACTGTAAATTATATTATATTAGGTACAACGCAGTCTAACGCATATCACAGCTAAAACAAAGCAAAGATTTCACGAAATACGACTATTGAATATGAATTGAAGATCCTAAACAAACATATTTACATAATTATGAGCATATTGACTTGAGATGTGTGCTTGTCGATCCCACAGGGGGCATGAACTCCTACAACTTATTGTTTGTAAATAGTCGATTATACCTACCGCATTGGCTAATCACCACATGTAATTCTCCTGGAAATGGTTGGTTTTAGTTAAAGACGAAAATAATTTATTGCAAGTGTCTAAATATACTCAAAAATACATAATTAAAAATATCTGTAAGTACATTATTATTATAAAGATTGGCTGAAACTGTACTAAATTTGTTTTTTTTTTATATGGTTACACATATCCTTTTTTTTTGTTAAAGCGGGAAAAAATCTTACTAACCACACCCCGTAATTCGGGGCAACGAACATGGTAGTGGGGATCTCTAACCCCAGTTATTTTCATTATTTTCTGAAAATGTAAACCATATCACAAGATGCTCATATATTATAACATTACCTATTATAATAATACCTATTATACGAGTATTATAGCATTATAATAAGATCTCAAATTAGAAAGTAGGTAGAGGTGCGTTCACACTACGCCCACGGAGCGTGCGCGAGTGCGACTACAATGACAATGGATGTAAATGTTTCCACTAGAGGGCTCACGGTAGAGAGGACAGTACCTAATAAGCGTGAACGGTATGTGGTAATCACATATATTTTCTCTTTAAAATTTTTAGATACGCGCTTTTGAAAGGTTACAGTCATTCCTATCTCTACTTAGATCTACGTACGTTTTAGTATCGTCTAGTCTAGGCTATATATTTTTTTCCAATTACTACAGATCTACATACATTTTATTATACATAGTGTAGGCTATGTATTTTTTAAGATAATACATATTGTTTAGATATTTTTATATGTATTTTTAGCATTTGACATGCTTAGCACTATAGATTAAACACAAAGTGAAAAATGTGAAATCGAAAATAACAGTCAGGAGCAGGATTTGAACCTGCATCTTCTGGATACCGTCCAGATGCTTTACCAATTCAGCCATCCTGACAATTGCTCCTGACTGCTAATCTCGATAACACATCACACCTAACGTCTTTGGGTGACGCCCGCGCCATCTGTCGGTTTAAAGGGTTTGCGTCATTATTAGGTAAAATCTTAATTGTAAAATTAAGTTTACCTGGTCGGTATAATGTATGAAAATACTTCCGACAGATGGCGCGGGCGTCACCCAAAGACGTTAGGTGTGATGTGTTATCGAGATTAGCAGTCAGGAGCAATTGTCAGGATGGCTGAATTGGTAAAGCATCTGGACGGTATCCAGAAGATGCAGGTTCAAATCCTGCTCCTGACTGTTATTTTCGATTTCACATTTTTCACTTTGTGTTTAATGTATAGTGCTAAGCATGTCAAATGCTAAAAATATATATAAAAATATCTAAATATTTAAAGGGTTTGCGTCATTATTAGGTAAAATCTTAATTGTAAAATTAAGTTTACCTGGTCGGTATAATGTATGAAAATACTTCCGACAGATGGCGCGGGCGTCACCCAAAGACGTTAGGTGTGATGTGTTATCGAGATTAGCAGTCAGGAGCAATTGTCAGGATGGCTGAATTGGTAAAGCATCTGGACGGTATCCAGAAGTTGCAGGTTCAAATCCTGCTCCTGACTGTTATTTTCGATTTCACATTTTTCACTTTGTGTTTAATAATAATACATATTGTTTTAGAAACAGTTATAACACTGAGCAGTAATGCATTGAAGAGTTGTTAGATACATTTTAGTCTGAATAAATATTTTAGGTTACACAAAACCATCCACAACCGATACGTAAGGAGATTGTGTCAACCTTTTTTTTACTGGATACAACAGTTTTTTTATGGCGAACGGTGGCAGACGAGCCACAACCCATCAGATGGTAAATGGTAACCGTGGTTCATGGATTCAACTATACTGAGAGTATTGTCAAGCTGCCCGTTGTCGTCGCTCACCATTTCATTTCACAGATATGAAATGAAACTATGCAAATGATTGACCAAATATGTAGGTACTTATCTAATAGCAAGTGGTTAGTAATTGAGAGCAAGGGGACTAAATAATTTAACGCTGTTTAAATTATTTAGTAAAAGTATATTATTCTTTGGACCGACGATCTGGTCAAAGCTGTTGGGAGCCGTTGGATGCGGTTGGCACAGGACCACTCGTTGTGGCGTTCTCTTGGCGAGGCCTGTCTCCAGCAGTGGACGTTAAAAGGCTGATGTATGTATGGATGGATGGATGGATATATTCTTTATTTAAACATAATATTCGGACGGGAATATCGGCTTAAATTAATTATTATTATATACCCGACAGTAGTGAATACTTAAACGCTTAATCTGTGTATGCTGTAACTGTGTAACAATTACGTTACAAATTGATTTCCCGCTGTCGTTTATGAATGAAATACCTATCTGTATAAATTCATTGTTATTACTACAAATACCTGTCAATTTATTAAAATTTGTAAAATAATTCACGCTATTTATAGTAAGTCATCGAATTTAGAATTAATTAGTATAATAATAATTAAGATACACAGTAATAATATGCTAATGGGAACTGGTTTGGTCTGCTTAAACATCTGTTGGTTTCTTTGTTCGTAAAACAACTTTAATAATAGTTACTAACACTAATTTCAAATGCAGTAATGCATTAGTGGTTTGTAGATGACTATAATTTGTCATTTTTATTATGATTCGTAGACAAGATGAGGCACTAATGGTAGTTGGTAGCTTAACAAGAATAAAGGCACACCTAAGCCGGAATCTACCATGAATATTCTCCATTGTGCTCAAATAATTTAGACTCAAGACATTACCGTTCACCGTCAGCTCTATAAAGCTGGAAGAATGTCACCTTATAAGGTACTTTATAACATAACTAGCCTTTGCCTGCGGCTCCGCCGCATCTGAAAGCTAGTTTTTAGGTTATATCTCAGGTTACCGATATAGTAGCGGGATAAAATGTATACCAGTTTTTGAGTGTAATCAAGAGCTAGGTATCAAATAAAAAAAGTTGCATCAAAATCCGTTTAGTAGTTTTTGCGTGATGCGCGAACGAACAAACAGACAAAAAATCGTTTTGTGTTTAGACATGCCTATGTAGCCTAATCCAGTATTTATTTCTCAAATATTTTAAATGTACAGACATAGCTCTGTTACAGTTTTATTATAGTATAGGTGAAAATGAAATTCAAAATAAATATATTTAATCAATTTCAATAATATTTACAAGTGAAAAACCAAGTCATTAATTACCTTAACCGAAACGAATGTCTCATACAAGAACATAGCCATGTAGGTACACAGAAAAAATCAAACACATCCTGACTGCATTCCTTCTATGGGACGTGGACAAAGCGACAAGCTGCAATGGATATTATTCACTAAGGACACAGCGGACCTACGAGTGTCAGGGATATTCTCCCGTACTTAATATTCTGTTCCATATTTGGCACAAAAATATTTTGCGGATTGTGAATGGCTGTTTATGTCGCTAGAAATGGAGAGATTGATTGATTGATTTTTTAAGTGTGGAATGGGCTACTCAGAGTTCGTCGCTCCAAATAATCGATAGTAGGTACACGCTGCGCTACATTCTGTTTTTCTAGTGTCCAGTGCCGATGTCGGTCAACATTCTTAAAAATCTCTATCAATAAAAATACCCATACATAATAAATTATCAAAGTACTTATATTGGTCTGTATACTGTTCCTCAAACGTGTTATTTCTAACTTAAATGCGTCACTTTTTTAAATAGTGGTAAAGCTTTGCTTCTCGATGTGAAAGTACCACCCTCTCACAGAAGATCCGCGTGAAACAACAGTAGCTAATACTCTACCTGTTATGTTTGCTCCGAAGGCCTTTTTTTGGCAACGAACAGGGTAGTGTGGGGCCGTCAACCACTAAATAAACCCGCCATGTGCCGTCTCTCCGCCTGTGTTAAAATTTAGCCTAATAACCTAATTTGTCAAATAAAACGCAACTCAAAATATCATTTTGTAAAATGTGCAAACATATTTGGTAAACATCCCTATTATAGACACTTTGGGAATAAATCGGTAATTTTGTTTGAAAATATATTTTTGAAGCACATTGACATTTTTGCCCATACCTGAACACAAAGTGCGAAAATGTGAAATAGAAAATGAGCGTTACGGGCACTGTCTGAACCTGCGCCTTCCCTGTTCTGGAATCATAATTGGCATCGATCATCTAGTCTAGCACGATGTAATATTTAATAATATAAAATATTACATTATATCCGCGACACCGTCCGCGTGAACTTCAGAGTATAAATACATAATTCTATGGCACACCTCTATGTAAATATAGCTATCCCACCGGAACCATTCATATTTACGGGATGAAGATTAGCCCATGTCCTTTTAAGGGCTCCAGACTGTCCATCATCATCCATCATTCTATCAGCCTTTCGACGTCCACTGCTGGACATATACCTCCCCAAAATGAGGGATAGTGCCGTAATCACCACGCTTGGCAGGCGGGTATCCCTCAGTCGGCTCTTACGACTCCCATGGGAGGAGAGGGGTGGGACAATTCTAAAGCAGGCCCCACACGGCATACTGTATGTTTACAAAATTTCATGATGATTGGTTCGGAAGTTATACGGTAAAACCGTATGATTCAAACATTTTATCCCGGAAAAAATTGTGTTTCCTGTCTGATAGCTATTTAGTCGCGGTTAGTATCTAGTTTATACTAGCATTTAGTAATCTTAAAGCTTATAATGTCGGCTAATGACGAAAAATAGACCCATGTTCTAAAAATTAACCGCTTCTATTAAATTGGAGATTTAAAATCATCTAAGAATAGGTCCTTTAATGAATCGACCAGTATTGTTTATATTAGTAAGGATTTATCTTTGTACTTTTACAAGAGCATGTCTAAAAATAATTAATGGTATTTTCGCAAACTAAGTGTGTTTATATCAAGTATAGTATAGGTACACTTGACGTTTGAACATTTGTCTTTCCTAGCAGCCTAGCCAAATTGCATTCTATGATCGCTAACGCTATAGAAAACCATTAAAATATATGGAAATTTGACATCTCTAACGTTAATGCCCGGTTCCTATATTCAACGAATCGTCATTGTTAACAGCTACCCATCCGTTAGTTGCAAAATGTCAGTCAAATCACGTACGACTCGTATTTTATAGGAACAGTTTATACTTACGCCTGGTAGAATATTTTACCAATCGTAAGTAAAACGATCCGTTTTATTATTATAGGAACCGGGCATAAGTCACTTGATTTTAATGTTATAAATATCATTAAATATATCAAATTTCCATACATTTTAATAGTTTTCTATAGCGTTAGCGATCATAGAATGCAACTTGGCTAGGTCCACTGATATCTTCACGCAAAAAACCACATTCAAATTATGATAAGTGATAGGACTATCTACCACAGTAAACCTAAAGCAATTTTAAGATTAGTCGAAGATCAGTGTTTTGTCTAAGATCCTAGGCCATTTATTATCATCATCAGCCCGTCTCGTCCCACAGCACTTATGTCGTTGTTGAGCAGATTGCATCCTGGTGTTATTGATGATCTTTGCGATATCACCAATTCATCTAACAGGTAGGTTCATGTTTGCATTTGAATCCACTGAGAGTCCATTTCTTTAAAACCTTACTTCTCCTGTATCCGGATCCCAACGTTTTGGACATAAACTGAAACTACTTAAACTCATATCTATAAAGTAGCATCCACATTTTTTAGAGCGAATATGTTAGAATATATTATAGAATACCTATTCCAGAGACAAACAATATTTTCGGATAAAAAACGTACCATGCAGGTTTCGATGTTCTGATTTCGAAATGGTGCATATTCACACTACAGGGTGCATATATTTTTTTGCACTGAAAGCCAAAACGCCGATCAATCCATCTGATAATGTCGCCGCGACAGGATTCCCACGTCCCCTGATAGGTCATTGACGTCCATGTATTGGATCGCGATGTTTTTTGCTATTGATTCCTGCGATGCTTTGGCTGTCAGTCTCTGACTAACGAGCCGAGTTTTACTGAAAAAAATTAAGTTTATCGAGTCTTAGACGTCCAAAGTATAGTTACTTGTAATTTATATTAACAGTCGAAGGCCTTCATTATATAGTAAGCACATTGGATGATATTAATATATAGGAGTAATAAAGAAATATTATCTATAGGTACTAATAGGTATATAAAGCTGAAGAGTTTGTTTGTGTGCTTGAACGTGCTAATCTCAGGAACTACTAGTCCGATTTCAAAAAATCTTTCAGTGTTAGATAGCCCGTTTATCGAGGAAGTCTATAGGCTATATATATCATCACGCTAAGATCAATAGGAGCGGAGCACCATTGAATGTTTCAAAATCGGGGGGTATTTTTGTTCCTTTTGAAAGCTTCCGCTGCGTGCGCTGCGTAAACGGTTAAAGCTTTGCAAAAATCATGTATTAGTACACTAACCAAATTTGTTCTAAAATAATGCATTATATGCGAAGGAGTTTTATAAACATGACATTAATCCTTATTCAAATAAATACGTTATTCATCACAAGCGTTTAATTTAAAACAAAACATTATTCGATTTCAATGAATATCTTAGGAGATATCGCAGTTTTAAAATAACATCGTAGCAATATAATGATCAAGTACTGAAAAATAATCCTTGAGTTGTGGAAGACTTAACAGGTATAGTTTTCTAGTGGTATAGCATTGCTTGGACCAGCATGCCTGCGGGATTTATAAGGAAAAACCACCAACCAGCGTGAAAGAACAGTAGCTACTCCCTCTGTTGTTTTGTGTGGTGAGTGAGAACGCCGGAGGGTCAAACCCTTACCTTATTATCTTTTATTATCACCTCCAATCCGTTGCCGATGCTCGAGTGATGCCTCTGGTGTTGCTAGCGTCTGTAGGCGTCGGTGGCTTACCATAAGGGGTTGCCATCTGCGTGTTATACAAAAAAAGTCTCAAAGTAAATCCAGACTCAGAGCAATACATATTTGTAATGTATGAGACAAGAACTCATAAAACCTTGAAGTAAATATTGAAACCACCATCGGTGTTTTCAAAACAAAGGAATATATTGTGAGTTTACCCATAATTAGAAGAAGGATAATTGTAATACCGACAATAAAATTAAGGGTTTTAAGCATCACGATGCTGAAAAGAACCTAACTTCATTAATCTTATTATTGGAGCTACTGTTTGGAGTTAAAACAAACGTTTTTGGATGAAAATAGAGTGCAAAAATATGAAATAGAAAATAACTGCCTCGGTGGTGTAGCGGTAGTGTATGTGACTGCTAATCATGAGGTCTCGGGTTCGATCCCCGGGTCGGGCAAAGTTATTGAGCTTTTTCCTAAAAAGAAAATTTCTCAGTAGCAGCCCGGAGTTTGGAAATGTGCCCGGTAGACGTCAATAGGCTCGCCCCCTGTTACGTGGGACTCAAACATAGCTGGCGAGTTGTGGGTGTATAATACACCTCTGCCTACCCCTTCGGGGAATACAGGCGTGATGCTATGTATAGTCACGAGCAGGATTTGACCCTGCATCACCTGGAAACACAGGATACACAAACCGTCCCAGGTGCTGACTAAACATGTCTAATATTTAAAAAAAATTACCAACAAGTTTTGATGTGAAACATCTAATGCGGAGGGAGGATAAAATCTTGGCGACGCTTTTATTTTACTTGTCCCATTCAAATTTTGCAAGTTAAATTTGACACACTTCCCGGTTTCTGATTAAGCTGTAATTTTACACGCATGTGTAGATCGCGTGACAATGCAATATTATGATAACATGGAGCTGATCTGATGATGGTGCTGGAAGGTGGACATAGGAACTCTATAATGAAACGGCGCAACCCTATCGAGTTTGGGCTCGTATGATTCGTCTTGCCGAGTACTTTGTGTCTAGACAATATCCAGGAACTGATGATGGAGCTGGAAGGTGACCACAGTAACTCTGTAATGAAACGATGCAACCCCATCGAGTTTGGAATCATTTGATTCGTCTTGACGAGTACTTTGTCTTTAGACGGTATTCAGGGTCTGATGATGGAGCTAGAAGGTGGCCATAGGAACTCCGTTATAAAACGACATAACTCCATCGAGTTTGGGCTCGTATGATTTGTCTTGACGAGTACTTTGTCTCTAGATGGTATCCAGAGCCTGACGATGGAGCTGGAAGGTGGCCACAGTAACTCTGTAATGAAACGTCGCAACTATATCGAGTTTATACGTTTGATTCGTCTTGAGGAGTACTTTGTCAAGTTATGATCATTTTATTTCAACAAAATAATTCCGATGTTTTCACATCGGCTAGACGTCCCGCAACATCTAGTTTTTTGAATGTCTTTTGTCCTTCAATGAACAAATTGATCGAACCCTTTGTCAAATCATTATGCTGTAACGCCTAAAGGTACTTAGTATTTCTCCACATTATATGCTTTTAGTAAACATAGCATAGAATCACGGCTGTATTCCCCGAAGAAGTAGGCAGAGGTTTATTACACACCTACGGATCACCAGCTATGTTTAAGTCCCACGTAATAGGGGGCGAGCCTTTTGCCGTCTACCGGGCACATTTCCAAGCTCCGGGCTGCTACTGAGAATTTTTCTTTTTACGAAAAAGCTCAATAACACTGCCCGATCCTTTTTTTGTTTAGGCGGGAAAAAATGTGCCTAACCACACACCCCGTTGTTCGGGTTGAATGAACAGGGTAGTATGGGGGCCCTCACCCACTAAAGAAACCCGCCGTGTGCCGTATCTCCGCCTTTATTGGCGGGCCACCAGAACCATATTACATTCCTTCAGCGGTAACACTGCCCGACCCGGGGATCGAACCCAAGACCTCATAATCAGCAGTCGCTTACACTAGCGCTGCAACGCAGAGGCAGTTAGTCTCAACGAAAATGGCAATATCTGTTGAATGGTTTCCAGTTTATTCTAGTCCACGTGCTGATGAACTAAGAAGACTTATTGTCGTTATTTTCAAGGATGTCGTAAGAGCAGACTAAAGAAGATAACTAAGCGGCAGAAGTAAAACTTGAAATACAAAATCTTTATTTTTGTTACGGCGGGAAAAAATGTACCTAACCTCACGCTCCGTAGTTCGGGGCAACGAACATGGTAGTGTGGGGCCATCATCCACCAAATAAACCTGCCGTGTGCCGTCTCTGCGCCTGTACTGGTAGACCACTGGAACTATGTTACATTATTTCAGTGGTCCGCCGGCGGCTTACCCTTAATAGGTTAGTAACGCATCCGCATACGGAGCGTCACACCTGCGCGGGAGAAATACAAAACCTTGAGTCAGATAAGACGAATTTTCTTCTCAGTGAAGAGAACGCCCATGCTCGTACACATTAGTGAGCTATGGAAAAAAAAACAGAAGAAGCGTGATGATTAAAGCCCTTGAAGACAGGAAGGTATTATATGTCTGAATGTCATATTCATAATAACTTATTTAGAGATTTTCGGCATTTATATTTTAATAAACTAGTTTTGACCAAACGAAACTGTTTATAGTGCCATGAATGAATAGTTTTCACGCGAAATAGTATCATGAATATTTATAACACAAATTGAGTAACACTAGGCTGGCCATAGACAGACCGCATGTTGCAGTCGAGACCGACTGCAAGATGCGGTCGACGCACGGCGATCGGCAGTTTCCATACTAAATTCATATCCGCAATACACGGACCACTCGAGCAGTTCTTGAGCGGTCGGAGCAGTCGCTCGGCGGTCGAGTGTCGCCGTGCGCTCGACTGCTCAGAGCTGCCGGACCCACCATACACGGACCGCTACAAGCGGTTGCTGCCAACCACGCGCCACTCTCCGCTCCCCGCTGAGTACCAATCCCTTCCTCTCGGCAGGCAACCGGTTCAGTCTGCTCCCGCCTCACTCCTCAACCTCACTCACTCGACTCGCTTCCTTTGTTTATGTTGGTTGTTCATTTGTTTGTTTGTCTTGGTTGTTTTTTTTTTACGCACCCACATACTTCAGTGTCTTCTACGCCTACACTTGCGTAATAGTAGTATAGTACAAAAAGCAGTGTTTCTTCATCGAAATCCATCTTGTAAATGAACTCGAATCAGGGGGGTTAGGCAGAATCTCATATCTCACATGTCGATCGTATCGTCTCGCTTGTACGATCACCGTGATTGGCCATTGGATTATTGTAACATCACGCGTCGGTTTCTTAACCAATCACAGTGATCTCGATACGTGAAATATGACATTCTGCCTCAGGGGGCAGTATTATTTTGCGGTAAAACACAACTACTCCAAGTAGTCGTAGTCGACTGCATTATGCGGTCGTGTTGTAGTCGTGTACCATTTCAACGCGACCGCTCTAGAGCAGTCGGTCTCGACTACAACATGCGGTCCGTCTATGGCTGGCCTTAAGTAATTAATTGATAGCAATTCGATATACTATTTTACGATTTCTTTAATGTTTCTTTTCCAGTGCCTCGTGTTTGAATATTGATGAACCAACAAGTTTCATTCAAATAATAGTTTTACATAAAACTAATTGATGACAAGAACCAATAACTGATAGGCCTCGTGCCGTAGTCGGTAGTGTAACCGACTTCCGTGCATGAGGTCGTGGGTTCGATTCCCACTCAGTACAATTATTTGTGTGATGAACACAGATACTTGTTCTGCATCTGGGTGTTTTCTATCTATTACATGTAGGTATGTACTTACAAAAAAAAGTAATATATGTATTATATCCGTAATCTGGTACCCACGCACAAGCGTTAAGCTTAGTTTGGGACCAGAGGATGTTGTGTGAAAATGTCCGTGAATATTTATTTATTAAAAAAGCTAGTTTTAAAATATTTTTTCTGAGAAGGAGTAGCCTAATTATGCACTTGCAATCCGCAAAGTTAAGCAACATTCGCTCGGATGGCAGTCAGATGGGTGACCATTGACCAAAAAGTGATACGTGAGCTCCTCTATGCTTTGGAGGGCAGGTTAAGCTATGGGTCTCGGCTGTCAAATAATGGTATTGTTCTAAAGTCACCAGCTGTCACGTTAGTAGGGTCGTGGAGGTGAGTTAGCCTGTCGCTCCGTGTCAGCTAAAACCGAACAGATCCGACCCCAACATAAAGTCTGGGATGATGATATCAAAATTAATTAGTCTCATTAATTCGCGTAGCACTATAAGTGACTTGTATCATAGTGATGGTCCTCTTACCAGTTGATACAATACATCGAGACTTAATAAATGATCACATCTGGAGCGCGTTCCACGTAGCGTTCAAAACGCACAAAACAACCCTTAAGCCGTTCCACTAAGACAACCACGGTCGTTGTGTTCTCAGCGAAAACATCGTCGCTCACATCAAGCTCACAATGACCCACCTATAGATTTGTGTTGAAATTAGTGATTAGAAAATTTTACAACCTGTTCCAATTGAGTTTATGAATGTAACATTAAAACTATTGGAACGGGAAATGCATGTGATTGTTGTGAGCATCGAGTGGAACACACTGTTGATCTCTTTAATCAATATTGAAGTCATTTTAGTGTGTTTCAATAAGAGAAGAACGTTTACCATTTATTATCAATTGAACCATAGGCTAGTCCGTGTACGTTTTCAATAAAAATACACAAATTCCAAAACGATGGCGTTCCAATAAAATAATTCATGTCAATAACGAGTTAATAGCATATTCTGTGTAGGTTGATAACGATTTGTATTTTGAGAGTTACAATTTTAACTAAGTCAGAACTTTTATTTTATATTACGTGGGTGGCAAACCTGATGGTAAGCAAGCAGTTACCGTATATAAAGGTGGGTGATAAATAACGTCACGACGAGAAAGTCACTGCGATCAGTCGTTAAAATATGTCGCTGTTACTTAGCACGAAAGTAACAACATTCCAAAATCACGTATATTGTTCCTACGTTCCCCAAGAACTTCAGTAGTATAAATACCAAAGTTGTCTTTGTCACTCACATCACGACAATACGTAACATGGAACGACCGAACGACCTTGTAACGAACACGAGCGAAACTGCAATGCAAAAGTATCGGTGCCAGGAGTAGTACGTAGTAACCAGAAAGTGACAGGTGTGACCGAGTAATCGACGTGACAAAATCACGTTCATTTGTCACTGTGACTTTATTGTTACAGGACCGACAGTCACAACGATCGAAAAATAACGCTTTTCCCCAAGTCTAACCGTATAACCTATAGACGCTATTAACATTAGAGGCATCGCTCGCGCGTCTCCATCCCCAAGGAAAGGAATATGAGGTGAAGAGGAAGGCTAATAAGGACTTAAGGAGCCCCGAGATTGTGAAATTCTTAACACCAACATTCAGAATACATGTATAACGCCATCTGTCGAAACAATTCGTACTAAATATTGTCCGTCTTATAGGTTACAACAATTACATATTTAATACATAATAATATGTGATCCTTTTAAATACATAGAGCTATTGTGACTTAGGAGTGTTTTATTTTTTCTTTTAAGTTTCAGCTTTCAACGGAAGTCCTCATGTCTGCCTATGTTACTGTTTTACTACCTTTTTTATAATATCCCTAAGAATGACTGAGGTGTTTATAGATATCAGATTATAGGTACTCATTAAAATTACTGCGCCATCGCTGAAATGCATTTTATCTTATTAATATAAAATTACAAAACAGACTACATAATACAGATTAATGATACATTCAATTTCGAATAAAATAATTCGATTAACCCAAAGATGGTTCACATCACTAAGCTCATATTGCTTTCGTAATTTTACGGTACTTTACTATGGGAAAGTGGTGGGATTACCATTTTAACGATCTGTAGACAATTTCTATATTATATTTGTCGCGTAGGTTTCATATAACTGTCTATTCGATATTTCACATGAATGTGATGTCATAGAATTTTGATTGTACATAATTGTTATTATTCATAATAAATTCATTGTAAAATACGTATTTTTTACTAATTATATTTTGTTAATCTGAGAATATCATTATGCTTGTTGAGACATGATGTTATATAATTAAGTATGCATATATTGCATATCTAAGTAGGTGTGTTTTCGAACTAGTTATTGTGAAAGCTATTGTAACCGGTTCAATGTATCTGCATGTTGGATGCAGTACTAATCCCACATAACCGATAGATTCCTATAGAAGTACCAACTAATATGTTGACTACGGTAGCTTATTGTGGGATTTGGGCTCCAAAGTTGGTTAGTAGTAGACTACAACCTAGTTGTGTACTTGCAGTTTGGTAAGGTTAAGAAACTTTCTCTTTGCTAGCAATAAGATATACGATCAAAAATTGTACCAGTGGTAGACCATTGTTACAACTGGTAGAGCCTTGCCTATCCCAGCACGAATGGGCCGGCTCGATCGGGGAAGTACCACCTTCTCATATAAGATCAGCGTGTATAACAACGGTAGTTACACCTACCGTTGTGTTTCGTATGGTGAGTGAGAGTCCCGGAGGCCCGTACCCCTACCCTTTCCTTGGAGATGGCGACGCGCGAGTGATGATACCTCTGGTGTTGCTAGTGTCTATAGGCTACGGTAACCGGTTACTTTTAGGTGGGCCGTATGCTTGTTCGCCACGCATTTAGTATAAAACAAAATAATAAAAAAAAAGAACAAAATATTTGTGCTGCGTGCTTCCGAAAGCACGTTTAACAGTGGGCCGCGGCTGTCAAATAACATCCTAGCAGTGGTTATAGGTTGCCAGTCCTGAATAAAATACCTGACCCCGGTTCTAAGGTTGTCAATTATCCCCTTAGTTGGGCCGCGAAGGTCAGGTAGCAGTTTCCTGTAAATACTGGTCGGCTAAAGTTTGGGATAAGTCTAGGGATTTGATCGGGATCACCCTTTTTTTTGTTATGGCGGGAAAAAAATGTTCCTAACCGCACACCCCGTCGTTCGGGCCAACGAACAGGGTAGTGTGGGGCCTTTACCCACTAAAAAAACCCGCCGTGTGCCGTCTCTCCGCCTTTATTGGCGGGCCACCGGAACCATATTACATTCCTTCAGTAGTAGGGAGGATCACCCTAAATAATCACGCAAAATTGCTATCTTTGCAGTATATTCCTGCAGTGAATTCTATAGGCTGTGGTTATGTTCCAAACGGTGATATCTTCCTCTTGTTCTGCTTTTTATCTTTCCTTTCCACTTCCTATCCCTATTCCTTGGCGCTTCTGGAGTTATTAGCCCCTAGGCTACCGTAATCGCTTAACATCAAGTAGGCCATATGCTTGTTTCGTAGTGAATAAAAAAAATATAAATATTGAAATACATGAATCTCGGCTCGCCAAAGAAAATTGAGTATATTTGATCGTATTTAATAGTGATGGGCAATTGGAAATTTGAGTAGGTACACCAGGCTTTCATTACAGAACGTTGGCTTCTTCTTATTTATAATATTTACCTTCTTAAATATATAGTAACATTTCGGTTAATATCTGAAATTTATCGAAAGCAAGCGAATTTTGTTCCGACCGGGTAAGCTTAATTATTACAATATAATCATACCAAATGGTAACACGGCCCTATAAATTAATATGTTATTGTTTTATATGCATCCTGCCGTGTAGGGCCGGCTTTAGAATTGTTCCACCCCTCTCCACCCACGGGAGTCGTAAGAGCCGACTGAGGGAATACCGAGGGAGTGGGCAGCAGCACTCCCTCGAGTATTAACAAGATCCACCGCGATCGCCAATCCGCCTGCCGAGCGTGGCGATTATCATTTCGTGGCATTATCCCCCATATGAGCGAAACACATGTTGTGGCGTTCTCTTGGGGAGGCCTATGTCCAGCAGTGGATTTCGAAGGGCTGATGGATGGATGGATGCATATATTTTAAATATTTCACATTCTCAGTTATTTTTTTTCTGCTCTAAGAAATAAAATCATTGAATCGCGGGGATCTTTATAAACATACTAGCTGACCCAGCAAACGTTGTTTTGCCATATAATTTTTTTCTACATCGGCAGTAGAAGGTTGAAAATTTTGGGGTTGTAAGTATTTTTTAATGCCGAATCATAATAAAATAAAAATAAAAAAAATTATCTAAAAATTAAAAAAAAAATAGGGGTGGCCTACCCTTAACATTTAGAGGGATGAAAAATAGATGTTATCCGATTCTCAGACCTACTCAATATGCACACAAAATTTCATGAGAATCGGTTAAGCCGTTTTGAAGGAGTACGGTAACTAACATTGTGACATGGAAATTTTATATATTAGATAATTTGGACACAAATTACACCCACACTCAGAACAGAAATTTGTGTATCACATAAAGAGTTATTCTGTGTGATATTCAAACATGGATTCTCGGCCTTTTGGCTAAGATCAAATTGTAGTATCTGTTCTTTTCAGCTTAATATCTGAAAGTTCCCTCACTGAGGGACCAGTATATTAAACTGATTTTTGTAAAACGAATGAAGATAGTATCTAAAGTGTTTGAAAAAGCCCTTATTTCATTGTTTTATGAGAATGTTAGCTCAGACTTAACGATAGATCAGATTGTTATTTTATGTATTGTAATTCAGTTTGTTCTCTGTAGCTGTGCCATATAAATAAAAAAAATAAAAAAAACCACAACACTCGGGCGGAAGGCCGATATTTGAATCACTTTGCCATCTGTGCAGCCAGTCACCGGAACACTTAGATCTTTTCTGATATAAGGCCTCAAAGATTTTTCATTGATTTGATGGCTGTGACCAGTGATATTCCCACGGCTTGCTTAAATCTTTACGGACTTTATAATGACTAATTGTGGGTATGTCGCCATCAGAATATCACAGATGTTTGAAGATTATAAATATGCACCCACGTCGTAATAAATACACCTTTCATATGCTTAGAGTCATCATTATTTCTTTGGGGCCGGGCCATCGAAAGCCAATGGGAGGCAAAGACGAATACAATATAGCTACAACAAATTTTGATGATCAATATTGATCGTCAATACACTCTTTTAGTTCAAAATACATCCACCGATGAAGTATATTACGAAACATACTAGGTATGCGCCGTATAATATTTTACTCCGGATATTAGATGCGGCCTTTGTATTAGTATTTATAACAGCAATTTGGTACACCACTAGTAGAAATACAAATATTGCAACGCATTATATTCGATATACCGTTACACAGTGGATTAAAAATTGGTATAACGTTATCAAATTAAGCCGTCTCTCGCTGAGCCCTCTGACGGACTATGCTTACTCGTTACCTATTTCAAAGCTCCGGATATTACTACGTGCCCGCTGTTAGCTGCACTTTTATTTTTATGCTTTTACTATGTTCAGGGTTGTCACAAATTCGAAAATATAAATAACTAGATATTACAGTGACTTCGCTGGCATGGACATTAGAAAATAAATACATTACTCTAGGACAAATTCCATCCATCCATCCATCAGCCTTTCATCATCCACTGCTGGACATAGGCCTCCCCAAAATGGGGGTTCGAAATGATTTGGGCTGGGAACAGTAGTAGTACTTACTGTTGTTTTATGCTGATCTTCTGTGAGAGGGTAGTACTTTCCCGATGGAGAGAATAGGCCATTTCTGCTAGGATAAGCAAGGCCGACGACTGAAGTAATGTAACATAGTTTCAATGGCCCGCCAATACAGGCGAAGAGACGGCACACGGCGGGTTTATTTAGTAGGTGAGGGCCCCACACTACCCTGTTCGTTGCCACTAACGACAGGGTGTGTGGTTAGGAACATTTTTCCCGCCTTAACAAAAAAAAAGGATTAGCAAGGTTATTTTCGATTTTACATTCATTCATCGTGTTAGTTTATATGGAAAATTAATTACTAAAAAATAAAACAAGAAAATTTGCATTTATGAAAAATCTGAGTACAAAGTTTCATCCAAATCTGTTTTTGGTTCTTTATGGATCTTGGGTACCATATCTTAGGGCACTTCATGAAGTGGAGTTATTTTTCTTGTACTTCGTATTTTTTTTATTGTGTATAGTGGCAGATGAGCCACGGCCCACCTGATGGTAAATGGTAACCAACGCTCATGGACTCAACTATACCTAGAGAATTGTCAAGCCGCTGCTCACCATTTTATTACACATATATGAAATGAAAATAATAAACGGCGGCTGTCTCCTGCTACAACCAAAATACACCGATGTGCTTCATGGTCGGTCACACGGGAGATGGTGGTACCAACCCACTGGTTCTGCGGCTATCTTTTTCCACTTACACAAATTACTTGTTTTAAGTAGCTAAGCATGTCAAGTGCTAAAATACAGATCACACTTTGATTTGGTAATACAGCATATTTAGTTGTATACACAATAAAGCCAGAAAGTTTTAATTCAACTTAGTGCCAACCCTAGCAAACATATGACGATAGCTCCGAGTTCCTGCTGTAGCGTCTACTTTCAGTAAAACTTGTACTTACTGTAAATATAAAATCACTTCGGCACTAAAGTGTTCAGCTAGACACTATTTAAGCACTTATTTTCTTTGTGTAAATTGTGATTATTTGTAGATATTTACACAGTGTGAAAATGTGAAATCTAAAATAACAGTCAGGAGCAGGATTTGAATCTGCATGTTCTGCAATACCCTTTTTTTGTTTAGGCAGGGAAAAATGTTCCTAACCGCACACCCCGTCGTTCGGGGCAACGAACAGGGTAGTGTGGAGCCTTCACCTACTAAAGAAATCCGCCGTGTGCCGTCTCTCCGCCTTTATTGGCGGGCCACTGAAATCATGTTACATTCCTTCGGTGGTGTCTTCTGGAATACCCTCCCAGATGCTTTGCAAATTTAACAATCCTGACAATGGCTTCTATAACACATGTATCCTTCATGTTGGGTGACGTCCACGACGCATCTAGGGCGGTATTCTAGGAGATGCACGTTTAAATCCTGCTCGTGACTGTTATTTTCGATTTCATACTTTGTGTTAATTTATATGTCTAAGCATGTCAAATGCCAAAAAATATATATTTATAGATTTATAGGTATTTGTAGCTATTATGCACTGCAGTAGTAATCACATGCATTTTCCTTTTAGTTTGTTTCAATTTTTGTTTATTGTCCTTACAATAAACAAAAACTACTTGTCATACATAATGCAATGCAGTAAATATATATTATTTACTTCAACATGATACAATATCGATATCCAAAATAAACAACTGGATTTATGGAGTATCTAAATACCTTATCGGGTCTACTGAAATATATTATATAGGTATCGAATAATTTTAGATACATTAAACAGAATATTTTGGATGTAACTCGACTACCACCAGAACGTTATTCAAATATTGATTTTCTAAAGAAATAACTTGTAGTGACTGGGTGCGACAGCTGACGTTTTTCCGATTTAACTGGAAAATTGTAAAAAATAGATTTGTAATAGCAATTTCTATTTTATTAGACTCTGACTTCGGAATATACTGGACTGGAGATTGGACTTTAGAATATAAATACTTTATTTATGTGGTGGTTAGTTGGCGATATAAGGGTTTAATGCCAGCATAACACAAGGTGATCAGTATTTAACATGAGTTTTAAAACGGTTATGGGCATAGTTCTATATTTACTGTCGGGATTTCTACTATTATGTGAATGGTACTAGCCGCCGCGCGGATCACTGAAGTGTTATAATATACGCGGTACCAGTGGTCCGCCGAGTGCGGGCGTGAACAATGCTTCTATTTGCTTCTATAAGAGTATAATGTCTTCATTGTCCGTATAATAATAATTGTTATACATTGAACACAAAGTGAAAAATGTAAAATCGAAAATAACAGTCACGAGCAGGATTTGAACCTGCATCTCCTGGATACCGTCTATATGCTTTGCCAATTCAGCTATCGTGACAATTACTCCTGGCTACTAATTTCGATAACACATTCATACTTAACGTCTTTGGGTGACGCCTGCGCCATCTTTAAACACAAAGTGAAAAATGTGAAATTGAAAATAACAGTCACGAGCAGGATTTGAACCTGCATCCCCTGGATACCGTCCAAATGCTTTGCCAATTCAGCTGAATATATATAAAAATATCTAAAATAATAATTGTTATATTTCAAATCCACGTTTTGCTAATAACTCATACTGAAGCGAATAAGCAGATTTCGTTAAAATTATGTACGGAGATACGTATGAAACATGATCTTAATTATATGCTCGAACAAATAATTTGCGTGTAAAACACACCGTACGTATTTTCACAAAATCTTTTCCCGAAATAACTCTCCTTTTATTTTGTTTTATTTTTAGAAAATATCTCTTTTACTCATTATATTCCTTTTGCAAAACCATAAAACACACAAGCCTATTATATATAATAAGTTACTGGAAATATACGATTCCATTCCGGTAAAATCCCAATACGTATAATATTAAAGAATTTTGATAGAAATTGTTGCTTAAATAAGAAATACAATCATATTAAATCTAACTAGCCTGGAGAGGCCGTTAGTTTTGTTTTAATTAAAACAATACTAACGGACATTCATATTTTACGCTAAACTCTTCATTTTATACGCTTTCCCGCTAAATTCTACATTTTATGGTCGCCCTCTATCGTCAATTCTTCACACCTTTTGTAAATACTAGGTACGTCACAAAATTTAGACACTTCCCCTTTTTTTACCTTATATATTGCAATTAAAAAAATACTAAAGTGAACTCTGAACTTTATCATTTGCCGCTCGTCACCTCTTATCGCATATTTTCATACCATGCGATATTTATTTTCCCACTTGTTTGCGAACGTAATTTTAAACGGCCACTAAATTATAGTTTACGATCTGGCTGCAAAACCCTTCTTACTACCCTATCACAACGAAGCCCTCGCTTCCCTATCAGGGCCCGTAGAATGTAAACTCACTAAATCGTATCGACATCGTATCTTCTCGCTTGTGAATGGTAGAGAAACCGACCCGTGATATCGCAATAATCCCTCGAACAATCACGGTGATCTCTCAACCAATCACAATAACATGATGTGATCTCAATACGATTGAGTGAGATACATTCTAACCCCCTAGTTCTTAAAAAATCCCAGATATTCGCATTAGTAAATGCACCTTTGCGTTGCGAGGGTGAGTTTACTAGACACGATAACGCGTGATAATAAGTTATCAATATACAGACTTACCTACTATTTTTTAAGATTCTGCAAGTAATATAAATAAACACGGGCTTAATAAATATAAATCTCTATAATTATATAACACAGCAGTGTTAGTTTAGTGGTAAAATTGATAAATGCATAGAGAGAGGTAGGTACCGATCGAAATCCGAGATAGATCTTCACAAAGGCACACAGCTGTTACCACTGAACTAATGTAACATAGTTGCAGTGGCTCGCCAATACAGACGGAGAGACGGCACACGGTTTATTTGGTGGGTGAGGGCTCCACACTACCCTGCTCGTTGCCCTCAACGATGGGCTGTGCGGCTAGGTACATTTTTTGCACCTTTAAATAAGAATCACAACCCGGAGAAGAAAAAAATATCGTAGGCACAACATGGCCTAATGTCTCTAAAAAAGATCTGTGCCCAAAAGTAAGATATTTGTAGGTTAAATGATTAATGATTAAGATAAAAAATAACTCATACTACTCTATATCAAAATTAAAATATTTTTGTATGACATTTTGAGTTGATGTGCTCAGCTACTTTAAAAAACAAATTATTTTTAAAAGACTCTCTTTATCTCCTCCTCTCTCTCTTTTTAAGCGGTATTGTGAGCGACTGCTGATCACAAGGTCTCGGGTTCGATCCCCGGGTCGGGTAGTGTTATTGAGCTTTTCGTAAAAAAAAATGCTCAGTAGTAGCCCGGAGTTTGGAATTGTGCCCGGTAGACTGCAATAGGCTCGCCCCCTATTACGTGGGACTCAAACATAGCTGGCGAACCGTGGGTGTATAATACACCTCTGCCTACGTCTTTGGGAACTACAGGCGTAATGCTATGTTTTTTTATTATTTGTAAAATTGTAATGGAATATTATTTTATTTTATTTTTTTATCCCGCTCGCACTAACATTCTCTTTTTCCACATTTTATAAATAATTTTTGTATGACGTTAATAATTATGGTGTGTGAGACGAGTGCCTGAAAAATTTACTACAATAATAACATACGCGTGGGCTAAACTTGAAAAAGTTATTATTTTCGAAAAGGCGTTGAGTCGAACAATATCGCATTTGTAACGTCTTTATGGAAGCTTCTGTTGTACTATAATTATTTTTAAATTTTTTCAGATTCGATTCTTCCATTTATGCAGCGTGAGCCGTGAAAGCTTTGAAGAGGCATGATCTTTTTCAACTTATTTGACGAAAATGATCATAGCTAATGGGCATGCTATCAGATGGTATAAGGATTTACAAAATTTGCACTCTCTATACCTAATCTGACTAGTAGATAGGTATAGTTATCGAAACTAGGTATGCCCAGCGCTCTCAACCAATCTTTAGTTAATTAAAAAAAGAAATCTGTTTATTTATAAATAGTTTATAACCATTTATTTAAAGTTATAACATATTTGTTAAAGAAATTTATTTATGCTTGCAGTACTTATAATAAAGTCTAAAGGAATTTACATAGCTATATATAGCTTATTCATTCTTTTTAGATTGGTTAGTTATTATTATAGGTATAGCTAATGTTACATTTTGTCCGTATGGTGACTGTATGTATGGTGAGCGTAAAAAACCCTGTATCTAATTATTATTTAAAAAGTTCCTACTACGGTCAGAAAGCATAAATATAAAATAATAAAAATGAATTCACAATACTTAATGTCTATAGTCATAGATTGTGGAAAACAACATAATCCTTCTAAAACAAAATCATTATTATAACCTTAAAATTTAATGAACACACGCGGGTACTAAACAGCTACTTTTGTCGTACTTATTTTTAGCATCGTGAAAGATCAGGGAAAGTCTTCTCCTTGCAATGGGCGAAGGAAGCTGGCCAGGCTTTGAAACCAACACGATCGTAGATACGCTTGGCACATCGAACGTCGTCTGCAAGGTCTTCATTTAGGAGATCTGAAAAAATCAACGAGTAGATTATAGTGTTAGAAGATCATTTATTTTTTATTGCATGTAGTGGCAGACGAGCCACGGCCCATCTGATGATGAAACTGGTTAATCAGCTAAAACCGGACAGTTTGGAAATCGACCCCTACCAATTTTGGGATTAGGCTGAGATTAAGAGACATAAATTTACATTCAGGGCATTGATGTATGCCATTGAAGGAATGTAACATAGTTCCAGTGGCCCGCCAACATAGGCGGAGAGGCGGCATACGGCGGGTTTCTTTAGTGGGTGAGGGACCCACACTACCCTGTTCGTTACCCGAACGACTGGGTGTGCGATTAGGCATATTTTTTTCCGCCTTAACAAAAAAAAAAAATAAGGGCATTAATGTATAAAAAAGAGATGATCCATAATCAGGCACTAAAAGTGTGCAGATTACGCTTTTCTGCACTCATTTCGTTTAGTGTTGTTTGGGCGCGCGAGCAGTCGCAACGCCCTCACAAACGTATCATGCATAATAATAATAAAATCTCTTTTGAAAACCTTATTGATTGTCTCTTTTTCGCACGTTCTTTCTGAATAATGTCAACGTATGCAGTTAAAAATTGTTAATATTTTATAAAATTAATGTGAAATATATATATTAATCACGGCTTAGCCGTGTGGGGCCGGCATTAGAATTGTCCCACCCCTCTCCACCCATGGGAGTCGTAAGAGCCGACTGCGGGAATACCGGGGAAGTGGGCAGCAGCACTCCTTCGAGTATTAACAACATCCACTGCGATCGCCAACCCGCCTGCCAAGCGTGGCGATTACGGCACTATTCCCCATTCTTGGGGAGGCCTATGTCCAGCAGTGGACGTTAAAAGGCTGATGGATGGATGGATATATATTAATATGATTTCTCAATATTATGTGAATTAAGTATAATCTTTTTTGAAAAATAAATTCATAATGCGAACTGAATACTATTCATATAAATACACAACTTTTGCCACGATTTCTCGATTTTTTTCGATTCAGGACATTAAAATTTACGAATATTGTATAAAGAATGAAATTAACTGATTGTACAGAGCGCAGGAATCTAATACACTTATTACTAATATACGTTGTATAACCTCTGAATAGTAATTCAGTATTTTGTCTTTGCAACTGATATGACAGTTTGACATTGAAAGAACGGAACAAAACACTGAATTACTATTCGGAGCTTAAACAATGTTTATTAGTAAGGGGGCTTGGGTTTAAAATACCTTCACATTTGATGTTGCAGTGACCACCTTTTCGACCTTTCTTGCACCAGTCCTTATTATGTATCTGTAAATAGATTATAATTACAATTTTCAACGAAAATTATTTTTTAAAACTAAATGATTTTTGTTCATAATTCTCATCTGACCTCAAGACATTTACACACAATTATCTATGACTATCACTGGTTCAAGGATTGACTATAAAACTAAGTAATTTAATTAACTCCCCTACATTTTTAAATTCTTGCTTTGTTGAGTCAACTTTTGAGCCTAACTAGTTTCAGTAATATGAATTTTATTTTAAAAACAGCAGCCGTTGTTCAAATTCCACATAACTTTATAATTAGGTACCTACATTCAGTCAAAACAATGTAACACACTAAATCGCATCGACATCGCATCTTGTCATTGTGATTGGTTGAGGGATCACCGTGATTGTCTGAGCGATTATTGTGATATCATGTGTTCTCTACCAATCACAATAAGAAGATACAATGTTGATACGATTTTGTGTATCATATTCTAAGTATTCGTGTCATTGAAGTTTCTGGCAATAAAAAGTAGCGGTTTATAGAAGCGTGACGAGAAATTTGAAAAAATATTTTTGTTCAACAAAAAAGGTTCTCGAGTGGCGACTACGTATCGGACGGCGCAGCGTAGGACGGTCCCCCACCAGATGGACCGACGATCTGGTTAATCTGGTTAAAGCCTCGGGGATCCGTTGAATGCTCGTTGTGGCGTTCTCTTGGGGAGGCTTATGCCCAGCAGTGGACGTTAAAAGGCTGATGGGTGAATGAATTTGTTCATGCTCAGTATAAAAAAAATCTTTTTGATTATTGAAATAATTAATTATACTTTACTTCTACATTTGCTGTCATCAAAACTTTTATTTTTAGAAACATTAACTATCCAAGAAGTGAACTCTTCACTTCCTTACTTAAAGTATAAATGCATAAGTGAGTTTGTTTGTTTGATTGTTACGCTATCACGCCATAACTACTAAACCGATCACCATGAAATTCCGCAAACATAGGTATAATTTGGAGTCCAGTAAAGGGCATTATCTGTTTTTATCCTGCAAAAATGGGCGGTTCCTATAGGATAGCTATTTTTGTAAAAATATGCCATGTAGTGACGTATTTATATTATTTGACAAATCTGAAGCCCGCATCTAGCTTACCATAAATTTCACCCAAACAATAATGTTCGGAGCTAAATATTGATAAATGATAGGAGTACCAGTGTACGTGTATACTATCTAATAACACATTAACGAAGCGAGTTAATAAAAACATGTTGAAATTAAACTTGCTGTTAGAAATAATATCACGCATCCGGTAGATAACAAAATATCTAATACTATACATTAAATACAAAGTGAAAAATGTCAAATCGAAAATAACAGTCACGAGCAGGATTTGAAACTGCATCTCCTGGATACCGTCCAGATGCTTTGCCAATTCAGCCATCGTGAAATTGCTCCTGACTGCTAATCTCGATAACACATGCATACTTAACGTCTTTGGGTGACGCCTGCGCCATCTGTCGGAAGTATTTTCATACATTATACCGACCAGGTAAACTTAATTTTACAATTAAGATTTTACCTAATAATGACGCAAACCTTATAAATATTTAAAATATTTATATAAGTGTGTGTGCTAAGCATGTAAAATGCTAAAAATATATATAAAAATATCTAAATATCTAATACTAGTTTGTGGCCGCGACGTCATATGCATGGATTTCTAAATGAAATTTTACTTTACGTATATATATTCCAAGGTAATCGCGTATTGTCTTATCTGACGGGCCTCGTGGCGTAGTCCGTAGTGTAACCGACTTCCGTGCACGAGTTCGTGAGTTCGATTCCAACTCAGGACAATTATTTGTGTGATGAACACAGATATTTGTACTGCTTCTGGGTGTATTAGTAGGTAATATATATGTATTATATCCGTAATCTGGTACCCATAGCACAAGCGTTAAGCTTAGTTTGGGACCAGAGGACGTTGTGTGAAAATGTCCGTGAATATTTATTTATTTATTATTTATATCTGCATAAAAATATTGTGTATTCATTCAAGCTATAATCAATCTTTATACAAAACATTCCAATCAGTTTAGTAATGAAGTCTGTATGCCAAAAATAAGTATCCTACGGGAAATATCCAATTTGTCATTTTCAATTTAATCCGAATTCGTTCAATTGTTTAGGCGTGATTCACGGAGAAACATTTAAACATCTTCAAAATCTTTCGTATTTATCATATTTGTAGGAAGTTTCAAGTAGTTCATGTTGGAAAAACACTTGAAATAAGGATATCATATATACTGGGTCTTAGTTCCGTCTGTGTTATTTTGCAATTAAAATAAAGGTCTGTGTTGCAATATACAAGCAAATATTAAGGTAAATGTCATGACCACGTCACCGTGTAGCCAATCAACATGGCCGCAAACTACTACTATAGCTGGCGGAGTAATGTAATTATAATTAGTGATGGCCAAGCTATCCCAATTTGCGGACAAACATGTTATTCTTTTAGTCATAAGGTTAATAGTATGTAAGCCTTTGTTTTAGAGTAGGCCGTAACATGAGAAGTGTTACAATCACATAGAATTTGAAAACGGAATTCTATGAACACAAACTGTAAGGCAGTTTGTGTTCATATAAACATTGTATAACCTGTGAATAGTTATTCCGTGTTTTGTCTTTGTCACTAATGTGACCGATTGACGTTGAAAGAACGGAACAAAACATTGGTAACTATTCGGAGCTTATACAATGTTTATTAGTAAGGGGGTATGTGTAAAATGTAAAATCGACAATAATAGTCACGAGCAGCTTTTGAAACTGCATCTCTTGGAAAACCGTTCCAGATATTTTTATAATTCAGTCATGTGACCACTCGTGACTACTAATCTCGATAAGACGAAGAAGGTTTAAATCCTGCCATTATATATACATATAGGTACATAAATATTTATTACTTGTAAGTATGTAATCGACATTGATATTTTTTTCAATTCTGTAAACGGAATTTATCCTAAAACATAAATTGAAAATACCGACAGAAGTAGGTACTCGTAGATACTTATCGTTTATCGGATTACACTCAGCACACAAATCTTAATGTATATAATATTATACGTATAAGACATGAGTACCTGTAGCTCGCAAAAACATGTAGCTTGTTGTTGGATAGTCTGTAATCTTTCCGTAAAATATGAAAAGTATTTATAGATTTATTTAGATATTTTTAGCAATTGACATGCTTAGCACTATACATTAAACACAAAGTGAAAAATGTGAATTTGAAAATCACAGTCACGAGCAGGATTTGGCCGTGTGGGGCCGGCTTTAGAATTGTCCCACCCCTCTCTACCCACGGGAGTCGTAAGAGCCGACTGAGGGAGAGAGTACCGAGGGAGTGGGCAGCAGCACTCCCTCGAGTATTAACAACATCAACTGCGATCGCCAACCCGCCTGCCAAGCGTGGCGATTACGGCATTATCCCCCACGACGGGACCGCTCGTTGTGGCGTTCTCTTGGGGAGGCCTATGTCCAGCAGTGGACGTTGAAAGGCCGATGGTTGGATGGGTGGATGAAAAAATATATAGATGAAATCGAAAATAACATCCACGAGCAGGATTTGAACCTGCATCTCCTGGATACCGTCCAGATGCTTTGCCAATTCAGCCATCGTGACAATTGCTAAATAAAACTTAACCTCTTTGGGTGACCGACAGATGGCGCAGGCGTCACCCAAAGACGTTAAGTTTTATTATATCCGTAATCTGGTGCTATATTATAGCATTGGTTATATGTATATTATAGCTTAACGCTTGTAGCGTTAAGCTTAGTTTGAGACCAGAGGACGTTGTGTGAAATGTCCGTGAATATTTATTTATTATTACACACAGTCAACTACATAAAAAATTATTTTATTTTATTTATTTAGACTATACATACAGGCTACCGTTACAGGTTTGAACCCAATTCGATAGTGTAGAATCTAATATTAAAATACTTAATTAGCTAATGTATACATAATATAAAGTATATTGCCTTTGTAAACTCGTTCAGCGAGCAAGAAAATAAATCGGTACTACTTGACTACTGTATTAAGCACTCGCAAAAATAAAAATAAACAATGATTTCGACTCTATAGTAATTTTTGAGATTTAATACCAAAATTATTTTTTCCAATAGAATCAAGAGACTACTTCAATGACTTCAATTAATTTCAACGGTGACTACGGCTAAATTGACAACGCCTAATTTCCATTTGCACGGCTTCACTGCCTAAAATCGTAATTACAAACGAATCCCCAAGCAACAAAAAATTGAGATACCAATAATACCATACAAATACTGTTGCCAATGTTTACTTTATCGAAAAATACCGGGATATCCCAATAGCTTCGACACGACAACATCACTGGCGGTTCAAATAAATAAGCGATTTAATTAAAAACCTGTTTTCTGATAAAATATAGGACGTGGTCAGCATGTCGCCCTGCGAAAATTTGCATTTACATAGCTCGCTTTATGGATAAACGCGTAAACGATTTTTGTGACTGACGAGACGTGCATACTGATTTGTTATTTGCGAATCAGTGTTGATTCTAATCCCATTATAACTGCAGTTTTGGGGAGTTTAAGGGAAAGTTAATACTACAGGTAATTGATACATTGAATAAACCTTTGAAATTAAAGAAGTAGATAAGAACTAGTCTAAGGCCGTGGATCCGAAAACGATTAAACGACAATTATGGATTAACACAAAGTGTGAAAATGTGAATTTGAAAATCACAGTCACGAGCAAGATTTGAACCTGTATCACCTGGAAACCGTCCAGATGCACAAGCCTATTCAGCCATCGTGACAATTGCTCGGAATTTTGACAATTGCGAATTTCGATAACACATTTATACGCTAAGCATGTTAAATGATAAAAAAATATATTAAAAATTTCAAGATAATTATGGAATCAAAATTGAAATCCTACATTTCGTATTTAAAATTTTATAATTGGCAATGATTTAGTTAATTTTATTTATTATGAAATTTTCACGTTATACCTTTTCATCATATTATTATGTGTGTTCGATATTTAGCTCTGTCAAAAGTCTTTTCAACAAGTGTTCCGTTCGATGAATATTCTTATACATTCTCTCTAATATTATAAATGTGAAAGTGAGTTTGTTTGTCTATTACGCTTTCACGCTTGATAACCATAAAATGCATTAAAATTACATATATAAAAAAGAACAAATTATTGTTAAATTGGAAAAAGAGAGCTATACTGGGGGAAGTGTTCTATACCGCTAAGCCATCGCAGTAGCCGACGACGATACCCAATCTCCACTTCACAATTGCTTTTTAGATGTCTTTACGACATATTTATATCTTCTATACTATTATAAAACTGTAACAGAGCTGTGTCATTTAAGATATTTGAGAAAAAATGACTGTAATAGGCTATATAGGCGTGTCTAAACACAAAACAATTTTTTTTAGATTTTTCGTCTGTTTGTCTGTTTATCTGTTTGTTTGTTCGCGCATCACGCAAAAACTACTGAACGGATTTTATTGCAACTTTTTTTATTTGATAGATCTCAATTAGACTTAAAAACTGGCATGCATTTATCCCGCTACTATATCGGGAACCTGAGATAAAACCCGAAGAAAACCAGCTTTTTGTTGCGGCGGAGCCGCAAGCAAAGGCTAGTATCTATATAATATTGAACCAATTTTGAAGTCTAGGCAGACCAATGTAGTTATCCATAACTCTAGAATTTACAATAGCACACCTATGGCTCTGTAGCATAAACAATGGTACCAACTATTATTATAACACAGATGCCGCAACATTAATGAGAGGAAATACTCGTAGTTTTTGCCGACCACATAACAGACACTGGATAGGGGGCTTACCATCGGATGCAGATAGTATTTTTATATAATTACTAGCTATTGCCCGCGACTCTGCTACAAGCAAAGGCTAGATTTTAGGTTACATCTCAGGTTCTCAATATAGTAAGCGGGATAATATTATTATTATTAATATGGCCCATGTGGCGACGGACTCAGAATACAAGTGTCACCATCTCATTCTTTCCCACGGGTGTCGTATGAGGCGACTAAGAGAGTAGCAATTATCATCCATTGCATGACTGGTGGTAGGGCTGTGTACCGACTGGGAGTACTCACTTGGTATCGGGCCCGAGCGGGTTGGTACCACCATCTCCCGTGTGACCGGCCATGAAGCACATCGTTGCGTTTTGGCTGTAGCAGGAGATAGCCGTTTATATTTCATTTCACATCTCTGAAATGAATTGGTGAGCAGCGGCTGATAATACTCTCGGTATAGTCGAGTCATCGCGATTGCAATCGTCACAAGCGGCCTGATCCTGTAGTAAGGCTTTTCATGAAAAGAACCAGACAAGAAACTCATGAGTCACTTTTTTAAATCTCAAATTTCTTACAATGTTTAAATTTAATTATTTTTATTATTTTTTCTTATAGTGTATAACTATGCTTGTCGCTACCTAATTTTCTTTAGAAATTAAAGTATTTATTGTATTTCAGTAAAAAGGGATAGACTTCTCATCTTTATTACAAGGGAATAAAATTATGTAAGCAAAAGCAGGTATGCTTAATCCTTCGGGGATACACAAACTATAAAAATGGAGGTCCTTTACGTAACAGATTAAGTATATAATGATGTCAGCACCTGGCTGAGACTAAGCAGGTAATATCAGTTTCTGAATATTTCGTAAACGTGAAAACATTTTCTTACGGGATTATAAACTTTATGATGATCTTTGATAAACTCAAATGGAATGTGTATAAGATTATTTTAAATATCAATATTAATTAAGAGAAATAGTATAGTTTCAGCGCGCGATATATACTTTAGTCTCTATAATATGGTGGTTCTCACTATAAAAAATAATATCGGCTTTTATCGATTACTCAAATATCAGAAATAAATTCTAATATTTATAAAATCTAGCCTGACACGTTATAAACCCTTTAAAACAGATATTCAAATTGCTTGACACTTCTCGATTTGATCATATCGATATGTCGCCCCGCGATCATGATATTAAGTTAAGTGCACCACGGGAACTGCTCTGACTGAGAAGTAGACAAGGCTCAATTGTCGAATAAGTGTCATCTTCGGAAACTATCTACATAATGTGTTTATCTGATATGTTTAAAGATTAACTTAATACGAAACTGGTTGAAGCTATAGCTAAAGTCAAAAGTTTGGAGAAACTTAAAATATTTACACATGAATTCTAAATATTTTTGATTCTTTAAGAAGTGATTGTCCGTGTGGAGCCGGCGGCTTTAGAATTGTCCCACCCCTCTCTACTCACGGGAGTCGTAAGAGCCGACTGAGGGAATACCGAGGGAGTGAGCAGCAGCAGTCCCTCGAGTATTAACAACATCCACTGCGATCGCCAACCCGCCTGCGCAGCGTAGCGACTACGGCATTATCCCCCATGATAGGACCGCTCGTTGTGGCGTTCTCTTGGGGAGGTCTATGTCCAGCAGTGGACGTTGAAAGGCTGACGGATGGATGGAAGCAGTGATAGCCTAGTGGTACAACCAAGGGCTGCAAGGATAATGGTATCGAGTTTAATCCCCAGTTCAAGGTCACGGAAAACACCTCTTAATTTTTGATATTTTTTGAGAATAGTATATACGAGTATATGTGCTGGCGAAGGTAAATATCGTGAGGAAATCTAGATGCCTGAGAGATTTGAGAGGGTCTGCCAACTCGAACTAGGCTTGCGTGGTACTCTTACTCTGCGACCGGTGGTCAAAAGTTTTATAAAAAGGTAAAGTTTCAGTATCGTCGTGAATCTTCATCCAGCAAATTCCTGAGTCCTAGTGGAAACATCTAGAGGGATTCTATTCTTATTAAAGTTTGGGGATTCTATACCTGGAGAAATTTTCTCTATTTATCTAGCAAATCAAATAAAAAACAGTTCACAAAAACAACGACAACGAAAAATAATGCCACGATCTTTATCCAGTCAATGATAGTTCTTATATAGTAATCGTTGTTGATATGACTGTTATCACGTCAATGTCGAATCAAACGAACATAAACTCGAAGGGGTTGCGTCGTTACATTACAAAGTTACTGTGACCATCTTCCAGCTCCATTATCAGAACTTGGATACCATCTAGAGACAAAGTACTCGTCAAGACGAATCATACGAGCCCAAACTCGATGGAGTTAGATCGTTTTATAACGGAGTTCCTATGGCCACCTTCTATCTCCATCATAAGACCCTGGATACCATCTAAAGACTTAGTACTCGTCAAGACAAATTAAATGATTCCTAACTCGATGGGGTTGCGTCGTTTCATTACAGAGTTACTGTGGCCACCTTCCAGCTACATCACCAGACCCTGGATATCATCAAAATTCTCAGTAGCAGCCCGGATTTTGGGATTGTGCCCGGTAGACGTCAATAGGCTCGCCCCCTATTACGTGGGACTTAAACATAGCTGGCGAATCGTGTGTATGTTTATGTATTCTGAATTCTACAAATGTTCATTTAATGGTAGAGCCTTCTCCAAGTAAAGGGGAACAATCACCATTTCATAGAAGATCAGTTTGGGAAAACGACAGGTAGGTAGGTAGGTGCCCCGACTATTGTGTTTCGTATGGAGAGTGAGCGCGCTAGAGGCCTTAACCTTAAGGTGAAGAGGTCACCTTATTTCCATCTTTACCCCTATCCCTATCCTTGGAGTTAGCAACGCGCGTGTGATGCCTCTGGTGTTGCTACCATCTATAGGCTATGGTAACCACTTACCATAATCACAGAATAGATACTAGTCCTACGGACAGAAACGTCACTTCCATTAAAACTTGTCCAAAATCTCTCTATAATAGCCTACAAAATCTTAATAATAATACGAATTGTTCGTAACGAGAAGAAATGTACCTTATATCCATAGAAATACAGTTGAGATTGTTTTGCCCGCCGCATGATCCTCGGGCAACCGCGTCATTCCACAAATGCGCTAGGATTTTACTACATCACGCTATCTCCCTTGCGGGGTAGGCAGAGAGAACAGAGTGACAAAATGCTCTGTTCTTGCATACATCTCTCACTTCCTCAAAACTCATAATTCTCTTCGTACACTCTCCGGTTTCCGCTCGCCGGTTTCGGAGACTCCTGACTCCACCGACAGCAGCAAAGCTGTCGTTTATAAAACTTAAAAATTTATTTTTGTAGTAGATTCTATTTGATTACTTTTATATCATTTTAAATGTTATTTTCAAGTCAGATAATTTTTTTATACATTGTTTTTTTTTGTTGATCATATGCATTTAGAATTTTAGCTCTGAATTTGCGGTTATGAAATTTAATTGTCGAAATACCCTAAATCGCGTAAATAATTTTATTTTAATCAATACAATAAGCGCGAGCGCATAGGCGCGCGTGCGACAGTCTTCAGTCGGTTGTACCGTGGTCGGTACGCGAAACGGTAGGTATATAACTCGTGGCCTTGAGCGAGTGATGTACGCCTGCCATAATCGTATTCTAGTTTGCTAACCTCTTTGTAAAAAGAAAATACTCTATATCATATGTTTTTTTTTATTGCTGTTAGTGGCAGACGAGCTACGGCCCATCTGATGGTGAATGGTAACCGTCACTCATGGACTCAACTATACCGAGAGTATTGTCAAGTCGCTGCTCACCATTTCATTTTACAGATATGAATTGAAAGAATAAACGGCTATCTCCTGCTACAACCAAAACACACTGATGTGCTTTATGGCCGGTCACACAGGAGATGGTAGTACTAACCCGCTCGGGCCCGATAGCAAGTGAGTACTTCCATTTGGTACCCAGACCTACCACCAGTAATGCAATGGGTGATAATTTCTTACTTCCCTTAGTCGCCTTGTACGACACCCGTGGGAAAGAATGGGGTGTTGACACCTGTATTGTTAGTTTGCCACCACACGGACCAAAACTACGGTAACCGCTTACCATCGGGGGGCCGTTTTCTAGTCTGCCAACCTCTTTGTATAAAGAAAACACTCTACGTCGTACGTACGTAGTAGCTAATTTTAAGTTATTGGCTTATCATTTCAAGATATCTGATGAAAGGCTCACTTACCACTAAGCTGTAATAATATGGTGAAAATAACAATTTATTTTTATCCGTAAAATGTGTTTATTGTATTTTTACCTGTTTATATTTAATATATATTATCCATCCATCCATCCATCCATCAGCCTTTTAACGTCCACTGCTGGACATAGGCCTCCCCAAGAATGGGGATAGTGCCGTAATCGCCACGCATAGCAGGCGGGTTGGCGATCGCAGCGGATGTTGTTAATACTCGAAGGAGTGCTGCTGCCCACTTCCCCGGTATTCCCTCAGTCGGCTCTTACGACTCCCATGGTTGGAGAGGGGTGAGAAAATTCTAAAGCCGGCCCCACACGGCAAAATACATATTATAACGAAAGCTATCGAACATTTTAATACGAGTTTTAGAACCGATAACCGATATCCCATATCGACACATATAACATTTGGAGTTATTACAATTTAGGGACGTGCCCCGTATAGTATCGACATATTAATCAACATACCCCCCCCTTTCATTTAATACATTCCAATAAGGAGAAACAGTTATTACATGTATTATAAAACTCATACACTTAAACACCCCTTAAAGGAAATATGTCCAGATATAAAACATAGACGACCTGCACTGGGTAATAATCTGTATTTGTGTGGACTTTGTTAGTTTCCTCGCCCAAAAGTATTTTTGTATTATATTTAATGCCTTGCTAATTATAAACCCCTCTCCACCCATGCGAGTCGTAAGAGCCGAGTGAGGGAATACCAGGGGAGTGGGCAGCAGCACTCCCTCGAGTATTAACAACATCCACTGCGATCGCCAACCCGCCTGCCAAGCGTGGCGATTACGGCACTACATACTTGTTATCGTTGTAGTATAAAAAAATGTATTATTATGTAGCATGAACCTTGAAAGTTGAACACTATGACTAAACTGCTATCGCTCAATAAACAAAAGAAGATCAAGTTTCTAGAATCGTCTTTATTATCAAAAAATGTAAATTATATAGTAATTATGAGGCATTGTTACAGAGCGGTGCAATTTGCATTGTCGCTTGCCGCTCGTTACCGCCGCGACGGAATCAATTCAAATCTATTCGTCTACCTAGACATATAAGAAAGCAAGGATGTACAGTAATTCAATTACACTAACTATCGATAGTTCAATATTTATTCAAGTTTTACGCTACTGTTTTATTTCAGAAGTCTAGACATGCATTGATTATTTTAATAGTAAAACTTTCAATTTTTTTCTTTTTTATATAAACTCAGAATAAGTTTAAGTATTTAATATTATGAATATCTGTTTACTTTTTTTGATCTGTACTTTGGCAATTGACATGCGCAGCTACTTTAAAGAACAAATTATTTGTGAAATGTGGAAAAAGAGAACTTTAGTGCGAGCGGGAATTGAACCTGCGTCCCTTCCAATCAGGGGAAGTGTTCTAACCGCTAAGCCATCGCACTGACCAACGGTCATTCCCAATCTCCACATCACATAATGGCCGTTTGGGAACCGCGTAATAAAATAAAAGCGATCCAATCGTGTAAAAGTTTTTTCAGTCAGGAAATTATCAGGAGCAACAAAATGTTGGCAAAAGCGCCCTAGATGGCGACACAATTACCTTTATTGCGTTGTAAAAAAATCATAGACAATAAGAATATTATATTAATATTTTATTTTTGCTTTTTTATGTTGTTTAATTTTATTACATTTCCAGGGGTCATGTAAACTGTCTATTTGTATGAAAATCAATTGCCATGTGCTAGTCTCGCAAAAACTCAAGAATAGTAAGATCGATTTTAATGAATTTTGAGTGGATTCAGATATGTTTTTGATTAAAAAGACAGCATCCTTATACTAAGGAATAATCTTGTATCGCGGGGGACTTTTACAAACATACAATTGCATGGACACAAAGTATATCCAGTCTCAGAACAACCATTTTGCGAATCACAACAAAGAGTTGTTCTGTGTGGGAATCGTACCCACAACACTCGGGCGGGAAGCCGGTATCTAAAGTCAGATAGTCAATTTGGTAAATAAGGCTGCGCTAGATGCATGATCATCTGGATTTTACTGTAATTTTTTGACGAGAATTTGTTGTTTTAATTCTTTTGTATGTTATTCGCAAACAAAAATATATAATCTTTACCCCTAACAAAAATTTAAATATCGATAAAATATCTGGACTTCATAATATTAGCAGGCAAGCTAATGATCGGGTAGAGCATCGTCTGCTGGGTGAAGCTAGTAATAGTGTTTATATATATGTATTTCGTATACATATAACTATCTCATGTCTTCCGCGTTGTCATGATTAGTAGATTGTATCATAAGGGAGCAAAATAATATTTTTACGGCGAGGGCGCTTTTAAGTAGAATCCTGAACGTAGCGAGGGCTTCAAAGCACGTCGATCGAGCCAAAAATATATTTTGCGCCCGAGTGATACACTCTACTTTTCATCGCCCACTATGAGAAAATAAAAGGCAGTCTTTATTCAAACAATATTTCCGTTGGATTTCTTTGGCGCTGAACACTAAGATGTTCCAAATTCAAAAAGAGCGCGGCAAAGATAATTGCGGCGCACTTATAGAGGATTAAAAACTCATTATTGCCCGCTAAAAGTTTCTTGTAGAAAACACCACCATTGGGTGCATTAAAAGCAAACCAAGTCGTTCTTTTCGAATAGCTGGAATGAAAAATTCTTTACATTATCAAACTGACAACATTTTATCGACAACCACACATTGCAGCCGTACCTCACCTCTACCAAGGAGCTTTCCACTCTGCAAATCGAAGCTCCGATTGAAATCAGGCAGGCGGTCGGTAAATAACGTCTTTCGAGCTAATACTTTCTCAAGAGATTGCTAATCTCAAGCCTGTGTCGTCATGATGAACGTTCAGCAGTATACGTGATATTTGTACTAGGTAAATGAACCCCTATATGCTGGCTTCAATGTCGCATCTGAATTATGTTTGTTTTTGTCAAATCAATTTGATTGAAGACGGATAAGTGTTTGAGTAGATACCTTCTATATATAAATGAGCTTAGTTTGAAATTATTGACATTAGTCAACACAGTAGTAAATTTAATATTAAAACCTAATAAATTTGTTTTTTTTTTGTGTCAATCTCTATTTTTTCAAAGTAAAAGGAGCACAATTTACGTCTTATAACGTCAGCTATCTGCTAGTGAACCCCTATAAGTAAGTTCTGTCCAAATCGGTCCAGCTGTTACGAAGTAAGTAAGTAGTGTTAAGACAGACAGATAAAAACTTTAAACAATGGTATTTTGTTATAGGTACCGTATATACGAGTCTCACATGTATTTAGTATAAAGTTGTTATTTAGGCACATTACAAACAGGCATTACAATTTTATTTATTTATAGATAACTGACTGACTAACTGACACATCAACGCACGACCAAACTAGGACTAAAATCGTAAAAATTTATATATGAAGCCCATATATATTTCTTTCATTCTATAGGTGAGCATTAAGGAAGGATTTTACGCAAATCATGGATTTTCATCTGTTACTATGACGCGAGCGAAGCAATGAGTACTACGCTAATGAATAATATTTTCCCTATCGCTGCACATTACAAATATACTATAATAAGACACAAATAAAAACTCACAAAAGTATTCGCTAATTGCACAAATATTTGTATCGTTTATGCCATAGTTCAAATTATATTTAGAGGTAAGTTGCTAAAAGATCTTTTCTGTATAATATTCGTACTACGAGACTATTATAATAACTCCTACATCGAATAGAATTTTACGAATTCACCATAAATGGACATAAAATTAACTTATCTGTGTGGTGACGGACTAAGAATACAAGTGCCGCCCTTCCTTTCTTTCCCACGGGTGTCGGACGAGACGACTAAGGGAAGTAAGCAATTATCACCCATTTGGCGGGTTGGTACTACCATCTCCCGTGTGACCGACCAAGAAGCACATTGGTGTGTTTTGGTTGCAGCAGAAGAGAGCCGTTAATTCTTTCATTTCATGTCTATAAAATGAAATTGTGTGCAGCGGCTTAACAATATTCTCGGTATAGTTGAGTTCATGAGCGACGGTTACCATTTACCATCAGGTGGGCCGTGGCTCGTCTGCCACCATATGCAATAAAAAAAACTTTTTTCTTATAATAAGTATATTGTAATGAACCTATGCCGTGTGGGGCCGGCTTTAGAATTGTCTCACCCCCTCTCCACCCATGGGAGTCGTAAGGGCCGACTGAAGGAATACCTGGGGAGTGGGCAGCAGCACTTCCTCAAGTATTAACAACATCCACTGCGATCGCCAACCCGCCTGCCAAGCGTGGCGATTACGGCACTATCCCCCATTTGGGGAGGCCTATGTCCAGCAGTGGACGTGGAAAGGCTGATGGATGGATGGATGGAATGAACCTAGAGATCAAGCTAATTTCGTAAAATCTTCGTAAATACTTTACTCAGTAAAGTTGATGTATACCATAATCTAAAGGATTGATTTAAAAACAATAGAGTTTATCTTTAACTTAATTTAAACCCATTGGAGTTTTTTTCCACAAACTATCGCCTAACTTTTGTGTACAGTTATAGTGAGTTTTAGTCTTGGTAGTTACAAACAGTACTTCTTAATCTCCAAGATATAATTTAATTATCGAAATAATACGGGAAGATTCCATCCGATAGATGATTAGGAAGTAACGAGTAGAGTGTAGAGCAATCAGCATCGGACCCGACAGCCGTTAATGAACATCGACTTTTAGTAATAAAGATTGACGATCCTTGACAACTAGACAGTACTTAGTAAGCACTGAAAATATCGAATAAATAATATTAATCGATATTTTTTAATATTGTTGTGTGTATCTTTTATCCAAGAAGCATTTATCGGCAACAGAAAATCATATTTTACAAATGAATAATCTATATCATTTTATAAAAATATTTGTAGCAGCCAACGAAATATTTACAAAAATAATCAATCGTGTCTAGTCTTATTTCGGGCAAATAAACTGAAAGGCCAAAATAACATAAACATTTGTGAGGTTTTTGGTTATTAAGTATAGTATATTTGTATCTAAAAAATATTAAGCTTGGAATACATAATGTTAATTCATACTACTATTATTTCATTTGCTAAATTACCAAGTAGGTAATTACTTAATATTTACGCAGCATACATTAAAACCTATTTAGTTTTGATCTAACTAAAACTGTAGTGCTAATATAAATCTAATATCTTTACGAGCAATTCTTGTATACTTATATATAATATATGCATATATATAATCTGAATCTCAGAAACGGCTCCAACGATTTTCATGAAATTTTGTTTTTAGGAAACATCGTTTTATCCGTATTTTCAGGCAATTACAAAATAACCAGCTCATATTATTTATTATGTCGGTAAGATCGAAAAATATTATTCATATTTCATCAGTATGTAATTCGTATCTAAATATAATTTCCAAAAACCACGATTTACCAAAAAAAATAAATACCGAGCATAACTTGGTCATCCAGGTACTATTTCCCAATCCAGGTACTATTTCCCAAATTAAGTTTTGTTCTTTGGTAATAGTCGCCAGAGTAGCAACAAATCATCGCTTAAAACTGATGTAAAGTTGATTAATTTATGAACCTGAATCAATTCTCTATTCTCACTTTGGAAACTATTTAGTCAAAATAAAAAACACTATAATAACAGTAAATTTTACTAAATACGAAACTGTTGTACCGTAAATACGTGTAGTATTTCATATTCACGCTACCATTATTTATTAGAATGAAGTAATACTCGTATAATGTTAAAACGTACTGATTAGAGCGAGCAATCATGCAAATATTCTGTCGGATATGCGATTGTGATGTAGATTTATGGGCACAAACAGATTTGGGCTGCAATGATTTGTGTCATTTGACTGATGGTTTTAAATTGACGCAGTAATTACTACGGACGTTAAGTAATTATGATATGTAATTTTGTTATTAAGTAATTCCTGGCACTCTGTTAAGTACAAGTTTTTTTTTAAATATAACCCTGATTCAGTGTTGCTTGGCAGACTTTTAGACTATATCGCTCACTATACCGTAAGCAGTAATCATTTAAATTCTGTACTCATTAATTTGCCACTATACGTACAAAAAAAATTACCAAACCGCACACCCCGTCGTTCGGGAAAACGAACCGGGTAGTGTGGAGCCCTCACCCACTGCCGTGTGCCGACTCTCCGCCCGTATTGGCGGATCACTGGTTTTACATTATTTCAGTGGTATTATATACCCGCCTTAACAAAAAAAGCTATCACTCCATAAAACAATTAAATATTAACAGGAACAAACAGATTAATATAGACAAAAACTTTAAAATTTGTTATTTTGTTATAGATAACGTAAATTATAAAAATAATAAATATTCACGGACATTTTCACACAACGTCCTCTAGTCCCAAACTAAGCTTAATGCTTGTGCTATGAGTACCAGATTACGGATATAATACATATATTACTTTTTTTTGTAAATACATATAATATATAGAAAACACCCAGATGCAGTACAAATATCTGTGTTCATCACACAAATAGTTGTCCTGAGTGGGAATCGAACCCACGACCTTGTGCACGGAAGTCGGTTACACTACCGACTACGCCACGAGGCCCGTCCGTATACTTTTATATATGTATTTAGTAAAGAGCTGCTATTTAGATATTACAAAAATACACTTAAATTTTATTTATTTGCATAGGTGTACGGCAGGGCAAAATACATGTTTTGCTTTAATTGAAATACAAATTACAAAATACAGTATCGCAAGTAATTAAAATACAAAATATCTTTAGGTATTTGAAATATAAAATACAAAATACAGTATTTTAGCTATTTTTAATTGAAATACAAAATACAAATTACAAAATAAGTAATCTAGACCAGTACGGGCTGAAAAGTAGAGGAAAATAAGATTAATTAATCAGTAAAACCAGAGTTTCCTTTCATGAACACTAGATTTTGAAATGTACTATCAGATAAACCGCCTCTTGTTGAGAATGAATAAAAGCTGCTCTATTCTACACAGAATAGAAGCTTTACTTATTCCGGGAAAAATCTAAAAACAAACCGTTATGACTTGACATCTTAGCTTGACATTGACAATTTAACGTACATTTTCTAGTGTTTTGTTGGCCAATTTTGTTATACAGTCATAGCGTACAGTATACATAGCAGGTGCAGTGTTGCCAACTCCAATAGCTGCTTTACCATCATTGCACTCTGGCCTCGCACTCACACTAACGATCGCTAAATGAAGGTTAAATGTATTTTAATGTTAAAATGTATTTTGAAGCCTCAAGTATTTGAAATACTAATTATAAATACCTCAGCGTCAGGTATTTGAAATACGAATTACAAATTACAGTTTAAGGAAGTAATTGAAATACAAATACCAAATACGTATTTGTATTTCAATTACGTATTTTAAATACAAGTAATTCAAATACTGCCCAACTCTGTATAGGTGTATACTATGGCAGAGACCCTGCCGTCTCTTCACCTGTACTTGCGGACTACTGGAACTGCATGACATTACTTCAGTGGTCATGCAGTGATAGCCTGGAGTCAATTGTAGCGATTGTAACTAAATATAAAATATGTTTATATTTTGATCTATATTTTAGCATTTGACATGCTCAGCTACTCTTAAAGTACAAATTATAATTTGTGAATAAGGAAAAAGAGTATTTTAGTACGAGCGGGAATCGAACCCGTCCGGGGAAGTGCTCTAATCCATTGAGTTATCGTACCATTTCTAGAAGTACCGAATTTCCTCATCACATTTGTCTTAACGACCAACGCCCTCTATCGGCAGTGCATTGCATTGCTCGTACTAAAATACTCTTTTTCTTTATTCACAAATTATAATTTGTACTATATGAGTAGCTGAGCATGTCAAATGCTAAAATATAGATCAAAATGTTTGAAAAATCACGCCATCAAATAGTACGAATTTTAATTGCAAAATTAAACTTACTACATTGGATGAATGCATGTAAATGCATTGCCGATAGAGGGCGTTGGCCGTTAAGACAAATGTGATGAGGAAATTCGGTATTTCTAGAAATAAGAAAGGAAGGGACGCAGGTTCGATTCCCGCTCGTACTAAAATACTCTTTTTCCTTATTCACAAATTATAATATATTTATATCTTAAATTTGGCCGTGTGGGGCCGGCTTTAGAATTGTCCCACCCCTCTCCACCTATGGGAGTCGTAAGAGCCGACTGAGGTAATGCCAGCGGAGTGGGCAGCAGCACTCCTTCGAGTATTAACAACATCCACTGCGATCGCCAACCCACCTGCCAAGCGCGGCGATTACGACACTATCCCCCATTCTTGGGGAGGCCTATGTCCAGCAGTGGAAGTTAAAAGGCTGATGGATGGATGGATGGATCCTAAATTTTGGTTTGGTTCCAGGTAAGAGGTCCAATGCTTCCATAAAAAATGGTAAGGTATGCAACTTCTGTTTACCGTCAACCCCATACACTCATAGATAGCATTTATTTTTTTATATTACATGGCGAACAAGCATACGGCCCACCTAATGGTAAGCGATTACTGTAGCCTATAGACGCTAGCAACACCAGAGCTATCACTCGCGCGTCGCCATCTCTAAGGAAAGGGATAGGAGGTGGATAGAAAGGATAATAAGGGGAGGATAGGAAGGATACCAAGGAGAGGATAGGGAAGGGGTTTGGCCCTCCGGCGCTCTCACTCACCATACGACATAAAACGGTAGGCGTAACTACCGTTGTTACACGCTGATCTTTTGTGAGTGTGGTACGAGTGCTTCCTCGATCGAGCCAGCCCATTCGTAGTATATGGACAGGATAATGATGATCATGTTCCGGTGAACTCAGATGATCTTTAGGATGCCACTGTCATGCTTTTTTAAGGGTTTGTATATGGAGACAACCTTCAGCACGAGTCACGTCGTTTGTGCAATAAGTGCTTCCGTAAAAAACGCATATGCGTAGCCTTATTATTTACAGTGCGATGTTACTTAGATGTGACGCGATATATAACACACACCGTCTTCATAATCGAAATCGACAGCTGTACGTATAGTATTATTTTATTGTAAAAGTAAAGTGCCTTTGAATCAGTAATATACTTTGTTCTTTTTTGCGCCAAAGTAAGGCTTCATACGAGGTAAAAGTAATTATTTTTCACATATTTTCTTACTGATACTATAAATGTAAAAAAACTTATTTTATTTTTTAAAAATATTTTATTAGATTGTATTTTTGTTTTACCGTTCATGAGAAATATCTGAGATAAATCGTTATTTCGTGATGATCGTCGTTCATAAATAAATAAATATAAATACTTATCTGTATTATTCTGTCTGAATTAAAATAATCATTAAAACTGTCCTTTAATAAAAACTGAAATAATTTCACAGAGAATGTAGCCAAAAGGCATTTATAAAAAGATCTGGAATACGTCTTTTGTTTTAATACTTTTCTTTTGTTTGCCTTAAGCGATAAACGTCTTAATTAAATTGTAAAGTTTGATAGCGTACCTACTCTGTGTACTGAGTACTGTTTTTTTATGATAATCAACTACTAGACGCACATTGACCTATTTTTTTATGGTATTCGGTGCTTGTGCTTATATCAGGGGTGCAGCCAAGCAGTTAAGAGAAGTTTAACAAAGATTTCAGAAGAGGAGTATTTAACTTATTTTACTGACGAATTGTACTGAAATTCTTCATGGCTGGCTCAAAAGCGAAAACTGACACTCGTAACCAAACCCTTGGAAAGACATCTTCCATTTCCTACGATATATATTAATTACTAGCCTTTGCCCGCGGCATAACAGCCAGGAGGAGGATTTGAATCTGCATTGTAAGAAATACCGTCCCAGATGCTTTGCCAATTCAGCCATCGTGACAATTATTCGGGACTACGAATATCAATTACACATTCATTTTTAATGTTTTGGGTGACGACCTGGATCATATATAAACGTTATTATTTCTCTAGCCTGTTTTTCTGTCATTTCGCTAGATCTTCCTTATTTTTTTTATCACATTCAATGATTTACCCCTGATTTTAAAGCTTATCGTGCCGGCTAATGACACTAAATAGACCCACAGCCAAGGTCTAAAAATATACCGCTTCTCTTAAGTTTGAGATTTAAAATCATCTAAGAAGAAGTCTTTTAATGTATGCGTTGATTTTTCGATAGATATCGAATCGGATTCGATTAATATCGAACTGTGGAATTCTGCGCGAGTCGACTAGTAGGTATCTCTATATTGGCAGTTCTCTGTCAACATTATTAAAAGTAATTAAAAGTGTTACCTGAAATAGTCCATAGCTCGTGTATGAATTATTGTGGTTTGTCACTTTGTCCGTTGTCCTGTTACTGGCGTGTTCAATCAAACATACCCCTGTAGCAAATATAATATATATTATTATTAGTAATAGATATTTTAAGCACTTGCTAAAACAAAAAGTGCGAAAATGTTAAATTGAAAATGACAAACACTGGTGAAATTTTAAAACAAAAGTGTGCAAAAATGTCCGACAGACGGCGTGACCCAAGATGGTAAGAAAGAATGTGATATAGTAGTTGTTAGCTCCTGCTCGCCATCCTTAGTATACTTAAATATCTTATTTTTTTTATTGCATATAGTGGCAGACGAGCCACGGCCCATATGATGGTAAATAGTAACCGTCGCTCATGGACTCAACTATACCGAAAGTATTGTTACTGCCTCGGTGGTGTAGCGGTAGTGTATGCGACTGCTAATCATGAGGTCTCGGGTTCGATCCCCGGGTCGGGCAATGTTATTGAGCTTTTTCCTAAAAAGAAAAATTCTCAGTAGCAGCCCGGAGTTTGGAAATGTGCCCGGTAGACGTCAATAGGCTCGCCCCCTATTACGTGGGACTTAAACATAGCTGGCGAATCGTGGGTGTGTAATACACCTCTGCCTACCCCTTCGGGGAATACAGGCGTGATGCTATGTTTATTGTCAAGCCGCTGCTCACCATTTCATTTCACCGATATGAAATGAAAGAATAAATGGCTATCTTTTGGTACAGCCAAAACACACTGACGTGCTTCATGAAACGGTGGTACCGATTCGATAGCAAGTGAGTACTTTCACTTGGTACCCAGACTTACCATTTTTAGCTTGCTTACTTCCCTTAGTTGCCTCATACGACACCCGTGGGAAAGAATGGGGTAGTGATACTTGTATTCTTAGTCCGTCACCACATGGAAAAATATATAAAAAAGAGTATTTTACTATTAAACACAAAGTGACAATAACTTTTTTTGTTTTTACTACTAGCAATAAGACATTTTAATAGCCGATGTGGTCTTTTTTGTTAATCATTCGCTTTATATAACTTAAATATTCGTCTCATATTTACATTTAAAACCAAATAAAATGTAAAACCAAATTCACGCTCATTGCTTTCGTAAATATAAATCTGCTATTCCCGAAGCAGCATAAATAGTGTTTTGGGGTTTTGGCGCCCATGCCAAGTTCATTACATTCGTCAGAGGTGATCAGGAATAAGTCAATGCTATAATAACATCGTTTGTGCAGATCCAATGTTTATGCGAATTGTTGTGCTGGCTTATTTCTGACTCATGTTATGTCGTAGGGTGATCGAAGTAATTGTTGGCCTTAATTTATTAAATAAATATTTTTTTGCTATTAAATATTAGTAATATAATATTATGCCGTGTTGGGCTGGCCATGCCGTGTGGGGCTGGCTTTAGAATTGTCCCACCCCTCTCTACCCACGGAAGTCGTAAAGGCCGACTGAGGGAATACCCGAGGAATGGGCAGCAGCACTCCCTCGAGTATTAACAACATCCACTGCGATCGCCAACCCGCCTGCCAAGAGTGGTGATTACGGGACTATCCCCATTATGAGCGAAACACATGTTGTGGTGTTCTCTTGGGGAGGCCTATGTCCAACAGTGGACTTCGAAAGGCTGATGGATGGATGGAATATAATATTAAAATTTATTTTAAACACAAAGTGAAAAATGTGAAATCGAAAATAACAGTCAGGAGCAGGATTTGAACCTGCATCTTCTGGATACCGTCCAGATGCTTTACCAATTCAGCCATCCTGACAATTACTCCTGACTGCTAATTTCGATAACACATCATACTTAACGTCTTTGGGTGACGTCTGCGCCATCTGTCGGAAGTATTTTCATACATTATACCGACCAGGTAAACTTAATTTTACAATTAAGATTTTACCTAATAATGACGCAAACCCTTTAAATATTTTAGATGTTATTTTCGATTTCACATTTTTCACTTTGTGTTTAATGTATAGTGCTAAGCATGTCAAATGCTAAAAATATATATAAAAATATCTAAAATATTTAAAGGGTTTGCGTCATTATTAGGTAAAATCTTAATTGTAAAATTAAGTTTACCTGGTCGGTATAATGTATGAAAATACTTCCGACAGATGGCGCAGACGTCACCCAAAGACGTTAAGTATGATGTGTTATCGAAATTAGCAGTCAGGAGTAATTGTCAGGATGGCTGAATTGGTAAAGCATCTGGACGGTATCCAGAAGATGCAGGTTCAAATCCTGTTCCTGACTGTTATTTTCGATTTCACATTTTTCACTTTGTGTTTAATGTATAGTGCTAAGCATGTCAAATGCTAAAAATATATATAAAAATATCTAAAATATTTAAAGGGTTTGCGTCATTATTAGGTAAAATCTTAATTGTAAAATTAAGTTTACCTGGTCGGTATAATGTATGAAAATACAACCGACAGATGGCGCAGACGTCACCCAAAGACGTTAAGTATGATGTGTTATCGAAATTAGCAGTCAGGAGTAATTGTCAGGATGGCTGAATTGGTAAAGCATCTGGACGGTATCCAGAAGATGCAGGTTCAAATCCTGCTCCTGACTGTTATTTTCGATTTCACATTTTTCACTTTGTGTTTAATGTATAGCGCTAAGCATGTCAAATGCTAAAAATATATATAAAAATATCTAAAATATTTAAAGGGTTTGCGTCATTATTAGGTAAAATCTTAATTGTAAAATTAAGTTTACCTGGTCGGTATAATGTATGAAAATACTTCCGACAGATGGCGCAGACGTCACCCAAAGACGTTAAGTATGATGTGTTATCGAAATTAGCAGTCAGGAGCAATTGTCAGGATGGCTGAATTGGTAAAGCATCTGGACGGTATCCAGAAGATGCAGGTTCAAATCCTGCTCCTGACTGTTATTTTCGATTTCACATTTTTCACTTTGTGTTTAATGTATAGTGCTAAGCATGTCAAATGCTAAAAATATATATAAAAATATCTAAAATATTAAAATTTATTCCTTATTGTACGCTGGCATGTTATGAAGTAGGTACCGGCTGTCAAATAACTTCCTGGAAGTCGTTCCAGGTTGTCAGTCCTAAATAAAAAAAATACCGATAGATTGGGATAAGTTTAGGAAGATGATAATAAATGAAATTTTAACTCCGTTTCCTGGAAAGTAAAAAGCCATAGTTCGGTTGATGTTTCATTTAATTTTGCATGATGTTGCGGTAACTTATAAAAATTACTTGTGTTGATTTATTACTAGCTACTTATAGCTATTCATTATTTTTCAAAGTTTTTTATAAATATGTACTTTTTGGTACTACTACATTTATTTCTAATTTATAAGACAATATTATTTCTCTAAATAATTGTTTTTTAAATATTGTGTTCCAATTTTTTTTTTTTGGGTTTAAGAAAACTTAATTTGAAAAGCAGTGATAGATTAAACTAAGGACTGCAAAGACAGTGGTGTCCAGTTTGATCCCCAGTCCATGGTCTAGACTTCGTACGGCACACAACTCTGACTATTCGAGATTTTTAGAAATGATGTATGGATTTTGTGTATTCTACTTTTCATCTTGGAAAAATGAACGGTTCTTGTGGGATAGCTATAATTTTTATTGCTCATAATATTTGAAATCGATGTTACGTTATTGGATAGCAGTTGATTGGCACATTCACCCTATCTTCTATTGATTGTGAATACTGAATCACATATCAATAGTACAATAATTTCTTGCCGAAGAAAAATGTACTATAATGTTAGTACGTTTTCCTTATTGACTGAAAATGGGCTGAACTAAACAGAAGGCTTCTTTTGATATTGGATATATTGTCATCGGTTGGTTGAAATCGTATACTATTAACTAGTAATAAATAAACTAGGACCATGTTTATAGAGAGGTTACAAGTATTTTTTTGTTACTCCACATTGCTGTCATTGTGGAGAGTCTGTCGCTGAGACCGTCGGCAGTCTTGGACACCATAGCCTATCATGCAGTAAAAGTGTAGGCAGAATACCAGGCCATGTCAATATTAAAGTGATAATGTGTCGTGTTCTTATCACCGCCGTTGTACCATTCGTAGGTGAAACTAACGGTTTAGTACAAGACGAAGGGAAGAGACCAGACGGTATGCCTCTGATGCCTTGGAAGATGGGTAGGGTTTTGGCGTGGGATGTCACCTGCGTCGACATATTTACGCCATCACATCTGCCAAGCACCTCATGCTAGGTTATATTATTTATTTAATTATTAATACTTCATGTGATCAGAAGGCTAACCTATACCTAGCACAAAGGACTAGATTAGATTTCTTTTGAATTGCGAATGTTTAGAATATAATATGCAGTTTTAATTATTTGTGATTAGAAATTAACTTACGATTATTTTAATTATTAAATACCATTCAGACATCCAAAAGGCTATGTTGCTGAGAGATTCCTAAAACTCTGTGTTCCACCCAACATAGATTATCTATGAAACAATACTGGTCGCATAAAACTATTTATTTTAGACACTAAAAAAATACTTAATGTTATATTATAGAGCTGTTTTAACCATAAAGAATAACCACTGTATTCCCAGTTTTACCTCAGAGAGGTACATTATTAGCTGCAAGGTTATTTGCCGTCGTGAGTTGCTCCCCGGGGATAAACCACGTACTCTTCGATGCATTAAACTTGGAGCTGGTATAAAGTTGTGTGCCGTTTCATTTCGCTATAGCTAAAATGCGGTTCGCGTGAAGAAATTAAATTTCAGTGGGTACCTACTATTAAAGTAAATTATAGATTTACGTGACATTATGAGACATTCAGACATTATTCTAATCAAGTAAACTTAACAATTTGGTCCGTGTTTTAGCACTTGACCTGCTCAATTACTTTAAAGAAAAATATATTATTGAAAGTGGAAATGCTTGCAGTAAAGTTCGCTTTTTCCAGTTTCACAAATAATTTGTTCTTTAGAGTAAGCTTCCACACCAAATAATGACGCAGTCCTATAAATAGAGGTCTAAATCTTAATTTCTAATTTATGATAAAATAATCGAGGTTACGAGTGTTCCATATAAATTTTTATTCCGTTAGAACAATACTTACAGTGTGGTATTAAGCTTCTAGGGAAATTGTAGCGGAGTAATTCTCGCGATAGCTGGCATCGTGTGAAGAAACGTGCGTGCCCCTCTGAACTGTGTACAGCGCTCAGTGTCACCAATAACACTGCCAGATGCATCGCACGTGCCATCCTAATGAATAACACATTATTGAGTGACATTAAATTTGGTAGGCTTATAAGAGAGCTCTTTTCTATTAGCATGTTTGATAATTGTCTTTCGGTAGGTTTTACTTTGCTGTAACTATTTTATTTATAACTAGCCCTTGCCCGCGGCTTCGCCGCAGCCAAAAGCTAGTTTTTAGGTTTTATCTCTTGTTCCCTATATAGTAGCGGGATAAAATGTATACCAGTTTTGATCTATATTTTTTAGCAATTGACATGCTTCGCTACTTTTTAAAGTACAAATTATTATTTGTATACCAGTTGTTAAGTTTAATCAAGAGCTACCAAATAAAAAAGTTGCATTAAAATCCGTTCAATAGTTTTTGCGTGATGCTCGAACAAACAAACAGATAAACAGACAAACAAAAAAAAAAAAATTGTATTAAGACACGCCTGTATAGCCTATTACAGTCATTTTTTCTCAAATATCTTAAATGTACAGACACAGCTCTGTTACAGCTTTATAATAGTATATAGAAGATAGATGTGTATGCCGTGTGGGGCCGGCTATAGAATTGTCCCACCCCTCTCCACCCATGGGAGTCGTAAGACCCAACTGAGCGAATACCGGGGGAGTGGGCAGCAGCACTCCTTCGAGTATTAACAACATCCACTGCGATCGCCAACCCACCTACTAAGCGTGGCGATTACGGCACTATCCCCCATTCTTGGAGAGGCCTATGTCTAGCAGTGGACGTTAAAAGGCTGATGGATGGATGGATGGATAGATGTGTATGAATATTAAGATATAAAAGACAATGCCGAAAACCAGGCTATTTTGTGCCCGTCGTGCGTCTTAACTATCTAAACATAAAAAATCGTCTTTTGAATAATGATGTTATTTGTATTTATTTTAGTCATAAGCGAAGTGGGGTTTAAAAGTTACAAAAAAAAAGATATACATATTATTAAATTCGATATAAGCGGAACTGCCATATTTTATTGAAAGGCTTGGATAGTCAATGTCGCCAGTTTATTACTATACCCATTATTAAAGCCAAATAGTAAGAATATTGATTTGAAATAAATAAAAGAAAACCCACATGAGCTCCTATTATACCTAATACTTAATATTAGTCGAAGATTATTTTATGAAATCATAATTATGAAGTTTTGTGTTAAATTAAAAATATAATAACATTTATTATCTATTTCTAAAAATATTTTAGGATATATAATGTTATTTTACTAGCAACCCTTATTGATTTGAATTTGATTGACAATTTGTCGTGATTTGACATTTGTATTGCCGATAACGTGTTATGTACGTTTATGTGTTGCTTCATTTGTGAAAAAGCAGTGGTTTTTTTATTATTGTTCAGTGTTTACTTAAACGTTGAGTTCAGCAAATTCTCCGTTGAGTAATTAAAAAAAAGAGCGTGACGTCGTGTGAGAAGACATAGACTTTTTAGTGGTAGGTACTAAGTCCAGGACTCTTAGAATGTAATCTAAATCCAGAGTAGTTAGCCGTAGCATTATATCATATCTATATTTCTTACATAAGTACTCTAAAATACTATTGATACTACATTTTATACTATAATAGAATAAAAGATATGGATTTCAACGCATAATATATAACCTATATACTAAAAATTAAAAGTCAGATTTCTCTAAACTCCCATTAGATATCTCAATGATATTTTTATTTAAAGACCCCGAGTACATTTACAATGTTCTACAGTTAATTTGGTTAAGACGCAACAATAGCCCAACTCCCATAGAAAAATCGGCATTGTCCTTTTTTAGTTTATCAAATATTTTTACAATATTTTGTATTTTTCGTCGGCTTTTATTTTTGTCTGCGCTTTTTAATACATTCGATTTATTTTTATATACTACGTGGGTGGAAAACAATCATACGGTCCACCTGATGGTAAGCGGTTACCGTAGCCTATTGACGCTAGCAACACCAGAGGCATCACTCGTGCGCTATCTCCAAGGAAAAGGGATAAGAGGTGACGTATCCAGATCCAGATCCTCTGAGGATCTTGATATGTTTATGTATTAGTATTTGTTGATATCTTAAATGTAGTATATTTTTATTATATATAATTTATTTATATATACTGTACAAAATATTAATAATTTTTTTCAAGAATTTTGGTAGAAAATTTTTCAGTAGCACCTACCATAATATATCTCTGCTCCACCCTGGGTCGACTGGAAGAGAATGCCTTAGGCATTAAGTCCGCCTTGTACACTTATTGTGCAGAAGTTATAAAATAAAATAAATATTAAAGAGAGGATAGGTAGGATAATAAGGAGAGGATAGGGATGGGGTTTGGGTCTCCGGCGTTCTCACTTACTATACGCAACACAACGGTAGGAATGCTGATCTTTTATGAGAGGGTGGTACTTCCCCGATCAAGCCGGCCTATTCATGATGGGATAAGTAAGGCTTTGCATTTAGATATAATATAGATTTAAGAGGTAAGAGATGCTGCGTATATTCGCGCAAACAATAACAACATTATCATACATCGAAACTCCGTCCATCTCTCGTGATCAAAACTTTAGTGACTACCTAAACTGCAACACAACAACATGCAAAACCACCGCAAAGTTCAAGCGTTTAACAACAGAGCGAACTTGTAAAACAAAGCTTTTAATTAATAGCTAAAATGTCGTTTGTCACAGTGATTCAGTTGTACACTGTCTCTGTTCATTAGTTAGGGTTATTTCATAATCTTTTTTCGTTCAAAAACTTTTTCTTCTTCGTGTTTATATTAGAATAAAACACAAATAATTAAATTATCATTACTGAAAACGAATGCATACAATTCTGAGTTGTGTGTGAATCGCACATACGAGTACATTGGTTTTATCTAGGAATTTTATCAAAAATCGGCAATTTTCATATTGAAACTATCGTGAGATTGATACATATTAGAAATATATCACCGGCAATAACTCACGTTGAGGATCGATTTAGTCGACCCGGGTTTCGAGCATATTCGATGCTCATCATCAGGGCGAGCGCGCAGCGGTGTCAACGAGTTCCCGGGGGTGCCCGCCGAACCCGGGTCGACTAAATCGATCCTCAACGTGAGTTATTGCCGGTGATATATTTCTAAACGCCGTGTGGGGCCGGCTTTAGAATTGTCCCACCCCTCTCCACCCATGGGAGTCGTAAGAGTCGACTGAGGAAATACCGAGGGAGTGGGCAGCAGCATTCCCTCGAGTATTAACAACATCCACTGCGATCGCCAACCCGCCTGCTGAGCGTGGCGATTACGGCACTATCCCCTCTTGGGGAGGCCTATGTCCAATAGTGGACGTTGAAAGGCTGATGGATTGGATTGGATATTTCTAAAAATCGGAAATTTATGAATTTATTGTTAACACCTCATGTTAAATATTATCTTTGAGATTTAAGCTATGATTTGAAATAGCGAGGAAATCTTAGCTTAGAAGAATTATTTCTTCCATCCTAGATTCTCCTTAAAAACAACCTCAATACTCACTAGGCCAATGAAATTTAGATTTTTTTTTATTTGAGCATGAGGTAAATTGTTTTTAATATACCATACCATAAGAAAGTTGCTCCGTTTGCTAAAACATTAAGAAGTTTCACCTCCATTACGTGAACGGTATTACATGCGCAATTCTTTTCTTTAATAGACCATCACGTCTCTATGATCGCCATAACCCGTTGTCCTAGGTGAGCGGCAAACGCGTCAACACGACGCGACACGACGCGAATCGGAAATATCAAATAAGAGTTTGTATGTACTTATGGCCTTCGTTGTCGCCTAATTTGAATGCGACGCAAAGCGGTTAAAGTATTAGTCACAATGCGTCGCATCGCGTAGCAACGCGTAGCATTGCGTCACGTCGCTCTTCTAGAACAACGGGTAAGACTCGCCATTTTGGACGAGAAATGGGGTTGGCATAGAGTTCGCTTAGAGTTCGTTATTAAGAGCGGTGCCTGCTTAATTTTACTTCTTCGGACGAGCTTTAGCACAAATAAAATTATATTGCGTCAAAGTATTCGTAGTTCACAGCTACACGGAACTAATCTGTCGGACAAACTGTATGGAATACGAAAAATAAATTTTTGGGCAGGCTTAGACCACTGAAATAATGTCACACAGCTCCGGTGCTCTGCCAGTACAGGCCCTCAGTTGCTTTCAACGACGGGGTGTGCGGTTAGGTACATTTTTTCCCGCTTTAACAAAACAAAGATTAGACCCCGTAACTAATCGAATACTAGTTCACATGCTCTGCCAAAATTTCTTACTGTAGCAATAAGGATAAGACTAAGAGAAGACAACTTATTATTTATATTGACAGGCTATTGACATTGTTGACGAGAGAACAGATATAATATACCACTTAGAAGGCACTACATATTGTAAAAACATTACTATACGTAAGAAGGTCATGTCATGAAGCTCAGGGAAAATTGCAAAATGTTGTGAGGAAACCTGCATGCTTGAGAGATTTTCTCAACGGCGATTGTGAAGTTTGTCAACCTGCACTGGGCCAGCGTGGTGAATGGCCGAATCCCTCTCACTATGAGTGAAAGCTTGTGCTCAATAATGGTACAGAAAAAGGGTTGAAAATAAATAAATAACCACATTACGTAGAATTCTCGTGGAAGTGGTCGTGGTGGTGTATTATTATATATATTTTTGTCTGAAGAGCAACTAAGTTGTATAATAAATTGTTTAAATTCACACATATTCATCCAAAATATATTTTAAACTTCTGCAGTACGTGTTCAAAATGAACAACGTCGAACAAAATCTCTGTAAAACAAGCGGGTGGTTCAACGTTAAAAACTCGAAACTCATTTAAAATCATGAACCAGTGAGGTGTATTAGCTCTTGTGCATTGTGCACCGGATCGAATGAGCAAGAAGTGTTCCGTATTAACGATTTTTGTAAGGGTTTAATTTATTTCTATATTGATAAGATTTCGAATAGTAATTTTCCTGTAGTACAGCTGTAACGCTAGCTTTAAATAAATTGTAGTGCTACTTTAACGCTACAGCCACTCGATCCGCAGTTGATCCATATATTTTATTTCTTTTTTTTTTGTAAGTCTAGCAAGCACTTGGATTGGGTATGGGTCTTTTCACAGTGTGGGGACAGATTCCATAAGCCACCGAGAAAATTTCTTAGGCATGCAATTTTCCTCACGATGTTTTTATTCATTGAATGTATACATACTCCTTTATAGTTTATATTTCAATTGGTATGTAACAATGTAGCCTTGGTTAGTAAATATCGTTTTGTATTTAATCGTTGTAATTGCGTAATTTGTAAGTCGCAAATTAATTATTTTCACAATCCTTCATTATTACATGATACCCTTTTCCTCAAGGTAACAAGTGCTTCTCTGATTGCAGATTTCCTACGTTATTGACAAAATCTCTAAGACAGGTTTTCTGATAATGTTAGCCTACGCCGAAACAAATAAATTGTTTATTAAATAAACTATGCGTATAAACGCTACAAATAATTATAGCTATATTTAGCATCATTGCATTTATTTCAATATAATAATATTATAAGACCGAAGATACAAAAATACTTTTAATGTCTATATGTATTTTAAACCTATGTTGCTAAGCGTTCTAGATTTTGGATAAATATTTGACTGTTTAGATTTCATTAAGCGCCATTTTGCGCAAGTGTGCACTGCATCTTACCGGCTGCCGGATGAGAGCAAGTTATGGAACAGAATATCGCTGCGGGTGTTTGTTTTAGGATATTTTAGATGCAAAGAGGAGTTTTCTTATAACAATAACTCTTTTATAAGCACAGATAATTATTTATTTATGTTAGGAACATGAACAGCTATGAAATAAGTATTAGAGAGTATATACGCCAGAAATCCCCCAGAAAGTTATAGGTTTTCACGAATGGAAACGTTTACTTTATGTTCTACGACCCTGAACCTTGACCATGAATGCCGCAGAATATTTGAAACGTCGGGTAATAAACGCGATTGATCCCAGGGTAATATTCACATAATTATCTGTATTTTTTTGTGAGTGAGAGCGCTGGAGGCCCCTAGCCTCTCCTTATTATCCTTCTTCTCTACATTCTATTCCTTTCACTGGAGTTAGCGACCCGAGAATGATGCCTGGTGTTGCTAGCGTCTATATCTTCGGTAAATGGTTAGCTGTATGCCTGTTTGCCAGCCGAGTAATAAAAAAAAAACAGTCGTGACGACGGCCGATAGATGTGAAAACTTAAAACTATAAACAATCAGTCTACTCAAGGCCACGGCTGGTGCAACTCAGCCGAAACGTCGGGGTTGCTCAAAATAACAGTATTTTGATAAGTTTAATGCGCGTATAGACCCGTTAAATGTGTTATAATATAAACAAACAGTTGTTATTTTTGGTTATCCAAATTAATTGTTTGATCTTAAATTAACACATGTAAATCATAATTGTTCATTCATTCATTTAAAAAATTATAATTTTATTTAAAATTATACTAATAGGAACAGATATAGTGTTATCGTTAACACGTCACGTGACCATGTCGATGTCGGCTTACATGAATTTACTCCCTATCCAAACCTTCCTATATAAGTTTTCACTTCAAAAAGTTAGATCAACACAACACTTGTCTTTGTAATATCCACTAAGGATGTGTTACATACATGACACATGGCGTATAATTACTTACTTACTTATTATATTTCCCTTGCGGGGTAGGCAGAGAGAACAGAGTGCCAAGAGGCTCTATTCTTGCATACATCTCTCGCTTCCTCAACATTCATAACTCTCTTCATACACGCCCGCCGGTTTCGGAGACTCCTGACTCCACCTTCCTTCAATACATGACCAATTTGGTCTAGGTAGGTCTCCCCCTGTACCTACATCCTTCCACTTTCGCATTGTATATCTTCTTAGCCAGTCGCTCGTCCGGCATTCTTTCCACATGTCCTAACCATCGGAGCATTCCCTTTCGGCGTATAATTGACACATGAAAAGCCTTAAACTTCACTCTTATAAAGCTTTGTTTAATTTTATAGAGCAATAGATCTTAAAATTTAATTTACATTATTATGGCTACATAAAAAGTGAACTAACAGAAAAATATGTAATCCAATATGTATACTCGGCTAAGAATGTCTTTAAAACTTGCACATTGAGTACTAATGCATAGACTGCATTGTGAGTTCAATATCTTGTGTAATGATTAAATTAGTTCAATCTGATCTTAAGGAACATAAAGTGGAAACGTACATTACGCCATATTGAAAGGACATGGCCACTTAGTCTGAAGTACAACTACCCTTTTTTTTTGTTAAGGCGGGAAAAATGTTCCTAACCGCACACCCCGTCGTTCGGGGCAACGAAAACAAGGTAGTGTGGGGCCTTCACCCACTAAAGGAACCCGCCGTGTGCTGTCTCTCCGCCTTTATTGGCGGGCCACTGGAACTATGTTACATTCCTTCGGTGGTGAAGTACAACTACCCTAAGGGATGAAATTTGAAGAAACAGCATCACGCAACATGAGAAATATTTAATAGTTTCCTTATTACGAGTACAACCTATTTTCAAGAATTTGATTCGGAATGTTATTTCTCACATATTACTGGACTCGAATGCGTAAATTGCACTGCATTTTGTCCAACCATTTTTCTGTCCCACTGTGGGGCACAGGCCTCCTCACAAGGTGAAATGGATTAGGCTATAGCGCACCACGCTGGCCCAATGCGGGCTGACAGACTTCAAAACCGTTGAGAAAATCTCTCAGGCATGCAGGGTTCCTCACAATGTTTTCCTTCACAGAATAATGATAATTGTAAACAAATACACACATAGTTTCGAAAAGTCAGAGATGTGTGAGGTCTGGACCTTAGACTGGAAATCAAACTCGATACCACTGTCTTTGCAGTCCTTGGTTTTACCGCTAGGCTATCATTACGCGCTAGTTCCAGTGGCCCGCCAGACTATAGAATTCCCTCATTAGGGCAACCTTCTTCGTAGAGACAGGAATATACTACAAAGATAGCAATTTTGTGTTAATTATATAGAGTGATCCTCCCTACCACTGAAGGAATGTAATATGGTTCCGGTGGCCCGCCAATAAAGGCGGAGATACAGGACACGGCGGGTTTCTTTAGTGGGTGAGGGCTCCACACTACCCTGTTCGTTGCCCCGAACGACGGGGTGTGCGGTTAGGAACATTTTTTCCCGCATTAACAAAAAAAGGGCTATCATTACGCGTAATGTACTGCATTATGGTATAATGTATTGCATTATGTGGATCACACAAAGAGTTGTACTGCATTATAGTCAATAATTTCAATCCACATCCCTCCTGGGTGTAAGGCACGTCTGTACGCAATGGTATGGTTGTCTAGTTTTACCAAACCCAACAACAGTTACCGTTTAATTATAGGTTAAAAACTACTGAATGGATTTTGATGAAACTTTTTTATTTAATAGCTCTTGATTATGCTTACTAACTTTATATATATAATATCGGGAACTTGAGATATAACCTAGAAACTAGGTTTTGTCTGCGCTGTGAACGCTAGTTTTCATTAAAGACGCTTAGCAATTAAATAGTTTACAAATGTTTAGCGTTATTATTTATTTTTTCTTTTTTATTAAAGACAACACCCGGCACTAAGAAATAATCCTTGTATCTTGACTTTGCAAACATAAAATTTCACGGACACAAAGTACTCCCAATCTCAGAACAACCATTTGTGGATCACACAAAGAGTTGTCCTGTGTGGGTATCGAACCCACAGCACTCGGGTGGGAGGCCGGTATCTAAACCACTCCACCATTTGTGCAGTCACTTCGCATGTAAATGGGCTGCTCTTACTAAAATAAACATTAAGCTATACCTTAGCTAGCAAAAAAAAAACCCTGAATATGAAATATGAAATAGGGTAAGCAGTCGATTAAAGTACTGCAAGCATATAAAATCACTTCATTTGCTGATAAACTAATTGAGTAGTGCCAGTACTTTAATTTTGTTACAAAACCCCATAACTGTGACGCTCCCCAGTTCATCATGTTTCAGGAGGGTGCATAAAAAGGCAGATAACAGGTGCATGTAGGTTCTACATTTAATGTTTAAAACCTTTTGCTGTAATTACTTATGACGCTCTTGCTGGTAAAGCCATCTCAACTAACATTCATTAAATGGTAGAGACAAAATTAACGACTCACTCAGTTATCTAGTCTTGCTAATTAATATGTGCTAAGCGTAATTGTGCGTGTACATTATACACCGGTTTTGGATCGATAGAATTGAAATTTTCTAGTAACTTTTAAAGATTCGCGAATTGTACACATATTTAAAGTAACATAAACGGGTATTTTTCGCGTATAAATTAGGTGAAGTTTTAACTACCTTTAGCCCGACGTTTCAACTGTGTTATAGCAGTCCATTGCAAAAACAATACCTACGTAATTTTTTATTTGTGATGATATTCCATTTTTTATTACAACATTTTGACCCGCCTCCCATTTTCCCTCATATGAATTTACAATGTGAATATGTAAAAAATCTGAAGCGCATTGTTATTTTATCGGGCCTCGTGGCGTAGTCGTTAGTGTAACCGACTTCGTGCACGAGGTCGTGGGTTCGATTCCCACTCAGGACAATTATTTGTGTGATGAACACAAATATTTGTACTGCGTCTGGGTGCTTTCTATCTATTATATGTATGTATTTACAGAAAAAAGTAGTATATGTATTATATCCGTAATCTGGTTCCCATAGCACAAGCGTTAAGCTTAGTTTGGGACCAGAAAACGCTATGTGAAAATGGCTGACCATGAATATTTATTTATTTTATTTATTTATTTTTATTTACTCATTTTTATAATCGGTAACTGTATTTCCAAATTATTTGTGTCTGTCTATAAACAACAAATACTTTCATACAAAGCTTTTCATTCCATTTCTATCAATTTTAAATAGACTTTGCAAAAATCCTTTCTTAGCGGATGATTATTAAAATTATAAAATAAACCTATACTTATTCCAAATTTCTCTAGTGTATTAGTAGTTTTGGCTGTGCATTGATTATTAATCAGGACAAGAAATTTTATATAAGTATTCATTCACCAATTTTAGCAATTACAGGGACCACTAAGATATATATATATATATATATATATATACCCAAGTATCTATGTAAAAAAAAAACTAACCAAAATTACTTTTATAGGCGATTAAAATTATATTCTTTCTTATTTACCTATATGACCTATTGTTTGTCTTGAATCTTCTGCACAAGAAGAGAAAGGTTATTACTATATCACACTTATGCCGTAAGACATTAGTATTGTGTTGCGGTTTCCTTCTCTTACAGAGACAGTGAAATGAGGTGTTAACCTAATATTGTGGTAATAGACTAACAAACCGACACTAACAAAGTTTGAGATAATGAAAGTAAGAAGATGATTAGACTAAGAAGTCTGTCATCAATCGTAATACCTTCGTGAAATTAAGTCGTCAAAATTCTTGTGAGATAATGGAAACAAACATGATATTGCAGTACGCGCGCGTACAGAGATAATCACTAAATGACATTTGTTTATGTATGTATATCTATAGAAACGTAATTAGCTAAAAATTGGTTGGTATTAATGGAGTGCTGTAGGATATGTAGGCCTTTATTTATGTTAAGGCGGGAAAAAAATTTCCTTACCGCACACCCCATTGTTCGGGGCAACGAACAGGGTAGTGTGGGGCCCTCACCCACTAAAGAAACTCGCCGTGTGCCGTCTCTCCGCCTCTATTGGCGGGCCACCGGAACAGGATAGATGTGGGCCTAGCCAAGTTGCATTCTAAGATCGCTAATGCTATAGGAAACTATTAAGATATAATTATGGAAATTTGACATCTTTAACGTTAAGTTACGTGACTTAGCCTATAGAAATCGATAAAGATGTCGAATTCTCATACATTTTTATAGTGTTCTATAGCGTTAGCGATCATAAAATGCAAGTTGGCTAGGCCCAAAGGTTTAGGAAAACGAGGTAGATGAAGTTAAAGTGGGCCGTGTGGGGCTGACTTTAGAATTGTCTCACCCTTCTCTACTCATGGGAGTCGTAAGAGCCGACTGAGGGAATAACGGGGGAGTGGGCAGCAGCACTCCCTCACTATAACAACATCCACTGCAATCGCCAAGCCGTCTGCCAAGCGTGGCGATTACGGCACTATTCCCCCATATGAGCGCACAGGACAACTTGTTGTGGCGTTCTCTTGGGGAGGCCTATGTCCAGCAGTGGTCGTCAAAAGGCTTATGGATGGATGAATGGAAGTTAAAGTACTACGAAAGAAGAGGTAAATAATGTTATACTGAAAAATCAAGTGAGCTTACGGTAGTGGCATATAAAGTGTAACATGTGACAACCTGAAAAGATGATTGAGGTATTATATGAAACGATTTTTCGTTACGAAGAATAATTATTTTTGATGAAAATTGTATTTTATTTAATTAACGCTTGTAGGAATGCAATTTTTAATGATGAAGGTTATTTTTTGTAAAATTTGGAGTAAAAAAACTTGTGTCAATAGTAGGTATCACTGTTGTTATTCTAAACGTTTATACGGGATTTATACCATGTAAATTTTTACTTACGAGTTTCCGATATTTCGGTACTGTTGCAAGCGCCATGATCACGGAGCAACTGCAGCACGGAGCAACAGTTGCTCCGTGATCATGGCGCTTTAGAATTATAAGTGACCATGAAAGTTTGAAATTCTATATATCACTGTTGTTGTTGAAATATTTAAATCTTTGTTCATCTCGAGCTCGAGTTCATCATTTAAATAATCATGAAAAATATAAAAGAATATAAAAGAAATAAATTAAACATTCGTCGTAATTCAGCCATCGTGACAATTGCTCGGGAATGCGAATCTCAGTACCTTCCTGATGTCTTGGGTGACGCTGAACTAGCAAAGCATCTGAGACGGTATTTCAAGAAATGCAGGTTCAAATCCTGCTCGTCACTGTTATTTTCGATTCTACATTTTCGTATTTTGTGTTAAATATATCTACTTACTTATTTAAAGGGGTATTTTTGGCTGATTAGTATACTTAGAATAGGATTAGCTGAAAGACTTTCAAGACAAAGGTAAATAAATTTAATAATGGCGGACTATAAGCCTAAGCCGTGTGGGGCCGGCTTTAGAATTATCCCACCCTTCTCTACCAATGGGAGTCGTAAGAGCCGACTGAGGAAATATCGGGGGAGTGGGCAGCAGCACTCCCTCGAGTAATAACAACATTCACTGCGATCGTCAACCCGCCTGCCAAGCGTGGCGATTACGGCATTATGACGGGACCGCTCGTTGTGGCGTTCTCTTGGGGAGGCCTATGTATAGCAGTGGACGTTGAAGGGCTTGATGGATGGACTATATTAATAATTAGGTAAACTAGGTAATATTTATAACAAATAACCATAGTGCCCTTAAAATATTTCTGAACATGTTTACTATTATCTTATACGATAACATTACATATGAGAAAACAATTAATAGGGGAAAACATTCTCAGTTTTTATTTATTTAGCGGTATTACAGCTGCCGTGAGCTGTCGCTCCGTATTTAGCTATTTACTTTTTTTATGCGAAAGACGAAGATTAGCCGGAACAAACAGCCAGACAGACAGACAAAAACTTTAAAGATTGATATTTTGTTATAGATAACGTATATTATGCTCTCATATTAATTTAGTAAAAAGCTGTAATTTCGACATTACAAACAGAGACTTCAGTTTTATTTGATTAAATATAGATTTTTGTGTAAAATTTTATATTGAGTTAAGTATTTATTTATATTTTTCAGTGTTAATTACTTGCAGCTAGTGAAGATAATTATGACTTATTTTTTTTCTATTTTTTATTTAATGATAAGAAAGATTTCATATACTTACATATTTCTAGACATGTTCTTATAAAAATAAATATTTGATGCATACTGTGTTTATAACTAATAATATAAAAGATACAGTGCTATTTTAAAGCATATTTATTTATCTTTATTTTGGATATTTAATGAAGTAATATTACATTAATTAGTTTCCCTTTATATTATAAAAATAAATAATGAACGTATAATTTATTTTATGTACTCACTTTATCTTGCCAATAATCTGAGCGATAGGTTGCACTTGCGCCTAAGACCTCCTCCGCACCGATAGTGGTTATGATACTTCAATTATTCACTTATACCAATGCACGCAATTGTAACGCATAGGGTTTAAGGAGAAGCTTGTTACACGTATTTATTCATAATATATTTTCTACTGGTAGAGCCTTCTGCCGTGTGGGGCCGGCTTTAGAACTGTCCCAACCCTCTCCACCCATGGGATTCGTAAGAGCCGACTGAGGGAATACCGGGGCAGTGGGCAGCAGCACTCCTTCGAGTATTAACAACATCCACTGCGATCGCCAACCCGCCTGCCAAGCGTGGCGATTACGGCATTATCCCCCATATGAGCGAAACACATGTTGTGGCGTTCTCTTGGGGAGGCCTATGTCCAGCAGTGGACTTCGAAAGGCTGATAGATGAGCCTTGCTTAACCCAGCATGAATGGGGACTTGATCGGGAAAGTGCAACCCTCTTACAGAAGATCGGCGCGAAACAACGGTAGATACCCCTATCGTTATGTTACATTTAATGAGTGAGAGAACCGGAACCACTAAGCCGCTCCCTATACTCTCCTTATTATCCTTCCTCTTCTCTCCCTATTAGTCTTACTGTTACCTCCAATCGCTTTCCTTGGAGATGACGACGCGCGAGTGATACGTCTGGTCTTGCTAGCGTCTATAAGATACGGTAACCGCTTACTACATATCAGGTCAGCCATATGCTTACCACTGAAGGAATGTAATATGGTTGCGGTGGCCCGCCAATATAGGATGAGAGAAGGCACACGGCGGGTTTCTTTAGTGGGTGAGGGCCCCACACTACTCTGTTCGTTGCCCCGAACGACGGGGTGTGTGGTTAGGAACATTTTTTCTCGCCCTAACAGAAAAAAGGTCAGCCGTATGCTTGTTTGTCACTAAGTATAGAAAAAAATAATATTGATTGATACCGCATTCATAAACCATTGGCAAAAGATTACCATCTGACAGGGAACTGCTCATTACGAGCTTGCCTTTGAGGGTATGCATTTTTTTTTAGTTAATGGTAAACACTGTTCATAGATTGATCAATACTAAGAATACTTATGGCTATCTCCTGTTACAACCAAAGCACACCAAGGTATTCTACGGTTGGTAACATGGGAGATCACATGGGAGACAGTGGTGTCGACCCACTCGCGCCATATAACAAGTGAATACACCCACTTGGTATCTACTTCTACCGGTAATTCAATGGGTGACAATTGCTCACTTCTTTTAGTCGCTTCGTACGACGCCCGCAGCAAGGAATGGGGTGTTGACACTCATGCTTTTAGTCCGTCCCCACACTGACTTATGATAAAGAAATTTTCATAACAGTAAATATAATATTTCGCCAGTTTTTCTCATAGTCTTATGCCTGTATCCCCGCAGATTGGCAGAGCTGTATTATACACCCACGGTTCACCAACTATGTTTAAATCCCATGTAATAGGGGGCAAGCCTTTTGCCGTCTACCGGGCACATTTTCAAACGCCGGGCTGTAACTGAGAATTTTTGTTTTTACGAAAAAGCTGAATGACATTACTCGAGGATAGAACCCGAGACCTCATGATTAGCAGTCGCTCACACTACCACTGCACCACCGAGTTAGCTAGTTTGTAAAATAAACAATGGTTTCTTACTTTGAAAGGAAAATTTTACCAAGTTTAGTGGAATCGTAATGAATTGATGATGAGAGATCATTGGGTAAGTTCAGTTTTTTTATTTCAAAGATTTTAGTGGTGTTTTGATGTTATTTAAGTGCCAATAACCTATTCTGTAATCCGCTTTCAGCAGGATACTGACTGTCAGCTTTTTACGAAAAATTTTGCGGTTTGCCTTGTTTGGCGGTTCTGCCAATTAGCAAAATAAATATCCATAAGGAATGCAGATTGTTTTTTAAAAAATCACAAAAGTATTTATTTATTATATTCTTTATTGTACACCAGTAAAATCAATGTAAACATAAAAATAATTAACTTAGAAGAGTACAATGGCCTTATTAATAGTAATCTCTACCAGGCAACCTTAGGATGGACATGACACACGGATGACATGATCACACGGGAGATGGTGGTACCAACCCACTCGGGCCCGCTACCAAATGAATACTCCCACTTGGTACCCAGCCCTACCACCAGTCATGCAATGGATGATAATTGCCTTAGTCGCCTCATACTATACCCAAGGAAAAGAATACAAGGTGGTGACACTTGTATTCTTAGTCCATCACCACACATAAGTCTGTCAAGTAAACGTGACAAGTATAAGATTTTTCATAGGTTCCACATGGATAGAATAAGGTGAGTTATTCTTGGTAACTACTCAAAGGAAAGGGATAGAAGGTGGATAATAAAGAGAGGATAGATAGGATACTGAGGAGGACAGGAAGAATAATTAGGAAAGGATAGGGAGGGGGTTTGGACATCCACCGCTCTGAAACACCATACGAAACACAACGGTAGGAGTATCTACCGTTGTTTCACGTTGATCTTATGTAAGAGAGTGGTACTTCCCCGATCGAGCCGGTACTGGGATAAGCAAGGCTCCACACTCTGAAAAAATATTTAAGTATTAAATTTCCATCTCGATACAAATGGAAGTTACTTGCTCACAAATTCTAGCATCAAAACGTTTAAAGCGACTATCAAGAATGTTCAACAGGGTGTTCTTGGACCAAATTTTCACTTTGCACAAGGCAGGTGGGACCGAGCTGCAGTTTCAATAAACTTCGACACTAGTACCAAACACTAAATTGAATGTTTCCATTGGACAGTACAAGCTGGACCCGAGAGAGTTTACTTGGAATCGCCCATTTCGTATCCGGGTAAACGCTGAATTACTATTATGCTGTTGCACAAATACCGTATTACAAGTTGTGCTTCCAGATAGAAGTTTGTCTCGTCTTTGTTTCTGAATAGGTATTTGTTTTAAGTAAACGCCAAATAGTTCTTAACTTAAGAGATAATTAAATTATTTTCGAATCTATGCTAATAAATGGAGAGCCGGTTTTTTTGTTCGATTATACTGCGAAAACTACTGAACCGATCGGAATAAAACTTAAACTAGAAGATGCAGCGTGTTTCGAAGAAGGTTTTAGTATATGACATGCTGGTGATTACTTATCCTGAACCTATATTTTTGATGTGAAACATCTAATGCGGAGGGATGGTAAAACCGACTGTTAGCGTGGTGACGCTTATACCTAATAATAGGAATCCTATCCGAAATTGATTTTTCATCTACAGTACTATGACGCGAGCGAAGCCGCGGGGAATGTACTAATTTAAAGTATAAATGATTAAGGTTTACTTGAAATATTAAGAATTTATAGAACATTTTTTCAACATCTCCGTAGGCCTTATTGCAATCTTTTTTTGGGGGTTCATATATTTTCGATTTCAGCCGATCTACCAGTATTTATACGAAGCGTTCACGAAATGCCTATTTGACCTCCGCGACCCCAACTAAGGGGACAACTGGTGACCTTAGAATGAGACCGGAGTTCGATTTTTTCTTCAGGGCTGAAAATCTGATCTGTCTCCCAGGGCCCCCTGTTAACGTGTCTTCTGAAGCACGGAGGAAGTCAGGTATCCACAGATAGGTGTCACTTATTGGTTACCCATCTAACTGACAGCATAGCAAAAGTAAGTTAACCGTGTTGATCGTTCGAACTTCAAGTGCACAAATACGCTACGACCCCTCTTTTTTCCAAAACCGGTCAGCTGTTATTTTACTCAAGTATTAAAATAGAACTTTCAAGAAATCTTTAAGTAGGTGTCTTAGAAACGAATTTGTTATATTTAGATTCTCTTTAATAAAGAACATTTTTTTTGTGAAAATGTGGAAAAAGAGTACTTTAGTGCGAGCGGGAATCAAACCTGCGTAACCTGCTAATTATTTCCAAAAAATATATTTCAAGTGACATTTAAAGGTGATATATAAAAGGCATAATGCTGCAAAAGAAAGAAAGTGTATGTGTTATTTATTTATATTTAACACGGTAAAGAAGCTTTTTCTACGGTTTTTTCAGATATATTGAATACATGAGGATAAACGTTTGGTAATTGCATTTCCACCCAAAGAACTTTATTAAATAAACATCGCGTCGCGAATAAACTCGTATTTTTCCTCAAAATAACTCAGCCAGACCTACTTATTTTGTATCGATAGTCTGTTGTTTTGTTAGAAAACATATACTTAAATTAGTATATTTTTTACTGTTATTATTACATGAAAATTTTGAAATACACGTTCAATTTGCTGTCTAAAGTTTTGACGGTAAACTAAGAGGAATGAGTTGAGGTTGTAAATTTAGAGAGAACGTATCTTAATTCTACCAATTTGTGTTAAATTTATTACTGATTTAGTAGAATAACAAGATCTTTTTTTTAGTTTTCTGGACCAAATTCTGAATACGACATATTAATCATATCTAAGGTTTTTTGACGTGATAACGTCTTATAAATCGATAAACGCCGGCTGCTCGCACGAAAAAGTGTCACGTTCCGAAAAATTTATGGCGACCGATGTTTGTTTGTGAAACTTTCAGAAAACATATATGACGTTATCACGTAAAAATATCGTCCGTAAACCGACTTTACAGACAACCATAGTGTTCTTCTTTCTAAAAATAAGGCTATTTAGATTCGTTGTGCATAAACTTTGAACCAAAAAGGTTTTCCTAAATAAATACGCTGCAGTAATTTCAAAACAGTAGTAATTCTCACAAAGTTGTTGCCAGTTTATTTGTGAAAGAAAGCACAGAATGCTCCTCTAAAAGTACAGAGGCTGTGGAATGCGAGCTTCACCGTATTTTCAGTGAGAAAATTGTTGTTGTTTTTAGAAATGTTGGCGCGAATGCAGCTGGAATTTGCAACGTTTTGCTGAGGTGAGTAGTCTGTAGTAATCGATTGAATTGATGGACTTTTATGGCATTTCGTTGGATATAAAATAAATATTTTATCACAAAAGCTTATTTTTTTATCACATTACCTGTAAATATTTAGATATTTTTATATATATTTTTAGCATTTGACATGCTTAGCACTATACATTAAACACAAAGTGAAAAATGTGAAATCGAAAATAACAGTCAGGAGCAGGATTTGAACCTGCATCTTCTGGATACCGTCCAGATGCTTTACCAATTCAACCATCCTGACAATTGCTCCTGACTGCTAATTTCGATAACACATTCATACTTAACGTCTTTGGGTGACGCCTGCACCATCTGTCGGAAGTATTTTCATACGAGTTAGTTATGACTACAATTTCATTTCAACTTGTAAGTTTATTCTAAACTTTGCCTGCAGCGGAGCCGCGGGTTTTAAGGTTATATTTCAGGTTCCCGATATAGTAGCAGGATAAAATGTATACCAGTTTATAAGTCTAATCAAGAGATACCAAATAGTTAAAAATTTGCATTAAAATCCGTTATTGCGTGTGTAATCAGTTTTTGCGTGGTGCGCGAACGAACAAACAGACAAAAATCGAAAAAAAAATGTTTTGTGTTCACATATGCCTATATATATAACGTAAAAAGTATTTTTTTCTCCAATATCTTAAATGTACAAGACACTTTATAATAGTATAGATAGATAATATGAAAGAAGTGTACCTAACGATATATTTGAGCTATGTTTGAGTGAGACAGTTATGAGAGCATTAGTATTATTATATTACGTGGGATTCAAACATAGCTGGCGAATCGTGGGTGTATAATACACCTCATCCTATCCCTTCGGGGAATACAGGCGTGATGCTATGTTTTAGTATAGGTTAGAAGAAGTAAGAAATAAAGAGACTTGTTCATCTTGTTTTACTTGCACATGCATAAATTAGCTCTTTGACGTAATTCAGCAGTACACGCAGAAGAAGTTGCGGGCAAAATCTAGTATATATAACTAAATTATTACTTCTCTAATACTAAGAAGGTATCATATCATTTACGCAGAAAAAAACATGAAGCAAGATATTATGGTTCTCAAATCAAAAATTAATGTGGTTCTAATATTTAATAGGTAAGTACTACGTTTTCATAAAAAAAAAAACTTATTTTAGTTTAATTTCAAAGGGATATGCCCACCAACCCTAGACACTTCGGCCCTATGTGCACGCATATAAAAGCATATGGAAATTATAATATGCAATTTGAGGAATGGAACGTTAAAGGAATTGGTTTTAAAAAAAGTCCGGATTTTAAATATATTACTACTTCTACTAATACAGTTATTTAATAATCATTTTACTGTAATACATACATACATTATCAAGTTTTCATCCAGTTAATGAGTCGTCGAGGCTATTTAGAAAGCTTATTCGGTGGTTAGCCTATTAGCTATCAAATCCACAAGAAAACAAACAAAATAGTAATTCAATTGCAAACGAAGTCGAATAATTGTCATGAACAAAGAGTATATACGTGATTATAATATCTATGAACTTAATGAAAGATAGCCGTCATACGGTCTTAATGTCAGGTTCGATGTTGCCAGTTAAACAGACATTCAAATTGATAAATCGATATCGTATTTTGTTCGTTATTCAACACGAATTAATTTACGAATGAAAATAATTAATTAACGAATTATAGCAACGATTATTGTTTTGTTTCTTTTAGTTTTTTTAATTCTATTTTTAATGGATTTTGAAAAAAAGAGAGAGTTAAATTGTGCAGTAGCGTGTTTGTTATGATCTAAAGAATTTATTGTAAATTAAATAGCATTTCGCTTGTTTAATTATCATAACATTATAACAATTATAGAAAAAACAAACAAATAATATTGGCTTTATATCAATTACGTACCTCATAAACATCGACTGACGAAAAGGGAATCGATTGTATATTGAACGGAATTAGTAATTGGCAACATTTTTTACAATACAATGAATTCCGGATTTACCTAATTGCATTTTATCTTTCCGGCACTTTTTATTTGAGCAGAAATGTTGCAATCTTGTTTGGATAATTATGGCTACCGCGAATAATAAACATAAAATAATATATATTTTTTTAACAAAAGTAAATTGTTGTGCCTCGCATGGCCAAAAATGGGCATCTTCTTTTCTGATTTAGTAGCGGGATAAAATGTATACCACTTTTTAAATCTTATCAAGAGCTATCAAACAAAAAAGTTTCATCACAATCCGTTCAGTAGGCTTTCCGTTAAGCCTAAACAAACAAACAGACAGATCTTCTAAAAAAGAATCTTTTGTATTCAGAGACGCCTAATAGATTATTTTTTTCTCAAATATCTTTAATATACAGATAGCTCTGTTAGGTACAGCTTTCTCGTAATAGCATCTACTAGCAGCCAGTCCCGTCTTCGCACGGCTGGATATTTATTTTCCAAACATTTTGGAATAAACGTAGAGTAAATGTATCTCTTGCCGTGAAGGGCCGGCTCTAGAATTGTCCCACCCTCCCTCTACCCATGGGAGTCGTAAGACCCAACTGAGGGAATATTGGGGGAGTGGGCAGCAGCACTCCTTCGAGTATTAACAACATCCACTGCGATCGCCAACCCGCCTGCCAAGCGTGGCGATTACGGCACTATCCCCCCATTCTTGGGGAGTCTTATGTCTAGCAGTGGACTTTAAAAGGCTGATGGATGGAAATGTACCTCTATGCTGGACATAAGTCGATTTTTTTTACAAATTAATATTTATAATAATAAATATTTATCTAGTAATAAATATAGCCTATGTAATTTGTATACATAGAAAAATACAATTATTTCCCCTTTATAATACTAGTATCTATATATTAGATATAGTCTTTGTGGGGAATTATTTCTACAACAAAAGTTTATTATTTTTATATTTTTAAGACAATACCAATGCATAGTTAATTCAGGGATATCTTTCTAAAAAAGTAACAATCGGAATGGTCAGAATAGTTTCGATACGGAATCGCGATACGGACGGGGAGATCCGTGCTATTTTCCAAATGGTACAGATACGGGCGCGGTAGCACCGGTGATCTCTTTACGTTATGGAATGGGCCATTGCAAAGTGAAATGCTATCGGATACAGTCTTTAATGTGAGTGAAGTAAAGTTTTATGACTGCAGAAAAGATTGGGTCCTTTTAAGTCGGTTTTATGTCGCGAAATACATCTGTAGTAGAGATGGGCCGAATGAGATTTTAACCGAATACGAACTTCGGCCGAACATTCGGTAAATATACAAAATTCGGCCGAAGGGAAGTCATATTCTGTGTGTATTTTTTATAAAAGACAACGCCGTAAAGCAATAAAAAAACAGTCAGTGTAAGGGTGACACCTTATTTCAAATTATTGGGTGTAGATTGTGAAAAAAACGTAATTCATTTATACATTTTAATTTATCTATAATAATTATAGTTTAACAAACAACTAAACATGCTTAAATGACTTTCGAGTAGTGGTATATGTGACTTATTTTGCAGCTATGATAGATGTGTATTTCTCTAAATTTTAGTATAAACCTTACCTTTTTCATATAGCGAATGTTCGGCATTTAAAACCAAACCGGTTCAAGCCACCGAAATTCGGTTAAACCGAATGTAAAACGAACTTCGGCCCATTCCTAATCTATAGACTTAGGTACATGTTAAATAATCACTAGATGATATGACTTAATAGAATCCAAATACAGTGCACAGATAGTGAGTGGTTTAGATATCGACTGTCCCAGCCAAATTTTGTGGGTTCGATTCCAACATTGGAAAACTCTATGTGTGGGACAAATAGTTTTTCTGAGTCTGGGTCCATTAATTGTATGTGTGTAAAGTCCCCCGCGGTGTATGGATTATTTCCAAGGGGAGAGTGTAGTACTATAAAGAAATATAAAACACTTAGTACATAATTTTATATTTATAAAAAGTAAGGTATAAGAGAAGAACCGCCGGCGGACCACCGAAGATATGTAACATAGTTCCAGTGGCCTGCCAATAAAGGCGCAGAGACGGCACACGGCGGGTTTCTTTAGTGGGGAAGGCCCCACACTACCCTGTTCGTTGCCACGAACGACGGGGTTTGCGGTCAGGAATATCTTTTCCCGCCTTAACAAAAAATGAAAGTTATAAGTGAAAAAATACAATAATTAACAAGATATAGGACCAAATAGGTTCGATCTCAATATTTCACGTGAATATCATTTACCTACGTTATTTTATGATTACTAGTTCAAGTTAAGTTTTTTATTGGGTTTATTAAATATACCACTGAAATAATGTCACAAGCTGCAGTGGTGCCCCAATACAAGCGAAGAGACAGTACACGGTGGGTTTATTTAGTAGTCTCGAACGACAGTGTGTGGACCTGTGGCAGCAGCTGCTCATGCACTTAGCTTAAGGAACGAGTGTCCGATCTTGTAACCAAATCACACCATTTTTTTTGTAAAGGCGGGAAATATGTACCTAACCACACACCCTGTCGTTCAAAGCAACTAACAGAGTAGTGTGGGGCCCTCCATCCATCCATCCATCAGCCTTTCAACGTCCACTGCTGGACATAGGCCTCCCCAAGAGAACGCCACGACGAGCGGTCCCGTCATGGGGGATAATGCCGTAATCTACACGCTTGGCAGGTGGGTTGGCGATCGCAGTGGATGTTGTTAATAGAGAGTAGTGTGGGGCCCTCATCCACTAAATAAACCCGTCGTGTGACATCTCTCCGCCTTTATTGGTGGACCGGTGGATTTGTGTTACGTTACTTCAGTGGTAACCAAATCACACCAAGACTCTTAATTACTGAAATTTCTTACCAAAACATGATTAATTAATTAATGAATACATTGTTTTCTACATTGTTCATTTAATTAATTAAAAATAAAAATTCGCCCCTAATTAATTACTTAACATCTTTTTCAAAACATTATTGTTATTCTCTATATAATGCGTTGTTAGAAAGATTTATTTATATACATAAGTAGTATAAATGTTATTGTTTCTAGTGATAGTCTTGCTTATCTCAGCATGAATGGGCCATCTCGATCGGGGAAGTACCACCCTCTCACAGATGATCAGTGAATACACAACGTTAGGTATTACCGTTGTATTTCATTTGGTGAGTGAGGGAGCTGGAGGCTGAATCCCCCTCCCTCTCCTGTCCTTATTATCTCCCCTCCCTTTATTATTCTTATTATGCTTCCTCTCAATCTCCCAACCACTTCCTTGGACATGACGACGCGCGAGTGATGCCTCTCGTGTTGCTGACATCGATAGGCTATGGTAACAAAGACTAGTTGAGTCAAAAGTACATATTCTCATATTGTAACGATGTTTTCTACGGATATATTCTACCAGCTTCTTCTTGGGGATTCATTTAGCATTGAGTTCAGATAGGAAAAAGGATGCTTGAAAGGGGAAGTAGCATCCTCTCACAAAATAGCGGCAAAAAGCAACGGTAGGGTTCCTACTTTAGTGCTTATACGTTATTGAGAGTGCCAGAGGCCCAAAACCTCATCCTTTCTTTATCATTCTACTTCCTTATCATCGATATTCCCCATATCCCACTTTTCCCGGGTTTTGCAACGTATAAGTGATGCTTCTAGTCTATGGAGGTTATAGTAACTCCTTATCATCAGCCTGGCCATAAGCTTTTGTAATCCTTGTGATAAAAAAATATGAGCTCTTTGAAAGTTTCAAAAACCCAAATCACATGCGAATGATAACTGACGGGTAAAACACCGTTTGCTTCCAAACTCTGCGGGTCCCTTGTCAAAACCACTAACGCGGTATGATATATCGTAAAACACTACCCAGCATAAATGAATCCTTGCGAATCCACACAAATGATAAAATAAGAGTGTCACGGGGATCAAAATTAATTGGATTTCCGAGTAGCTTGCCCTTAAGAGGGCGAGTGTGTGAACGGTTATAAAGAACACTAACGCATTGAGAGTAGATTGTAGTTCGAGAATCATTTCACAATTTGCTATTATTAGTTGAATTATCTATTGTGAAATATGGACATTACAATCAGAGTATAAAAGTGTTCAGATCCTTTTGACTGACGATATTATTTATTACATATTTTGAAGTGGAAAAGAGCGATTGAACAGTCTGACAGTTTGAAAATAGAACTGGATTGAACAGTCTGACAGTTGGAAAATAGAACTGGATTGAACAGTCTGACAGTTTGAAAATAGAACTGGATTGAACAGTCTGACAGTTTGAAAATAGAACTGGATTGAACAGTCTGACAGTTGGAAAATAGAACTGGATTGAACAGTCTGACAGTTTGAAAATAGAACTGGATTGAACAGTCTGACAGTTTGAAAATAGAACTGGATTAAACAGTCTGACAGTTTGAAAATAGAACTGGATTGAACAGTCTGACAGTCTGCAGTAAAATGTGAATTTGCATGATGATATTATTGAAACCACAGTATAGTAGAACCTTTTATTAAACCGGCTTGCTGATTAACATTGTTTTTATATTTACAAATTTTATTAGTGAATATCTTTTTATTTAAGTAAATATTTTGAAATATAATAAGTGTTATCTACCTATTTGATAGCTTTAAGAAGTGATCATAATTATAATAATCCTTTGATATAATATAACTGATAGTAGAAATTAACTGCACAGACAGCGGAGTCGTTTAGATAGCGGTCTCCCATCCAAATGATGTGGGTTCGATTCCCACACAGGACAACTGTTTGTTCACTATAAATGGTTGTTCTGAGTCTAGATGTGCTTAGTGTACGTAAAATTGTATGTTTGTAAAGTCCACCGTGACATACGGATCGTGCCTCAGTGCAGTGGGATAATTAAAAAAAATGTAGTCCTTATCAATAAAAGAAAAGTGCGATAATATGTCAGATTTCGTTATGTTAAACAGTTGACGTCTTCGGTCATTTAACTGGACACAATGTATGCAAATGTAAAATAAAAATTGATAGTTCGTGGCTATAATCTATTACTTACTTTTACGCACTTGTATTCTAGTATAGGTAAGTTAGATTTTACAAATTTAGGTAATAATATAAACTATACTTTTTAGCACCCATTCCATATAAAAATTAGCCTTTTATAGCACTTCATATTTGTCCATATATCAATTAATAAACAGTTCCCATATTAATTTTTTTTTGCTTCAGTATCTTTTTCTACTTTTCTACATTAATAGCAATAATTCACTATTTAAGGCAGATAAAATTATGAATCCATCATCAAATCTACTTAAAATCGACATTATTTAAAAATTATTGGTCACTCATGTATTCATATATTTTTTTTACCCAAGATGCTTAAACTTTGTTAAAAAAATAAATTATGCTAATTTTCCAAAAAATTTGAAATTGCATATTTAAAAAAAAAGTCCAACAACTAGTTTTACTATTTACTATCTATCTATCAGAATAGTTAGTTTACAATATTAAAACAACTAAAACCCGATCAATTTCATTTATTTTTCGTCGTAGTATTCAATAAAGTAAAATAAGGTAAAAAAAAATATTTTTTTTTAATACTTATTTTAGATACCATAGATTATAGATACTATAGATTTTTTTCTGAATGACCATAAGTTCTATTATAAGCCATTTCAAGGTTATCCATTAATTAACAGACACCTTGTATATGAAATATAAAAATTATAAAAGATCGAATTAAAAAAATATCGTTTTATGGTGCTTTTAGTCAGAAAGGCCAGAGGCTATAAATAACATCATGCTAAGACCCTTAAGTAATGAACAAGATTAAAAATGATCAATAATAAAAATAATTCTAAAATCATGGCACATTAAAAAAAAATATTATTACTTTCTGCTTTTAAGGATTATTCTCTTCTTCGTTTTTCATATTTACCATGCATATCCACTTTTGAGCTATGGTCCAAATTTCTCAAATATCTAGCTCATCGGGTAGTTAGTTTCAAATCAATTACAAAATTCCACCCTGACAGACATTCAAGAAAGCGAGTTAATAAAAACATAATACCATAGTAATACGTTTATTACTGATGGCGTTCCATCTAACGTCACAAAATTAATACTGGACTGCGTTATGTGAAATATAGAGCTATCTATTAAAAAAAAAAAAAACTGGAAGCCGCTATAAATTATTTTAAAAATTCTATTTCCTTAAGGGTGGATAAAACCAGTGAACAGCTTGGTATTGTAAAATATAAAATATAGTATGTACTCGTACATAATATCGTTGGATGAACAAAAATGACTACAAACAATTTGACAAGTTTTAAACAAAAACAGCTAGTGTTGTTCGCTATTCATTTATTTCATTAAATTTGGTAAAACATTATTTCTAAATAATTTTAATTGGTTACTTATTTATATTTATATATATATATTTATATTTATATATATATATATATATATATATATATATATATATATATATATATATATATATATATATATATATATATATATATATATATATAAATATTTATAGGGTTTGCGTCATTATTAGGTAAAATCTTAATTGTAAAATTAAGTTTACCTGGTCGGTATAATGTATGAAAATACTTCCGACAGATGGTGCAGGCGTCACCCAAAGACGTTAAGTATGAATGTGTTATCGAAATTAGCAGTCAGGAGCAATTGTCAGGATGGCTGAATTGGTAAAGCATCTGGACGGTGTCCAGAAGATGCAGGTTCAAATCCTGCTCCTGACTGTTATTTTCGATTTCACATTTTTCACTTTGTGTTTAATTGGTTACTTCATCACAACTCATCGAAGACCGACATCACGAGTGTAAAAAAAGACATGCCTGATTTCAGGAACTGGAAAAAAGTATATTTATTATAGTATTTAGATGTAAAGCTAGATCGTAAGATTTATAAGGAAATTGTTGACATATTGGAGTTTTTGCAGCTTATATTCGTCCACGATAACCACGAATTTCCTGTATAAGTACATGAAGGGAAATTGGACAGATGGTCGGTTGCTTTTGCCAAAAATAAGTTTATAAGTACTTCGTAAGCTTTTCCAATAGGGAAATTGCACCGATATCCGATTAGGCGCTTTATAAGAGAGAAATAATATAATAATAATCATGTTTACCTTCACTTTTAACTTTTATAATAAAAAGGGTGCTTAAGTTTACTATGATAATGTATGCAAATACTTCCGATAGATGGCGCAGGCGTCACCCAAGGTGAATGAATATGTTATCGAAATTAGCAGTCTCGAGCAATTGTCACGATGGCTGAATTGGCATGGACCCTGGACGGCATCCAGAAAATGCAGGTTTAAATCCTGCTCGTAACTGTTATTTTCCATTTCACATTTTTACACTTTGTATTAATTTATATGATAGACTACGGTAACCGATTACCATAAGGTGAGCTGTTTGCTTGTTTTTTTTTATTGCATGTAGTGGCAGACGAGCTACGGCCCATCTGATGGTAAATGCTAACCGTTGCTCATGAACCCAACTATACCGAAAGTATTGTCAAGCCGCTGCTCACCATTTCATTTCACAGGTATGAAATGAAAGAATAAACGGCTATCTCCTGCTACAGCCAAAACGCAACGATGTGCTTCATGGCCAGTCACATGGGAGATGGTAGTACCAACCCACTCGGGCCCGATACCAAGTGAGTACTCCCACTTGGTACCAAGCCCTACCACCAGTCACGCAATGGATGATAACTGCTTACTTCCCTTAGTCGCCTTATATGACACCCGTGGGAAAGAATGGGGTGGTGGTAATTGTATTCTTAGTCCGTCACCACACGGACAAAATTGGCTTGTTAGCCACCCACGTAGTATCAAAAAAATACCAACCATACCCAAATTAGTAATTATCATTTTCCGTCATACATGCCATATGCCAGAGATTTCATACTCGTCTTCGATCAATTTATATTTAATTGTTAAGTAAACGCTATTTTCATATCGTATTTCACCCAGGAGGTAAATACACAAAACACTAATTAGTGTTATAATTGGTACTTTCATGAACGCACTTACCCATGTAAAAGTCGGTAACGATAAAGTAATAGTTCCAAATATATATATTGGCATTCCTTGACTTAGAGCCATTTTGAAGATCCGTACGTTCGTTTTGTGAGTTTTGTTGAATATATACCATTTTTCTGTTACAACTCCGTTTAGAATCTCACACTGGAAAATAAACAAATTATCCAGGGTTCTTTCTATCTAGGATTTAAAGACCGTACAGATAGATATTTGGGAGTGGGCAGCAGCACTCCCTCGAGTATTAACAACATCCACTGCCAAGCGTGGCGATTACGGCACTATCCCCCATATGAGCGAAACAGTACAGGACCGCTCGTTGTGGCGTTCTCTTGGGGAGGTCTATTTCCAGCAGTGGCTGCTGGATGGATGGATGGATGGAGATAGATATTTTAGACAGAATTTTGCTTCTCTATTGGTGATAGGCCTCTCTTTTTCTCACAAATCTTTACTATCTCACTGTAGGACATAGTTCCCGTCTCAGAATTAGAGGGTTTTCGCCCAAAGTCTGCAGCACTGGCCTAGTGCATATTGCCAGATTTCGCATACGGACTTGAAAATTTCTCAGGCACGCAGGTTTCTTCACGATATTTTCCTTCACCAGGCAGTCACAAGTGCGTGCCTTATACTATCCCAACCTGATATTGACGATGAATAGAAATAGAATAGAATAGAATAGATAGAAATAGAAATAGAAGTCCTTCATCTCACTATTAGGCTACTACTAAACCAGACATAGGTACAGCCAAAAAAAGTACTTGATCTCCATGGCGACGTTTGGAATATTTTACAGCGTCTCGAGTGGAATCAAGTAAACCCGATAGATTCCGTGAAATTAGTTTTATTTCATAATTGCTTACCTTATTTTCGACTTGTTGTCCCAACAAGCAGAAGCTTAGTACCACTAATATAAAACAAACTTCGTGGAAACAGTACTTCATTGTGTCTAATGATAATTTATTCTGAAAAAATATTTCTTGGTAATTTTGGTACATTTTGATGATGAGCCCGCCATTTAGCGGCAATTATCTAGTAAAATAACCAAGCCGCTGTCTGACTGAACATGCTTTGTGGTGGCAGATCTAAACGTTTACTCAAGAGAGTGGTCTTTATTTATATTTTTGAATCTACGCTCATTATACTTATCAAATACCCACTATTTATTTTGAGTCATCTCGACGTTTTCCAGCTGTTGGTACTCGTGACCAGCTCTGTTAGGTATAGTCTTTTGATGTGTGAGTGTGTGTGTGTGTATATAAAGGTTTAAAAAAATATAAATATATTGGTGATACTTAATATATTTTTTATTGATTTATTAATATATTTTTTATTATATATTTTGGTGTAAAGATGCAAAAGGGAATGCTCCGATGGTTCGGACATGTGGAAAGAATACCGGACGAGCGACTGGTTAAGTAGATATACAATGCGAAAGTGGAAGGATGTAGGTGCAGGGGGAGACCGAGACTGACCTACTTAGATCAAATCGGTCATGTATTGAAGGAAGGTGGAGTCAGGAGTTTTCGAAACCGGCGAGCGTGTATGAAGAGAGTTATGAATGTAGAGGAAGCGAGAGATGTATGCAAGGATAGAGCCTCTTGGCACTCTGGTCTTTCTGCCTACCCCGCAAGGGAAATGGCGTGATGATAAGTAAGTAAGTAAGTAAAAAAATATAAAATTGTTGCCAAGCGGTCCTGAGGATGCCTCGTTTAGGGGCGAAGCACGTGTCAAATTTGTGTTCAAATTTCCGCGGAATATTGCAACGTTGTGGTTCTGTGAGTACTGCCGTATCGCATAGTTGTGTCGCATTGGTGAGCTTGTCATTATCGTGCATGCTGCTATTATCACATTCTTCTCTATATGTGAGAGTGCGGATTCGCAATCTTAGATTATTTTGTGTATGTCCAAAGATAATCGGGATTGAAAATCCGTGGGTGAGTAGTGGGCTCTCCTCTTAGAATATCTATTCTATAATAATAAATATTACGTCATCAAAAGAGTGATTCTTCACCACCGAAATGACTGTAGTCCATATGCACGTTAAGCAGTAACACCCTTGCAATCATTACAGGTTGCCAGAGTATCTGACTCGCAATCTTGTTTTGGTTTCGCCAGATATCCCATTAGTTTGGTTGCGGTGCTAACATTGATATAAAACATCAATGGGTGCTAAATAGAAAGCCGCTTCGTACAAATACTTGTGATCAGCTTAAAGTCAACATATTGAAAATCTACCCTGATCTACTTTGGGATAAGGCTGGGGAGATGACAATATGTGCATACTTACTGATATAGCAATTTTCACAGAACACACACAAACTAACATTATCGCAACCAATATTAGTGTTAGATAAAATGGTCGACAAATTACGTTTAACTTGTTGCTGAATCTGTAAGAATATTAATAATTATTATTAATGTTAAGAATAGTAGCCTATTTTATGTGTATAGTGTATTACACATTTTGTGTGCACAGATAGCTTAGATGAATTGACCTCCCATGTAAAGTGTTAAACGAACAGTTCCTACACAGTACAATTATTTGTGCCATCCCTAAGTTTTGAGTCTCAATGCACTCGTACTTTGTAAGTAAGCATGTTCATTCGTAAAGTATCTTGCAAAATAAGCATTATTCCCAACCGGTCGAGTAATGTCACGTAGATCGAATGGTCCGCCAACACAGGCGGAGAGATGGCACACGGCGGGATTATTTAGTGGGTGAGGACCCTACATTCCCTATTCGTTGCCCTAAACGGCGGGGTGTGTGGTTAGGATTAGGAACATATTTTCCAGTCTTAACAAAAAAAAAGGCTTTATTCCCAAAAGTGGGATGTTGTATTTGTCTTAAAACAATATGTTACATCATTATGTTATTATTTCTGTATCATCAGGGTACAGGTTATTTTTAGATAAAAGCCCAATCTCCACTTTACAATTGCTTTTTAGATGTCTTTTTTTGGGTGTAGCTGTCCGCTACTGCGACGGCTTAGCGGTCTAGAGCACTTCTACTGATTAGAAAGGACGCAGGTTCGAATCCCAATCGCAGTAAAGCTCTCTTTTTCCACATTCACTAATAATTTGTTATTTATATTAACTGAGCATTTCAAGTGCTAAAATGCAGATCAAAATATTGAAGGAGTTTAGTAGTTTAGTCTTAAAAATCGTATATCGTGCTAGCTGTTGTGGCTAAGGAACTTATTATATTCTTTCTCCTAACTTACGTAACGTTTCACTTTCTTATGACTTCAAAATCAGTGTTAGTAAAAAATGAAGTATATTTATTAATATCTCTCAGATCATTTTCACCTTTTTATCATTACATATTGGTCCATACACTGAGAAAGCAGCATTGTACAATACATTTGCCATTTTTGATCTTGAATACCAGTTATTTCCAATACCAATTCATTCAAATGTAATAATATGAAGGATAGTATATTCAATTGACGAATCACCTGACCAATTAACAAGATGATTGTTGATTGCAACCCCGGATATGCTAGAAGTAAAAACAAAACTATCATTAGAGAACAACTACAGTTTCTGAGATTTACTCGAAAATACTATAAAACTAATTTTACAGAGTCTATCTCCTACAATGGGGATACGGAAAAAGCTGAGCGCAGATGGCGCTGTCGGCGAGATGGCCACTGTCATTGTAGTTGCTTTGTTTGCTTGATAATTGTTTGCTATCCAGTTAATCAGCGATATTGTCAAAATGTATATATAATAGCTGGAATATTAAAGAATTGAAAGACGCTATGCTGTGTACTCACAATATTGTTGCAAGATTTCCCACTTTTTTTTAATGTTGGATCTTTTGGAAATATATTTACACCAGGTTAATTACATTTTGGTACAGTACACTGAGATATATTAGGAGAAAACTAACATTTACTACAATTACAGGTTACAAATTGTAAGGAAATGCCATGTCGATAATACATCTGCTGGCGTGAAATAATGCCAGTAAACATCCTAATCCCCCATCCGCCGTGTGCGGCCGGCTTTAGAATTTTCCCACCCCTCTCCACCCATGGGAGTCGTAAGATCCAATTGAGGCGATATCGAGGGAATGGGCAGCAGCACTTCTTAGAGTATGAACAACATCCACTGCGATCGCCAACCCATTCTTGGGGAGGCCTATGTCCAGCAGTGGACGTTAAAAGGCTGATGGATGGAAAAATCCCCATTCATTGATCATTTGATCGGCTATTGGCCGTTCAACTTTTTAATCCACCCGTGTCTATGAATGCTGTAAAGTATTCAAACCATCGGAATAGTAGAAAATCAAGTAAATGCGAGATTTCGTGAAAGTGGTTTTAATTGACCGGCCTCGTGGCGTAGTCGGTTGTGTAACCGACTTCCGTGCACGAGGTCGTGGGTTCGATTCCCACTCAGGGCAATTATTTGTGTGACGAATACAGATATTTGTACTGCATCTGGGTGTTTTCTATCTATTATATGTATGTATTTACGAAAAAATAATAATATATGTATTATATTCGTAATCTGGTACCCATAGCACAAGGGTTAAGCTTAGTTTGGGACCAGAGGACGTTGTGTGAAATGTCCGTGAATATTTATTTATTTAATTTATAATAAATATAACTGACAAAACATTACAGCAAAGTTTTAAATATATAAAACTATTCGTATAACAGTGGTAAAGCCTTATTTGCCCAAGCACACATGGCCCGGCTTTACTATGTATAAGTATATTATATAAATATGTATGTAAAACTTACCAATGCAACATAAATAAGCGCTATATATGTTGAATATTAATGAAGCCATATAAACGTTTATATTCTGTAAGCTCCATGGAAACCACATCTCAAACGCTGAAAATTACGGACGAAAATTTAAATTATGCTTGTGATGTTTATATTTACAAGAGTAAATATTTTAAATTTATAATTAACTAGCTGATACCCGCAACATAATCTGCTTTGCTTATTATATTTATAAAAAGCACAGATCACTAAACACGTAGATATCCGGGCTTCGTGGCGTAGTCGGTAGTGTAACCGACTTCCCTGCACGAGCTGGTGGGTCCGATTCCCACTCAGGACAATCATTTGTGTGATGAACACAGATATTTTTACTACGTGTTTTCTATTTATTATATGTATGTATTTCCAAAAAAAAAGTAGTAATATATGTATTATATCCGTAATCTGGTACCCATAGCACAAGCGTTAAGCTTAGTTTGGGACCAGAGGCGTTGTTTAAAATTTGAAATGTCCGTGAATATTTTTTATTATTTTCGTTTATTAACTGTATACATGATGACACTACGTGATTAATTAATCAACTGCCTCTGTGGTGCAGCGGTAGTGTAAGCGAGCGTGGTCTCGGGTTTGATTCCCGGGTCGGCCAGAGTTATTGAGATTTTTCGTAAAAAAAAAATAAGAAAATTTCTCAGTAGCTTCCCGGAGTTTGGAAATGTGCCCGGTAGACGCCAATAGGCTCGCCCCCTATTACGTGGGACTTAAACATAGCTGGCGAGTCGTGGGTGTGTAATACACCTCTGCCTACCCCTTCGGGGAATACAGGCGTGATGCTATGTTTTTTTTGTGATTAATTAATATGAAAAATGCCTATGTCCTTTTCTTGGCCGATACTGGATCAAGTTTTCTATACTATTATAAAGCTGTAACAGAGCTGTCTCTATACGTTTAAGATATTTGAGAAAAAAATACTGAATTAGGCTAAACACAAAACGATTTTTTTTAGATTTTTTGTCTGTCTGTTTATCTGTTTGTTTGTTCGCACATCATACAAAAACTACTAAACGGATTTTGATGCAACTTTTTTTTTTGATAGATTTAATAACTGGTATACATTTTGTCTCGCTACTATATCGGGAACCTGAAATATTACCTAAAAACCAGCTATTGGCTGCGGCGGAGCCGCGGGCAAAGGCTAATAGATTAAAATAACAACAACAAACAAACGCAGTATTGCATTTGCAATATTAGTAAGTATACGGAAAATCTTAACGTTAGTTCATGTTTGACGTCTTGACTTATCCTAACTATTCTAAAGCTGTAACAGAGCTGTATCTGTCCATTTAAGATATCTGATAATAAATAAATGTATTATTTGTTTATTTAGGCACAAATCATTCTTTTTTTAATTCTTGTCTGTTTGCGCATCACGCAAAAACTACTGAAGGGATTTCCATGCAACTTATTTAATAGCTCTTGATTAGACTTAAAAACTGGTATACATTTTATCCTACTACTATGTCGCGTACCTGAGATATAACGTATAAACTAGCTTTTGGTTGCGGCGGAAAAAAAAGGCTAGTCAATTCTAAAAATGTGTAGACACATGTTATTAAAAAACACAATTGCAATTAAATTTTTAACGGAATTTTATTTTAAATATACAGGAAAGACTTACCCAAAAGACGTAAAGCCTCATCTTCTCTTACAATCATTAGGTAAACAGGACTACAAAGGTAAAGTGTGGCGCAAACGAAAACACAGGCGACATACGTTTTCAACAATACTCTCGTGTACTTGAGCAATTTCTCCTGAGAATCAACTACAAGGTGCCTCAGCTCTGTCAATCTAGGTGTATCCCTCGGTGCTGATAAAAGAAATTTAATGAAAGGCATCTCTAACATGCCATCTTTAAAAGCCGTCTCATTAAGAAACAATCGAAAATTCTTTCGGAATACCAAACAAACGCCTAAAGATATCGTCATAATCACTCCAGTCGTCCATATACATGCTCCTTCAATCCATAGAAGAAAATCAGTGTAATTTACAGCCACAAATCCCGTTGTAAATATAAAGCATAAGACGCCGATGATAAAGTTGAAAATTTGTAGGCACAACCATGGTTTTGAATCCCAGTCATGCTTAGCAAAGATGGAAATTCCAGCACAGGATAGTACCCGGTGGAACGTGTTAAAAGTTTCGTCCATTTTGAAATGAGTGATATTAGAAATTAATGCAAAATGTTTTTGTGCTTAGGTGTTAAATTGGTACTGTTGTGTACAAACCATTACAGGTTTATATAATAAGGTATTAAATAAAAAAAACTTATTCTTTTTTAATATCCTTGTATCGCAGAGAACTTTACAGACATACAATTTCACGGACACGTAGTACATCCAGAATCAGAACAATACCATTTATGGATCACACAAAGAGTTGGCCTGTGTGGGATTTGAACCCACAACACTCAGGCGAGAGGACCGGCATCTGTGCAATGTTAATACTATACAAAAAAAAATATATGTATGGTTGTCTGTAAAGTCGGTTTACAGACGATAATTTTACGTGATAACGTCATATATATTTTCTGAGTTTCACAAACAATGCATCGGTTGCCATACATTTTTCGGAACGTGAGACGTTTTCATGCGTGCAACCAGCGTTCATCGATTTATAAGACGTCACCACGTCAAAAAAATAGTGTCTGTTTGTAATGTCTAAATATATATTCACGGACATTTCACCCAACATCCTCTGGTCCCAAACTAAGCCTAACGCTTCTGCTATGGATACTAGATTACGGATAAAATATATATATTACTTTCTTTTTATAAATACATACATATTATACATAGAAAACACCAAGATCCCAAACTAAGCTTAACGCTTGTGCTATGGGTACCAGATTACGAATATAATACATATATTATTATTTTTTCGTAAATACATACATATAATAGATAGAAAACACCCAGACGCAGTACAAATATCTGTGTTCATCACACAAATAATTGTCCTGAGTGGGAATCGAACCCACGACCTCGTGCACGGAACTCGGTTACGCTACAACTACGCCACGAGGCCCGTAAAATAACAGTTTTATACTGAATGTGAAGTATAATACGTTACCTAAATCAATATAGCATTTACACATAGTTTCGGCTTTATCCACATTTTGATCCACCAGTATTCCTACGGAGTTATTATCTATCTGACCTCCACGGGACATCTAAGAGGACAACTGGTGACCATGTCTTTTTTAGGATGTTATTGGACAGTCATTATCTACTGCTTAACGTGCCTTCCGAAGAAAGGAGGAGGTCAGGTGTCCACGAATAAATAATTGTTGGTCACCCATCCGATTGCCAGCCGAGCAAAAGTTGCTTAACTTTGTTTATTGTTGGAATTGCAAGTACACAACTAAGCTACGAACTCCTCATAAACATTATGCCATAAATATTGTAAAGTATTATGAAAACAAACAACTCATTTGCTTTATAAACACTTTTGATCTGTACTTTAGCACTTGACATGCTCTGCTAGCTACTTTAAATAACAAATTATTTGTGAATGTCAAAAAAAGAGAAGTTTAGCGCGAGCGTGATTGAGAATGGCCGTTGGTCAGTGCGATAGCGGTCTAGAGCGCTTCCCCGGATTAGAAGCGACGCAAGTTCCAATCCCGCTAGCACTAAACTGCTCTTTTTCCACATTCACGAATAATTTGTGTTTTAAAACTTTTATACCCAAGTGTACCTGTCGCAGCAATCATCTTTTAAGTATAACCCTTAAAAAATGACAAAATGATATATACGAGAAATGTGTCAGGTACCTACGTCATAAATACTTGAGTGACATTTCTTTGATATTTTGATTGAGTCAAATTCCCTTTGATACGTATTTGAGTGACGGTGAACGTGTATTTCTTATTATACGAAGATTTTCACTGTAATTATGACTTCGATATCGCTTAGAGATTTTTATTACTTCGTATTTAGAGTGGCGTTAATGTGCTTTACTTTTCGCTGCTGATAAATTAGGATTAGCGGCTTTACATTTTCCGTTCTTATTTGTTATTTTATGTTATTGGATTTGCCTTTACTTTATATTATTCAAGATGGCAGACGATTCTCAACCTTTTTTGTTTGCAAAGGAGAATGCCCACAAATGTATGGGCTTTAGTTTCATATTTTATCATGTTGAAACTTACTTTAATTTATAATGTTTTAAGTAGATACTTATTACAATTATAAATAATACAATATCCCTACTTCGCCGGATTTCCGATAAAAAGACTAATGAAGTTCATCAAATTAGGTTATATTAAATACATTCTGATATTTACGCGAATGTTACACATTTTGAAATAAAACTTCGTTTACGGAATCTATCGCGTTTACTTGATTACTACTATCCCGACGTTTCGAATACTTTACAGCATTCATGATTACGAGTGGACTTAGATGATAGACGTCCAAGGCTGATATGTTATTTCAACGGTCTTATCTACCCAAAGTATATGATTTTACAAATTTTTTGGTTTATTTACTTGAACTCACCTAATATTCGTTTAGAAACACAATTAAAATATTTACTTCAAATTTTTTATGCTTAAATTGTATGAGACTTTAAGTTAGTATATTAAAATGAGTATAATACTCCTCTTTAAACTATTTTTTTTTATTTAGATATTTTTATATATATTTTTTAGCATTTGTCAGGAGCAGGATTTGAACCTGCATCTTCTGGATACCGTCCAGATGCTTTACCAATTCAGCCATCCTGACAATTGCTCCTGACTGCTAATTTCGATAACACATCATACTTAAAAAAATCATACTTAAACTTGTTGTTTTCGATCTCACACATTTTTCACTTTGTGTTTAATGTATAGTGCTAAGCATGTCAAATGCTAAAAATATATATAAAAATATCTAAATATTTAAAGGGTTTGCGTCATTATTAGGTAAAATCTTAATTGTAAAATTAAGTTTACCTGGTCGGTATAATGTATGAAAATACTTCCGACAGATGGCGCAGGCGCCACCCAAAGACGTTAAGTATGATGTGTTATCGAAATTAGCAGTCAGGAGCAATTGTCAGGATGGCTGAATTGGTAAAGCATCTGGACGGTATCCAGAAGATGCAGGTTCAAATCCTGCTCCTGACTGTTGTTTTCGATTTCACATTTTTCACTTTGTGTTTAATGTATTTCTTTTTTGTTTTTATTTAGTGCTCAAAAATTCTACCATAAACTACCAATTACTACCAGTAAGAAGACAATCTTGGTTATTAGTTTATATTATTAAATATATTGATTTTACCAAAAGCTAAGACTAAAAAGCTACCACCGGATCGGAACGCGGCCTGACTGAGAAAGATACGGCCAGAAAACTCAGTAGGCAACATCTGTTATTTTTTTTTATTTTTTTTTTATTTTTTTGTACTGAATTACTGAAAGCTAATTACGTTTAATTTTTTAAAAAAAAGCAATAACTAAAACTAATCACTACTGTGGGTTTTGTCTACACAATAAGCGCTAACTGTGTCTTGCAATCTTGTGGTGTGCCTTCTTGTATTCTGTTTGGTTAGGCCTATCACAGGGTTCCAGCTTGATGGTAAGACCCAGCCGTCTTCTCTATTGAAATTGGGATGTTTCTTAATTTCAATAGCCTCACGTATCATTCTAGGGCGATATCGATGTTCTTTTGCGAGGATTTGAGGTTTGTCAAACCTAATGTAATGGCGGGTATGGTCCTGTGTGTGCTCACAAATTGCAGACTTTGTATAGCGACGGTGCTTCACATCAGCTATGTGTTCTTTGATCCGAGTTGTTATGGATCTCTTTGTTTTCCCTATGTAGGAGAGACCACAATCACAATCCAGCTTGTATACTCCTGCATCCTGTAAAGGTATATGGCACTTGACAGATGGTAAAAATTGACTAATTCTTTTGATGGCTTATAGTAAGTTTTGATTGAAGCTTTTTTGAGAATTTAGCCAATCTTGTCAGTGACTCCTTTAACATAGGGCAGGACTGCAGGGAGGCTCTCAACTGTGGGTGGCTTCACTCGGTTTCTGTGACGGCGGCGTGGAACCTGCAGCTTATTTGCATGTAAAACTTTCTTTACATGCTGCAACTCCCCAGCCAGGTGTTCTTCATCACAGATTCCTTGTGCTCTCTGAAACAAAGATTTAGACACGGTAGCCAACTGTGAAGGATGGTGATGAGACTCTCCATTCAGGTACTTATCAGTATGGGTTTTCTTTCGATACACTGTATGACTCAAGGTGTTGTTAGGGTTACGGATTACCATAACATCTAAGAAAGCTAAAGAGTTATTTGACTCCAGTTCCATAGTGAATGGAGTTTTAGGATTGGTGGCAATTAGCACGCCCACTATAGTACTTGAACGATCAAAGTACAAAAATTACTTTTAAATTGGCAAACTTGTCGAAATTTTGACTTGATATTTAAGTAAGTATTGTACATATTAAAAATTTCTTTTTTGAGACCAATTTGAGTCTGATACAAAACGAAACCATGTATGGGCATTTTCCTTTACCTAAGTGGCCCTCACCCACTAAATGATGCATGTTATTTTGTACATTAGAAGTACCTAGTTATATATATATATATATATATTCCCTGTGGGAACCGAACTATAACATCGTATATGAGAGATCATTAATTAAGCTAATACGTCATATATCAATTTAGTATAGTATATCTCCAATATATATATATATTAGTATATCTCCAATATATATACATAGATTCATGTTTCCCAAAGGGGTAGGTAGAGACAACTGATTGCCACTTATCATGAAGCCTTAAGGTCTAAGGTCTTGTACTGCTCTCTTTTCGCTCTATATATAGTTTATAAAGTCCATAAAGGTGTCTTGGCATACAAGCATACGGCTCACCTGATAGAAGCGGTTACGGTAGCCTGTAGACGCTAGCAACATCAGAGGAAAGGTATAAGAGGTGGATAGGAAGTATATTAAAGAGAAGATAGGTAAGATACTAAGGAGAAGATAGTAAGGATAATAAGGAGAGGACAGGTACTCTGACTTACCATACGAAACACAACGGTAGGTCTTCTGCCGTTGATACACACTGATCTTCTGTGAGAGGGTGGTGCTTCCCCGATCGAGCTGGTCTATTCATGCTGGGATAAGCAAGGCGTTACCTCTAATTTTATTATGATTGATATCTTTCATACAGATGACAAGTCCCCCGTTAATTAAGTGTTAAATTAAGGTGAAAGGGCTATAGAACAAAGGAAAGTATTAATTAAAAGCTATGAACATTATTCACTATGGATGTGAGCAATATACAAAGTCTTTTAAAAGGAAGAAGATGCGTGTGGTGTGTGTAAATATAAATATGTGTAGATGTTTTGCGGAACATGGATATCGGTGTAAATTATTTAATTACTATTACTACTCTGTCAAGAAAGTACCGGGAAAAGATCAATAAAACACAACATTTTTGTTATTCATCCATATTTATTTTATCACCTTCAAAGTATGCTCCTTCAGAAATGATAGACTTACGCCAACGAATAATCTAATCATCAAAACATTTTTTAAACGCTGTTTCCGGAATTGAGTTCAGTTCTCGCCGCGAATTCTCCTTTATGTCTTCTACCGATTGAAAACGGGTGCCACGAAGTGGTAATTTGAGTTTAGGAAAAAGAAAGAAGTCAGCTGGAGCCATATCTGGTGAATATGGTGGTTGCTCGATGGTATTTGTTGAGTGTTTGGACAAAAATTCATTCACAATGATGGCCTTGTGCGAAGGCACATTATTGTGGTGCAAAATCCAAGAATTTTTTTTCCGCAAATCTGGCCTTTTGCATCGAATTTGCTCTCTTAAACGCCGCATAACGCTCAAATAATGTTTTTTATTTACCGTTTGACCTTCTGGCAAGAACTCCGAGCAAAACACCGCGATAGTCAAAGAAAACGGTCAACATGACTTTCACTTTTGATCGACTTTGGCGTGGTTTTTTCGGTTTCGGTTCAGTTGGAAGTCGCCACTCCGAAGGTTGTTGACTAGTTTGCATGTCAAACTCGTAAAACCATATCTCGTCATCAGTAACAATGCGTTTCATGAAGGTTGGGTTGGAATTGCCTCGTTCTAGCATGTCCTCAGCGACTCTGATGCGATTGAGTTTTTGGAGAAAATTCAGGTCTTTTGGGACTAGCCGAGCGGAAACACGTTTCATACCCAAGTGATTATTTAAAATGGTACGGATCGACCCGTGAGACACAGAAAGTTCGGCGGCTATCTCTCTAAAACGTTGAATGAGGATTTTCAGTCACTATTTCCTTCACTTTTGCAATGTTAACTTCAGTTGCAGACGTTGATGGCCTACCAGAGCGAGGCAAATCTTCCATCACATCTCGACCGCTTTTAAACGCTTAGTACCACTCATAAGCACGTGTTTTTGATAAAGTCGATTCACCGTAAGCTTCCTGTAACATTTTCAGTGACTCCGAACTCGAAATTCCTTTGGCGATGCAAAATTTAAGACAAACTCTTGGTTTGATGTTTTTGTCCATTATGAAATTCGCAATACACACTAGATATGATATAACTAAAAACAACACTGTATTTAATATAAATAACAGATGCAACTCAAACTCCGCGCCAAAATGGATAACAGTTGTGCCAATCTAACAACAACAAAAAAAAAACTAGACGTCGCGGGACGTCTACCAGATGTGAAAACATCGAAATTATTTTGTAGAAATAAAATGATCATAACTTGACGTACTCCTCAAGACGAATTAAAGGAGTATTAACTCGATAGGGTTGCGTCGTTTCATTACAGAGTTACTGTGACCACCTTCCAGCGCCTGGATACCATCTAGAGACGAAGTACTCGTCAAGGCGAAATCACACGAACCCAAACTCGATGGAGTTATGTAGTTTTATAACGGAGTTCCTATGGCCACCTTCTAGCTCCATCGTCAGACCCTGGATACCATCTAAAGACAAAGTACTCATCAAGACAAATCATATGAGCCCAAACTCGATGGGGTTGCGCTGTTTCATTATAGAGTTCCTATGTCCACCTTCCAGCTCCATCATCAGATCAGCTCCATGTCGTCATAATATTGCATTATCACGCGATATACATATGTGTGTAAAGTTTCAAATCAATCGGAAACCGGAAAGTATGTCAAATTTAACTTGCAAGATTTGAACGGAACTAGTAAAATAAAAGCGTCGCCACGCTAACAGACAATTTTACCCTCCCTCCGCATTAGATGTTACTAATCAAAAACAAAAATTTTAATTTGGAACCATAAACAAATCATCCATTCCCAATACTTTCTTGACTGAATGTATAACCTGTTCTGAGGCCTTAGCATGTCAACCACAAAATCATAATCGACATAGTATCGTCTCACTTGTGATTGGTAGAGAAACCAACGCGTGATGTCGCAATAATTTCTCAGTCAATCACGGTGATCTCTCAACCAATCACAATGAGACAATGCGATGTCGATACGATTTTGTGTGTTACATTCAGACCCCCCAGTAGAGTCGTAGGTCTATTTTGTCTGCAGCCAGGTTGTAATTACGTATGTGTGTGACTTCTAATTCTAAGGTCCTGGATTCGAAGTTTAGGAGTTCATAATCACCATTGGTACCAGATGGTAATAATTTAGCTGCGTTCTATCAGCCAAACTGTTATGTGTATAAATGTCTACAAAGGTTGAATGAAATGAATATCGGAGTTCAGATGGGCGACTTAGGACGGATTCGACCAAACAAGAATAAATTTTATTCCTAAAATAAATCGCTACTTACTCGAGAATAAATCAATTTTACGTTTTACCAAAAACAATCCGAAGTATAGCGAGCCTATTCGGGAATAGTCACTATACCACCGATAAGCATCGAATAAGGAGTTAATCCGTGTGGTGACGGACTAAGAATACAAGTGTCACCACCCCATTCTTTCTCACGGGTTTCGTATGAGGCGACTAAGGGAAGTAAGCAATTATCATCCATTGCATGACTGGTGGTAGGGCTGGGTACCAAGTGGGAGTACTCACTTGGTATCGAGCCCGAGCGGGTTGGTACCACCATCTCCCGTATGACCGGCCATGAAGCACATCGTTGTGTTTTGGCTGTAGCAGGAGAGAGAGAGGAGGCCGTTTATTCTTTCATTTCATAGCGGTGAAATGAAATGGTGAGCAGCGGCTTAACAATACTCTCGGTATAGTTGAGTCCATGAGCGACGGTTACCATTTACCATCAGATGGGCCGTGGCTCGTCTGCCACCAAAAGCAATAAAAAAAAAATCCAAGAATTAAAAAATGGCGTCATCTTTTTTGTCCTGTCATTATCTCGACAAATAAGAGTTGAGATGACTTAAGCTATACACCGTCCTGTTTGTAGACCAACTTCTTTTTGCTAGGTATTCGCTACTCGTGAAAAGCTATTCCAAATATATCTATACGTCAGATTGCGTGGAAAAACGACTGTTGATTATCTTGAGAATAAAATCGTGGAATAGATTATTCTTGGTATAGTTATTCTTGTATATATTCGAGTTTGGTCGAATCCGCCTTTAGTGGTTAGCTCTCTGCTATATTCAGACGATGCGGTCTTATTAGCGCAGCAAGAGATGTATGTAAGAATAGAGCCCTTTGGCACTCTGTTCTCTCTGCCTACCCCGCAAGGGAGATGGCGTGATGACAAGTAAGTAAGACAAGTAATAATTTGTTCTCTATCACATTTGGACTGAGATATAAGTACTAAAGGATACTCCTGACACGGCCTTTCGCGAAAACTTCTCCAATTTAGTCAGAGAATGTTCACGAGTTTTTTCTCTCCCAACTGTACCGAACATTCGCCATATTATTACTTTGCACGGTACTTTATTCGTTCGATTTTAATTCCCCCATTAGGGCACAAAAACATCATCGTTTCTTAATTTAAGAATTTTTAAATGTTTATTTTTATTTTCACTGGGTAAAATCGGCTTAAAAGTTTGTCCCTGATAATATAATTGTTTTCTCAAAGATATGTCAATGACAGATTTAAATAAAAATATATATAATCCTGGTTTAAAAAAAAAAACAATCTTAATTTAAAATCCTATATTCACGAAGTAATTCGAATAACAATTTCAAAGAAAAAATAATTACAACCTGCGGCAAGATTCGTGGCGCTTTAATTAAGAGAATCTATATTGTACTTTTTTCTTTCTTTTGTTCTTTTTGTACAATCTTATTAACTTATAATTAAGATCAATATATCATGGACATTTAAGTAGATAATTGTGTAAAAATACGGTAGGTAATAATACTTTAATACTTGATTAATTTTTAATGTTGTTGAACAATTTGTCACAATATTTTTGCACTATCGAATCATTTAAAAAATATAAGTATCTATGTCTATTATATTAAAAAGTACTCATTACGTTTTCTCTAATGTTCCAATAAATAATTTGTCCATGTGGTGACAGACTAAGAAAGCAAGTGTCACCACCCTATGCTTTCCCATGGGTGTCGTACGAGGCGACTGAGGGAAGTAAGCAATTATCATTCATTGCATTACTGGTGGTAGCATAACCACTACACTTGCTGGGTACTAAGTGAGAGTACTCACTTGCTATCGAGCCCGAACGGGTTGGTACCACCATCTCCCGTATGACTGGCCATGAAGCACATCAGTGTGTTTTGGTTGTAGTACGAGATAGCCGTTTATCCTTTAATTTCATATCTGTGAATGGCCGTGTGGGGCCGGTTTTAGAATTGTCCCACCCCTCTCCACCCATGGGAGTCGTAAGAGCCGACTGAGGGAATATCGGGGGAAGTGGGCAGCAGCACTCCCTCGAGTATTAACAACATCTACTGCGATCGCCAACCCGCCTGCCAAGCGTGGCGATTACGGCAGTATACCCCCAATTTGGGGAGGCCTATGTCCAGCAGTGGACGTCGAAAGGCTGATGGATGGATGGATGGAAATGAAATGGTGAGCAGCGGTTTGAGAATACTCCCGTTATAGTTGAGTCCATGAGCGACGATTACCATTTACCATCAGGTGGCTCGTTTGCCAACAAACGCGATAAAAAAATACATATATAAATATTTTTATTAAAAGAAAATATAAACACCTAATTTTTACGACTTATCGACCTACATAGACACCATCGTCTACAACAAACATCATAAATCTGCCTTTGTGTTATAGTTATTTTTCACTCTCGCAACTTCATTCAGTGTGTGTTGCTATGATTTATGTTCGTACTCAATGTTGCCAAGCCTTATTAGTCTGATTATTTCTCTCCACGAAAATATTTTGTAATACGGCCAAATTTTTTGTACCAAAATATCTAGGCTGATAGACGAACGCTTAGATCGAATCGTAAGTAAACAAAATTCAAAAGAAATGGACTGATAATGCGTTTTGGAACCATCAACAATATTTCCCAGTTCATAGGTATTTGATTGCTAATTGTTCCAAATCTGAGGATCGTTGCGTAATCTCAGATGATAATACACTAAGCTAATTTGCTTTTAAAACTGGCTGGCACTCCCAGATATTAGTGCGTGCGAGAAAAAACAATCAAACTATTGAACTTTTTAATAATAGAATAAATATATGATACACCCAGATTTAGCTCTTGTTGTTATAGTCTCCTGTTGATCATGAAGGTTACAAAATAGTTTACAGTAGTAGGTCAATAACCGACCATCACCCAATACTACCAGTAGACGTGTAAGATTACTTCTGTTCCCACTGTACCTAAGGTACTTCTATGGGATAACCTTATAGCGGGTTTCATACATTTTCATCAAGAGTGTGTTGCATATTAAATATGTTTTAGATTTATTTTATACATATTAGGCGTATTAGACGTTGTTTAAACTTTTTTTTGTCTATTGGTTTGTGCATCATCCAAAAAATATTGAATCTATTTTGATAAACCTCTTTTGTTTTTAAGCTCTTGTTTAGATTTCAATACTGGTATGTTTAATAGGTACCGTACGGGTATTTTATAAGCGGACTCGCTGCCGTTTTATAAGGTGTCTTTCAGTGTCAAACACACTTACATATGAGTTATATAATATATAGAGAGATATTATATTTGATTGAAAATCAGCGTTGCAGTGTAATTTACGTTACGCTGCAGCAATATTGCTGAATGGGCGCCTTATTGTCATGTAATTGTGTTATGTTTAGCTTTACCTAATATGTAATATTATTCTAATTGAGATTCATGACAATAAAACTTAGTTTTCTTTTCTTTCATATTGTATCTTCCATGCAGTGTAAAAAATATTTAACTTCTGTATAATTCATGGCATTTTAATCGATTTTAAACAAAGATGATGTTCTTATTTTTCATGTGTGATTCTGTTATATTTTTATGAGAAACACGTTAGACCTACATTCGATTTTCAAAAAGTTCTACTACTTCTTTAGTCAATTGAATAATCGCGTTTTGTTTATGCCTTGATCCCTGTACTTGTCGTCCGGTCGTCACTCAGTGGAAACGTCCCATTATGTCGTGAACACACGCACGAGTACCACGTTATGACCGGAATTGCCTCTTCACATGATACTCATGCCGCACCAACTCACACAAATTCTGTAGCATTGACAATTTTGTGGTTTTTCCTACGAGTAATAGTTTCCATTGTTAAGAGAGTGAACATTGTTGTTAGTCTTATTCGAGAGTATTCAAGTATTATACTCGTAGTAGGTACATATACTCTCCTGGTCCAAAATTTGATTGAGAAAAATTGAGATGTTATGTACTGGCCTTGCCCGCGACTTCGTCTACGTGGGAATGAATTTTGTGAAATTATAAAATAATATATTTTTGTTATGGTATATTGCGAGGAAGAACCCGAGCACCCGATTGCACAAAAAATAATAATATCTTAAATGGGGATAGTTTTTTTCCGACATCTTATTATATTGAAATCCTTACTTAATATCTATATATCTATATACTTATAATAAAACTGTAGAGAGGTCAAGTCTGTACATTGAATATATATTCAAAATTAATATTGGAGGATGAATGGTGATCGATACTGATGCCAAAAATGTAATCAGTAAATTTTTTGTCTATCTGTCTGTCTGTATATGCACGCATGGGTCAAAAACTACTGAAGGGATTTTAACCAAACTTGGTACGATTGTAGTCCATACTCCTGGGCAGGCTATAGGCTATATAACATAACGCTAAGACACATAGGAGCTGAGCAGTGACGATAAATTTGAAGCAAGTCGGATGAAAATGCGCTTTCAAGCGCTTATCCTCGCATAAGTTGATCATACACCAAAAGTATGTAATACAAAGATGATGGTCTTCAAAAGATATACAAAAATGTCCTTAATAATATATATCTATCTTTTAAAGATTAGCCACAATAACGTGTTTAATCGTTAGGCAATATATTGTATTTCACATAGATATATGTTTATCAAACTCCCATATTCAAAGATCATATTTTAATATCTATTTTAAAAAAAATATAGAAATCGGTTTATAAACACACAAGATATAGATGAAATAAAACTTCCAAATCTCGTCGCGCCAGTATGGGTACGGCTATACGTTTGATTTTTGTTTAACGCGCGAAACGGCCATCCGCTGCATCTATAAAAAGGCGAGGGCGCTCACGCGCCGACTTCAAATCATAAACGTGGGAAATCCCAATTTGCCAGCAACAGCCCGATCCGAGGTCCTTACCCCACAGGGGGTGCCCTCGGGCCTCGGGTAGCGTTGCCTAAATGTTGGTTTGAGAGCCCTCTGCGCTCACCAATTGTCCGGGAAAGGTTGTCATAGCCATCTGAGGCTAACAACAAACGTCACACATAAAAAAAAACGCGCCGACTTCACTCACATTGTCACTCTTAATGCGAACGGACGTGGTTATTATTGACTCTTCTCGGAATAAGCGCGTTTTAGATTTAAAAAATATATAGGTACGTAGTTTTTAGATATAAGTTTAAAGTAGGTATTAGATAATAATATAATTAGTTTGTTTAGTGTTTTTGTTTGTTTCTCCTTCTTTCTTTATATAATATAGTTGTTAAGTTAAACGTTGTAAAGTTAAGTATAAATTTCAAATCAGTTAGTATACATTTTTCTTTTTGTGTTTTTACCTTATTAGGTTTTTTTTATTCCGTAGATATATATGTTTTCTTTTTGTGTATTTATCTTATTAGGTTCTTTTTATTCCACCTACGATGCCACCTAAAAAATGGCCTTTCTTATCTCGAAATTCGAGAAATGCCAAAAGAATGAGGGATGCGCGTTCTCAGGAATCGTCAGAGGAAAGAGCGCATCGTTTAAACTCTATATATTCTGATTAGGAAAGAAGAGCTAGGCAGTCAATGAGTTTTTAAGAAGAGATTTTGGTATTAGGCATATTGATACGTTGCAGAAAACAATACTAAATGAAATGAGTGCAGGAAAGCGTAATCTGCACTAATTTATAGTGTACACTTTTAGTGCCTAATTGTGGATTTTCTGTTTTATACTTCAACTGCCTCTGTAGTGTAGAGGTAGTGTAAGTGACTGCTGATCATGAGGTCTCGGGTTCGATTCCCGGGTCGGGCAGTGTTATTGAGCTTTTTCGTAAATAGAAAAATTCTCAGTACCCGCCCGGAGTTTTTAAATGTGCCTGGTAGACGGCAATAGGCTCGCCCCCTATTACGTGGGACTTAAACATAGCTGGTGAATCGTGGGTGTGTAATACACCTCTGCCTACCCCTTTGGGAAATACAGGCGTGTTGCTATGTTTTTGTTTATACATCAATGCTTATAACATATAATTATACTAGGCTGTACGGCTTGATGGTGAGTAAGACGGTAAGTTTGCCACCCCATGAGTGGTTGGCGTGGCAGCCTATAGACCAAAAGCAACCTTCGCGAGTAATCCACCCCAAGAAAAGCTATAGGACATGAAGAGGAATGATGATATAGAAGAGATGAGGAAGTGGTCAGGAAGAAGGAAATGTGGGGGTGGTTTGGTAGGTTTCTAATTGGGAGATAGAAACACACATATTTGACCTTTTTAGAATTAAGAATGTTAAATTTCATTTTATATTTGATACTAGCTGACCCGGCGAACTTCGTACCACCATATATGTATTTTTTCATAAATAAATATTGCAATTATAAATTGAGATATAAAGTATCCTATCTCTTAAGTTGGAACAAAACACACATTTTATAATAATCGGTTCTGTAGTTTCGAAGTTCATCCCGGACAAACATCGTGATACTGGAATTATATATAATAGATGGGATACACATACATTTCAATGGTTTCATAAAATCGTGGGTAAAATAGGGGTCGAATTTAGAAAGTAAAACCTTAACGCTGACGAAGTCGCGGGTATCAGCTAGTCATAAATATAAAAGTGAGTTTGCTACTAAACCAATTATCATGAAATTGAATAAAGTATGGCCCAAAAGTGGATATAGGGTATATTTGTAGGTACTTTAAGAGTAGCTGAGCATGTCAAGTGCTAAAATATAGATCAAAATGTTTAAAAAAATCACGCCATCAAATAGTATGAATTTTAATTGCAAAATTAAACTTACTATATTGGATTAATGCATGTAAATGCATTCCGATAGAGGTCGTTAAGACAAATGTGATAAGGAGATTAGGTATGTCTAAAAGATAGTACTGTAGCTCAGTGGATTAGAGCACTTCCCCGGATAGGAAGGGACGCAGGTTCGATTCCCGCCTGTACTAAATTACTCTTTTTCCTTATTCACAAATTACAATTTGTACTTTAAGAGTAGCTGAGCATGTCAAGTGCTAAAATATAGATCAAAATGTTCAAAAAAATCACGCCATCAAATAGTATGAATTTTAATTGCAAAATTAAACTTACTATATTGGATTAATGCATGTAAATGCGTTCCGATAGAGGGCGTTGGTCGTTAATACAAATGTGATAAGGAGATTGAGTATGTCTAAAAGATAGTACTATAGCTGTGGATTAGAGCACTTCCCCGGATAGGAAGGGACGCAGGTTCGATTCCCGGCTGTACTAAATTACTCTTTTTCCTTATTCACAAATTATAATTTGGATATAGGGTACTTTTTAGCCCAGAAAAAATGGATAGCTTCTGTGGTACTATTTTTGCATAGAGATAATTTATGTATCGTAGAGAGATTAATTTATATTTTGAATTCTACGCGGAAGAAAAACGAAGTCGAGAGTAGAATTCCAGTAGCCAAGTTATATGTAAAACACATTAAATCCATATTTAAGGTAACATAAACGGGTCGACGGGCCGTGGTCACGCCTGCTGCAACGCAGTTGAAATGTCGGGTAAAAGGTAGTTAATAATTTCACCTAATTTATACGCGAAAAAAGACCCGTTTATGTTACTTTAAATATGTGTACAATTCGCGTATCTTTAAATGTTACATTAAAACCATTAAGAAATAGCGCAAGAGTGCGCAAACAAATAAACAAACAGACACACAAAAAAATTACAATAATCAACATATTTTATAGTCTATTCGTTGATGTTTATGTAGGTCATAGGCTATCTAATATTATGATATTGGTTCGCATGTGAGAGGAACAGTTACTGACTTGAGCAAGCGCACCGAGAAGAGTTGAACTAATATTTTATTTTACATTAAGTGAATTTAAAAAAAAGTACATTGCAGTTGGACATGTGTGGTATGTCTTATTATTTGCTTCTAGCAGTCGATTCCATTTTCACTTTTGTTCGCAGCGTCTTGATGAAACAGTGTCTGATCACCACATATATCCACATAAGCAGTTAAATTCATAATAAATTAAAACTCCATGGTCTCGGAGCTGCGGGCATGGCTACTAGTTATACCCTTTGCCCGCGGCCCCACCACACCCAAAAGCTAGTTTATAGGTAGTATATCTCAGGTTACGGCTATAGTACTACTCACGCCTTTTTCCCAGAGGGGTAGGCAGAGACAACGGATTTCCACTTGCCACGATCTTTGCTCACCTTTTTTGCCTCATTCACTGTCATTATATTCCGCATATGTATGCGGAGGCAAGATTATTACCCTTAACCAACTTTGTTAAGGGTACTTCTGACCTGACCTTTCTCGAGAACTTCTCTGATTTGGTTAGACAAGAACATTTGTTTTTTTTTAAGATTATAATACTTCAACAATGACCTCATTGCTTAAAATAAAATATCTTTTTGTTCGCAGGATGAGGGATATGCGCGCGTTTTGGGTCTTGTGTGCGTGGTACGTGGTAGTGAATGCTCAATGGCATTGTCCAGGGCTGAGCTCCCGCCCTGCTGCGGAGTGCTCCTGCGACTTGCCACATACACTTCGCTGCGCAGGAGACCACACTGCACTACAGGTAGCCACTTATTATTAATCTAATTAGAGTTTCAATCACAGAAAAATAATAATAATAATAATAGTATTGTCACAATAAGCATACAAAATACATTTATTAATATTTGGAGCCTCACTTTAAGCAAATATTGCCTGTGTTATGAGACTCCGCTCTTAATTAACGTTATAATGTTCATACCAACTGTGAGTTACTATTTAACAAAATTTATATAATATCTAAGTTGCACTATTTATAATTTTATAAAGGTTTTCGAAAAGTATTCAGTGTTATGATAATTCCAACTACCTACTTAATATTAAATCATTTGTATATAAAAAAGAAAAATGTAAATATAATAAATTGATTTGTGATGTGTTGTTTGGTTGTGTTTGCCTGCATAAGTGTGTGTGTCTGTGTGTGTGTGTGTGTGTGTGTGTGTGTGTGTGTGTGTGTGTGTGTGTGTGTGTGTACCAGAAGTGCCTCCGTGTCCTCATAGTTAAGTGATTTTATCCAGTTAGTTATGCTTTTTTTACAGTCATAGTAATTTTTATCGTGTACATATAGTTTTTTGTTTATTCTATTATAGAGAAGAGCTGAGCGTTTGCTAAATTGCCTGCAAGCAAATTTTGTTTTATAATTTGGAATCGGCGTGAAAATGTCTTTTCTCCTTTTAGATTTGATTGTACTGTCATATGGTAGTGGTTTATGTTTTTTAGAACGATTTGGGATATGTATAATTTTCTGACAGAGAGTAAGTCACTAAGTTGGTATAAAGATTCAGTGGAGTATCTATTATTTTTATAATACATTATTTTTATTAAGGCTCGTTGCGCTCGTTCAATATCCATAAATTTAGTTTTTGCTGTACCTCCCCAGATTGGAATGCAATACACCAGTACAGATTGAACCAGAGTGACATATATCATTTAGAAGATTTCTGGGAAGGTTTTTACTGCTCATTATTTTAGTTGGAACAATATGTCTTAATGTTTTAATATCCAGCTGAATTTCCTTATCCTACTAGAAATTTGATCAAGTTGGTACCCACACCAAGTTAATCCTTGATCAAGCAACACACTAAGATATTTAATCTGAGAGACTTTGTTAATACAGGGACAGGTACAATTTTTAGTTAGCATGTCTCCACATTCGTGTATTTTTAAATTTAAATCTTCAGTTGGCTGTGTTCTATTACTAATAATACTAAAACAAATGTAGTTAGTTTTAGCAGTGTTTAGAGAAAGCAAATTGTTCTTTAACCAATCAGCGACTCTGGCCATTTCTGCATCTGTACTCAGCTTAACATCGCGCCAGGAAGAACCTGAAAACACCACAGCTGTGTCATCGTCATAAACAATATGAAGTTCAGCAGTTGTTAAAAAGTCCCTAAGAGCTCTGATAGCATAACACGCAGAACACATCGTGTTTGTGGCGCTTCTTGACGTTCTGACATCTAATTTAAAAAGGAATCAATGTGAACCACTAGAAATCTGACATCTTCTACAATTTAAATGTTGTCTCCCAAAGATTAAAGATAGGTACACTGCATTAATACAAGCTGTAGATTTAAATAACATACATTTGGTCTTTTTTATGTTTAGTTTTAGGTTATTTATTAAAAACCAGTTTTCTACAGGCAATTAGTAAGTTATTCAGTTTTACTTGCAAAATAGTAAAACTACTTTGGAAAATCCAAAAGTGCACGCCTCATAATCTTCATTTTTCACAATAAAATTGATTATTTGATAAGTAACATATAATGTCTTACTAAGTAGTTTTCAATAAATCACATAGATAGCGCTCATTTCAAAAAGTGCTTTATACGCCATCTAGCGCTAATTTTAAGAAGTATATTGGTCTATAGAAGTAGTTCTCAGGAAATAAGGTATAGCGCTGGTTTTAGTGTCGAGTCGAGCGTAAATATTCACATTTTTTTGTTTATTTAATAACAATTAAACCACATCGAATCAGACCGTGTGTACAGAAAGTGATAGGGCTCTATTCGTAATTATACTGAATCGTTAAAGAAAAAAAGGACTTGATTAGTAAAGTATTTCGGTCGTTATCGTGTTAATATACAATATCCGAACATACCTACAACACACGGACGTCCAAGACAGATCTTTTTTAAACAGCTTTTAATTAGTCTAAATAACAAAAAAGGCATTAAAAATATCATAAGTGTTAAAAATAGTGTTTTTTCTTGATATGTGTATGTATATATTATTTTACAGGTGCAATATATGATAAATAGAGACATTTTAAGATTGAAAAATCTGTCGTACACACCTCAACGCTTCGCTTATGAGGCGTGCAAAAAAAAAATTGTTTAAATATTGACCTCTAATATTTAGTGTCGAACCATCCGTCCATCCATCAGCTTTTTAAAGTCCACTGCTGGACATAGGACTCCCCAAGAATGGGGGATAGTGCCGTAATCGCCACGCTTGGCAGGCGGGTTGGCGATCGCAGTGGATGTTGTTAATACTCGAAGGAGTGCTGCTGCCCACTCCCCGGTATGCCCTCAGTCTGCTCTTACGACTCCCATGGGTGGAGAGGGGTAGGACAATTCTAAAGTCGGCCCCACACGGCTAGTAAGTGTCGAACCAACAGTTCGATTTATTAAGATAATTGTATGTGTGATTTTTGTTCTCAGCTCGGGATCGTACTTTGGATCTATCAATTTTACCTATATTTGTAAAGACCCCCCGCTGAGAGATAAGCATTTATTTTTTTTGACGTGATAACGTCTTATAAATCGATGAACGCTGGCTGCACGCACGAAAAAGTGTCAAGTTCCGAAAAATGTATGGCGACCGATGCATACGACGTTATCACGTAAAGTTATCGTCCATAAACCAACTTTACAGAAAACCATAGTGTTATTTTTTCATTAAAGGGTGCTAAGTTACAAAAAAAGGTTTTAATCCAATTTCGGCCTAGGCAGATTAAAACCTTCTACTCCTGATTAGTCATATGTGTCTGACATATCATAGTGTAGTTTATAAGTGGTCTTTAAAAATGTGATACGACGGACATCCGATGTGAACGGAAAGCGATTAGACGCAGGACTGACAGTCTGACACACACAACAATCACAACACAAAATTTTCTTATTGAGCTGTAACTGAAAAATCCAATAACACTTTTAGCTTGACCAAAAATACCCCGATACCGTGAGAGAAAATTTAAGTAGGTACTTGCACCAATGATACAATACGACTTTCATGTGTCCAAAATAATTTAGTATTCGAATTAACGGCTTTTTAACGTTAGATAGGGTTATAATTATAATCTATGCCATCTTCCCTTATGGATACATTGGATGAAGGCGGTACACTACCGCTTCTTGTGGCGCTCTTATGGAGAGGTCTATGTGCAGCAGTGGACGATGAAATGCTGATGGATGGAGTAACTCTTGATTATAAATACTAGAATTAAGAGTAACATTTACTTAAACACAAAGTGTGAAAATGTGTAATCACAAGCAGAATTTATATGGCTAAAGCATGTCAAATGCTAAAAAAGTATTTAAAAATATCTAAATATTTACTTTTCACCGAAATGTAGAATGTCTTGAAACAGTGGCTTTATAGACTTTTAAACTTTCGCGATTTGTACACATTATACACAAATATTAATATATCGGGTATTAATTTATCGCGTATATAATGTTAAGGTTGAATACCTTAATTTCCCGACGATTCGACCGTATTGCATCGGCCGTGGTCACGGGTTAACTGGCTTTATATTAAAATCTTATAACAATACTTATGTATTTACTTATTTATCATCGCACCATCTCCCTTGCCGTGTAGACAGAGAGAACAGAGTGCCAAGAGGCTCTATTCTTGCATACATCTCTAGCTTCCTCAACATTCATAATTCTCTTCAAACACGCTCACTGGTTTCGGACTCCACTTTCCTTCAATATAGGACCGATTTGGTCTAGGTAGATTAGTCTCGGTCTCTCCCTGTACCTACATCCTTCCACATTCGAATTATATATCTTCTTAACTAATCGCTCGTCAGGCATTCTCGCCACATGTCTGAACCATCGGAGAATTCCCTGTCGCATTTTTACACCAATACTCTCTTTCATCCTACACGCTCTCTTATATAAAGTTTCTATCGTAGAAACAGTTAATTCTGTACAAATGTTTTCAATTAAATGAAATTTCAGGGAGTAGTGATATGTATTTTTTATATTACATATATTATGTGTGTATAAACATGCAATTTTACATACAACATAAAGTATGACACAAAGGATTCCAATAAATGAAAACCTTCATTCATGAAATAAAACAAAGGAATAAAGAAAACAAAGTACAACACGACGACGTTACCAACCGACAGTGCAGTTACTTTACCAGGAAAATCCTAATAATATATTATTATATATAATAGCTGGATCTGGTATTGAATTATAAATGAAATGCTTTGTCACTACTTTTGGGGAGTAGGTTTTAGATTAATAACATATATATTTCTTAATATTAAGGGACATAAGACAAGACTCAAATAAATTATTTGTGTACCATATTTTATTTAATAGATTTTAATAAATTAAAGTGAGCTAAACTCGTTAAATGGCTTCCTAACTGAGATATTAGAAAACACAGTCTGGTAAGTTCCATCCTCTTAGGTTGGTAGCAAGCACAACTGAAGCAATGTAACACTAGTGGCCCGTCAACACAGGCGGAGAGACGGCACACGGTAGGTTTATTTAGTCGGTGAGGACCCCACACTATCCTGTTTGTTGCCTCGAACGACAGAAATGTTTTCACGCTTTAACAAAAAATTAAAGAGAAACGGACTCACTGTACTAGTTCGATAATTAGAACCTGGGTTATTGAATAAATTAAGAAGAAAACAAAAAATAAAAAGTTAAGGTAGAAGCCAAATGCTTCTTATAAATAACCAATCACAATTACTGTGTATTTTATAAATTATATTACATCAAACATATATTATTTGAACAACAATCAAAATGAATTATTAATGTTAAAATTAAATAACAACATTCGGTAACTTAACCCCGATGTAACATAAATAGAAAATAGAGAACAGTACGCTAAAGAAAATAACAGCACAAATAAACTTACAGTCATTGAACACAAGATAAATAAACCAACGGATAAAGAAAATTTTACACGAACGGATATTGTCAACCGTTGTTATTATATCTTGAGAAAAATCTTAGGATCTCACTACTTGTGTATCAATCTTAAAATTGCAGTATTATTTGGTGTCGGTTACTAATAACATAAGTAATGTCGAAATAAAGGGATTATGTCCCTTTATTTTGACTTGTTCTTGCTAAAATCTATATTAAATAACCAATCCCATCCATTATGTGGCGCGTGGCGCGGAGCTGTAGTTTTAAATATGGCTACTAAACACAAATTAATAAAAATAATTGCAAGTGAACAGCGACCTCGTGATACAGAGAACATTGAATCTATAACTAGAAAAAAAAGCAGAAGTTCTTTAACATGGAGAACTAGCATGGCTAAACTTATGGAGTAAGTCTAATTGCCAGACTCGACAACCCAAGACAGATCACAAATCAGAAAGATTCGGAGAGCCAACCCTACCTAAACTGGGATAAGGACAAAGGACCAGACAGAAAGAAGATTTTATGAGGGATTGTTATTAGTAAGACATGTATATAGTGTATATGTAACAATAAAGAAGAGACGTGGTCTCTAAATGTTGGCCTCGTATCAAGGCTCAATGTCACTCAGCGGGTCATGGAGCGGGCTATGCTTGGTATTGCCCTACGTTATCGAATCCGTAGTACGGAGATCCGTAGGAGAACAAGAGTGACCTACATAGCCCGCCGGGTTGCCGGGTTGCGGTCGGCGCAGGACCGCTCGTTGTGGCGTTCTCTTGGGGAGGCCTATATCCTGCAGTGGCCGTTGAAAGGCTGATGGATGGATGGATGGAAATACAAAACATTTTTAACGTGATTCATCCATCCATCTATCAGCTTTTTGACGTCGACTGCTGGACATAGGCCTCCCCAAGAGAACGCCACAACGAGCCGTCCTGTGCGCTCATATGGGGGAATAGTGCCGCAATCGCCACACTTGGCAGGCCGGTTGGCGATCGCAGTGGATGTTGTTAATACTCGAGGGAGTGCCTCCCCCGGTTTTCCCTAAGTCGGCTCTTACGACTCCCATAGGTGGAGAGGGGTGGGACAATTCTAAAGCCGGCCCCACACGGCACATATTTAACGTGATAACGTCTTATAAATCGATGAACGCCGCTGTATGCATGAAAAAGCATGACTGAATGTCACGTTCCGCCTGAGCCGAGCATGCAAGTGACAGGGCAGAACAAGCGACAGAGAGGCACGATTGGCCTAAGCGTTCGGCTTGTAACGCATCTATGGACATATATGACGTTATCACGTAAAATTATTGTCCGTAAACTGACTTTACAGACAACCATATTTCTTTTAAGTTTGTTTGTCTGTTTGTTCGTTTGCGCATCACACGCAATTACTACTGCACGGATTTTGTCGCAACTTTTTTATTTAATAGGTCTTGATTAGACTTAAAAACTGGTATACATATTTTATCCCGCTACTACTCGTATATTAGGCACAGATATAACCCAAAAACTAACTATTGGCTGCGGCGGAGCCTCTAGCAAGGCTAGTACTATAATAAAATAGTCCTATTTATGTAAATATCAACTGTTTATTTGCAGTTAGCCCGTAGGCATTTGTTTGAATTATCCACATTAATTTGAGAGCCTAGTTCAAAATTTAAATACTGGTGTGTTCGAAATTCTCAGTGATATTTATCTTTGTGCTCTTTTTAAGGTTGTACAAAGATTTAAAGGGACTACTTAAATATAGATTTTTTATGTTAATTTGGATAAACAACACGAGTGTATTTGAATTAGAATGTCTGTTCATATTCTTTGTCTGAAAAAGTATGTTTTTACTTAAACTAAATTTATGTACCTTTATTTAATAACTAGCTTTTGGCTGCGGCGGAGTGATTCGGTTATATCTCAGGATATAGTAGCGGGATAAAATGTATACCAGTTTTTAAGTCTAATCAAGGCCTTTCAAATAAAAAAGTTGCATTAAAATCCGTTCAGTAGTTTTATGCGTGATGCGCGAACAAACAAACAGACAAACAGATAAACAGACAAACAGACAAAAAATCTAAAAAAATTCGTTTTGTGTTTAGACACGCCTATATAGCCTAACTAGCCTTTGCCTGCGGCTTCACCGCAACCAAAAGCTAGTTTTTGGGTTATATCTCAGGTTCCTGGCATAGTAACAGGATAAAATGTATACCAGTTTTTAAGTTTAATCTAGAGCTATCAACTAAAAAAAGGTGCATAAAAATCCGTTAAGTAGTCTTTGCGTGATGCACGAACAAACAAACAGTTAAACAGACAAACAGACAAAAGATCTAAAAAAAATCGTTTTGTGTTTAGACACGCCTATATAGCCTATTACAGTATTTTTTTCTCAAATATCTTGAATGTACAGACACAGCTCTGTTAAAGCTTTATAATAGCCTTTGCCCGCGGCTTCGCCGCAGCCAAAAGTTAGTTTTTCAATTATATCTCAGGTTCCCGATAAAGTAGCGGGGTACAATGTATACGAGTTCTTAAGCCTAATCAAGGCCTTTCAAATAAAAAAAGTTGCATCAAAATCCGTTCAGTAGTTTTTGAGTGATGCGCGAACAAACAAAAAGACAAACATACAAAAAATCTAAAAAAAATCGTTTTGTGTTTAGACACGCCTATATAGCCTATTACATTATTTTTTTCTCAAATATCTTGAATGTACAGACACAGCTCTGTTAAAGCTTTATAATAGTATAGATTAGCCTTTGCCCGCGGCTTCGCCGCAGCCAAAAGTTAGTTTTTCAATTATATCTCAGGTTCCCGATAAAGTAGCGGTGTAAAATGTATACCAGTTTTTAAGCCTAATCAAGGCCTTTCAAATAAAAAAAGTTGCATCAAAATCCGTTCAGTAGTTTTTGAGTGATGCGCGAACAAACAAAAAGACAAACATACAAAAAATCTAAAAAAAAATCGTTTTGTGTCTAGACACGCTATATAGCCTAATTCACTCATTTTTTCTCAAATATCTTAAATGTACAAGCATAGCTCTGTTACAGCTTTATAATAGTACTAGCCTTTGCGCCGCGGCTTCGCCACAGCTCAGTTATAAGTCAAGTTCCCGATATAGTAGCGGGATAAAATATATACCAGTTTGTAATTCTAATCAAGGTCTTTCAAATAAAATAAGTTTCATCAAAATCCGTCTAGCAGTATTTCTTTTAAATATATTCTAAAAAAATCTAGTTTAAATAATTTTCTGGGGTTTCGGTTATATCTCAGGTTCCCTATATAATAGCGGGATAAAATGTATACCAGTTTTTAAGTCTAATCAAGGCCTTTCAAATAAAAAGTTGTATCAAAATCCGTTTGGTAGTTTTTGCGTGATGCGCGAACAAACAAACAGACAAAAAATCTAAAAAAAATCGTTTTGTGTTTAGACACGCCTATATAGCCTATTACAGTCATTTTTTCTCAAATATCTTAAATGTACAGACATAGCTCTGTTACAGTTTTATAATAGTATAGAAATATATATATAACTACACAAAAGACTATATACAGACAATATATTTAAATGTATGTGTCGTAATATTAACTTAATATGTATGTGTCGTGGCGACTACATCGTTATTTACAAACATAACAAAATTATACTGTTGGTAGGGTTGGGTACCAAGTGGGATTACTCATTTGGTATCGGGCCCGATCGGGTTGGTACCACCATCTCCCGTGTGACTGGCCATGAAGCACATCGTTGCGTTTTGGCTGTAGCAGGGGATAGCCGTTTATATTTCATTTCATATCTGTGAAATGAATTGGTGAGCAGCGGCTTAACAATACTCTCGGTATAGTCGAGTCCATGGGCGACGGTTACCATTTACCATCAGATGGACCGTGGCTCGTCAGCCAGTAGTGGCTGCATGTAGATGCAATAAAAAAAAATTCACGTATTGTAACAAATTAAAATATTACTCGTACCTACTTTGCGGAAAAACTACAGAATTTTTGTTAAGGCGTATAAAATGTACCTAACCGTATGCCCCGTCATTTGGGGCAACGAACAGGGTAGTGTGGGGCCCTCACAGATTAAATATACCCGCCGTGTTCTGTCTCTCCGCCTGTATTGGCGGACCACTGGAACTGTGTTGCATTGCTTCAGTGGTCCGCCGGTGGCTTACCCTGTCGGGTACCCTCTACTGAGCGATGCCTCCGCACATGCAGCGATTCCTTCGCGGGAGGCCTTGTGGGTGGCGTACGTTCCCCGGTCCATCCACCCGCAGCCTCAGCTAGGGCGGCATCAGACGCAGGTACTCGGTGCCTGCGCCACCCCAGTCGCTGGCGGCAGTTCGGGTCGTTCTCCCTGGCTCCCTTCACAAATTCCTGAGAGCATCGCTCTGACGACGCTCGGAAGACGAGTTCACTACGCTGCCTGGCGCAAGCTGGACACAACTCGAGCGTGTGCCACGCGGTGTACTCGTCACAGTCGCAATGGTGATAGCACAGAGTCGCTTCCCTCTTCGCGACTAAGTGCAGGTATCTGCCGAAGCAACCGTGCCCCGACAGCACCTGCACCAGTCGGAAGGTTCTGTGTTCTGTTCTGTTTCTGTGGTATACGCCTTATAGACAAAGTCGCGAGTAAAGCAAGTTACTAGGTAAATACGCCATTGGTACTCATATTCGGAAAGTCAGAGATATGCTTCGTGAGGATCGTACCTTCGGGTCTCCTCAGAGGGCTAACGTGACTATAAATAAAATGTTGGTAGAGTCTTGATTATGCCATAATTAATGGAACAACTTACCCGGGGAAGTGCAGTCCTGTCACAGAATATTAGCTTATATTAACGATAGATATTCCTACTATTGTATTTTGTCTAGTGAGTGAAAGTGTCCGAAGGCGTAAACCCCTCATCCACCTCCTTTATCATTGCTTTCTCCGGCGTTGATAGCTTTGAGTGATGCTTCTGTTATTCATATACTTAGGTATACAATACATATAGCATTTATAGATGACGTTTACCATCAGGTAGGCTGTATGCTTGTGTGACATCATTGTGAAATAAAGAAAATATTAGTTTTTTTAGAAACAATAAATACCAGAAATCTATTAGCGTTTTAAGACTTTTCATTTTATAATAGTATGTCTACCATAAATAAGTAATTGGATAACCGATTATGGTTCCATATCTTTTTAATTCTGGGAGTCATGACGGCCGGTATTCTTTCAGTTCCAAATTTCTTCATAATCCCTCAAAGGCACTTAACACTACACAGTAAGACGTTTATTGACGTCAAGATCTCGAAAGCAGTAATCACAAACCCTTCTCAATGTCTCGCCGACTCACGCACCTGCCAATCGATAGCTTTTGTTTACTAAACGCCTCTCTACAAATGAATTGTGGCTCACGTAAACCACTACTAAGGGTCACTCGACAATTTCTCGCCAATACGTGATTTAATATATAGTAGGTAGCTCCACCCTTCTCACGCGCTACGCAATTGAGTTTTATGTTAAATATGTAACTTTATAAAATTCTTTAATATTTTAAGGATTGCTGATAGTACGCACCAGACATCAGCTTGAAATTAGGTTATAGAATTGTCATCAAACTATGTGTAAATGTTTTGGAAATATATTTGCTAAGACAGCAATTGCTTATTTGGTCTAGTTGCCTCATATGACGTCTACGCGAAAGAATGGGGTGGTGATATTCGTATTCTTAGGCCATCGCTACACGGAACAAGATTAAATCTACATATATTTTTGCCTTACTCAGATCTTAACACTAAGTATGAATGAAATTGGGTATATCTACATAAAAGTTTATCCCTGGATAAACATAGCTACAAAGTTCATATCGCATACCCTTAAACGATTTTTTTTTGTTTAATATAAAAGCAAATTATTTTTACTAAATTTCCCCTTGTAAAGTAATAAGGTTACACACACTGCTTCACATACACTGATTCATAATAGAAAGAGACAGAAAGACACCAGTGAATATACTAATGAATATATCACCAAGTGGTGCTAGTCCCATTCCAGGTTTTTTAATTTTATTTTCCATCCAATACTGTCGTATTGGGCACAAGTCTCATCTCAGAGCGAGAAAAAGTTAAGCTGGGGAGTCCATTTCTACACAATAAAGTAGTAGTTGAGAGTAGGCTATACCAAAACTTATTCTCTTTAAGAAGGAACGCGATTTGTTTCTATGGTTCAGTAGGCATTGTGTGATTCATGCGCTTTGTGCGTATACATAGGTTGCCCCCTTCTTGCCTAACGTACAACGTATAGGTTTGGTGAACTATGGTGTAAGTCAAATGAGATAGGAGGCATCGGACCCTAATTGTGAATATTCACCGAGACCGCAGTCGTAAAGTCCCCGTTACTTAAAACTGTCGTGTATTATTAGAAAGAGACAGTGAGTGTTGTGCTATTTTTATTACAAAAGAAATAAAACTATTTTTTTTGTCATAGTAAGGGCTAACAAAAGGTATTGTTTCGGCGTCCATCGGTACTGTACAAATATATCACCATGATATCTCCTCTTAACCCTGTTTATATTAAGATACATTAGTCTGACCAACTATAGCAATCCGCTTTGCAAAATGTACTTTTATATAAATATATTAGTAGCAACAAATCATGCTTTAGCTTATATAGCTGAAATGCGTGAGAAAATTAAATATCTTCATACTTTTTTTTACAAAAAAAATTTAATGTCATCAATATCGATACAATCGTTCTTGAATTATTTTAAATGGTGTAACTAGCCCGATATTCTTTTATCTTAATTTAAATTTTTAAGAAGACCTGCACTAAGGAATAATCCTTGTATCGCAGGGGAGGTGCTTTCTGGCCCCTTAACTTTTTTACGACCTTAGATTCGAACCTGCGACCTAAAGGTTTGTATTCCTGTGCACTACACGGAGGTAGTTAGCTTACTACGTAATATAATAATTATTATGTTTCTGTACCTTAGTCATCACAAAAAGTGTTTCACAGATATAATTATGGAGATAAATGGGGTGATTACATAACGTGTCTTTAGTCTGACATAACACTGAAATAGCTAAATGAATCTTTTTTTACAGAATTACCTTTTATCAATAATCACTCGTTAAAGTTCACCCACCGAAACCCATTAATTTGGCCTAACGTTAATTATGTCCTTAATAACAAAAGGCCTAATTTAAATAAATATTTTTCACGTAATTAATTCAATCATTAATTTATAAAGGATTCGGTTCAACTACAGTTTAATTAAAGCTTCCCGGATCCCGGAATATTACGTAGGGAATCCATTTCTAAATAATTGCTAGAGGGAACATTTCTTGACACAAATCACTGCAATTTATAAATGTTTTATTAGATATCTTGTATACGTCTGGCTTTAATAAGTTTATTTTAGTGAATTCCTACACAGTTTTATAAATTAACTTTTGATTAATTGAAGAATTCAATTACATTTGTTTGTTCTATAATCACAGCTTATACATATAATTTCTGATGATATTTTCATGATAGAAGGCTGGACTTACTAATTAAAAGGCATACTAGTTATCGTTTATTTTTAATTTCCCATTTTAGTGACTAATGCCGTAAATAGAGTTGAAAAACATACTCATAATAAATATTTGTAGACCATACACATAATAGCCCTATGTGGGAGTTGAGTCAATACTTGGTATAAAAGGTTGATGTATTATCGTCATCTGTGCAATCCTTTTAACTCCTAAACATAGATTTTTTTTTCTCTCTATGTTTAAACTAGAAAAAATATTATTCTGGCTTATAGGAATCTGAATGTTCTAGCATATTATATATATTAAATTTTGGTGTCCCAATATTTACATTTGGTAGTGATACAGCCTTGTTCGTCCCAGCGTGAATGGGCCAGCTTGATCGGAGAAGTACCTGCCTTCTCACAAAAGATCCGCGTGAAATAACGATAGGCACCGTTACTATTGTGTTTCGTATGGTGAGTGAGAGCGCCGGAGCCCTAAACCTCCTTATTCTTCCTCCCCAAATTCTATCCTTTTCCTTGAAGTTGGAACTACTTAACATCTGGTGGGTCATATGGTAACTAGCCGCCCGCGTAGTAAAAATAAAATATAATTGCAACCTTTAATTCTCTCTATGTTTCTAAATTCTTTGTTTTTTTATCAGATTATCGGTCGTCATCTCCGGGAGCAAAAAGCTAGAAACAAGAACACAGCTGTGTCTCTTCTGGATGTTGCGCTTCGAGGGGTCTCCGTGTTATCTTCAGCATCTGTCACAGAGTTATCTGGGGTCGGATTACATGGTCTAGTCATATCTTCAGGTGAAATAAGAAGAGTACAACAAGGAGCTTTTAGCAGTGTAGCCACTACTTTATTTGCATTAGGTAAGAATTTTGGCTTAAATGTTAGTACGAGTATATTGTAAGAAAAGCCGCCATGAAAGGAAGTAGCAAAAAATGGTATCTGAGAAGGTTGTTTAGACTGGCTGGCCACCAGAGCTAATACGAATGAAAAAAACGTCTAATGATGACGTAGATGAAGCGTGGAAAGAGTAGAAAGTGTAAAAGAAATTGAGAATGATTTAGTGGATAAGAATAAGCAGAAAGATGATGTTGATAGGAGATTGTGTTAAGATTTTCAGACTAACATTCAGTTTTTCTGGATACTTATCCAATCAGTTACAGAAAAAACACAAATATTAGAACTAAACTTAAGCAGGTACTAGAATGGAAATATAGGTAAGCGGTGTAATGTATATTAAAGAGATGAAATTAATATTTTGAAAGCTTGTTTGAGAGAGGTGGTGAATCAAGTTCCATAACAGATGTGAATGAGAATTAATGTGATAATAATATAGGTATGGATGAGACGAAGAAAGGAATAAAAGCAAATGTGGAAACGACGAAAGTAATAGCTCTAGAAAGAGATGATGAATGACATAATAGTAAAAAAGTTTGTGTATCTGGGAACGTAGTTTACGAGAGATGGGAAGTTTGCAAAGGATGTTGAAAGGAGAGTGAATGCAGGTAATCAGATGAATGTGCCAGTACACTCCTTTACAAGTAGTCAGAAAGTGTTCAACTGGCCGGGCGTAATGGAGTGCTAGCGCCAAATTTAAACTATGGAAGGGAAAGTTGGGCGTAGCAGAAAAAGAACGAAAGCAGAATAAATGCAGTTGAGATGAGAGCTCTAAGGAGCATGTGTAGTGTAACTTTAAAAGATAGAGTAAGAAACAGTTTAGTGAGAGGACGACGTGGTGTAAAAGAAGACGTAGCGGCAAAGATTGAGAAATGAAAGTTAAGATGATTTATTTTTGCGCAGGTCCCAAATTAAAGTTTATGTTTGCAAAATATTAGCTGTATACAGGGTATTTTTTTAACAAGTGCGCAAGTTTTGATAAAATAAACATAAGCAAATTTTAATAAACACTTATTTTATTTTTGAATATGTCTTAGTACTAAAAAATAAAGTTATCGCTAATGAAAGTTGTTTACTTTTGAAAAAAAAATTATGGTCACATGACGCGCGCGCTTCTGTAGATACCTACGTCGGCGCTCGTTCAATGTGCCGATGCGTAGGTATCTATGCGGGTTACTGACCGCTAATTTTATCAGGTTCGAACTAAAAGTTTAGGTCGTGACCTGAAGTTATTTGTAAGAGTAGTTCCAATTTTTCCTTCATACTTTCATGGGCTTAGGACCATCAAAATGCAGAAAATAAAGCTTCGAGCTGCTCGTAAGAATGGTGTCCATATTTTATTAATTTCAAGTCGGAAAAAAAAATACGGATATAACAATGAAAGGAAATGTGTTCTACTACTGATATAGAACCACCAAAAAAAATTTGCCCACTAGTTAAAAATTTACTTTGTATATGCCAAACCGCCTTGTTATATTAAAGTATAGGTGAAAATTACCACTGTATAGATTATATTTGCCGTGTGGGGCCGGCTTTAGAATTGTCCCACCCCTCTCCACCCATGGGAGTCGTAAGAGCCGACTGAGGGAATACCGGGGGAGTGGGCAGCAGCACTCCTTCAAGTATTAACAACATCCACTGCGATCGCCAACCCGCCTGCCAAGCGTGGCGATTACGGCACTATCCCCCATTCTTGGGGAGGCCTATGTCCAGCAGTGGACGTTAAAAGGCTGATGGATGGATGGATAGATTACTATCTATCATATGGCTAAATCAATTGTATTTCTTCAGCTTAGAACTCATTTGAACTTTTTATAACGAAAATAGATGAGTCTCAATTACACTCGCATCTCGCGAAAACATATTATGAAATTCCATTAGTTCAGTCACTTGAAACTAATATTAATTTAGTATTTAATTAATTTTGGATTAGCCAATAAGAGCACCACTTGACTATCTCATAGTAAGTTATAACTTAGAGTTCCTAAGAGTCATATTTTAGGTGTCATACTAGAACGAGTTTAATAAATTTAGAATTTAATTAAGTTTCTACTAACAGGTTTTTTTAATCTTTATTACTTTATTTTATGACCGCACAGATGGTGGAGTGGTTTAGATATCAGCCTACCGCCCGAGTGTTGCGGGTTCGATTCCCACACAGGACAACTCTTTATGTAAACTACAAATAGTTGTTCTGAGTCATGGTGTACTTTGTGTCCGTGAAACTATATGTCTGTAAAGTCCCCCGCGGTACAAAGACCATTCCTTAGTGCAGGGTGTTTTTAAAAATGCCAGAAAAATCACATCATCCGTTAGATATCTATAAGTTTAGATCAGTCAGTAATGACGTGCGAAAACCCATAAGAGTTATATGCAAAACTAAATGTAGTTGTATAGCCATTTTTTTTCATTATACACAATCTTTAACAACTTCACCAAAGTACGCAAAGTTATCAGCCATTTCCAGTCATTGAATATGAGTCTTTAGAGAGTCGAATACGGAATTAAAATAACTGTGACTGCCAGAGAAAGAGAAGTAAAACGCAAAACTAGCCTATTTACATTTTTAGTCAGTACAGTCCAGGTTAAGCTTTGTTCCCAATAGTGGGAAGCATATTGATTGTTTAATCCGAAAAAAAGTGCTAGTTGTAATCTGAGAAAAGTTATAAGAGAATAAAGGCGTTATTACTAAAAAAAAATATTTTTATTATTAGTCAATAATTAGCTCAAATTAATGGGGATCATCGGGTAAAGCTCAGCGCAGATGGCGCTATCGGCAAGATGGCCACTGTCAATTTGTAGTTGCTTTGTTTGCCTGAGAATGATTTGCTATTTTTTGTGTTTGCTCTGGATAATCAGCGATATTATTAAAATTAAAACAAATTTTTTGCGACTTCAACTTTTTTTAAATGTAGGATCCTTGGGAAATGAATATAGATACTAATATGTAATAATCCCTTATTACATATTAGTATAGCACACAGAGGAATAGAAAAAAATAAAATTTACCCAATTACAGGTTACAAATTGTATGGAAATGACAGTTATCAATGGCCATGTCGATAATACGCCATCTGCTGTGAAATTATGGCAGTAAATATCCCCATTCCTATTGTGAATTGTGTTTGCCGTGTGGGGCCGGCTTTAGAATCATCCCACCCCTCTCCACCCATAGGAGTCGTAAGAGGGAATAGCGAGGGAGTGGGCAGCAGCACTCCTTCGAGTATTAACAACATCCACTATGATCGCCAACCCGCCTGCCAAGCGTGGCGATTACGGCACTATCCCCCATTCTTGGGGAGGTCTATGTCCAGCAGTGGACTTTAAAAGGCTGATGGATGGATGGATGGATTGTGAATTGGCAGAGAACAAATGAGAATATATACCTAGTAGAGACGTATCTCTGGTACTAAATTAACATTTACAATATTTGATATAACCATTATAATCATCATTGTTTTTTCAGGATTACCAAACAATCAATTACCATCAGTGCCTACGGAAGCGTTCACAAGATTATGGAATCTTGATCGCTTAGATTTGTCCAACAATAAGATTCATACCTTGGATCCAAATTCATTTAAGGTAAATCGTTTTATTCAAAACTTTTAGCTGTAGTTAAAAGTTCACGTGTAAAATGTTACTGCTTTTCTGATCAAAACACCTACCTGTTTACGTGACTATGTACAATGAAACCATTAGATTTATATCATTTGATTGTTTATATCATTAGAATTACTTTTATAGATCTGTATTAAGATATACGATTGTCTGTGTGGTGACGGACTAAGACTAGGTACATGTTTCACCAACCTACTCTTTCCTGCGAGCGAGATACGAGGCGACTATGGGAAGTAGGCAATTATCACCAGTTTCATTAGGTACTGGTGGTAGTGTCGTGTACTTACTAAGTAGGAGTATTTATTTATACTATAATATATAATCATGATATCATTACGCCACTTCTCTTTCGGGGTAGGCAGAGAGAACAGAGTGCCAGAAGGATCTATTCTTGCATAGATCTCTCGCTTCCTCAACATTCATAATTCTCTACATACACGCTCGCAGATTTCGGAGGCTCGTGACTTCAGCTTCCTTCAAGACATGCCTAATTTAGTTAGGTAGGTGAGTCTCGGTCTCCCTATATCCTTTCAATTTCGAGAGTGGGAGTATTCACTTGTTATTAAGCCCGAGTGAGGTACCTCAATCGGGCTTAACTGTCTTTAGTGTGACTGACTGTGAAACTGGTGCGTTACGGTTGTGGCGGTAGACAGCAGACCATTTATTCTTTTCCCATCTGTGAAATAAAATGGTGAGCAGCAGCTTGTCAGGATTTTTAGGATTGCTGAATATATATATATTTACAAAAGTCTAGTAAAATTCAGCGGCGATTTGCGTGCAGCAAATAGCAAAATAATTTTATTAGTATAAAGAACAAATTATATGTGAAAGTGGAAAAAGAGAGTTTTACTGCGAGCAGGATTTAAACCTGCGTCCCATCCAATCCGGGGAAGTGCTCTGAACTGCTAAGCTATCGCAGTCACCAACGGTGACTCCAAATCTCTTTCGTTAAGACATTTACGACAAATGTGAAGTGGAGATTTGGAGTCCCTCAGATAAATCCCTAAGAGTTGGTGACTAAGATAGCTTAGTGGTCCAGTAGGCCGCAGGTTCGAACCTGCTCCAAAACCTTCTATTTCCAGTTTCACAAATAATTTGTTATTTAACGTAGCATCAAGTGCTAAAATACAGATCAAAATATATCAAGTGCTAAAATACAGATCAAAATATTTATAAGTATAGAAAAAAAAATGTTAAATTATGAAGGTAATGTAATAAATTTTAAATCAAAATCGACCTTAGTTCTAAGTAATATTTACATTACGTGAATAATACTCCTAAGTGGGTTGATGAGGTGAAACTATTTTGTTATAAGTACGAGTATGTTCGTAGCCACAAGTTATTAAAGCTACGTATTTGTTCGGCTTAACCTTTGGATTACAAATAAAATCGCTAAGCCAGTTAGCTAAAAAGCCAACAGATTACTTAAAAATTTCGCAAATGAAAATAATAGCTGTCCAATTAGAAGTTCGTTTTCAATATTTTCTGGTATTGCGCTTAGAATAGAATATTATTGCTTACGACTATTTCAAGAATATTAAATTCATTTAATTGATGCCCTTTATTTTATCATTGGCAGACTGTAAAAGATTGTTTATTTTTTTCTGTGACTGTCTGAAGTCTAATGAGAGTAGTCACTAGTCATTCAGAATGAACGCGTCGGTACTATTATTATTATTATTGTTACTATTACTATTATTATTGTTTTCTGGGTGACCGACCACTTCGATGTGTTTTGGTAGTAACGGGATATAGTCGTCCATATTAATTCCATCTGCAAAAAAAAACAACAGTTAGACAGTATCTGTACTATTATAAAACTGTAACATAGCTATGTCTGTACATTTAATATATTTGAGAAAAAAATACTGTAATAGAATATATAGGCGTGTCTAAACACAAAACGATTTTTTTAGATTTTTGTCTGTTTGTTTGTTCGCGCATCACACAAAAACTACTGAACGGATTTTAATGCAACTTTTTTTATTTGAAAGGCCTTAATTAGACTTAAAAACTGGTATACATTTATCCCGCTACTATATCGGGAACCTGAGATATAACCGAAAAACTAGAAAATTATTTAAACTAGAATTGTTTTTGAATTTATTTATAAGAACTACTAGATGGATTTTGATTCAACTTTTTTTATTTGAAAGGCCTAGATTTGACTTTAAAACTGGTAGACATTTTATCCCGTTACTATATCGGGAACCTAAATATCTTAGGTTCCGAAACCGAAAAACTAGCTTTTGGCTGCGGCGAAGCCGCTGGCAAAGGCTGGTACTTAATAATGTTAAGTCCACACGAGCCTCGGTTACCAGTTACAATAAGGTCAGCTGTGGCTCGTCTGTTACCATGACAATTTCATAAACAAAATTATAACACTCCGAGCTGACTAACCTACCTAGACCAAATCGGTCATGTATTGAAGGATGGTGGAGTCAGGCTCAAAGTCGCTCAGCGGGCCATGGAGCGGGCTATGCTTGGTATTTCCCTACGTGATCGAATCCGTAATACGGAGATCCGTAGGAGAACGAGAGTGACCGACATAGCCCGCCGGGTTGCCATGCTGAAGTGGCAATGGGCAGGCCACATCGCTCGACGAACCGATAACCGTTGGGGACGAAAGGTTCTCGAGTGGCGACCACGTATCGGACGGCGCAGCGTAGGACGGCCCCCCACCAGATGGACCGATGATCTGGTCAAAGCTGCGGGGAGCCGTTAGATGCGGTTGGCACAGGACCGCTCGTTGTGGCGTTCTCTTGGGGAGGCTTATGTCCAGCAGTGGACGTTAAAAGGCTGATGGATGAATGGATTCAGGAGTCTCCGAAAACGGCGAGCGTGTATGAAGGGAATTATGAATGTTGAGGAAGCGAGAGATGTATGCAAGAATAGAGCCTTTTGACCCACTGTTCTTTCTGCCTACCCTGTAAAGGAGATACGATTAACCTTTAGTAGCTACTGCAGAAAATCAATTTAAAAGCAATGGATTACGTAAAAGTAGTTTACTTGCATAGCTTATTGGCACCATGCTTAAAGAATCATCATGACTTAAATAAGAATGTAATTGAATATGAGGCATCGTGCTAGTTAAATGACGGGCCTCGTGTCGTAGTCAGTAGTGTAACCGACTTCCGTGCACGAGATCGTGGGTGCGATTCCCACTCAGGACAATTATTTGTGTGATGAACACAGATATTTGTACTACGTCTGGGTGTTTTCTATCTATTATTATGTATGTATTTACAAAAAAAAGAGTAATATATGTATTATATCCGTAATTGGGTTTTCAAAGCACAAGCGTTAAGCTTAGTTTGGGACCAGAGGACGTTGTGTGAAAATGTCCGTGAATATTTATTTATTTATAATAAAATTTTCTTATTCACCAGGGTATGAGCAATCTCACCTATTTGGATATAAGCGACAATCAATTGACGGACATATCAGCGGATACCTTCAACCCTCTAACCAAACTCACCGTTTTAAGACTCAGAGGGAACCTGTTAAAAGTGTCTGTTTTAGCAAATTTGAAGGTAGGTGTTAACTATATAATACTTAGAATACACTTTCTTTGTAGTATCCCCAAAATACTATGTAGTGGTGTAACACATTTTACCTAAGCCCTCCTCATCCTTTCCTCATTATTATTCCTCTCCACCTTCTTCCCCTTTTGTTTGGCGACATGCAGAACAAAGTACTAAGGAATAACGTGAACGCTCCTTGGTATGTAAGAAACGACGACCTCCACAAGGACCAACAAGTGGAGTTTGTGACGAAATTTATACAAAAATATGCAGAAGCGCATGAGAAGAGGCTTCATCAGCACGTGAACGTAGAAGCAATTCAGCTTCTTGATAACACGGACTTAAAATTAAGGCTCAAAAGAACTAAACCTTTTGAGTTAGTATAGTGCTAATAGTGGTTAGTGATAAGTGTTAGGTAAATAGTAGAACACATGAACAAAGTGTAAATAATATAACACATTATACAAAGTGTCTTCCCCTTAACAAACTAAGAATTGCCAATGGACATTTTTTTAGATATACAATAGTTTAGTATACAGTTTATGTTGAATTTATATTACTTATTAGTCTATAAAAACTAGATTGTAATATGTTAAAGTGCCTAAATATAGGTAGGTTACAAAAAAAAATGCATGTGATGCCTCTGGTGTTGCTAGTAACTGCTTACTATCAGGTAGCGTTCTGCGTGGACCTCAGTTAAATCAATATGTAGTACGTCACTTTATAACACACTAAACGACGAATGACGAATTAAATGTAAACGATTCCAAACTTGATGGGGTTGCGTCATTTCATTACAGAGTTACTGTGGCCGCCTTTCAGCTCCATCATCAGACCCTCGATATTATCTAGGACTGGAGTACTAGTCAAGATATTCCAAACGATCCCTAACTCGATGGAGTTGCGCCATTTAACTACAGATTTTCGCATGGCCACCTGCCAGCTCCATCAGACCTTGGATACCATCTAAAGACGAATCAAACAAGTCCAAACTCGACGGGGTTTCGTCGTTTCATTATAGAGTTACTTATATTATTATGCTTATCATACACAGGCTCATAATATTTGTTTGCCATTCTCGTATTATAAAAAAGAGGATGGAGCTGTAGTGTATCAGGCTTAGTTTCATACTTCGTACAGTTGTTGAGAAATTCGATAAATAATTTTTATTCAGGATTCTAGTCTGTAACGATTGTCACGATCATGAAGTATAGATACAAGGAGTCCGAACGTAATGTTGAACGAATGATCTCAATTTAGGGGACAGAACTTTTGCCGGTAGAGTGCGCCACTTTTCAAGAAGTACTCGTTTAAATCTTTACGCGGGAAGTTTCTTTTTCCATTTCTTTTTATTACAACTAATTTTAAATAAATAAATTAATATTTTATACTTAAATTAATTAAATTCAACATTCGCGAGCCAACGCGTGTTTACGTGTAATAAATAATAATAGCATCGGTACGTCCTAAATTCTAGCGCAGCCAGTGGCAGAAAAGAGAACTAAGTTCTGGGTTTATTAACATGAATACTATGGAATAGCCTATATCGTTCGGACTCCTTGTATCTATACTTAGTGGTCACGATATTATTTAATAGCCCTGTGAAGCTCAGAGGAGGCCAAATATTTACAAATAGATTTCACTTTATGGTTACCCAGTCACCAAGAAAAAAATTTTCTTCAGACGACAATCTGTTGACAAAAGTTTTTTGATCTTGCCGATCTTTCAAGTGATAAGTGTACAACTAGAGTATGACCTCCTCAAGTTAAGTTACCCTTAAGTTGTATACTTATTAACATTTAACTTAACCTTACTTATATTATCAAAAATAATATGTCCTATATCTAAAGTTTGTCTTTTTAGGGTTCCGTACCCGAAGGGTCAAAACGGGACCCTATTACTAAGACTTCGCTGTCTGTCTGTCCGTCCGTCTGTCTCCAGGCTGTATCTCAAGAACGGCGATAGCTAGACAGTTGAAATTTTCACAAAAGATATATTTCTGTTGCCGCTATAACAACAAATACTAAAAACAAAAATATAATAATATTTAAGGGGGGCTCCCATACAACGTCTTGTCTGTCCGTCCGTCTGTCTCCAGGCTGTATCTCAAGAATGGGGATAGCTAGACAGTTGAAATTTTCACAAATGATGTATTTCTGTTGCCGCTGTAACAACAAATACTAAAAACAAAAAAATAATAATATTTAAGGGGGGCTCCCATACAACGTCTTGTCTGTCCGTCCGTCTGTCAACAGGCTGTATCTCAAGAACGCCGATAGCTAGACAGTTGAAATTTTTACAAATGATGTATTTCTATTGCCGCTATAATAACAAATACAAAAAAAAACAATATTTAATGGGGGCTCCCATACAACAAACGCGATTTTTTTGCCCTTTTTTGCTTGCTATTGATAACGGCAACAGGTAGAAGTTACAATAGTGTAATGTTGTTTACCTAGTCAATGGTACGGAACCCTTCGTGCGCGAGTCCGACTCGCACTTGGCCGGTTTTTTTATTTCCTTCCATTAGTTACGAGTTCAAATCCTGCAGTTATCGCTCTATATTCAAAAATATGTACCTACTAATAAACTGCCTCGGTGGTGCAGTGGTAGTATGTGTGACAGCTTATCATGAGGTCTCGGGTTCAATCCCCGGGGGCAATGATATTGTGCTTTTTCGTAAAAAGAAAAATTCTCAGTAGCAGCCCGAAGTTTGGAAATGTAGGTAGACCGCAATAGGCTCGCCCTCTATTACGTGGGACTTAAACATAGATAGCGACCCGTGGGTGTGTAATACACCTCTGCCTACCCCTTCGGGGAATACTGGCGTGTTGCTATGTATGTATAAAGGCAAACTTAATTAATATTACGCGATACAAGATTACATAACTAAAGGAGGTTCTCGGGAGTATCCTACACACATGTTTATATTGTTAAACTTCCTACAGAGAGACTTCTATACTACTTATTATTAAGCTGTAGCAGAGCTGTCTGAACATTTAAGATTTTTGGGAAAAAAATTGTTTTAGGCTATATAGGCGTGTCTGAACACAAAACAATTTGTTTTAGATTTTTGTCTGTTTGTTTGTTTGCGCATTAATCAAAAACTACTGAACGGATTTTGATGCAACTTTTTTTATTTGAGAGCTCTGAATTAGAATTAAAAACTAGTATACATTTAATCCCGCTACTTTATCGGGGACCTTTGATATAACCGAAAAACTAACTTCTGGCTGCGGCGAAGCCGCGGGCAAAGGCTCGTTGATAATCTATACTATTATAAAACTGTAACTGAGCTTTGTCTGAAAACTTGAGATATTTGTGAAAAAATTACTGTAATAGGCTATATAGGCGCGTCTAAACACAAAACAATTTTTTTAGATTTTTTGTCTGTCTGTTTATCTGTTTGTTTGTTCGCGCATCATGCAAAAACTATTGAACGGATTTTGATGCAACTTTTTTATTTAAGAGCTTTTGATTAGACTTAAAAACTGGTATACATTTTATCTCGCTACTATATCGGGGACCTGAGATATATCTGAAAAACTAGGTTTTGACTGCGGCGAAGCCGTGGGCAAAGGCTAGTATAATATAAAGATGTAGCTTTACTTCATAACTACTATCATACATTTAAGATATTTTAAACACAAAGTGAAAAATGTGAAATCGAAAATAACAGTCTGGAGCAGAATTTGAACCTGCATCTTCTGGATACCGTCCAGATGCTTTACCAATTCAGCCATCCTGACAATTGCTCCTGACTGCTAATTTCGATAACACATCATACTTAACGTCTTTGGGTGACGCCTGCGCCCTCTGTCGGACGTATTTTCATACATTATACCGACCAGGTAAACTTAATTTTACAATTAAGATTTTACCTAATAATGACGCAAACCCTTTAAATATTTAGATATTTTTATATATATTTTTAGCATTTGACATGCTTAGCACTATACATTAAACACAAAGTGAAAAATGTGAAATCGAAAATATTTTGATAAATTTGTGTTTAATGTATAGTGCTAAGCATGTCAAATGCAAAAAATATATTTAAAAATATCTAAATATTTAAAGGGTTTGCGTCATTATTAGGTAAAATCTTAATTGTAAAATTAAGTTTACCTGGTCGGTATAATGTATGAAAATACGTCCGACAGAGGGCGCAGGCGTCACCCAAAGACGTTAAGTATGATGTGTTATCGAAATTAGCAGTCAGGAGCAATTGTCAGGATGGCTGAATTGGTAAAGCATCTGGACGGTATCCAGAAGATGCAGGTTCAAATCCTGCTCCTTACTGTTATTTTCGATTTCACATTTTTCACTTTGTGTTTAATGTATACTTAGTGCTAAGCATGTCAAATGCAAAAAATATATATAAAAATATCTAAATATTTAAGATATTTGACAAAAAAAATGTATTAAGCTTTTAGGCGTCTGAACAATAAACATGTCTTTTTGTCGGTTTGTCTGTTTGTTTGTTCAGGCATCACGCAAAAACTGCTGAACGGATTTTGATGAAACTTTTTTGATTAATAGCTTGATTAGATTTAAAAACTGATGTACATTTTATCTAGCCACTATATTAGAAACTGAGATATACCCTAAAAAGTAGTAGGCGAGCTACTAATAAAATTATTTTTCTAATATAATATATTTTCTTGACTAATGAACCATAATCTTCTTATAAAAGCTTCCATTTATTGAGAAATATGGCCTAAATTAGTCTTATTCAATCTAGTAACGTTCAATTACGAAGTTTTATGTAATCTCTGGTAGCCGAATAAAGAGGAGAGTGCGAGTACAAATATTAAACGTTCACCGCGTTATAGCCATTTTGTATGTCAAAAGAGATTTTGACAGTCTTATTACTTCTATTATGAAGGTACATTTTCGAGTAAAATATAATAAGGTTTGAATTATTTGGCCCTTATTTAGTTTTTGACATTTTATATATTAAAAAGCACTGAACCAATATAACTGCTATGAGGCTTCGATTTTTAAACTGAGGTCAAGACCTAGCAAAGTACATACAGTGAGTGAGAGCACCGAAGCCCTAAACTCCCTTCTTCATCCCATTCTTATTATTCTATCTCTCCACCCCTATCCCTTTCAATGGATTTGGTGACATGCAACTGATGCCTCGGGTGTTGTTAGTAACTGCATACCATCAGGTGGCGTTCTGCGTGGACCTCAGTTTTATAGTACGTTACTGTATGCCACATTGATGTTCTCTATGCAAAAATAGCTGTCCATCTAATAAGTTACATTTCTCATTAATAAATAGTAGTCTATCTGTTCAAAGTAATAAACAATATACCTACCAATTTTTATCTAAATATGTTTCAACCATTAATTAAAAATATTTAGTGGAGTTTGTTAGTAATATTCATAGTTTGATGAAAAAAAAGTCCTTGTGAGAGCATTCCGCGAATAAACATCGTTAAAAGAGAATTCGCGGTCTGTTAAGTCTGCTAACCCTCACTAGGCTAGCGTATTTGGTAACTATGCTCTTGGGAGCCCTTACCCAATAGTGGAAGCTGTAATAGGTTATCAAAAATAGCCAAATACACAAAAAACAAATTATTTGTGAAAGTGGAAAAAGAGAGGTTTACTGCGAGCGGAATTCGAAACTGCGTCCCTTTTTCAAGTACCCGCAATTTCAAATTCCACTCGCAGTAAGCCTTTCTTTTTCCAATTTCACTAAAAAATTGTTCTTTAAAGTAGCTGAGCATATCAAGTGCTAAGAGACTACAGATCAAAATAGTCAATACATTCTCTTTTTTTAATGGTAATATACATTACAACTATTTCTTTAGGAGGCTCATATGCTTCGGGACTTGGATTTATCAAGTAACGCACTGGAAGGGCCACTTGGAGCGAGTACTGTGCCTCCACTGAGCTATCTCACTACACTTCATCTGTCTGACAACACATTTGCAAGCATTAGAAGAGGAGCTTTAGCGGGTTAGTAAATTTATAGCTTTTATAAACTATGTATTATTATATTTATAAGTAATGTGGAATCAGCTAGCCTCGGTGGCCGAGACCCCCAGTTCAGGCAGACTCCGGTTAGGGAAGAAGTACACGTTGTACAGTGAAACTCCATCCCAATCAACCACGACATACAATGTGCCCTTGTTTATGATTTATAAGGGCGGGAATGAAGCGCAGTAGAGCTGATATCTTAATACCAAATAGTTTTCTTGCTGAATACAACTTCTATAAACAGGTAACAAAATCTCTAATTAATGTTGATTGTTCACAGGTCTCACGAACTTAACTCATTTGAACTTGCACAATAATCAAATAGACGTGTTGGAAGACTATTCGTTTAAGCATTTGACAAACTTGACCCACCTGGACCTATCTCACAACGAGATTGTTGCTGTATCAGGTAATGTAGTATCTATTCTGATAAAAATGTTAAAATTGTAAATCAAGTTACTTTTAGCTAGATTATCCAAATTTTATTTAACTATTTATTATTTGTATAGTATATTTTTTTAATCATATATGATGCTTAGCCATAAATGAACACAAAATGCGAAAGCATTACGATCGGATACTTATGGATAACTACTTAGTTTCGGATTTAATTCCTGGTAAACCACGTGACAAGAAATTGTGTTGACCACTAGGCTATCAGTGCTCGAAATATACGATATATATTTTCTTGGAGATAGCACGGAAAATACTGTACTCGTATTCACGTTCTGATGACGGAGCTCCTTATTCATAAATACGACTCGAATAGTATGTACAAAAATGTGTTCGTATATGTATAAAACTTTTCCGATTAACAAAAAATCTGAAAAATCACACTGTAATTTCACCAAATTTAAATTGATAAAAAATCTCTAGATTAAAAATCAGAAACATTCCAAGAATTTTCTCAATTAGTTTATTGTGATTATTACCTCCTGGTAATTCCCATTAGCTATTAGTCAATTCAGTGACGTTTTAATATCCGTCGCCTGAGAATTGCTGGCGGAAATAAGACGAAATAACTTTTTAACATTTACATAAGATTTGAGGGAACGGATAAAAGGAAAAATATAATATATACATTTTGTAGATTTTTTTTAAGTATATATCATTAAACCGATTATAAAAACGTTCAGGATATTTACTTAATACTTTGTTTCTAAATCAGTATGACTTTTTAAAATTATGAACATGTTTTTTATTCATTTTAATAAAGATAACGATAGGCCTCAGTTTTGCTTGAACAATTGTTTATTTAGTGAACTTGTGTTGTCATTCCATAAGCTTCATATCGATCCATAAAAACACCAATCTGTAATGTAGTCCCCGAATCGGTGCAGTTATCAAATTAATGCCTAATCTCAACAATTAATTTAAAGAACAAATTATTTGTGAAATATGAAAAATACAGTTTTACCGCGCGTTTGATTCGAACCTGTGTCCCATCCAACCAGGGAGGGCTCTAGACCGCTAAGCTATCTAAGTCACTTGACGGTGTAACCCAATCTCCACTTCTTCCGTTCCAGAGCACTTTCCCGGATTGGATGGGACGCAAGTTCGAATAGTGCTCGTAATAAAACTATCTTTTCCCACTTTTACAAATAATAATATGTTCTTTAAACTAGCTGAGCGTGTCAAGTGCCGAAATACACATCAAAACAATTAAATTAATTTATATTTTTGAAAAGGCGGCTAAAACTACATTTGAAACGCTTTAACTGCCTTTGTGGTGCAGCGATAGTGTAAGCGACTGCTGATCATGAGGTCTCGCGTTCGATCCCCGGGTTGGGCAGTGTTAATGAGATTTTTCGTAAAAAAAAAAGAAAAATCCTCAGTAGCAGCCCGGAGTTTGGAAATGTGCCCGGTAGACGTCAATATCCCGTACGTAATTATCCCCCATGATGGGACCGCTCGTTGTGGCGTTCTCTTGGGGAGGCCTATGTCCAGCAGTGGACGTGTAAAGGCTGATGAATGGATGGATGGATAGACGTCAATAGGCTCGCCCCCTATTACGTGTGACTTAAACATAGCTGGCGAGTCGTGGGTGTATAATACACCTCTGCCTACCCCTTTGGGGAATACAGGCGTGATGTGTTATGTTACAAAGTTTCCCATACTAAAAATAAAAACGCTTTAAGGGACTTTTCAAGTATACATTTTATACAGAAATAATTCTGTATAAAGTGTTGTTAATACTCGTATATGTGTATATTGTAGCTCTTTTCTTAACATACAGGTGCATCTCTAGCTCAGCTGATAAACCTCGTTCATTTAGATCTTTCACATAATTTTCTGCGTTCTCTTTCTGCTGAACCATTGAAATCTTTGCGCCGATTGACCGAGCTCCTTCTCCATGATAATGACATATCGATGATTGACGATGGAGCCTTGGCGCTGTACAAGGACCTCAGCCGATTCACTATTGAAGGTAATGACTGCGCGATGATACGCATTTTTTAAGAGACATACTTCACTTGAATTTGGTCAACAAAATTTTAAGGACGTAGAATCAATTACAATGAAAATATGTGTGCGTGAGATTTGAATATACGATTATATTGAACTTGTGATATTATCTTATGGTTTTTTTTAATTAATTTAGAAAAACCACCACTAGGTCAAGAGCTTAAAACTTACTATTGGACAGACTGCATCTAATGTTTTTTTTTTACATCATATTTATAAGTATTTAATTAAAAAATGCCGTGTGGGGCTGGCTTTAGAATTGTCCTACCCCTCTCCACCCATGGGAGTCGTAAGAGCCGACTGAGAAAATACCGAGGGAGTGGGCAGCGGCACTCCTTCGAGTATTAACAACATCCACTGCGATCGCCAACCCGCCAGCCAAGCGTGGCGATTACGGCACTATCTCCCATTCTTGGAGAGGCCTATGTCCAGCAGTGAACTTTAAAAGGCTGATGGATGGATGGATGGAATTAAAATATATATTTCCTTTGTAAATAACACTCGCGGCTTCTAGATAAAACGTAAAGTACAAAATGATGTCGTTTTTATTACTCACTAGAAGTTTATGTTTTATTTTGATGGAATATTTATTTATAACTACATAGTGCCCGCGATACATCACTTAACAGCACACTAATTATCTATATGTAAAAATATCTATCCCACGGGAACCATTCAACTTTTCGGGATGAAAGATAGCTCTGTGCTTTTCTGGGTTCCAGACTGCCTGTATGCAAAATTTCATCATGATATAGGTTTATTAATTACAGTGTAAAAGTGTTTAAGCTGTTTGTTAACATAATAAACAAACTCACTTTTTTTATTGAATTTGGTGGCAGATGAGCCACGGTCCATCTGATGGTAAATGGTAACCGTCGCTCATGGGCTCAACTATACCCAGAGTATTGTCAAGCCGCTGCTCACAATTTCATTTCACCGAATTGAAATGAAGGAATAAAAGGCTATCTCCCGCTACAGCCAAAACGCAACGATGTGCTTCATGGCCGGTCACACGGGAGATGGTGGGCCAACCCGCTCGGGCCCGATACCAAGTGGGTATTCCCACTTGATATCCAGCCCTACCACCAGTCATGCAATAGATGATAATTATTTACCTCCCTTAGTCGCCTTATACGACACCCGTGGGAAAGAATGGGGTGGTGACACTTGTAATCTTAGTCCGTCACCACACGGACAAAAAACTTTCGCCTTTATAATGGCAACTGTTCGTCTGTTTCTATAACTTTTTGTTTTTTGTTAAGGTGCGAAAAAATGTTCCTAACCGCACACCCCGTCGTTCGGGGCAACGAACATAGTAGTGTGGGTCTCACCCACTAAATAAACCCGCTGTGTGCCGTCTCGCCAACTTTATTGGCGGGCCACTGGAACTATGTTACATTACTTCAGTGATCTGTTTTTATAACCTGTATGTCACGGAAAGATATTTGTCGATACTCAACGTTTCACTAAGGCGACGTCGAAGCCTCTTTGTTCACCCATTGATATCAGACGCCTGTTATATTGTTGCATGACTTTCAACTATTTGCCTTCGCGATTCTATGGAGGTTACTGCGGAACAATGCTGGCTGCTGACACCTTTGTTACTGCGGGTTTATTTGCCTTCAAGGAATTTAAAAATAATTTAGAACTTTCTTTCTATTTTGGAAGCTTAATTATTTTAGTAGCATTCGATTATAGCGGCTTTTTTAGGGGGTTACCCGAGCTTATAGCTAGCAACACCATAGGCATCATCCGGGTGTCACCATACAAGGAAAGGGAAGGGAGGTGGAGAAGAAGGATAACGGGCCTCGTGGCGTAGTCGGTAGTTCTGACTTCCGTGTGCACAAGATCGTGGGTTCGATTTCCACTCAAGACAATTATTTGTGTGGTGAACACAGACTGTTGTACTGCGTCTGGGTGTTTTTTATCTATTATATATGTATGTATTTACAAAAAAAAAGTTACATATGTATAATATCCGTAATCTGGTACCCATAGCACAAGCGTTAAGCTTAGTTTGGGACCAGAGGACGTTGTGTGAATATGTCCGTAAATATTTATTTATTATTATTATTATAATATTTCACAAAATTTCAAAATCACTCTCACCATACGAAACACAACGGTAGCAGTATCTACCGTTATTTCACGCCGATCTTCTGCGAGAGGGTGGTCCTTCCCCGATCGAGCCTTCCTCTCCGATTCATGCTGGGATATGCAAGGCTCTGCAAGGAAAAGGATACGCCTACGCTATTTTATATCCCGAAAAAAATTATGGTTTCTGTAGGATAGCAATTTTTGCATAATATATAAATCATTAGTGTACCGGAGTGACGTATTCATATTCCGAAGTCTATGAAAACGAAGTTGTGGGGAGAATCTAGCTGACGATGAAATGTAATTAACTTTTTTGTTAAAAGATTTAGCTAGTCATTAAAACAATTTCAGCAATTATCTAAAATACAAATCCTTTAAATTGTAGCCCTAATGACTCATATTAACAAACTTCAAGTACATTTGTCCGACTTTGTGAAGATAAATTTGTTCTCTTTCATAGATAATCCTCTTAATTGCGATTGCCTAATGGCCGGATTCGCGAGGTGGTTAAGAGAAGCAAAAAATTTGCCGCCGTCTGATAAATCAGCTGCTGTGTGTGCCACCCCTCCTCATTTAGAAGGCGCATTACTTTCTAGACTGTCAAAGAACAAGCTCTGTGATGATTTCGACCACACCGATTTGAAACAAAAAGATACGAACTACGATTTTAATAAGGTATTAGCGAATTCGATTGTGAATGATTACAAGTTTAACGAAGGTAGTAATCAAGATATATATATTGATAAGCAGGATGGCTTAGATGATGATCTTTACGATGAAGAATTGGAAGTAACGGGCGAGGAAGATTTACCCATTTCTAAATCTGAGGTGAGTCTTCATATATTTTAATCCGCTCTAGAGCAGGACTATGGAGATTTTCCGTGCGTCGTGGTAGTTCCTTACAATGTTCATAGTCTATGATATTTTGTCCTATTATTTCCTAATTATTAGCGGAGCCTATGTATTTCTAACTGTTATTACAATCGGAGAACCTAACTATTACAAAACTGTAACAGAGATTAAGATATTTGAGAAAAAATACTGTATTTGGCTGTATAGGCGTGTCTGAACACAAAACAATTGTTTTATATTTTTTGTTTGCGTGTTCGTTCGCAAAACACGCAAAAACTACTGAACGGATTTTCATGCAACATTTTTGTTTAATAGCTCTTGAGTAGACTTAAAAACTGGTATACCTCTTATCTCGCTACTATATAGGAAACATGAGATATAACCTAAAAACCAGCTTTTGGCTGTGGTGGAGTCGATGGCAAAGTAACGCTTGTTGGCTGATAAAAATAACACTCTACTTACGATGCACTCATCAGGGCTGTACTCAACTTCACAGCGATGCTGATTATAGAATTCCCCCACCTACGTCATCAAAATAAATATTTAAGTAATAAAAAAATCTAATGTACCTATTCATACCTATAGATAACTCTGAACAAAAGTTTTTTTTTCCAATCAGGTACGTCTTCTAGATGCATGGCATGATGATGAAGAGGTCCACTTATCCTGGGCAGTAGATCCACCTTCAACCCACCGTTACAGATGTACTGGTGTCACAGTGTCAAGAGCTGGAGGTTTACCGAAGCATGTAGCTTGTCACAGAGCGGCACCAGCCAATGTGGTATTAAGAGGACTAAAGGTTGACCCGGTTGATCAATACACGTGAGTATAATTTTATTGATGTTGACAATTATTTATAAAACTGTAAGAGAAATATATCAAAGAAAAGGTTGTGTTAGATTTTGTAGTCGTTTGAGAGCCCAAAATGCTTGTTTTCTATTTGGTTGATGAGAGAATACATCAAGTAAAAACAAATAAAAAGTTTTCAATGATATTTTTTTGTAATAATTCTAAATTATAAATCTGGTATATATTTTATGCCGCTTTTATGTCAGAAATGTATTAAAAAAAAAACTACGAATCTACTAAACGGAGCAGCGGCAACAGAGAGATTGAAATAATAAATAGAGGAGTGTAACTCATAAGGCTCACCGTTTTAGTAGAAAGTTCAATCAAAAAGAATTACGATTAACCCAGAACGCAGGGAGAGGTCGTGTGTGTACACACATATAAAAGATAAACAAAAATATTACCTCCTCCTTTTTTTAATTTGTGTACAACTACAGTCTCCTACATACGAATATAAACAAATACTTTGGAAAATCCAAAAAAAATCCAAATCCAATTGCCGTGCGGACCCGGCTAAGAATGTGTCCGCTCCCTTATCGGCCCAGGGAGGGCGTAAAAGGCGACCAGGGGAACTAGGCCTGAACATCTAGCGCCTACCCCGTCTAGGTGGCGGGAAATCCACCAGCGAAGCATCCCAAGAAGGGTTGACGTCAGGCAGGCGGCCGGTCATAAAACTTAGCCACAACCTTTCACAGCGATGAATAGAAGGATATATGATAAGGGCGATAGGGCTAGGGCGTAACCCGCAGGCGATGCGCAGGGGCAGCACCCGGCACCTGTGGGAAATGGGTTAGGGTTGTCGCATCAGGGACGGGTGCGACATAAGAAGCAAGTCCGTGAAGTAAGAATGAGGTATGCTAGTTGGAATGTAGGGACGATGACTGGAAGAGCAAGGGAGGTAGCGAATGTATGTAAGAAGCGAAGGATAAATGTGGCATGCTTGCAAGAGACGAAGTGGAAAGGAGCAAGAGCTAGAGAGATTGGTGAAGGATACAAATTGTTTTATAGTGGGAGTAATGGAAGAAAGAATGGAGTTGGGATTGTACTAGATAGGGAGTTGAAAGAATGCGTGACGGATGTAAGACGAGTGAATGATAGGCTGATGCTAGTAAAATTAGTGAAAGATGATTTGGTTGTAAATATTGTTAGTGCATATGCCCCGCAATCGGGATGTGATAGAAGAATAACAGATAAGTTTTGGGTTAAATTTGATCTGCTGATGACGGATATTCCGGATTCAGAAGATTTATATTTGGGTGCAAACTTCAATGGCCATGTGGGAGAAAGGAGTGATAGATATGAAAAAGTGCATGGAGGATACGGGTTTGGAACAAGAAATGAAGACGGCAAAACCTTTCTAGAAGCTGCTTTGGTGTTTGATTTAGCAATAGTCAACACATATTTTACTAAACCTAAAGAGCATCTCATCACATACAAAAGTGGAAACAGTAACACACAAGTAGATTATTTTTTGATTCGACGACACAAAATTAGTTCTGTTAAAGATTGTAAAATCATCCCAGGAGAGTCCTTAGCCCCCCAACACCGTTTATTAGTACTGGAATCAAAACATTACATACGCAACCAAACAAACAAATCCAAACCTGTTCCGAAAATAAAGTGGCATATGATTCGGAAGAATGATTGTGGTGAGAAATTTAGAAAGCAAGTAGTAGATAAAATGATAGAAATGGAAGAGTGGAGGAACAGTGAATGATTGTTGGAATGGAATGGCTGAGTGCATAAGGAATGTGGCTAGAAGTGTGTTTGGGGTGTCAACGGGAAAGAAAATTAAAGATAAAGAGACTTGGTGGTGGAGCGATGAAGTACAGAAAACGCTTAAAGAAAAGAAAAAGACCTTCCAAAAGCTACAGAAAACAGATCCCCGAGACTTTGATTTGAAAGAAAGATTAAAAACAGAATACAAAAGAAATAAGAAGGAAGCAAATAAAGCTGTAGCTATTGCCAGGGCCAACGCACAAGATGCATTGTACGACACATTAGAAAGCCCTGAAGGACAAAAACACCTGTATAGGATAGCAAAAGCTAGAGAGAAGCATGGAAGAGATTTTAGCCACATTAAATGCATGAAAGATAGTGCGGGGAGAGTGTTAACAAATGATGGGGAAATAAGAGAAAGATGGAAGAGTTATTTTGAAAGATTGACGAATGAAGAGAATGACTGGAGTGATGAATTACAAAATGTTTCAATTAATACTGGTGTGGTAAAGGAAATAAGTATGGAAGAAGTAAAAAAGCTATACAAGATATGAAGAATGGAAAATCTACTGGACCAGATGAGATCCCAACAGTGGTTTGGAGGTTTTTGAAAGCAGATGGATGGAGGTGGCTGACTTTGTTCTTCAATAAATTTTGCAAGAAATGGCTATACCTGACGAGTCGTGCAAGAGCTCTCTTGTCCCTATTTTTAAGAACAAAGGTAATGTACAGGTATGCAACAATTATAGAGGAATAAAGCTCATGTCGCATAGTATGAAAGTTTGGGAGAAAGTGATAGCGAGAAGAATGAGAGAAGAGAGTGAAGTATCACAGAACCAGTTTGGGTTTATACCGGGACGCAGTACAACGGACGCCATTTTTGCACTTCGCCAATTGTGTGAAAAGTACCGCCGTACACATAATAAGTTGCACATGGTGTTCGTTGACTTGGAAAAAGCATATGATAGGTATCCTCGAGAGGTTCTGTGGTGGAGTATGAAAGCAACAAGAGTGCCAGGAAAGTACCAGCGGCTTGTTCAAGCTATGTACGGTCGAGCCAGTACTTATGTGCACTCCGCAGCTGGCGATACCGATGAGTTCAGTGTGGCTGTAGGCTTGCACCAGGGATCAGCTTTAAGCTCCTACCTGTTCATCCTAATAATGGATGCTCTAACATCGGATATACAGGAGGAGGCGCCCTGGAGTATGCTGTTCGCCGATGACATTGTTCTCGTTGGAGAGGAAGGGCCTGAGGTGCAGAGGAGACTGGCAAAATGGCAAAAAAGATTGGAAAACGTGGGTCTGAAGATCAGTCGAACAAAAACCGAGCACATGTTTTGTGACTTTGGTGGTTCTTCAGATTTCACGCCAATCGCCTTAGATGGTGTATCCCTGCCAGTCTGCTCCGACTTTAAATACCTCGGCTCTATATTCCAAAACGACGGCGACATAGACCGTGACGTGGCGACCCGAATAAACGCTGGTTGGATGAAATGGCGACAGGTCTCCGCAACAACTTGTGATCGTAGAATGCCCCTTAAATATAAGGGGAAAATTTATAAAACTATTATTAAACCTGTCGTACTGTATGGATCTGAATGTTGGGCGACGAAAGTAGCGCATGAAAGAAGAGTGCATGCGGCAGAGATGCTAATGTTGAGATGGATGTGTGGAGTGACTAGAATGGACAAGATAAGGAATGAGTATATCAGAGGAAGTGAGAAAGCCCCAGTGACTGATAAATTAAAGAGCGGACGGTTAGCGTGGTATGGACATGTGATGCGCTCCTCTCGAGATGCATGTAACTAGAAGATGTATGGAAATGGCAGTACAAGGTAGAAGGGGAAGAGGTCGACCGAAAAAGACATGGATGGAGTGTGTGAATAACGATATGGAAGAAAAAGGGGTGTGTGTTGAGATGACGGCTGATAGAGGAGAGTGGAAGAGAAAAATTCGCTGTGCCGACCCCACCTCAGTGGGATAAGGTGGAGACAAAGAAGACTTTGGAAAATCCAAAACTGCACTCCTCATAATCTTCATTTTTGACAATAAAATTGATTATTTGGTAAGTAACTAATAATATATTGGTCTTACTTAGGTAGTAGTTTTCAATAAATCACATAGCGCTAATTTCAAAAAGTATTAATGTGGGTTTCATGTCTTATACGCCATCTAGCGCTAATTTTAAGAAGTACTTCTATATTGGTCTATAGAAATAGTTTTCACGAAAGGTATAGCGCTGGTTTTAGTGTCGAGTCGAGCGTAAATATTCAGTATGTTTTTGTTTATTTAATAACAATTAAATCACATCGAATCAGACCGTGAAAAGTAATAGGGCTCTATTCGTAGTTATACTCAAGTTAAAAAGAAAAAAAAAAGACTCGATAAAGTATTTCAGTTGTTATCTTGCTAACATACATTACCAACAAACGGACGTCCAAGACAGAACTTTTTTAAACAGTTTATTAACTAGTTTAAATAACAAAAATAGCATAAAATATATCATGAGTGTCAAAAATAGTGTTTTTTCTTGATATGTGTGTGTATATATGGTTTTACAAGTGCAATATATGATAAATAGAGACATTTTAAGTTTGAAAAATCAGTTGTTCTGTGTAAAACGAGAATAGTACCCACCTCAACTCTTCGCTTATAAGGCATGCAATATAATTTTAAATTTGAACCACTATCGACTAGTTTCAGAAGGAACATTGTAAATGCAAAAAAAAGCTGCAAATTATGTTTTTATAATTTGGATTGAGAAATAATATATTTTAAAAATTTTTGAATACTATTTTCTTTCCTGTAAAGAAAGTAATGCCCGTTTCGATGTTTAACCTAACACATTTAATTTTTACATATCAGTTACAATTTATATAGAAAAGAAATATAACAAACCGATTAGGTATCCAAAATACATCATAAATGAAATAATTACGACAATATTTCACAATTTGTAACCACAAAGATAAAGGGTTAAAGTAAATATTTGTTACAAAGTTTAATAGACTAAGGGTCTTGACGAAATACCAGAAATTAATTTTGTAATAAACGAGGAATCCCATGTCGGTGTCAAATATTATTTCAATAACTAAGATAATTAATGAAGTTAAAAGTTTATTATGTACTTGTGATATTGGCAATTTATGTCACTCCTTTGGGGATAATGAAAAATTTGGTCTCACCCACATTCTTTATCGTACGAGGATAGTTAGTGTCAAGTAAGGAATAATCACCTATTGTAGTACTGGTGGTAGGGCTGGGTAACAAGTGGCAATACTCACTTGTTATCGGGCCGAGCGGGTCAGTACCATCGTTGTCTCCAGCGTGAGCGGCCATGAAGCACGTCAGTGTGTTTTGGTTGTAGCAGGAGATATTTATGAAATGAAATGGTTAGCAGCGGTTTGACAATACTCTCGGTATAGTTGAGCCCATGAACGATGGTTACCACTTACCATCAGGTGGACCGCGGCTTGTCTGCTTATGGTGAAGCAACAAAAAAGCGATGCCCCGACGCAACGCTTAGATTGAAATATTCTATTTATAAAAAAGTAAAGGAACAATATTTAGATATATTTTTTTTTCTTTTAGAGGTTTTTTGTATTGATACCTTTTTAATGTTTTATTATGTAGGTACATTTAAGAAGATCTGTCATTGCTTTTTTCTTTTTATAGTTTTTGCGTTGCTCTCGAAGAAATGGATGACGCTGATGCTCCTATATCTTTAGTTCTGGGATGCGGATCTCCTCAACTGGTTAGACAACGAGCTACTTTCGCTACTGTAGTACCGATACCGGTGACACGTACTCCAGAAACGACTCATTTGAGGTATTAACATTTTTAATTGAATTTTTTAACCCTTATCTTTCGTACAATTGGTCACGGGTCTCCTTCCAGAGACAAAGAGATTCAGGCCATAGCCCACCACGCTTGCCCAGTGCGGGCTGGCAGGCTTCACAAGTCGTTGAGAATATCTCAGGCATGCAGGACTCTTCACGATATTTTCTACACACCATTTTCTACACCGAGCAAATTCAGAGGTGTGTACCGTGATTTTGGATTGGGAATTGAACTCGATACCATTCTCTGTGCAGTCCTTGTTGTTACCAATAAACTATCAGTGCTTTTACCCGAACCTTTAATTTATTTAAGGCACATTACATTATGTGTACCTACATACATAATGTTTTTAATACAGTTGGCGAAGTAGCTTAAATATCGACATCTCGTGCCGTGTGAGTGCGTATGGGTTCGATTCCCATACAGGAAATTTCTTTGTATGATCCACAAATAATTGTTACGAATCGTTATGTACTTTATGTGTATGTTTTTCTTCCGCAATTTATTCCCTAGTCTTGTGTATTATTTTACCACTATCTCATTATTGGGTACTGGCTTTTGATGACAACCAGTGAAAGGGATCCAATTCATATAGGCTTGTAGCAGTGCATGTTATCAGTCTGCAGAAGCGATTAATCGATCTCATTTCTAGACATGTAAGTTTTCTTACGATGTTCTCCTTCACCGACTAGTGATAATTTGTAAACAATAATATTTTTGTCCTTTTTTATGCAATATCATTGTTTGTAAACAAATATAATACATTATTTTGAAAATATATGTAATTTGTTTTTGATCCGAACTTTTCTATTTTAATAATTATTTACCTATGTAATAATGTTTAAAGTGACATAAACGGGTTTTTTTTTGCGTATAAATTAGTTTTTCACGGGACGATCGGGCTCACCTGTGAAGGTAGTTAAAATTTTACCTAATTTATACACGGAAAAAGACCCGTTTCTGTTACTTTAAATATGTGTACAATTCGCGAATCTTTAAAAGTTACGATGTACTCATAATACTGGTTCATTCGTACAATGTATTTAAAAACAATATTTCTTTAGGGTATCCGAAGTGCGATCGAATGTCACTGGCGACGGGCTACTAACAGTATTGATATCAGTTATGGGTCTTCCTCAACGGTCACAGTATGTTCTTCCTCGGTCACAGAGACTTTCAAATGATGCAGTTAGAGAATTCAATAATTGCTACGTGGTGCTGGCTGTCCTCTCACACGGATCTCTCGTAGCACAAAAAGATACTCCATGTAAGAATACGCTGGAAGTATCCATGGAGGGCTTCATTAGGGGACCTTATGAAGTCTGTGCTGCGATCTCAAAGTATAAGATCGATGAAACGCGAACAATTTGCGTTGTTCCACAAGTCGTCGAATCTCTTGGTACTTTAGAAATGAAAGCTAGCTTTAAGAGCCTCAACACAGCACTAATCGGCGTGGCTCTTGGATTAATGGTCTTAGTGATAGGATTGGTGTGGTTTGTGAGAAAAATGTTGAAGAAACCAACGGAGTTTGAACCACACAGGAGTTTTAGACCGGAACCTGTCTACGAGGAAAGAGAACCTCCAAGATCTAGTTATGTGATGTTGACAGCAACGTCGAAAGTATAGATTTTGTGAACGTGTTTGTACTAGTCGTGAAAATTTTACTAGAATCTGTTAATGTTGTTGTTTATTAGTAGGTAAAGTGTAATAATTTGAATTTAGTTACTTATACTAGTTTATAAACTAGAAGGTATTTTAACTATAGTATTTTTTACTAATTAAATTAAAATATAGATTATACATATATATGTATTTATAATGTTTTGAATAAAATGTTGAGGTTTACAAAATGGTGCACAGAAAATGTTATACAATTTTTTTATGTCATGTATATAGGATAATTATGTACATATCAGCTAAAAAAGCTTCATCCTACATGGAATCTATCCTAACACCCTTTTGCTCTAGGTCTAGTTTGTTAACCTAAACCATAGCATTAATCAAGCCCAACACATCACACGAAACATATTTGTCTCAAATTATTACGATGATTATATGAACAACGGTAAAGAAAGCATTTGGACATTTATAATATTAAACATGGGCCTAAACATAGCCGAAGTATACACTATAAGTGTATATGCAAATCTTTATATATAAAAAATGTCATGTCACTGTGTTTGCCAACGATGAACTCGGAAACTTCTTGATATGTTGAAACTTAAAAGATAGAATAGTTTTTATCTTGATTATTACAAAGTTAACGATTTTCATATCCGGGAGAGACGGCTAAATTGCTTTAGTATTATTAATGTAAATAATAATTGAACGAACTATAAGTGTGTCTCGTGGCCGGGTCTGCTAGTATACAATCAATTTTCAGTAACCCTAATAAAATTATTTCTACTATTTTATAATTCTATAAAATATAATTGGTTTTAATGAGTTCTAATAATAAATAAATATGTAATGTTTACAAACGCCTTGTGCTTGTGATAAGAGGTACTCGTATAATTATGTGGTTTATTCTAAATGAATACAAGCTAAACATAAACAGAATTGTTATTATTTATTCAGCAACTCATATTAAGTTCGATTCAGTAAAGTAACTGTAAATATATGTTTTATTTTTTTAAATGCAGTCATGTAAAACTTTATTTGCTAGTTAGTGATCATTATCATTTGATATAAAATATAATATTTACATATTGACTGATTCTCTTGTAGTTGTCTAACTACATTATAAGTAATATAATCAGTTCGTTAACTCAATAATTACTAGTGTGGCTATCGTCTGTTATGTATTATTATAATGTGTGTGTGATACTCATAATAATGTGTGTCTATGTGGCTAAATTAAGTGATAAGTATTAATAATTACAGTGGCGATTCATTAGAGGATAAAATTATTGCCCTAGTAGCCTAGCAAAGTTTATTGCAGCGGTAATGCATTAAACTGTATCATTTCTGGAAAAACAAATAGTACAAGTTGAAAACATACTATTCATACAGGGAAACGAAAAAATATATTTATATTGTACGTATTATATAGTAATACTGTATACAACGATTATAAGCTATATTAGAATTTCCAACATTTGTTATATAAATTTTATAACTTTTCTACACCTAAATAATAAGTTAATTAAAAAAAAAACCAAAGCAGTCATGAGAACTGCCGACAGAATGGAAAACATAAAACAGTTGTTATATTTATATATGAACTTAACTGTTTGATCTTAAATTAAAACTTGTAAATCAAAATTATTCATTCAAAGGAAAAAAATAATTATTTAAAATTATTAATTTCTTCATTCACAGCTGGCCCAGCGCAATAAGTTATACTAATAGGAACAGCCCCCTAAAAATTAAAAACGAAACGTTAGACGAACTTTCGTTTCACTTCATTGTGATTATTTGTGATTGGTCGCCTGAATCACGCGTCGAAATCTCGACTAATCAGGAATCACGCGTCGGACTGTTGATCAATCACAATGACTCAAAACAAAAGTTCGTTTAATGTTTCGTTTTTCATTATAAGGGGGCAGATATTATAGTGTTATCGTTAACACGTCACGTGACCATTTCGATGACGACTTACATTTTACTCCCTATCCAAACCTTCATATAGAAGTTTTCACTTAAAAAAATATACAGCTGAGGAGCCCAATTTGCTTAGCAACCATGATTAGATGACAATTCAGTGGTGCGAGTTAATAGTCCAAGCCAATGTGATGTTATTGTTTTACTAACCATACCTATAAAGCCGAAGTTGTATACAGAATCCTACAGATTGAAAAGCATATTGAAAGTCAAGTTGAAAGCTCAAATGAAAGAGCTAGTTTCAGCGAGTGTTCTTCGAAATGAACCACGTACTGTAATGAATGAGGATGGAAATTGGTGATTTAAAATGATTGATAACAAATCTGTGCATCAATACATTTAATTAAAACAAATCGGTACGATAGAACAGCTGAACACACACGATAGATTAGGAGTGGAATGATAAATTAAGTAGCAATCTTCAAGGCAACTTCTATTGTAGTTGGACACGTTTTTATACAACATTATATCATAAGGCTGAATATAAAAACGCTATTTATACAGTGACGCTTATTTTAAGTAACGTATATATTTAGATAATTATATTTATAGTTCAGACTAAGGCTGTTACATATCTGTCGAATAAAAGAAAACTACATCAATCCTTCAATTAAATGTTTTCAAAATAAATAAATATGATTAAATCAAGTTTCAGTACTCCGTCAGAGTAGGTACCTACTACTCATATAGTTACAATAATATAAATAAGGTAATAAGGTAACGTTAACGAGCTTCTAATGTACTAAAATAATTGTACCTACATAATTATGTCTTCTGTGAAGATAATCTACTTCTCTCTATATTTAGTGCTAATATTATTAACAGGAGGCTAAAATATTGAATTGCATGTAAGTAAGTACTTAATGGTTTCATTGTAAGTCTGTGTTTAATTATTATATTTTAGTTTCGGTTACGATTTGGATTCATTGACTTTATGGTGCAATAATTTAGATTAACTTTGCCTACTCAATATGTTTTATAACTTATTTATAATTATTACCGTAGAACGCCGATTATACGAATTAATTGGGATCGGGGTCGATTCGGATAATCGAAAATTCGGATAATCGGACATAGATTGTATAGGTAATAAAGAAAAACGAACTGTCACACATAGAATAAACTTTTTCTTTGCCTTTTTCATTTTGGTTATTTGCTTATCATATAACCGTTTAAAACAGCGATCCACACAATGAGAGAGGGAGGAGCTCACTGACAGTAATTCTTGTCTTTAGTGTCTTACCTCTAGCTTTCAACCATAACAATTTAAAATATATCTGGACTCCAACGAGTTCCAACTTGTTACAACAAAACAAAACAAAAAATATATTGTTTTAATTTTTTAGACGCTTAGGACCGATTCGGATAATTGGCGATTCGGTAAATCGGCGTTTGAATGATCGGCGTTCTACTGTACATATATTATCATATAATAGGAAAGTCAGAAGACTGGACTAAAAAATAATTAATTTACAAAATTAAGAATCACCCAAGACGTTAAGAATGAATGTGTTATCGAAATTAGCAGTCGGAAGCAGTTGTCACGATGGTTGAATTGGCAAAGCATCTGGACGGTATCCAGGAGATGCAGGTTCAAATCCTGCTCGTGACTGTTATTTTCGATTTCACATTTTTCACTTTGTGTTTAATACATTTAATTTTTTTGGAAATTACTACAATAAAATAGCTTTACAATGAAATCGCTCAAATAATCACGTCCAATGATGATTTGAGTTTGTAATCAATTAGTTAACGATGTGTATATGTTTTTGTTAATGTATATATAATATTTTTACCCAACTACAGCGAAGTTAAGTAGGGTTATGATTTTAATTCGTATGTATGTAATTGTATTTATGTATGTAAGCTCATCTATTCCTTTTTTTTTTGTTTTGTTAAGGCGGGAAAAAATGTACCTAACCGCACACCCCGTCGTTCGGGGCAACGAACAGGGTAGTGTGGGGCCCGCACCTACTAAAGAAACCCGCCGTGTGCCATCTCTCCGCCTGTGTTGACGGACCACTGGAACTGTATTGGATTACTTCAGTGGCCCGCCGGCGGCTTACCCTTTCGGGTACTAGCGCTCATCGATTCCTGCATATCTTTTAAACTACTTATCATCTAGCACAAATAAGGTATCGCTAAAATTGTTTTGATTGTTCTCTAGCTATGGATATATATGACGTCATACTAAGGTTAGTATAGCGCCCTCTGGAGGAAATAAAGTTGGGAATTTATTTGTTTGGAAAGTTTCTTAAAGAGTGTCAAATGAAATGGCTTATTTGACACATTATAATACGTAATACGTGGTTTTAGTTGATAATTTATTCTGTTGCTTCTTTAAAATAACTAAAACATATAGGTATGCATACAGAATAATAATAATTGAGACTTTTGGAATCTACTTCTAAAACTTTATTTTCTAGCCTATATAATGATTGCATTAGTTTCACATACCTACCTAGTTGGCTAATTCTTTTTTCAAGTTTGTTAAAATAAAAAGCTTAAATTAATTTAGTTAACATAACAGCACATCCTTAGTGGAAACGCGCCCTAATATTAATCTATATTTTTATCATAACCTAAATTAATATATTCTATACTAGTACATTCCCCGCGGCTTCGCTCACGTCACAGTATTGTCGATGAAAAATCAATTTCGGATTGGATTCCTATTATTAGATATGTGTCGCCACGCTAACAGCCGGTTATACCCTCCCTCCGCATTAGATGTTTCACTTCAAAAATATAGGTTCCGAATAAGTAATCACCAACATATATTATATCATATACGAAAACCTTCTACGAAACACGCTGTATCTTATGGTGTAAGTATTATTCCGATCGGTTCAGTATCTTTCGCAGTATAAACGAACAAAAAAACAGGTTCTCCATTTATTAGTATAGATATTACTTTTTCCTGTTCTCTCGATTTGCAATTACTGAATTGGGATGGTTGCGGTTACATGGGACAAAAACAGGATAGTTGTGTGATGAAAACATATTTCTTTGAATCAGGGTGACTAATGAGTTCAACTATGGTCTATTTTCATAGGGATTTTACGTGGATGATTTTACACATAACTGTCTCTGTGGTGCAGCGGTAGTGTGAGCGACTGCTGATTACGAGGTCTTGGGTTCAATCCTCGGGTCGAGCAGTGTTATTGAGCTTTTTCGTAGAAAGAAAATGTCCGTGTGATGACGGATTAAGAATACAAGTGTCACCACCCCATCCTTTCCCGCGGGTGTCGTACAAGGCGACTAAGGTAAATAAGCAATTATCATCCATTGCATGACTGGTGGTAGGGCTGGCCTCCTCACGATGTTTCTCTTCACCAAGCAGTGATAATTTGTAAAACAAATAATCAATCCCCGGGTCAGGCAGTGTTATAAGACTTTTCGTAAAAAAAAGAAAATAAATAATTCTCAGTAGCAGCCCGGAGTTCGGAAATATGCCCGGTAGACGTCAATAGGCTCGCCCCCTATTACGTGGGACTTAAACATAGCTGGCGAGTCGTGGGTGTTTGTTTTCTGTCTTATTTTGTTGTGTTATTGCATTTGAGTTTATTTGAGTTATATAAGTAATAATATTATGTAGGAAGCTTTCGAATCGTAGCAGAAATACGAGTACATTTAACTTGAAATGTTGTTTAACTGTAGTAACAATACACAATGTTTAAAATGAGATACTAAAACAATAACAATAAACACGATATCTTCCCTTTTTTAAAGAATTATTCAAGTTTTGAATATTATTTTAATCCACATGAATTCTGAGTATTTTGCTAAGCCTTTTTTATTTAGAGAATACACACGTACCTATCTACATATTATTGGTTCACCATCCGTCACATGTCGGTCTCACAGGAGCAAAAATTGCAGCAGCGGGTGATCGCTTTATGATAAGTGGAAGTTTGTTGTCTCCACCTTTCTGGTAAACAGGCGTGAGTATAATATGTATGTATGTATATAAGTACGTTTAAATTTGTGTTTGAGTATCTCTGTAAAAAATAAATGCCTCTGTGGTGCAACGGTAGTGGGAGCGGCTGCTGATCATGAGGTTTTGGGTTCGATCCCCAGGTCGGGTGGTGCTATTGAGCTTTTTAGTAAAAAAAGAAATTCTCAGCAGCTGCACAGTTTGGAAATGTTCCCGTAGACGGCAATAGGCTCGCCCCCTATTACGTGGGACTTAAGCATAGCTGGCGAACCGTGGGTGTGTAACATACCTGTGCCTACCCCTTTGGGGAATACAGGCGTGAGATTTACATAGCGTAAAGAATAATACTCTGTTTATAATATATATTATATTCTGTATTTCAATAAATTATTGTTTGGAATTGTCTTATCATGCTTTGTATGGTACTTAAGCTTTATTTTCTTTGTAATTATATTAATTATAACTCGCAAAATGTTAATGTTTTCAAAGAACTTTGGTTCTGCTTTAATTAGATTAAATGTACATAAATACTTAAATAATTTATGTTTTGCCATTGTCATTTTAAAAATAAAATATTAACAGAAGTATAGAGTTTTTTATTTATTACCTATTACTCGAAACTAGTAAACGTTGTCACACCGAAAAGTCGGCTTGCTGTTTATCGGCCCAGATTCTTTTCGATATATGAATTACTTAAAAGGGCGTCGATAAGGGTTTGGGGTAACATTTTGAGGTTGTGGGTATGCAAAAAGGATGTATTTTTTTCACTTAAACACACAAAAAACATCAAAATCTGTTTAGCTGTTTTCGATTTTTTATCTATATAAATGAATAAAATTAAAGTGTTTGTTTTTAATGTCTAAATAGTTTTAATAACAACAATTTACTAAATGCATATGAAAGTATATACTTTAGGTATGGTCCAAGAGCCGCCGCTTAATTTTTTTAAGTGATTAATACCAGGTTTAGTCTTTGTGAGTAGGTTCCGTTCGACAAGACGCCCAAGTTTTTCTATGTGAAAAATCTCGAACTCGCACTCGCACTTTGCGCAGATATAAAACATTTCGATATGGTGGAGTGTTGACATTATCTAACAATAAGTTTAAAAGTTAAGATGATTAGATAATAAACTCGGAATAACAATTGTCCTACAAAATGGGTGGTTTGACGGGAGCGTGCTTCACTACAAATATAGAGAGACAAATATAAATAAAGAGGTCATTCAAATTTTAACGATCAGATTTTTTGAATGCAGCTTTGTAAATATTTGTATTATGAAATGGCCATAAGTCCTACAAATTTAGTGGTACGTTTTCTTTTTTGTTTCGCTTGGAAGTTGTTGATTCCACGGATACTTAATCGACATATCAATCGAGCTACCACTATCGAGATTTTTCACTGAGAAAAATTTGCGCGTCTCAACAAACGGAACCTACTCACAAATATTCAGCCCATTATTAATCACTAAAAAAATAGACGGTGGCTCCTGGACCAGTAGGTACCTATAATCTCGGGGAACGTCCGCCACCCACAAGGCCTCCCGCGAAGGTGCGACGCTCCGTGCGCGGATATGTCGCTCAGTAGAGGGTACCCGATAGGGTAAGCCACCGGCGGACCACTGAAGAAATGTAACATGGTTCTGGTGGCCCGTCAATATAGGCGGAGAGATGGCACATGGCGGGTTTATTTAGTGGGTCAGAGCCCTACACTATCCTGTTCGTTGCCCCGAACGACGGGGTGTGTGGTTAGGTACATTTTTCCCGTCTTAACAAAAAAAATGTAGGTGTGTGTGTACCTGTAATGCCAATTTTTAAAAGTTTTTGTCGGTCTGTCAGTCTATTTTGTCCCGGATTATCTCTGAAATACCTGATCTGATTTAAATAGGGCTTTAACTGGTCGATAGCTGCGGTTAAAAAGAGTAGCTTGGGCTACCTTTATTTTAGAAAAATAATTTTATGTCCGCACAAAGAAATGGTTCAGGAGCCGCTGCCTATTTTTTTTAGTGATTAATAACATGCTGAATATTTGCGAGTAGGTTCCGTTCAATGAGACACGCAATTTTTTCTCAGTGAAAAATCTTGTAAGAGGTAGCTATTAAGTGTCCGTGAATTCGACAACTTCCAAGCGTGGGACAGAGAAAACGTACCACTAAATTTGTAGGACTATATGGCCATTTCATTATACAAATATTTACAAAAATCTGCATTCAGAGATTCAGATTATTAATAATTTGAATGACATCTTTATTTATATTTGTCTCTCTATATTTGTAGAAGAGCACGCTCTAGTCAAACTACCCATTTTGTAGGACAATTGTTATTCCGAGTTTATTATCCATTTATCTTATCATTTAAACTTATTGTTAGTCAGTCAATTTCGACACCCCACCAAATCAAAATGTTTTATACTGCGCTCTTTATTAGCTACCTCTATCGAGATTTTTCACAGAGAAAAACTTGGGTGTTTCGTCGAACGGAACCTACTCACAAAGATTGAACCTGTTATTAATCACTAAAAAAAACAGGCGGTGGCTCCTGTACTAAAAGAAAATATGTAAAAAAATACACGCTTAGCTTAGCAGTCAGGAGCAATTGTCACGATGGCTGAATTGGTAAGGCATCTGGACGGTGTCCAGGAGATGCAGGTTCGAATCCTGCTCGTGACTGTTATTTTCGATTTCACATTTTTCACTTTGTGTTTAATGTATGTTGCTAAGCATGTTAAATGCTAAAAATATATATAAAAATATCTAAATATTTCTATAGACCAATATAGAAGTACTTCTTAAAATTAGGGCTAGATAGCGTATAAGACATGAAACCCACATTAGTACTTTTTTAAATTAGCGCTATCTATGTGATTTATTGAAAACTACTTAGTAAGACCAATACATTATTAGTTACTTATCAAATAATCAATTTTATTGTGAAAAATTAAGAGAGGCGTGCAGTTTTGGATTTTCCAAAGCATTTTATACTGCGCGGGTGGCAAACAAGCATACTGGTCCACATAATGGTAATCAATTACCATAGCCTATAGACGCTAGCAACAACAGAGACATCACCCACGCGAATGAAAAGGATAAGAGGTGAAACGATAATAAGGAGAGGGTGAGGAGGAGGTTTGGGCCTCCGGCACTCACACTCGCCATACGAATCATAACTTATTAGGAAAGCTTATCATTGTTTCATACTGATTTTTTGATAAATAAGGCTCTACTACGTAAATATGCGAGTAAGTTTACTTTTTACATTTTAAAAAGAATTTCAACTATCTTGCAGTAATTCTAAACGTTTTTACGGGATTTATACCATGTAAATTTGGTTAAATCGCAGAATAATAAAAACTATTCCCACCCGCAAGGACTTCAGTTGCTCCGTGATCATGGCGCTTGCAACAGTGCCGAAATATCGGAAACTCGTAAGTAAAAATTTACATGGTATAAATCCCGTAAAAACGTTTAGAATTATAAGTGACCATGAAAGTTTGAAATTCTATATATCTTGCAGTAGTTAAATTCTTCATTTATTTAAAAACCAATATCTTTATACCTTGAACTTCAATATCTTGCTAAAGTAGCTGGAATTCCCAGTCAATTAGAGCGTTTTAAAAGATAAGACTTACATAATTGTTTCTAAGAATCGAATGTTCGATGTTTTTATACTTGTACTTTATTGGTTGATACCCGTATTAAACTAAATATATAGCATAGGTACATACTAATGAGACAATCAAAACAAATTAAGTACCATTCGTTTTGATCTTATTATTCAGGTCGGGTTATTATTTCCAATGGTCTGCCAGTACTTGTGGAGAGACGGTACACAGCGGATTTATTTAGTGAGTGAGGGACCCACACTACCCTGTTTGTTGCCCCGAACGACGGAGAGCGCTGTTAGGTACATTTTTTTAACTAACATAACATAAAAAAAGGTCGGGTTATTATTAATTAAACGAACAAAAAAATTATCTTGACTCTTCGTTTTGTTAAGTAAGTGTTACGTAATCATCGTAGTTACAGACAGAGAACAGAGATAAAAAAATTAAAATTGAGCATTATGCTTTGGAGTAGGTTTAAATAATATTAGACTAAAATATACTCCGGACGGTGATGGACTAAAAATACAAGTGTCACCACCCCATTCTTAAACACAAAGGGTAAATGTGAAGTCGAAAATAACAGTCACGAGCAGGACTCGAACCTGCATCTCCTGGATACCGTCCAGATGCTTTGCCAATTCAGCCATCGTGACCCTTGCTCCTGACTGCTAATTTCAATAACACATTCATACTTAACGTCTTTGGGTGACGCCTGCACCATCTGTCGGAAGTATTTTCATACATTATACCGACCAGGTAAACTTAATTTTACAATTAAGATTTTACCTAATAATGACGCAAACCCTATAAATATTAATATTAAATATTAATATTATCGGCAAGGTTAAGCAACTTTTACAGATGGCGCAGGCGTCACCCAAAGACGTTAAGTATGTATGTGTTATCGAAATTAGCAGTCAGGAGCAATTGTCACGATGGCTGAATTGGCAAAGCATCTGGACGGTATCCAGGAGATGCAGGTTCAGATCCTGTTCGTGACTGTTATTTTCAATTTCACATTTTTCACTTTGTATTTAATGTATGTTGCTAAGCATGTCAAATGCTAAAAATATATATAAAAATATCTAAATATTTATAGGGTTTGCGTCATTATTAGGTAAAATCTTAATTGTAAAATTAAGTTTACCTGGTCGGTATAATGTATGAAAATACTTCCGACAGATGGTGCAGACGTCACCCAAAGACGTAAAGTATGAATGTGTTATCGAAATTAGCAGTCAGGAGCAAGGGTCACGATGGCTGAATTGGCAAAGCATCTGGACGGTATCCAGGAGATGCAGGTTCGAATCCTGCTCGTGACTGTTATTTTCGATTTCACATTTTTCACTTTGTATTTAATGTATGTTGCTAAGCATGTCAAATGCTAAAAATATATATATAAACATATCTAAATATTTATAGGGTTTGCGTCATTATTAGGTAAAATCTTAATTGTAAAATTAAGTTTACCTGGTCGGTATAATGTATGAAAATACTTCCGACAGATGGTGCAGGCGTCACCCAAAGACATTAAGTATGAATGTGTTATCGAAATTAGCAGTCAGGAGCAAGGGTCACGATGGCTGAATTGGCAAAGCATCTGGACGGTATCCAGGAGATGCAGGTTCGAATCCTGCGCGTGACTGTTATTTTCGATTTTACATTTTTCACTTTGTGTTTAATGTATGTTGCTAAGCATGTCAAATGCTAAAAATATATATAAAAATATCTAAATATTTATAGGGTTTGCGTCATTATTAGGTAAAATCTTAATTGTAAAATTAAGTTTACCTGGTCGGTATAATGTATGAAAATACTTCCGACAGATGGTGCAGGCGTCACCCAAAGACGTTAAGTATGAATGTGTTATCGAAATTATCAGTCAGGAGCAATGGTCACTATGGCTGAATTGGCAAAGCATCTGGACGGTATCCAGGAGATGCAGGTTCGAATCCTGCTCGTGACTGTTATTTTCGATTTCACATTTTTCACTTCGTGTTTAATGTATGTTGCTAAGCATGTCAAATGCTAAAAATATATATAAAAATATCTAAACTCCCCACTCTTTCCCACGGGTGTCGTATGAGGCGACTAAGGGAAGTAAGCAATTGTCATCCATTGCATGACTGGTAGTAGGGCTGAGTACCAAGTGGGAGTACTCACTTGGTATCGGGCCCGAGCGGGTAGGTAGGACCACCATCTCCCGTGTGACCGGCCATGAAGCACTTCGTTGCGTTTTGGCTGTAGCAGGAGATAGCTGTTTATATTTTATTTCATATCTGTGAAATGAATTGGTGAGCAGCGGCTTGACAATACTCTCGGTATAGTCGATTCCATGGGCGACGGTTACTATTTATCATCAGATGGAGCGGCTCGTCTGCCACTACATGCAATAAAAAAAAACTTATCATCACGCCATATTCCTTGCGGAGTAAGCAGATAGAACAGAGTGCCAAGAGGTTCTATTCTTGCATACATCTCTCGCTTCCTCAAAATTCATAACTCTCTTCATACATGCTTGCTGGTTTCGGAGACTCCGGAGTCCACCTTCCTTCAATATATGACCGATTTGGTTTAGGTACATGAGTCTCAGACTCCCTTTGTATCTACATCCTTCCACTTTCACATTGTATATATTCTCAACCAGTCGCTCGTCCGGCATTCTTTCCACATGCCCGAACACATATTTCCTAACCAATTATTCTATGCAATAATAGGACCTTTTGGCACTCCGTTCTCTCTTCCTACCCGCAAGGGAGATGGCGTGATAATAAATAAGCAAGTATACTTATGTGTTTTTTTCTTTTAATCATTTATTTGTTAAGGCTTTAGTGTATTAGGACACTGTTTAGGCCTCGTAAGGTTTTTATAGTGTATGAATGCCTATAGGTTATAATCTCCAATATCGGAGAACGTAATGCGTCAATGATAAGAGTGCGTCAATTCACACATTTCCCTAAACGTAAGGAAGCCTCAAAGGTGCGCAGACGCTTATCAACATACAGTTTGACATTAGTAAACAAGTTCATTCTGTTATTAGTACACTGCCAGTCGTCATGGGAGGCGTACGTGTCTTGCAAATAGTTTTACTTGCAGCCCTATGTTTGGGCTATGAAGCGAAAATTTATACTAGATGTCAACTTACTCGTGAACTATTGAAGAACAATTTATTCCCAAGGACATTTCTCAGTCACTGTAAGTTTATTTATTTTAATCACAATAATAACAATAGTGCATAATTATATTCATTTTTGGTGCCGCTGAGCTCTGGTTTACACTACAAAGTTGTAATAATGTAGATATATTTTTTTTATATGTAGAAGCCTTAGTATTATGTGTATAAGCCGTTTTAGTGATAGTAGTTTTGCTGGTCAATTTTTCTCACCCACCTGAGTGGATGGTATCAATTTTACTGTCAATGGTACTTGATGGAAACAATAACATGCTAGTAGCTCTAGTAAACCGATGTCGACTGCGAAGTTTCACTTAATAATTTGATTTCTACTCACAAACAAACATATACATTATAGACTATAGTCAGTGCAAACTAATATCGCAACAAGTGAATACTGTCTGTGTAATTTGAATTAATTTCAATACCACGGGTGCAATGGAAAAATGATTAGAGATTGGAATTCAGACTTCCTCCAGATCTTTATTTTTATACAACGTGGGTGGCAAATAAACATACGGCATACCTGATGGTAAGCGGTTACCGTAGTCTATAGACGCTAGCAACATCAGAGAAGGAAAGGGACAGGAGGTGGATAGGCAGAGGATAATGAGAGTATAGGTAAGATAATAAGGAGAGGATAGGAAGGGTAATAAGGAGTGTACAGGGAGAGGGGCTTAGACCTTTGATGCTCTCACTCACCATACAACTTTTGTGAAAGGGTAGATTATCCCCAATCAAGCTGAACCTTTCATGCTGAGACATACGGCCCACCTGATGGTAAGTGGTTACCGTAGCCTATAGACGCTAGCAACACCGGAGGTATCACTCGCGCGTCGCCATCTCCAAGGAAAGGGATAGGAGGTGGATAGGAAGGATAATAATGAGAGATAAGAAGAGGGTTTGAGCCTCCGGCAATCTCACTCACCATACAAAACACAACGGTAAACGTAACTACCGTTGTTACGGGCTGATCTTTTGTGAGATGGAGAGGGTGGTACTCCAATCGAGCCGGCCCATTCGTGGATAAGCAAGGCTCTACCACTGTGTAAATACAAGTATGCGTAGTCCTTGTGGTGGACTAAAGACACGTAGTGTCAAAGCCAAATTCCTCATGTATAATTTATATAGTTGTCTAAGTATGTGAAATATAAGCAAGAACACTGTGAGAGAATTTTAGTAGTTAAGGAGTATATGATTGAGATACTCATGCTGCATAACCAGGGAAACTATAGCAACACAGATAATGGCCCTTTTTTTCTTTTTTTTTGTTAAGGCGGTAAAAATGTTCCTAACCGCACGCCCTGTAATTCGAGGCAACGAACAGGGTAGTGTGGGGCCTTAACCCACTAAAGAAACCCGCCGTGTGCCGTTTCTCCGCCTTTATTGGCGGGCCACTGGATCTATGTTACATTCCTTCGGTGGTCCGCCGGTGGCTTACCCTTTCGGGTACCCGACTGTACTGAGCGACACATCCGCACGCGGAGCGTCGCACTTTCGCGGGAGGCCTTGCGGGTGGTGGACGTTCCCCAGTCCATCCACCCGCAGCCTCAGCTAGGGCGGCATGAGGCGCAAGTACCTGCGCCTGCGCCGCCCCTGTTTGGTATATCCCCCTCAATATAAAGAAATAAATAAATATTCACGGACATTTTACACAACGTTCTCTGGTACAACTCTCTGGTACCCCTCATGGTACAATTCTGTGCCCGGTAATGACGATGGTTACTCTTATTAACTATAAACGTAAAGAAGAATAATATTGACTAGTTTTTGCTCGCGTCTTAGTTTGCGTGGATTTCAGAATTGGGTCAATATATAATTATGTTAATCACTTTAATTTTTTTTTGTTTAGGCGGAAAAAATGTACCTAACCGCACACCCCGTCGTTCAGGGCAGCGAATAGGGTAGTGTGGGGCCCTCACCCACGAAATAAACCCGCCGTGTGACGTCTTTCCGCCTTTATTGGCGGGCCACTGGAACTATGTTACATTGCTTCAATGATCCGCCGGCGGCAAGAGTATCCTAATGCCTAGGTTGAATGAAGCAAAAGATAATACGCATCCCAGGTCCACTCTAGGAAATAGGCATCAGTCTGAATTTTTGTCTATTCAACAAAACATAAAAAAAACATAGCATCACGCCTGTACTCCCCGAAGGGGTAGGCAGAGGTTTATTACACACCCACGACTCGCCAGCTATGTTTAAGTCCCACGTAATTGGGGACGAGCCTATTGACGTCTACCGGGCACATTTCCAATCTCCGGGCGGCTACTGAGAATTTTTCTTTTTAGGAAAAAGCTCAATAACAATGCCCGACCCGGGGATCGAACCCGAGACCTCATTATTAGCAGTCACTTACACTACCGCTACACCACCGAGGCAGTTTTGTCTATTCATAATCTGATTGTAAATTCCCATGACATATTGGTGTATGTGGTGCCAGTCATTACTGGCCAAGGCCAAGTTCAAGGTCTACTGACGGAACTGTTATTGCTAGGCGAAATGACAAACGAGATTTTTTACTGACAGTTTTATATACTGTATACATATATGAGTCTTTAAACTGTTGTGTTTCTATATTCAATGGAGGCTTCACAGTGTTATAGCATCACAAGTCATCATTAACTATGGTTTTTCCTCTTGCATAGCTGAGCATAGAATTATACACATTTCATGTTTGCACTTTGTGTTAATTTATATGGCTAAGCATGTCAAATGCTAAAAATATATATAAAAATATCAAAATATAATCAAAATATATTAGACTTACCAAATAATATTATTATTCACTTTGATTTAAATACGTTAAACGTAATTACATTAATGGCAACCTTCAAAATAAAATACGTATTAGTTAATCGTCGCACGTAAAAATTACCTGCGGGTAAATACGTCAATTTAATATTTATATACCTACATGAAAATTTGTTTGTCTTATTCTTTATGCTAACACCATTGTTAGTTTTTTTTTAATTAGGACTATCTTTAAGAAATTACAAGGTAATAAAAGTTAAAACAAAAAAAAACAACATAATAAAAAGATAAACGAGCGGGTCACGGGCCTTATTTATCTGAAAAGGACTCGTTAGGTTAAGGCTCGTAAGGAGGGAAGTTTCACAAGGAGGGAAGCGACTCCGGGCTGTCACCATTGCGGCTGAGACATGACGCGGCACACGCTCGAGTCGTGCTTGGGCCGAGCAGCGCCATGAACTTGTCGGGGCAATAGGGGGAGACCTTTCGCTGCCGAGCATCGTCAGCGCGATACTAGGCACCGACAGCAATTGGGCCGTGGCCGCTGCCTTCTGCGAGGAGGTTATCTCGCGGAAGGAAGCGGCGGAGAGGGCTAGGGAGGAGGATTCTTCCGCTGATCCAAACCACCGCCAGCGACTCAGGCGATGCAGGCGCTAGTACTTGCACCTGATGCTCCCTTAGCTGAGGCTGAGGACCAGGGAACGCCCACCATCTGCAAGGGCTCCTGCGAAGGTGCGACGCTCCGTGTGCGGATGCGTCTCTCAGTAGAGGATACACGAAAGGGTAAGCCGCTGGCGGACATCTGAAGTAATGCAACATAGTACCAGTGGTTCGCCAACATAGGCGGAGAAACGGCACACGGCGGGTTTGTTTAGTGGGAGAGGGCCAGGTACCCTGTTCGTTGCTCCGAGCAACGGAGTGTGTGGTTAGGTACATTTTTTCCCACCTTAACAACAAAACATATGTTAAGGCTGCCACTTATCGCCTAAGAATGTGCACGATGCAATATAACGTAACTTTTTCCTCCGTACTATGATAAAAAAAAAAAATACGAAATTGTCAATCTTTAATACAAAGCACTGCGCTTTATAACCTTTCTTTTTATTAAGGCAGGAAAAAATGTATCTGTCTACACATCCTGTCGTTAGGGGCAACTAACAAGATATTCTGTGGTCCCGCCCAACTAAATAAACCCACGGTGTGCCGTCACTGCACTTTCGGACCACTGAAAGTGGAAGATATTACTTCAGTGGCGCGCTTAATAACCTAAGCGTGTCCATTGACGATGCTTTTAAAATTCTGCTGTACTTAAATAGGGGAAAAGACGACAGAATACTGTTTATTTTAAAGTCTTCATCGTTGTAATATCTCATAAACTTAGATATTACTTTATTTTTTAGTTAGTGTATAGTTCTAAAAGTTATCGATAGTACTTACTTACTTATCATGATGCCATCTCCCTTGCGGGGTAGGCAGAGAGAACAGAGTGCCAAAAGGCTCTATTCTTGCATACATCTCTTGCTCAATATTCATAGTTCTTTTCATACACGCTCGCCGCTTTCGGAGACTCCTGACTCCATCTTCCTTCAGTAAATGACCGATTTGGTCTAGGTAGGTGAGTCTCGGTCTCCCCCTGTACCTACATCCTTCCACTTTCGCATTGTATATCTTCTTAACCAGTCGTTCGTCCGGCATTATTTCCACATGTCCGAACCATCAGAGCACTTCCTTTCGCATCTTTACACCAATACTCTTTAATACCTACTCGTTCCATAAAAAAAAAACCATCTAATGGCCGTATTTACATTGTGATAGAGTCTATATTGATAGTCGAATTGCTATTGAGCTTTTTTCTAAAAAGAAATATTCTCAGTAGCAGCCTGGAGTTTGGAAATATGCCCGGTAGACGGCAATAGGGTCGCCCCTTATTACCTGGGCCTTGCTGCTAACATAGCTAGCGAACCGTGGGTGTGTAATACACCTCTGCATACCTCTTTGGGGGAATAAAGGCGTGATGCTATTTTTTGTCTATATTGATAGCCATAACCAAATCCTACAAAGGCAATATGGTATCGGGTTCGATCTACAGTCGAAAGTCGAGACCTCGCCAGCTATGCACCTCTGATTTTTTTTTGTAATTGCATGTAGTGGCAGAATAGTATAGATAGATAGACGTAATTTACGGTACATTGAAAACTGAACCTATTTCAAAAGATCATTTGAATGTTTAGGTTTTCCTTTTGCTTTTTCGTTAAAAAAAATATATTTTAAAAAACTAAAATAATACGCTTTAAATAGCTGGTTGAACTAAAAAGTAGTAAATAATATTACAATAAATAATGATTGTAAAAAAGCGTGGGGTGCTTTTTACTATATAGGTGAATGATTTGTAACATTAACATTTGATTATGCACCTCACGCTTTTTCACAATCATTATTTATTGTAATATTATTTACTACTTTTTAGTTCAACTAGCTATTTAAAGCGTGTTATTTTAGTTTTTTAAACTATAATTTATTTTCTTCTTTTTAGTCTCTCTCAAAATAAAATAGTATCAAAACTTCAAAATCAAAAGTACGAAGCAAAGAGTATATAGTGAAGACATGAAAGTAGAATATAGATAAAATAATAACTATACTTACTAATAACTAAAATAGAAGCAAAAAGATTCTTATTTCGTAAACACTCAGAAGTATATATATATATATATGCCGCTGGTGCACATCTTAATATCGCGATTCAGAAACATGGGACAACGCCGGTGCACATCATAATATCGCGATTCAGAAACTTACACATTCAACAACTACGGAACCCTAAAAACCGATAAATACCGAAAATTTTTATCAAATTAGTGTATTGTCATCGGTCCTCGATAAACCTACAAAGTTTGAACGAAATCTGGCTGTTTAAAGTGGGTCAAAATCGCGCTCAAAGGAGTCGGTTACATATATGCAAACATACAGGTGAAGCTATTAAAAAGCGTGTAAAAAACATTCTCAGCCCGGAGTTTGAAAATGTGCCCGGTAGACAGCAATAGGCTCGCCCCCTATTACGTGGGACTTAAATATAGCTGGCGAACCGAGGGTGTGTGTCTACCCCTTCGGGGAATACAGGCGTGATTCTGTGTTTTCTATGTTTAGTACGTTGTCAAAAGACAGATTACTAAATTATGGCGCTGTAGAGTATTTTGCTGTGATAAGCAATCGCGCGGTACTGATAACCTATATGCAAGTAAATAAATAACATATCATGGCAGGATGTAACGTGTCTTTCAAATGAACAATTTCAAAATTAATTATCATACCACTATCTATCAGAACACTATCTTAATTATTATTTGTATATGAACACTTGATATTTACGAGAGAACTAATTCACAAAAATAAAATAGCTCTGGATGGAATGGCATGAGATATATTTGGGGTTACTAGGATTACTCCGAAACTAGTATGCCCCACAGAGATTTTAATTAATCGACGTAACTTGCAGAATTATACACTGAAATGGTTATGACTTTTGAAGGAGTGACTGGAGTAAAATGGCTCTTTAGTAGATATAACGATATAGAAAATAAAAGAAAAGTGGTCTCCTGCCTGATAGATTGATGAGCAAGACAGCTGGAATAGACTACATATTATTATAAAAGGCATACGACCTGGTGTTGTAGCGTAAATTGGGAGAAATCTATGTTTAGCAGTGGAATGCAATGGTTGATTGATTGAAGCCTCATCCAACACCATACCAAATTTCATTGCAAATCCTGCAATCCTCCCAATGCTATGCCTTTTTTTTTTGTTAAGACGGGAAAAAATGTACTTAACCCCACACCCCGTCGTTCGGTGTAACGAACAGGGTAGTGGGTGGCCCTCACCCACTAAATAAATCCGCCGTGTGCCGTTTCTCCGCCTGTTTTGGCGGGCCACTGGAACTATGTTGCATTACTTCAGTGGTCCGCTGGCGGGCAGGCGCAATGCCAAAGTAGATTGATTTGGAAGAAACTTCTGAACATCTTCACAATATGGAAATAAACAATTTTAAGGTTTTATTTGTTCCCTAAGTGGGCGATGCACGCAAGTATAAAAACGTTGTTTTTAATATATTTAAAAGCGACTACAATATAATGCTTTTGAGTGTGAAATATTGATGGAACATGTATTCGAAATCAAAATATTCAACGCCTATTCGTTTTATTTTTGCTGTCGTTTAATGTTTTAAATTCTCTTGTGTTCAGGGGTTTGCCTGATCGAGCAGATGAGTGACAGAAACACATCGGCATATGTAGAGAAGAGTGCTAGAAGAAAATATTATGGTCTTTTTCAAGTACGTGCATTTTTTCAAAGTATAGTAAAGTATTTAAAAAAATGTTTTGAAATGTCTTATAACAGCCATTATTTAGAATCATTATTCCAAGTGTGGTGGAGCAATGTTTTTTTTTAATGATGTTCTTTTGTAGTTATACTTTTGGGTACACATCTCCTCTCAAGAGTTACGTAAGTCATACACAAAAATCTAATGCATTAACGCGCTCTGGTTTGGCAGACATAACAAGCCAACAAGGAAAGTTTCATATATTTTGCAAAGGTTTCCTCATTATATTTTCCTTTCTTGTTTTGCAGTGGTGGTTAAAGTGGTTGAATACGCTCATCATATTTTCTAGAACTCAAAATTATAACTTGTAATCTCTTGAAATGAAGAGGTTTGATAGTTTTCAGTATCACCTATCAGTGTTTGTTGAATAATGTTAGTTACTATACTTCTAGAGAAAAATGAGTTGTAAATTTTATAACTTTTAACTAAATAAAAAATAAAAATGGAACAGAAATAAAACTCCAAAAACAAAACTCATTAAACTACCTCCGTTCAAATACTAGGGGTATTTGAACGAACACTGAAGGAATGTAATATAGTTCCGGTGGCCCGCCAATAAAGGCGGAGAGACGGCACACGGCGGGTTTCTTCAGTGGGTGAGGGCCCCACACTACCCTGTTCGTAGCCCCAAACGACGGGGTGTGCAGTTAGCAACACTTTTTCCCGCCTTAACAAAAAAAAAGGGGTATTTGAACAGAGGTAGTATCATTATTTGATAAATAATTTTAGTTACTATACTTCCAGAGAAAAATAAATTGTAAATTTTATAACTTTTTAGGTAGTGTACTTATAAACCAGATTTTTCACAATCGGTTTAGGTAGCTAACCTGGATGAATCATGAAAATATATCCATGAAATCTTTCGTGTGAAGATACATTTTATTTGCTACTTGATTAATTAGTCTAGTGCATAGACATATGCTAAGATATTTTATATTTTCACGCTATCCCCATAACTCCATGGAGAGAATATAATTATGTAAATATGGGTAATTATGTTACATCTCTACTTACTGTTGAAACATTTATAATACTTTTTTAACTCTTAATACCGCGTACCACAGGTTTTTTTCTGTATATTATTAGGGTGGCATAAGATCCACCTATGATGGTAAGCGGTTACCGTAGCCTATAGACTCTAGCAACACCAGAGTCATCACTTGCACATCACCAACTCCAAGGAAGTAATAGGAGAGAAAAGGAAGGATAATAAGGAGAGGATAAACAGGATGTTTGTGCCTCTGGCGTGCTCACTCCCCATACGAAATATAACTGTAGGATTACACACCGTTGTACTTCTTACCACCGAAGGAATGTAACATTGTTCCAGTGGCCCGCCAATGAAGGCGGAGAGACGGCACACGGCGGGTTTCTTCAGTGAGTGAAGGCCCCACACTACCCTGTTCGTTGCCCCGAACGACGGGGTGTGCGGTTAGGAACGTTTAGTCCCTCCTTAACAAAAAAAAAGTAAAAGTTCTTGAAGGAAATCTTTCAATAACACTTTTTGTCTAAAAAATTAGCTTACCAATTGTGCGTATAGAACTCGCATATTGGACGTGTGGGGCCGGCTTTAGAATAGTCCTACCTCTCTCCACCCATGGGAGTCGTAAGACCCGACTGAGGGAATATACCGGGGGAGTGGGCAGCAGTACTCCCTCGTTTAGGTATTAACAACATCCACTGCGATCGCCAACCCGCCTGCCAAGTGTGGTTATTACGGCACTATACCCCCAATTTGGGGAGGCCTATGTCCAGCAGTGGACGTTGAAAGGCTGATGAATGGATGATATTTACATGATTGTTACATATTACATAGTCATTATTATTTAAACTACTGTTTCAGATTGGAAGCGAATGGTGCAAAGAAGGAAAAAGAGGTGGGAAGTGTGACATTTCATGCGAAGGTAAGCTGCTTTTTAATCTATACCCGTTATTAGAACAATCTACTTCGTACTAAAAAAGGAGTACCGTTTGTCTTTGTTTGGTTATTCTACGCTGGGGCTGTAGGCACTGTCACATATCCCGCCTAAACAAAAAAATAAGGCACTGTCACATGTAAAAGTGCTTTAAAAATGCTGTGATATTAAAGTAATATTGCAGCACACGCCAAAACACCCGGAACATAACTATACCAATTAATTTGATACAATACAACATGTTCTTAACACAGCAGCGCAGTATAAACTCATTAACATAGTACGTTGCCTTTAATTGAAACTAAAGCAACTTGTGAGGTTCAAAAGTCAGGACTCGCATAATTAATTAGATTTTATACTTTGGGTTTGTCGGTCATGCTTGTACGTTATTCTACCAAAGTATCTCTTGATATAATTCTAGAAGATGACAAAACAAAAAAATTATGCCTATTTATCATCACGCCATCTCCCTTTCGGGGTAGGCAAAGAGAACAGAGTGCCAAAAGGATCTATTCTGGCATATATCTCTCATTTCCGCAACATTAATAAATCTCTTCATACATGCTCGCCGGTTTCGCAGACTCCTGACTCGACCTTCCTTTAATACATGACCGATTTGTCTAGGTAGGTGAGTCTCTGTCTCTCCCTGTACCTACATCCTTCACTTTCGCATTGTATATCTTCTTAACCAGTCACTCGTCCGGCATTCTTTCCACATGTCTCAACCATCGGAGCATTCCCTTTCGCATCTATACACCAATACTCTCTTTCATACCTACTCGCTCTCTTACGTCGTCGTTACGAATGCGATCAGCAACATCATTCTCCGCAGACATCGCATTTCGACCGCATTGATTTTACTCTCATGCTTCTTTTCCCAATTCTCGCTTCCATATAATAATGTTGGGATAAGCACTGCGTTGCGTATTTTTACAAGTGCCTTCTGTCTTAAATGGTTGCTGCCGAGCAGTTGTCCCAATACTTTGTCTTGTGTCGTTCATGCGTGTGGAGTACTTTCCTTCCTGACTCAATCCACATCCAAGATTCATCCACTTGTTTTTAGCATTATATATCATTCTTCACGTTGGTTTTGGCAGTCATGTTTGTACGTTATTCTACCTAAGTTTGTTTCTTGATATAATTCTAGAAGGTGAAGGGGTTATCCGTGTGGTGACGGATTAAGAATACAAGTGTCACCACCCCATTCCATCACACGGGTGTCATATGAGGCGACTAAGGGAAGTAAGCAATTATCATCCATTGCATGACTGGTGGTAGGGCTGGGTACCAAGTGGGATTACTCACTTGGTATCCGGCCCGAGCGGGTTGGTATCACCATCTCCCATGTGACCGGCCATGAAGTACATCGTTGCGTTTTGGCTGTAGCAGGATATGGCCGTTTATATTTCATTTCATCTGTGAAATGAATTGGTGAGCAGCGGCTTGACAATACTCTCGGTATAGTCGAGTCACAAAAAATCTAAATAAATTGTTTTGTGTTTAGAAACGTCTAAATAGCTTGTGTTATGATAGATTGAATGAGGCGACACTTGGCGGAAGTCCATTGTTATTATTATATAATGGATATTTTAGGAGGAAAGCCTACCATCTCGGTCTTGATTAGGAACACTCGGTTCCTGAAGATGCCTCGCTTAGAGACGAAACCTGTGTTGAATTTATGTTCAGATTTTTTGCGGAATATTGCAACGTTGTGGTTCTGAGAGTCTTACCGTATCGCATGGTTGTGTCGCGTTGGTGAGTTTTTTGTCATTATCGTGCATGCTACTTTGCTATTATCACATTCTCCTCTATCTGTAAGAGTGCGTATTTGAAATCTTAAGTTATGTTGTGCGTGTCCAAAGATAACCGGGATTGACAAATCGTGGGTGAGTGGTGGGCTCTCCTCCCAAAATATCCATTCTATAATAATAGCTTGTGTTTGGTTAAGGTGGAAGAAAATATATTTAATTGCATACCCCTTCGTTCAGAATAACGAGCAGAGTAGTATAGGACACTTAACCACAAAATAAACCTGCTGTATGCCGTTTCTTCGCCTGTATTCGTGGCTCACTAAAACCATGTGACATTACTTTAGTGGTCTGCCGACGGCTTGCCGTTTCGGGTATACTCTTTTGAGTGAGGCGTCCATACACCTGAGTGTCTCAACTTCGTGGGAGGCTTGGCGGGCGGCGGGCGTTCCACTGTCTATCTACCCGTGGCCTTAGCTAGGGCGGCATCAGGCGCTAGTACTCGCACCTGCACCGGCTCAGTTGCTGGCGGCGGTTTGAAAGACTCTCTCCGTAACTTCAATAGCGACTGCGGCCCGATTCCTGTTACTACCCCATTACTGAGAGGTCCTCCCTATTGCTGTGACTAGTTCACGGTGCAGCTCAGCCCATGCCAGGCACGATTCGAGCGTGTGACGTGCCGTATTCTCGTCACAGTCGCACGGACTCAATTTTCTCCTGGTGATTATGTGCAGGTATCTGCCAAGGCAACTATGCCCTGACAGTACTGTCTGCATCAGTCGGAAAGTAAGGGCTTCGTTCCGTCACTCTACCCACTCCTCTGGCACCGAACGTCTAAATAGCATATTATAGTAATTATTTCTCAAATATCTCTGTTATAGCTTTATAATAGTTATCTGTCATTTTTCAATTCAATTCTTGATTAATGGAGATCTTATAGACACAACTTTGCCAATTTGTCATTTTTATTTATACTTTCGCAATATTATAGAAGTTATTAGACTTCCAAGGAACAAATCAATAGAAGAACACCATTCTCTATATTAAGATCCATTTTCCTTATGGCAATAACTAATAAGCTTCTTCATAAGGTTTATTGTGTAAATGATAGCCTGGCGGCAATACCAAGGACTGCAAAGGCAATGTTATCGAGTTCGATCCCCAGTCCAACTCTTATTTGTAGAGATTTTTCGAAACGATGTGTATATCTGTTTACAATAATATCACTGCTCGGCGAAAGAAAACATCATGAGAAAACCTGCATGCCTGAGAGATTTTCTCTACGGTTTGTAAAGTATGTCAACCCGCACTGGGCCAGCATGGTGGACTGCAGTCTAATCTCTCTCACCATGAGAGGAGACACGTGCTCAATAGTGGGACATAAAAAGGGTTTAATAAAAAGAAGGTTTATATTATAGCTGTATATGTAACCTAAATTATTACACGGGACACAAAAAAGTTGTTAAGTAACATCACGCCTGTATTACCCAAAGGCAGAGGTGTATTACACACCAACGATTCGCCAGCTATGTTTAAGTCCCACGTAATAGGGGACGAATTTTTCTTTTTACGAAAAAGCTCAATAACTCTGCCCGACTCAGGGATCGAAACTGTGACCTCATGATTAGCAGTTGCTTACACTACCACTGCACAACAGATGTACTTTTATTAAGTCTTATACTTATAATAATTAATTTTGTTTTCAGCTTTGCTCGATGAAAATATAGTAGACGATGCCCACTGTGCACAAACAGTGTTTGAATCCGAAGGTTTCAAGTACTGGCCTAAGTGGGAAGTGAGGTGTAAGGGGCAAACTTTACCTGATATTGAGAAGTAAGTACATTTCAGTAACCTATGTATTTACATTTAGATTAAATGAACGCGGAAATAAATTCCGTAGAAACGCAATGGGGATTTTTAGTAGCAATCTTCCGAATGGCGGCGACGTGATTCGCCACCCGCCACCTCTCGTTATCACAGGTGTGAAAGAAGGCAGCCGGAGGCGGATATAGTATATATATACTACAAGTGATAATTCATTTTCTCTGCCTATATCTCTGGGATACATGCAGACAACATCTATGTATATATCTATTATTTCTTCTGTTCTATCTATTATACTATGTATGTATTTACAAAAAAAAGTACTTAATATTATGTATTATATCCGTAATCTGGTACCTATAGCACAAGCGTTAAGCTTAGTTTGGGACCAGAGTACGTTGTGTGAAATGTCCGTGAATATTTATTATGTAATACGACAAATGTCACTTATGCCTTATATTAGGCTGAAGCTATATTAATATTACAGACATAATTCCGATTATACTCAGATTATTACTATTAGCAAATTATTAATTTAAACTTAAGTCTTATTTTTTGATGATTCACAAAAGAAGGTAACATGCTTAATCCATAATGCTATTTTTATTCTTATCATTTAACATGACTATTTATTTATGATAAGGCCATTTTTACGTTCTAATACCTGCAGATATAATTAAGTTTAAAATTACATTATTGAGTTAGTCCCCTAAGTTTTAAACCCGCTTCAAAAAAGGAAAAGTTCAGCAAGATAAAGTGTCCTTAAAGCTAATGTGTCTACTTTCATACGCGTTCTAAATGGGAGTATAATTATGTATTTGAATACTTAGTACACACGATATGTTTTTGTCACAAAAGTATACTATGGTTCATTGTTGTCATTAAAAATAATGGAAGAAATATGTGTCAATCACATAAGATACTTATAGTATTTAGATATTTTTATATACCTATATTTTTAGTATTTGACATGCTTAGCACTATACATTAAACAAAAAATGTGAAATCGAAAATAACAGTCACGAGCAGGATACTTATGGTGATCCATAAATAATTGTAACTCTGGATTTAGAAATAGGTATGTCTTACTAGTATTCTTAGCTAGTTTTTGGATTATTCCTTAGATTACCTATTTAGTAGCGGGATTAAATATATACCAGTTATTAAATCTAATCTAAAACTGTCGAGCAAATTTTTTATCAAAACTCGTTCAGTAGTTTAAGCGTGATGCGCGAACAAATAAACAGATAAACAGACAACAATTCTAAAAAAAATGTGTTGTGTTGAGAGACATCTAAATAGCTTAATACTTTATTTTTTCTCAAATATCTTAAATGTGCAGACAAAGCACGGTTACTACTTTATAAAGTATCGATGGTCTTTTCTAATATAATAAATATACTGGTAAAACCACTGCATCACGCAGATTTATTTCTTTGTGTGTGTACAATCTTTTTGATAAGAGATATATTCATTTATCCTTTATAAATATCCTATATGCTATATATTTATTGATACTTGATCTTTCTAGTCCCCGAATCTTCCAACCCCGATACCCGGAAAACGTTTAGAGCAGTTGATCTTTGCCGCGTAAGCCATAATTGTTTGTAACTGAAACCCGTCGTTTCTTATCTCTTCTAAGGAAAATTGATTGTGACATCCGAATATATTCTTTTGTTTTCTTTTAAGATATGATATAATTGTAAAAAAAAATAGAATAAAAATACGATTTGAACCAAATTAATTTATGTAAAGAAGATGCGAAAGGGAATGCTCCGATGGTTCGGACATATGGAAAGAATGCCGGGCAACTTGTTCAGAAGATGTACAATGCGAAAGTGGAAGGACGTAGGTACAGGGGGGAGGGGACCGAGACTCACCTACCTAGACCAAATCGGTCGTGTATTAAAGGAACGTGGAGTTAGGAGTCTCCGAAACCGGTGAGTGTGTATGAAGAGAATTATGAATGTTGAGGAAGAGAAAGATCTATGCAAGAATAGAGCCTTTTGGCACTCTATTCTCTCTGTTTGCAAGGGAGATGGCGTAATGTTAAGTAAGTAAGTATGTTAATACATGTGGAGATTGGGATTGTCAGTTAGTTTTTACGATAGCATAGCATCACGCCTGTATTCCCCGAAGAAGTAGGCAGAGGTGTATTACACACCCACGACTCGCCAGCTATGCTTAAGTGCCACGTAATAGGGGGCGAGCCTATTGACGTCTACCGGGCACATTTCCAAACTCCGGGCTGCTACTGAGAATTTTTCTTTTAGGAAAAAGCTCAATAACATTGCCCGACCCGGGGATCTAACTCGAGACCTCATGATTAGCAGTAGCATACACTACCGCTTACGATAGCTTACCGGCTTAAAGCAGTTCCCCATGCAGACAGGGATAGACGCAAGATCCGATTCTGTTCATAGAAAATATCTCTTTGTATGTAACCTTTAACTAATACTACTACTTATCAGCAATAATATAATAATGATGTATATAACATGTATAATGATGCCTTTAGCTCCATAAACGTAAGTACACCCCTAGTTAATGAAACATCTGTATATAATGCAAATAACCTGCGTAATTAAATGTTTGACTCTTAATCAGTAGAATCAGTTTTATAATAGAAGTTAAATATTTGACTGTGCAGACACTCGAAACATTATGCTAATATTTGCTTATATACAAATTCAATATTGAAATACTCACGGTTGAAGTTGTTAGGTTGTTGCGATAATTTGTTTCCATAGTTCTTACGTCATTGCCGTTATTTTTGGTAGGGGTAGAGCCTTGGAAGGTACCCGAAAGCTGGGAGGCCGCCGGCGGGCCACTGAAGTAATGTAAAGTTTCATTGGTCCACCAATACAGGTGAAGAGATGGCACACGGTGGGTTTTTATGTAGTAGCAGGACAAAAAGTATACCAGTTTTTAAGTCTAATCAAGAGATATCAAATAAAAAAGTTGCATCAAAATTCGTTCAGTAGTTTTTACGTGATGCGCGAACGAACAAACATAAACACACGAAATAAAACTAAAAAAAATGTTTTGTGTTTAGATACGCCTATAGGCTATATAATAGGCGTGTCTAAACACAAAACATTTTTACTGTATTTTAGGATATAGGCCTAGGCTATATCCTAAAATACAGTATTTTTTCCTCAAATATCTTAAAATTTACAGACGCAGCTCTGTTACAGCTTTATAATAGGAGTATAGATAAAATGGGTCTTACCACAAAAACACACGGGAAAACTGCCCGTGTGTTTTGTTGTTTGCCTCTGACTATGGCTGGTGCAACCCAGTCGAAACTTTGGTAGTAAATAAGGTACACCTAACACCACCTATATATGCATACGCGTTAAGACTTGTTTAATTATTTTATGTTGAAATAATGCTATTTACTCCTATTGTAACGATAATAAATAAATAAAATAAATAAATAAATATTTACGGTAATTTCACACAATGTCCTCTGATCCCAAACTTAGCTTAACGCTTGTGCTATGGGTACCAGATTACGGATATAATACAATATTACTTTTTGAATTGAAGTTATACTTCTAATGCGACTTCTAATAAGGTTGCGTTAAACGTTTAACGCTACCATGGAGGGGTTATAATCAGGTATCTAATCTATTAACAAAAATTTTACTAATACCATCTAGTGACATTAGACATAATTACTTTATCGAACAAGGTATTTAAAAACACACACACACACACACACACAGTCAAAGTTATGACAAGTTTTGCAGTTACGAATTTAATAATTACTTTATTTATTAATGATGCCAAAGAAGTATAACTGTGAGAAGTTACGGCGCGTACACGCATTTTTTTGTAAATACAAACATACTCGTATAAAAGACAGAAAATGCCCAGACGCAGTAACAAATATCTGTGGTCATCACACAAATAATTGTCCTGAGTGGTAATTGAACCCACGAACTCGTGCACGAAAGTCGGTTACATTACCGACTGCGCCACGAGGCCCGTCAATAATCCCGTATTATAATACCTAGTTATTTTATCATAACGAGTGTGATCATAAAAAAATAACGGTTTAATAATGTAGGGCTTTTCTTATATAGTAAGGTACCTTCTCTATGTAAATGTTGTAATAAAAAAGTTCTCTGTAATAATCAAAACAGCTTCATTAACTTGGCCAAAGCTTCTATAAGGTTAATAACGGCCTTATTTATTGAAATATTTTAGTTAATATTTTGATAATATTATATATTTTTTAGCATTTGACATGGTTAGCCATATAAATTAACACCACGTGTGAAAATGTGTAATTTAAAATAACAGTCACAAGCAGGATTTGAACCTGAATCTTTTGGAATACCGTCCCAGATACTTTGGCAATTCAGCTATCATGATAATTGCTCCGGACTGCGAAACCCTGTATTATTGAAATCACACTGAGTATTTTAGTCAAATTTAAATCGTTATTTACTCATAAAAAAACAGTATATGTCCTTTCCTGGGTTCCTGGATTGTATGTATTCAATAATCGGTTCAGTATTTTCATTATGAAAGCATAACAAACAAACAAACGCACTTTCGCATCATATCCTTCCAATCCAACTAGTATTATAATTGCGGCTAAGGTTTGTGAAGAGGTTTAGATATTTTCTGTCCATGAATCATGCCTAAATAACTTTATCCATCCATCCATCAGCCTTTTAACGTCCACTGCTGAACATAGGCCTCCCCAAGAATGGGGGATAGTGCCGTAATCGCCACGCTTGGCAGGCGGGTTGGCAATCGCAGTGGATGTTGTTAATACTGGAAGGAGTGCAGCTGCCCACTCGCCCGGAATTCCCTCAGTCGGCTCTTATGACTCCCATAATAACTTAACAGATTTATATTAAATTTGGTAGATCGATAGATGAGACTTTGGATTAACATATAGAATACTTTTGTCTCGTTAAATGAATAGTTTCCATAGCATAGCTATTTTGACATATAGACCTAACTACTAAACGGATTTGAATGAAATTTGGTATACAGATAAATTAATTCTAGCTAGATAAATACATATTATTTTTATAACGACTAGGAACTTCCGAGGGATACGTCTAAATAACTTCTTGCATATGATTTTTTAGGTCCATATAGACAAAGGCGCATGCGGGTCTCGTTATATTAATATAGGCATTATTGGGTTCACAGAGTAAAACAGAGAAGCCAATTTATCACAATAGCTAATATTATAGCATAATTTTCCCGAGTCCAAAAGTAGAGAGAGCTCGTATGGCACACACCCTTAACTTTTCGATATTTTTCGAAATTATTTGTGTAAATAAATTACAATTTATCACAGCTCGGTGAAAGAAAACATTGTGAGGAAACCTGCATGCCTGAGAGATTTTCTCAATGGCTTAGTCTGCCAACCTGCATTGGGACAGCGTATTGGACTATAGCCTAGTCCCTCTCACTATGACAGGAGACCCGTGCCCAATAGTGGTACAGAAAAAGGGTTGAAAAATAAGTATCATAATTAGCAGATAGAAATATATATACGAGATTTTTAAGGATTTTTATTCCTTAAAAATCTCGTATATATAATATTTTCTGAATACGTAACAAAACGGACACTCGCAATACATATTTAGATATTTTTATATATACTCGTATTTTTAGCATTTGACATGCTTAGCACTATACATTAAACAAAAAGTGAAAAATGTGAATTTCACTTTGTGTTTAACTCGAAATACATTTATCAGTTTTTATTATTTGTAATGACGGTAGACGAGCCACGGTGCACCTGATGGCAAGTGGTAACCGTCGCTCATGGATTCAACTATACCGAGGGTATTGTCAAGCCACTACTGACCATTTCATTTCTCAAATATGAAATGAAAGAATAAACGGCTATCTTCTACTCCTACACACTGACGTGCTTCATGGCCGGTCACACAGGAGACGGTGGTACCGACCCGTTCGGGCCCGATAGCAAGTGAGTAATCTCCCTTGGTACCCAGCCCTACCACCAGTAATGCAATAGGTGACAATTGCAATTTATGTTATTATTAGAATATTAATTGGGTATCTTATAGATTTAAGTATTAATTTAACATTTGTATACAAATAATTGTATCTCTATTATTTTACATTCCATCCATCCATCCATCAGTCTTTCATCGTCCACTGTTGGACATAGGCCTCCCCTAGGGGGTATTACCGTAATCGCCACGCTTGGCAGGTGGGTTGGCGATCGCAGTGGATGTTTTTAGTACACAGGGGAACGGTACTGCCTAGTCCTCCAGTAATCCCTTAGTCGGCTTTTACGACTCCCATAGGAAGAGACGGGGTATTTTACATTAATTTTGTAAATTATTTTATTGCAGATGTCCTGATTGGATGCACATGCCTAGTAGAGCTTCGCCGCCAAGAGACAAGCGGACAATATATCGTGGGAGAAGAGCTTTCAGACGAATTAGAAGACAGTTAATCACAGGAAAACTTATTTAGATTTTTTTATATTAAATATTTCATTTAAAATAATGTGTTATTCAGTTTCATAAGTCTTAAGCTCCCTCTAGCTTCCTTTTAATTCACCGTCTACATTCGTTGCTTCGAACGACGGGGTGTGCGATTAGGTATATTTTTTCCCGTCTTAACAAAAAAAACGATACTCAAGTGAGGTTTGAAAGAATAAGAAAGAGAAGATAGGGAAGGGGTTTTGGTTCCCCGTTTCGGGAACCAGCGTCTACCACTGAAGTAATAGTTAGTAATGGATAGTTCCAGTGGTCTGCCAATACAGACGGAGAAATGGCACACGGTGTTATTCATTTAGTGGGTGAGGGCCCCACACTACCCTGTTCGTTGCCCCGAGCGACGGGATCTGCAGTTAGGCACATTTTTTCACAAAAATAAAAAGGGGAACCTGCGTCTCCTGGATAAACAGTTGCTCGGATTATCAATTTCGATTACACATTCCTTCTTATGTGGCGCCTACGAAAACTTTCGAATGCTTACATTGTTCCGACTAGGTAAGCTTAAATTATATCGGTAAGAAAGAATCCTCACAATTAAATTGTTCATGTTATTTTTCCAATTGCTTCGCTATTATATTTATAGCTTTTTAAGAACTTAAATTTGCCAATGTTGAATTCTTAGCTGAAGCTGTAAGGGTCGGCATTTTATTAACCGGCTGACTAAACGATTGCAGGAGTAATTCCAGCGTCTGAAGTTCAGCCAAATATTATTATGCATCTTATAACGAGGGACCCAACTGGACAGATTACAAAGAGTAGCTTCATCATTATTTATTCAGTGAATCCCTGACACTGCTCACTCATGATGCTTCTAAATTAATATTTGTGCCGCAGCCACGCGTTAATTTAATGGGCACGAAATTATTTTAGAAGCGTAATCCTAGCATTATTCGTTGCATATTTTGTCCCCTATTTATACTGAGCTCTTATGAGTCGCTTAGTGAAACGAATATTGAAGTTATGCTTTTGCCGTTTTCTAATATTTATATAGCCTTTAAAATTAATTCTATATTCCACTGATATTCTAAATGTGAAAGTTTGTGTATTGAATAACATCAATCACGTAATACAGCTGAACGGATTCGCATGAAGTTTGGCACAAATATAGCTTACTAGCCTTTGCTTTAACCAAAAGCTAGTTTTAGCTTGTATCTCAGGTTCCCGATATAGTAGCGGAATAAAACGTATACCAGTTGTTAAGTTTAATCGAGATCTATCAAATAAAAAAATTGCATCAAAATCCGTTCAGTAGTTTTTGCGTGATGCGCGAACAAACAAACAGATACACAGACAAAAAATCTAAAAAAACCTGTTTTGTGTTCAGACACGTCTATATAGCCTAATACAGTATTTTTTCTCAAATATCTTAAATGTACAAACTCAGCTCTTTTACAACTTTATAATAGTATAGATTACCTAAATTAACACAAATGATATATTCCAAAAAAATAGGTTTCTTTGCATAGAGACAATTAATGTGACATAGAGTAATGCCTTTACCCATTGAGTCTACTCAAGAACTATCAAACAAAACAAAAATCTGTTCAGTAGTTTTAGCGTAATTTGCGAAAAAACAAACAGACATGAATTCTAAAAAAACATTTTGAATTTGGATACACATAAATAGCCTAGTACCTACAGTATTTTCAAAACTGTAACTCGACTACGGAAATAAAAAAGTGATCTAATAAGTACGAAAAAAGTAACGAAAAAATGATTTAAACAGAAATGACTGCACTTTATGGCGGATTGATTTAGATACCGACCTCCCATCTAAGTGTTGTGGGTTCGATTCCCATACAGGACAACTGTTTGTGTAATCCACAAATGGTTGTTCTGAGTCTCAGTGTACTTTGTGTCCATGAAATTGTATGTTTGTAAATTCCCCCGCGATACAAGGATTATTCCTTAGTGCAGGGTTTTGTGTTCTTTAAACAAACTACACAAACAAAACAGAAGAAATCAAGTCAACACAAAAACGGTCAAGGTAGAGCCGTGGTCGCATGCCTCTATACCATGTGTGTCTGAACAACCTTTTTTTTTGTTAATGCAGGAAAAAGTATTTCTAACCGCCCATCCCGTCGTTTGGGGCAACAAACAGGGTAGTGTGTCTACATAATTTTCATCATCACATTTTAATTTTCGTAGTCAGTTTTTAAACTTTATTTTTTATTTTATTTTGGAATCGGTCGTACAAATATAATTACTATTCTCATAAAAGAGCGAACTGTGTTCGAAGTGAAACAATTTCAACAAGCTTTGCGATAATCAAAACAGTGACGTATCCCCTGACAGTCACTAATTACTAAACGATAATATTGATGAGGTATTTATATATTATTGATGAGGTAATCTATTTTAGTTTAGGGTTTATTTACAGTACGGTTGACAATTGTTTTGGGTAAATTTTCGTTAGGGTGTTAAATTATGTGATAATATCGATAGTTTAATTGAGAATGTCATTCAGTATAAACAAATGTAATAATCAATTCTTCTATATTAGTACAATGAAGCTAAAGAGTAAGTTAATTTTAATACGAATATTTATCATGTGCAATAAAAAAGTTGATAGTCCAATTTTTGAGGAAGGAGGGGACAATGAACAGCACGATATGACCCTTAAGATCGAGTAAAAGTTAAATATTAACACAAAGTGTGAAAATGTCGCCATCTGTTAGATGTCTTTGCATACAATTATTGTGTTATGCTATGCTATTTGAAAGATGGCGCAGGCGTCACCCAAGACATTAAGAAGGAATGTATCTTCGAAATTCGTAATAACGAGCAATTGTCACGATGCCTGAATTAGCAAAGCATCTGGGTCTCTGGGACGGTATTTCATGAGTAGCCAGGTTCAAATCACATTTTTGATTTTACAAGTTCGCGCTTTTTGTTAATTTATGTGGCTAAGCATGTCACATGCTTATAAAAGAAATAAATAATACCAAAATGAAATATTAACTGATGTCATAAAATTAAATTAGGACGATATATAAATAGTAAAAATGTTAGTATATTTGTTACTAGTGGCAGACGAGACCAGTCCTACGGGCCATGGTAAGTAATAACCGTCGCTAATGGACTCAACTATAGTAAGAGTAATGTGAAGCCGCTGCTCACCATTTCATTTCGTGGATAATATAAAAATTAAATATAGCCTAAATTACATAAAAAGTAATAATTCCCCTACAATGGCAAATATGCATAATTTGTGTGTTCTTTGGGATACGCCTAAATAATTTAATGAATTTAAAGTTTGTTTCACATTTTTCACTTTGTGTTTAATGTATAGTGCTAAGCATGTCAAATGCTAAAAATATATATAAAAATATCTAAATAGATTTATAAATGTTGAGGAAGAGAGACATCATGTATGCAAGAATAGAGCCTTTAAGAACTCTGTTCTCTATGCCTACCCTGCAAAAGACATGGCCTGATGATAAGTAGGTAGCTAAATAATTAGGATTTCTATAGTGGTGATATTTGATATTTTTAATGCATTACTAATTTAGATAATGCTATAGAGATTGATATTCTAGGATCATTCTTGTATAAAAAGATCACATATTTCGTTTCAAACAGATTTGCAAGCCTCCTTTCAGAGAGCTATTCAAACCTAATCATTCTATCAAAGGCGTTTAGTTACCACACGAGAAAGCTATCTATAACCTCAACACATCGGAACGTATGTCTAATATAAAACAATTGTATACAGTGCGAGTGAGCAGAGAGGCTAGCCGCTGCAACGATATTACCCGACCGACCGCTTATGTCTTTGAGCATTGTGCTTCTCTTAATACAGAGTAGGGTACAAACTGAGGTCTCTGTAATTGAAGTTTATTGACATCTAGTAAACTACCAAATCAAACAGCGTCTTTATTTTATAATATTTATAAATTAGGTGATAAGACTTTGTCTGCGTTGCTCATGATATCACAAGTAAACAACTAGTGGAGAAGAGTCTTGCTTATAGTTGCATAAATGGGCGGGCTCATCAAAAAGAAATTGAACTTTTAGGATAACATAACACAGCCATTATTTTTACATTGTTTACCTTCGTGAATTGTAATAAAAATCGCTCAGAATTATATTTCTAATATAGGTAAGTAGGCCGTGTGGGGCCGGCTTTAGAATTGTCCCACCCCTCTCCACCCATGGGAGTCGTAAGAGCCGACTGAGGAAATCCTGGGGGGAGTGAGCAGCAGCACTTCCTCGAGTAAGGTATTAACAACATCCACTGCGATCGCCAACCCGCCTGCCAAGCGTGGCGATTACGGCACTATACCCCCAATTTGGGGAGGCCTATGTCCAGCAGTGGACGTCGAAAGGCTGATGGATGGATGGATGGATAGGTAAGTAATAAAAAAGTTTCTAGTCGTAGAACCTTGCTTATCGCAGCAAGAACGGGCTGGCTCGATCGGGGAAGTACCACTCTTTCACAAAAGATCAACAACAGCGGTAGTTAGGCCTACCATTGTGTTTCGTACGGTGAGTGAGAGTGCCGGAGGTCCAAACTCCCTCGCTATCATCTCCTTATTATTCTTCCTACCCACTCCTATCCCAATTCCTTGGAGATGGTGACGCGCGAGTGATAACTTGGTGTTGCAAGCGTCTATAGGCTACGGTAACCGCTTACCATCAGGTGAGTATGCTTGTTCGCCACACAATAACATTATAAAAAATAATAATAAAGTCGGAGACTCGCAGTTTTGGATTGAAATGAAGGCAGTCTCTACGTTAGTATATACTCTGTGATATCTTGTTACTGGCTACGTAGACCTCGCCATACACAATATCCACTGCAACTCTTGTATGACATATGGTATTATAATATTTCGCTTTCAATTCAATATGATGTTGTATTAAATTTAATCTCTTGCTATTCCACTGGTCTTGCGTAATATTAGAATAGTAGAACTCTTAGAACCACAATATTGCAATATTCCGCAAAAATCCGAACACAAATTTGACACGTGTTTTGCCTCTACACGAGGCATTCTCAAGAGCAAAGTGTATATGCTTCTACAATAAAATTCCTGAAAATGTCCGAAACATGCCACTAAATAAGTTTAAGAAAGCCATAAAAATTAGACTTTGTAATCAAGGTTATTACACTGTTTCGGATTATCTTGAGGATAAAACTAAATGGGCTTGAGCTGCTCCTCATTCATTAATTTTCAAAATTGTTTTATAAGATATAATGTAATTTTAGTTATAAAGATTATATTAAATTGTAATAAATTGGCAATTTAAAAAAGTGGCCCATGAATTTCTTGCCGGGTTCTTCTCATGAAAGGTTTTACTACGGAATCCGGCCGCTTGTGGCGATTGCAATCGCCACTTTGTTATTGCGGTTGCACTCGCCTCAGGCGCTTGTGTTAATTATTTTAATTATTAGTGTATTATTGACGATTTTAAGTGCTACTTAATAGGCCTATGAAATAAAGATATGTTTTGAATTTGAATTTGAAAATTTGAATTTGAACGCTCGGCTATAAATGAGCGAAGCTTACTCATGTACCTTGCTTTTATACCCCTTCCACTACCCGACAGTTATAAATAGTAATGTAATGAGTTTACTACGAGGGTGGCAAACAAGTATAAGGTACTTGATGGTAAGGTCAGGGGTATCATTTGTGCGTTACTAACCCTAGGGAAAATAGGTAATAAGAGATGGGAAGTTGAGAGAAAAAGGGATAAGTCCTATCTGGTTTAGACCTACACCGTTCTCACTTATCGAACAATTTTCTGTGAGAGAGAGGAGTAAGAATTTTTAGTCAATCTGACTATTTGTTTTGTGACAGCCAAAGTTTTATGTGAGCTATCTATTGTTAGAACCTTGCTTATCTCAGCATAAATGGGCTGGCTCGATCTGGGAAGCACAACCTTTTCACAAAAGATCAGCGTGAAGCATTTAACTCCCTCGGTGGTGCAGCGGTAGTGTGTGCGACTGCTGATTATGAGGTCTCGGGTTCGATCCCCGGGTCGGGCAATGTTATTGAGTTTTTTCGTAAATAGAAAAATTCTCAGTAGCAGCCCGGAGTTTGGAAATGTTGGGCACATTTTCATAGACGGCAATTGGCTCGCCCCCTATTACGTGGGACCCAAACATATATATTTCGTATGGTGAGTGAGCACTGGTGGCCCAAACCCCCACTCTATCCTCTCCTTATTATCCTTCCTATCCACCTCCTATAACTTTCCTTGAAGATGGCAATGCGAGTGATGACTATTGTGTTGGTGTTGCTAGCGTCTATAGGCTATGGTAACCGCTTGCCATCAGGTGGGCCATAGGTATGCTTATTTGTACCCATGTAGTATATAAAAAAAGCTTTCCGAAGTGCGGACGAGGTTAGTTTCTCACAAATAGGTGCCATATTTACGTTCGACCTGATACAAACTGGCTAAAATTTGCTTAACTTTGTTTTAGCAACAAGTATAGAACGAGAATACGACTTTCTTTTTAAAAAATATATCTTGGTTCGAATTTTAAACATAAGGGATTCTATAATTAAAACCTCTATCGAACTATTAATGGACAATTGCACTTAGTTAAACAGTGTGTGACTTTCTTATTTGAGTGGCCAGTTGTTCTCAAGAACTGTTATTAGAAAACTTTGTAACCTTACTCTCCAGTCCTGCTGGCTTTTTCTTAGTACTCAAGTAATGATTGAGTATCCACCACAAAGTAAGGAAGTCATCTCTTTATTTGATAGTAATGGAAATACTGATGTAGAACGAATTTGCGCTCTCCTATTAATGTGTGTAATTAATTTCACAAGAAAAAGTCTTTTCAGTATGAATATTAAATAACTAGCAACTATTAGTAAGGATGTATAAAATAAAACTACGTTTACGGAATCTATCGCGTTTACTTGATTTTCTACTCTCCCAATGTTTCGAATATTTTACAGCATTCAAGTTCATTGGCGGAGTCCGCCTGTGATCATGAAGACTGCAAAGCCAGGATCGTAGAAAAATCACCTAAAGGCTAATTCCGTAAACGTAGTTTCATTTCATAACGTTCGCGTAAAGATCAAAAAGTATTATAAGGATATGTTATTAAATATCTATTCATCAAGAATGAAATGTTACAAAAAATATAATCTTAATAATCCTGGATATACCCCTAGTTCTCTATAGAATCATAAAAATATTGTTACAAAACATCAAACAATTTATTAGAAAGAAAACACGCGTCTCAATTCCACAAAGGCAATCGCCAGATTCTCACAACAAGAGTATTGATGTTACCACAAAGAAAAAGAGGATAACAAGATTCAATTTTCATATTTCAAGGGTTGCACCATGGCGAGTGTAAGTTTGCTGCCAAACTAGTGATAAAACTGTAAGAATGACAAAGAAAACCTTAGAGATATTCTTAGATTTTTTATGGACCTAAATATTTGTTATCTAGAAGCAATGCATCCGGCGGTAAGTGACACTAGTTTTAGGTGGTAATATCGAATGATTTATTTTTATGTTAAAAAGACAACACCCTGCACTGATGAATAATCCTTGTATCGCGGGGGACTTTAGAAACATACAATTTTAAGGACACAAACTACCCCCAGACTCGGTACTACCAACCACCTTTTATTCTTTCATTTCATAATATTATCTGAGAAATGAAAGGGTGCGCAGTAGCTTGACAATACTCTAGGTATAGTTGAGTCCATGAGTGACGGTACGGTTACTATTAGGTAGGTCCGTCTGACCTTCCCCTTTTAATTTTTTGTATGCTTTTCGTACCTAATTAATTATTAAAATATTTAATAATTAATAAATCGTAAAAAAATACTGAAATAAGAATAATAACAAATAAGCTTATTATCGAGCTATTTGATAAAAAAGCAAGAATCGTTATTAGTATTATAAATTGTTCATTGCGAGAAACATCTCACAATGAACAATTTATAAACTAAAGTGCTGAATGTTTGCTAACTACCGTTTAATAATGTAATATTTAATATTTGGTCTAAAATATCAAGTTTACATTAAAATGCAAACACCCATCTAAAGAGCTACTGGCAATATGGCGCAAAATGTTTAAATATTCGCACCAATCGAAACTTGTTAAACTTGTGAAACGGAATACGAGATATTGAATTTTCTTTGGATCTTTCATATTAAATAAATTTATAAAAAATCAAGTATACTACTTTGTCAAGAAAGTACCGGGAAAAGATCAAAAATACACAAAATTTTTGTTATTCATCCAAATTTATTTTATCACTTTTTTTGATCTATATTTTTTAGCATTTGACATGCTCCGCCACTTTTAAAGTATAAATTATTTGAGAATAAGGAAAAAGAGATTTTTTGTACTAGCGGGAATCGAACCCGCGTCTTTTCCAATCCGGGGAAGTGCTCTAAGCCACTGAGCTATAGTACAGCAGAAGTGTACTATAGCTCAGTGGCTTAGAGCACTTCCCCGGATTGGAAAAGACGCGGGTTCGATTCCCGTGCTGTACTATAGCTCAGTGGCTTAGAGCACTTCCCCGGATTGGAAAAGACGCGGGTTCGATTCCCGCTAGTACAAAAAATCTCTTTTTCCTTATTCTCAAATAATTTATACTTTATTTTATCACCTTCAAAGTATTCTCCTTCAGAAACGATAGACTTACGCCAACAAATAATCCAATCATCAAAACATTTTTTAAATGCTGTTTCCGGAATTGAGTTCAGTTCTCGCCGCGAATTCTCCTTTATGTCTTCTACCGATTGAAAACGGGTGTCACGAAATGGTAATTTGAGTTTAGGAAAAAGAAAGAAGTCGGCTGGAGCCATATCTGGTGAATATGGTGGTTGCTCGATGGTATTTGTTGAGTATATAGACAAAAAATCATTCACAATGATGGACTTGTGCGAAGGCGCATTATCATGGTGCAAAATCCAAGAATTTTTTTTCCACAAATCTGGCCTTTTGCGTCAAATTTGCTCTCTTAAACGCCGCATAACGCTCAAATAATGTTCTTTATTTACCGTTTGACCTTCTGGCAAGAACTCCGACACAACACCGCGATAGTCAAAGAAAACAGTCAACATGACTTTGACTTTTGATCGACTTTGCCGTGGTTTTTGAGGTTTCGGTTCAGTTGGAAATCGCCACTCCGAAGCTCGTTGACTAGTTTGCATGTCAAACTCGTAAACCCACGTCTCATCACTAGTAACAACGCGTTTCATGAATGTTGGGTCGGAATTGACTCGTTCTAGCATGTCCTCAGCGACTTTCATGCGATTGAGTCTTTGGAGAAAATTTAGGTCTTTTGGGACTAGCCAAGCGGAAACATGTTTCATACCCAAGTGATTATTTTAAATGGTACGGATCGACTCATGAGACACAGAAAGTTCGGCGGCTATCTCTCTCAAAGTTGAATAAGGATTTTCACTTTTGCAAAGTTCAGTTACAGACGTTGATGGCTTACCAGAGCGAGGCAAATCTTCCATCACATCTCGACCGCTTTTAAATGCTTTGTACTACTCATAAGCACGTGTTTTTGATAAAGCCGATTCACCGTAAACCTTATTTAAAATTTAGTAACTCCAAACACGAAATTCCATTGGCGATGCAAAATTTAAGACAAACTCTTTGTTCGATGTTTTTGTCCATTATGAAATTCGCAATACACACTAGATATGATATAACTAAAAACAGCACTGTATTTAATATAAATAACAGATGCAACTCAAATTCCGCGCCAAAATGGATAACAGTTGTGCCAATCTAACAACAACAAAAAAAAAACTAAAATTTGAATTTGGAACCATAAACAAATCATCCATACCCGGTACTTTCTTGACAGAGAGTATTGTATAGGTGAAATAACTACCCTATTTCTTCTATCTCTCTGATAAGTAATAATAGCATTACTACTACTTAATAATGCAATTGAATATCCTCCTGCATTGGAATTCTATTTAGAACATAAAGTGTTATAGACAGGAAGACTGTGAAAATATATCGTACATGTACCTACATGAATAGTATATTTATAACTATTAGGCAAGTTGAAAATTGCAAATAGGAAGTATTACAGTCACAAAAGATCCGTTAATGAATATTAAAAATGATATATTTTATCCTTTCCATGTCTTTCGCAAACCTACTCGTCACCCAGTATTCTTATATGGACATATTGTTTGCTACACTGTTATGAACTCTATTTCTTTACTAATATGGTTCTTATAAGACTCCATTGTTGATCCTGCTTTTGTTCTAAGACGGAAAATGCGACGCCTCGGGACTAAGAAATCTAAATTAAGGTGATCTCTATCGTTGCCGCTATGTCTACTAGAAAAGACTATTTAGAATGCGTTCAGTCTTTACGCGAAGCTCTTCTTATACTGGTCCACATATTTCTATACATTTCGTCGGTACTTAAGCAAATGCTAGTAGTTAACTTTTATGAAACTATTACAAACATTCTGTGTAAAAGTTCGATTGTTACGAACTTTGTAAAATCTGTTTTGATTCCTAAAGTAGTTGATATGTAATTGATTGATGCATATTAGTAAGTATAACGTTGGTGTGTGTTGCTTTCTTTTTTATTTGTATTGAGTGAGGAGAAGGCTGAAGCGATACCAATTCACTTTCAATAAAATGATTTTTTAAAGGGCCGTATGTTATTGTGACAAAACTTCCAAAATTTTCTTTTATTAAAACTTACCCTCTCTTGTATCGGCAGACAATAAAAAAATATTTAAAATTAAAAAATAATAATAACGTTATACGCTTTGAATTCTATAAAACTTAAAATGGCTACGGTAACCATTTACCATCATGTGGGCCGTATGCTTATTTACCACCCACGTAGTATAAAAAAAAGGATCTGCCTTCAGATAATCCATCCATCCATCCATCCATCAGCCTTTCAACAACCACTGCTGGACATAGGCCTGCCCAAGAGAACGCCACAACGAGCGGTCCCGTCACGGGGGATAATGCCATAATCGCCACGATTGGTAGGCGGGTTGGCGATCGCAGTGGATGTTGTTAATACTCGAGGGAGTGCTGCTGCCCACTCTGCCGGTATTCACTCAGTCGGCCCTTACGACTCCCGTGGGTAGAGAGGGGTGGGACAATTCTAAAGCCCGCCCGACACGGCACAAATAATGCCATCATTTAAATCACATTTCATAATTTTTGGTCAAAAATGTAAAAAATAGTTACTAAATTTAAAATGCAAACAACCATCTAAAGAGCTACCGGAAATATGACACAAAATGTTTTTAAATATTCGGACCAATCAAAACTTGTTAAACTTGTTTTAGAGATCATTTAAAATTTATTCATGGGACAGAATACGAGAGATTGAATTTTCTTTGGATTTATTGTAATAGTTGAAATAATTACCCGGTTGCTTCTTGCTCTCTGATAAGGATCATTAACACACAAAAAAACGCAACAGTAGCCTTTTTGACACGTTTATATTAGCTTGGTATGTATCTATGTAACGGATTTTTCCAACGTGATTTTCACCTCCATTAAAATGTTGGATTGTTTTGAAACTTTGTTCACTTATCAAGAATTGATGACAATACAATAATTTAAGTTTATCCGTTTTTAGGGTTCCGTAGCTAATAAGGAACCCTTAAACATTCATCATGTCGATCCGTCCGCTGTTTACAACTTAGCTCAAAGACTTAGTAATAGAAAGCTGTATGTTGGCATGAATATACATATTAGTCACGCTGACAAAAGGATAAAATAAAATGTTGAAAAAAAATTGACTCCGTCTACACGTAAAGTGGGGTTCATTGATATAGTAAAAATCACACCAAGCTTAAAACTACCTACCACCTTTGATCTTGGCCTTGCTTAGCAAGGTACAGGGCAGAAGAAAGAGCAATTAAGGCTGTTTTAATCCTCGAATTTAAAAAGTTTAAGTGTAGGAATAATATTGTTCCTATTGAATCTTCTTTAGCTAAATGTAGGATAGGAAACTCTTTCTTGATATATTTTATTTTTCTTTGAATCTTTGAACGGGCCCTCTATATAACATTATATATCATTAACAAGCTTCCATTGTCGTCAATAATCATTCGGTTTTGAACGGTGAAAGCATAATGGAATGTTGTTACTTAGACTGTCCTTTTCGCTTGTAGTATTAGTAGTATTTACTAAGCAAGAATATATAATGTTATAGATAAAGTGTGTAATGATGATATTTAGTAAAATAGCAGCCTACAGAATTTTCTACATTGACTTATTGTGTGATATATCTACACTAATAATATAAAGAGGAAAAATTTGTATTTTTGTAACGAATAAACTCAAAAACTACTAGACCGATTTCAAACATTTTTTCACTATTGGAATGCTACATCATCTTTGAGTAACATAGGCTATATTTATTACTAGTATAAAAAAATGCACTAATCAAGAAAATACATAGACTTTGAGCAAGCAATTCGTGTATACCTATTTATTCGAACCTGCATTGACAAATAGGGATTCGACATTCACAATTCCTTGTTAGTATAGGTATAACTCGGTACGGATATTAATTTGAATTCCCTAAGTGAGTCTATTAAACTTTCTGAAGTATGTTTTCATCTTTTATTGCGTATGGAATACCCACGTATGAGCATTCTCCCGTGAAAGTATGACGCTTGCGGCATTATTATGAATTTTCGAGTAACTTAAAAAATTCTAACTGAATATAATATCCGTACTATATTAATAAATATAAACTAGATTCTGCCCGCAACTTTGTCCGCGTGGATTTCAAAATATACATCCATCCATCAGCCTTTTGACGTCCACTGCTGGACATAGGCCTCCCAAGAGAACGCCACAACAAGCGGTCCTGTGCCGACCGCATCCAATGACTCCCCGCGACTTTGACCAGATCATCGGTCCATCTGGTGGGGGGCCGTCCTACGCTGCGCCGTCCGATACGTGGTCGCCATTCGAGAACCCTTCTTCTTCAACGGTTGTCGGTTCGTCGAGCGATGTGGCCTGCCCATTGCCACTTCAGCATGGCAACCTGGCGGGCTATGTCGGTCACTCTCGTTCTCCTACGGATCTCCGTATTACGGATTCGATCACGTAGGGAAATACCAAGGATAGCCCGCTCCATGGCCCGCTGAGCGACTTTGAGCCTTGATACGAGGCCAACATTCAGAGACCACGTCTCTGTTCCATATGTCATCACTGGTAACACACAATGGTCGTAGACCTTCGCTTTCAGACACTGCGGAATATTGGACGAGAAGATCTTCCTTAGCTTCCCGAACGCTGTCCAGCCGAGTTGGATTCGTCGATTGACCTCTTTCTCAAAGTTGTGCCTATCTAACTGGACTGTTTGTCCCAGGTAGACATAGTGGTCGACAACTTCGAGAAGCGCACTCCCGACTAGGACCGGTGCTGAAATGACATGGACATTAGACATGACTTTCGTCTTGTCCATGTTCATTTTGAGATCCACTAGCCGGGAAACCCTGCTGAGATTGTTAAGCATGGTGCCAAGGTCCTCCAGCGATTCTGCCATGACTACGATGTCGTCGGCATATCGAAGGTGAGTGATGTATTCGCCATTGATGTTGATGCCAAATTCGGTCCAGTCCAAGAGCTTGAAGACATCTTCCAATGCAGCGGTGAAGAGTTTCGGGGACATAACGTCTCCCTGTCTAACACCTCTCTGCATTTGGATCGGTTTCGTACTCCTGTCCTGAACACGGACTGACATGGTGGCGTTTGTATACAAGCACTTCAGCACTTCGATATACCGATAGTCAATTTGGCACCGCTGAAGGGACTGCAGCACCGCCCAAGTTTCGATCGAATCGAAGGCTTTCTCATAGTCCACAAACGCCAGACACAGAGGCCGATTGTACTCCTCGGTTTTCTGTATGATCTCGCGTAGCGTGCGAATGTGGTCTATGGTACTATAATCTTTTCGGAAACCGGCTTGTTCAGGAGGCTGGAAGATACAAAATATACATACAAGTACGTAAATCTGAACAAAAGTTAGCCATATATTTTGTAGATTGGTGTTAGTTAGTAAATTGAATTTAATTACCACGAAACCGTAAGTGAAACAAACGGTGAGTCATCTCTCGCGCCGAATTCCTATCATCTCGATAATGCTTCAGTTCAGTGATAAACGATGTATATATCTATCTCCATTGATTTTGATTGATTGTATTCATTTTCAGTTTTTATTAATTGCACTTTAGGCCTGTAAACACGTAAATTAATAAAACAGTAATTAACTTTTATTTAGTAAAGCAATAATTTTCAGTGTAGCCAAAAGTTTTTGATTAATTTGATTTGAACACTGGGGTATGTGTTGCGTAGTAATGTTCCGATGAGATTGATATTTTTTGCTACGAAGATGAAATAAATATTTAATTGTTTTTCTATTGTTTTAAATGCTTATGGTGGCAGACGAACCACGGCCCACCTGATAGTAAATGGTAACCGTCGCTCATGGACTCGATTATACCGCGAGTATTGTCAAGCCGCTGCTCACCATTTTATTTCATAGATATGTAACACCACGCCAGATGCCAAGCCGAGCCGCGCCAACGCCATGCCAAAGTCAAGCCGTGACAGTCACGTCACACTGACAGCCAATGTCAAAACTTGCCATTATATAAAGCCTCGCTCGCATTTCGAGGGGTATTCGATTGCGAGCACTCAATTAAGTTGAAACTCTATCCTATTACATATTAATTATATTAAAAAGTCTGATTAAGTCTTTTATATTACCTACCGTTTCACTCAGAAGTGGGATATGAAGCGTAATCGCCCTATTGAAGAAGGCCGTAGAGTCCGTCCACCCGGATGGAACGAAGAAGAACAATACCAAACAAGTGATGATGAAGAATATCAGCCCGCAAGAAAATTACTCAAGAATTTGCTTGGAAGTTGATAAGGCAATAACTGAACGACACGAACTGAATCAAGAAACCCTATCGCTTAGTCATTTTAAAGGACATCGTGCGGCGTCACTCATCCCAGAATTTGACCCCGATGGAGAAGACTGTACTGTATCGACATGGATAAAGAAAATCGACCAATTAGGAGACATACACGGATGGACTGACAAAGTAAAGGTTTTTCACCTACAAGACAAACTCCGTGGTCAAGCCCGTAAGAGGTACAACCGTCTCGATGAATATAATTACTCTTAGAACGAGTGGAAAGACATGCTGATACGAGCTTTTCCTAAGCACCGTGACTATAGTGCATTATTGGACGAAATGATGCACAGAAAGAAGCTGCCGAACGAGACAATGACGAAGTACTACCAAGATAAAATAGCCATGTGCTTTCGCTGCAATCTATCTAACGCCGCTAGTGTCTCGTGCATTATCAGAGGATTACTAACTCCACTACAACCTAACGCACGAGCATTTCAGTGTCAACGTCCGGATGAATTGTATGAGGCCTTTGTGCCCTTGATGATTACCGCACACCTACATTTGCCCCACGTGCGCAGCCAGACAAGAAGGTTAACCCTGAAACCGACCCTTGTCAGCGTTGCAAAAAGACAGCCCATATCTTACGAAACTGCACACTAACTGACCAACGGATTTGTTTCAAATGTGGAGTAGGCCACATTGCCACTCGCTGCTCTAGTATTTCAACTACACACACCAAACCGCGTGTTGATCCGAATGGCGATGTAAAGGAAATCAAACTGCTACAAAATTATAACGAGATTTACAAAAAAGCCGTGAAGCTAAACGGGATTTATTTAAAATCCTATATTGATACGGGGAGGCAAGTGAATGTCATCAACAGTCAAATTGTCCGTCTTCTGGGCCTCAATGTAACGCCTATAAGTACTATTCTGAAAGGCTTTTCAGGTGGTATATTAATGAGCCGTGGTGAAGTACAATTTACCCTCGAAATCGATAACATTCAAGTACAATGTACCGCGCATGTAACAGACATCGACATGCAAGATATACATTTGTTAATAGGTCAGCCAATTATCAATGCCAATCGTATGTCACTTGTGGTTACCAATAGGTCTGCCACGTTAAGACTAGACCCCGAGCCGTCGACAGAATTCAATGTAGTCGAGGACGTTCAAAAATTCAAAGTAGTAACCTCAAGCAAAGAATCACTACCCCCTGGTACCTCTATAAACAAGGTTCAGCTACAGGGGAACCCCGAAGGGAATGAAGCTTGCACAGCACCTCGTCACTACGAGCTACAGGGAGTCTCCTACTCGCTACCAGCCACGCTACTCCGAGGTGGTGAAGGCTACATCAAGGTTGTCAATACAGGAGCCAACAACGTTAAATGGAGACCTTGCGAGGTCCTGACACGAGCAGAGAGCACAACAAACCGGATGGTCAGCCAAGCCAAGTAAGTAAAGCCAAGCCATTACTTCCATGTTTAGCCAATAGTTTGCCTAAGCCACATTGCTTAGCCAATATAACTTTTAAGTCACACGTTCTTACCATTTCATCTGCCTCTATCTTAACTTGAGGCCATTTCACTGGTATTAGCATAGGTCGGGTACCTATATCCGAAATCAATATAGGACATTTAAATGAAACCGAACACATTAGTTTAATAAAGGGATAATTTTTTTCTGGGCCCATTAGAAAACGTTGCGTTTAACGATGGCATTATACTCTAAAATAATAGCTCGTTTCCCAAAAGTTGAAGTATAAATGAAACCGGAATATGAAATCTATAAAAAATTGTAATAGTATTTATTTTAAATAAACCCATTAAACCATATAAAATCTATGAAAATTCCTTATATAATGTTACACGCATAAATAATTAGCGTAAAGGAAAATCGGAGTAGTTCAAATTGAAAAAAATCATATTCAAATACGCATGTAGTAAATAAATAATATTGCCATAAAAGATTATTTAATATTATAAATTAATTAAACTGAATTTAACTGCATCTAAAATATTTGAATTACATTTTTGAGAATGTTTTTGTTATGATAATAAATATAATAATGATCACAGTAGAATGAAACGCAAATCCTATTGACACTGACAGCAATGACTGTTTCTTACAAAAAAATCTTTGAAATCCTTTTCCAGTAAATCGTTGTGTGAATTGTGTTTCAACGCAATGTACAAAGACAATTACTTTCTGAATCAACTGAAAATGTGTGCCAACTTGTTTGCGAGTGGATTTGTAGCGAGGTGAGTTTTAAAGCTTGAAACCAATATTGCAACCCTATTATATACTACATATTTTTTAAATATACCTGTTACTATTATAGAATGTATTTTAGGAGGAGAGCCCACCACTCACCCACGGATTGTCAATCCCGGTTACCTTTGGACAGAATAACCTAAGATTGCCAATCCGCACTCTCACAGATAGAGGAGAATGTGATAATAGCAAAGTAGCATGCACGATAATGACAAAAAACTCACCAACGCGACACAACCATGCGATACGGTAGAACTCTCAGAACCACAATATTGCAATATTCCGCAAAAATCCGAACATAAATTCGACACGTGTTTCACCTCTAAACGAGGCATTCTCAAGAACGCTCGGCAACAAATGAGCTTGCTTTTTTTTTGCGGAATATTGCAATATTGTGGTTCTGAGAGTTCTACCGTATCGCATGGTTGTGTCGCGTTGGTGAGTTTTTGTCATTATCGTGCATGCTACTTTGCTATTATCACATTCTCCTCTATCTGTGAGAGTGCGGATTGGCAATCTTAGGTTATTCTGTCCAAAGGTAACCGGGATTAACAATCCGTGGGTGAGTGGTGGGCTCTCCTCCTAAAATCCATTCTATAATAGTAACAATGGACTTCCGCCAAGTGTCGCCTCATTCAATTAATTATCTTAAATATACCTGCTTTAATTTCAGCAAAATCCACAAGAGGCAGTTTGTAAAAAGTGCTTAGTAATATTATATAGTACACAAACTTCTCAGACAACTAGAAGATTCGGGTACCGGAATATCTACAATACGTGTGGTTCTCCGTTTTTAAGAGCACAAAAAAAAACTGTTTCTGATGTCTCTGCAGAAAGAAACATCATTTTGTCGTGGATACCACCACATCAGGTAAAAAAGTAGGTACTAATATTAGTATATATGTTTATATTTCCTTTTTTTTTATATAGACAACAACCTGCAATAAGAAATAACCCTTTTATCGCGGGGACTTTACAAACATACAATTTCTCGGACACAAAATATACCCAGACTCGGAACAAACATATGTGGTTCACACGAAGAGTAGTCCTATGTGGGAATCGAACCCATAACACTCGGGTGGGAGGCCAGTATCTAAACCACTACACCATCTGTGCAGTCATATACCTACAATGCAATGGCGATAATAAATCATATTTTTTTATTTATTGTTATAAACTTTAAAATTGTTTTAAGTAGCCTGCATGAATTATATATTATGACAATCAACTATTATATTTTTTATATTGAAATAGGTGGAATGCTTAGAACAAGTTTGTATGACTTGCTGGGTGAAAGCTCTTCGCGCTGCACAGCAGACACAGACTGCAAGATGATACTCTTTAATAGACCTGAAGTGCCAGTTCAACTACTAGAGATTGCAGACAGCAGTAACATCCCACAACCATTGCCTGTGCCTGCACCCGTTCAGCCCCCTATTTCTAGAACAGTGCCACACATTACTTTGTTTAATACAAGCATGCTGCTTCTACTTCACGTCACTGTATTTTTAGATTATGTGAAAATACATCTCGATTTTTGGTACCTACACTGTTATAAGAAAGATTACAGATTGATTATTCATTTTATGTCCTCCAGTGTGCACGTATTATATTTACACGTGAATACCATTTGAATGAATCACACGAACTGCTTATTTTAGGACTGAACTTGCAACAATTGTTGCAATTGTTTGGTAGGAAGATACACTGTTGGTGTTTGGTGTTGCTGTGCACAAGTTATGTCCATTGTGTGGTTTTTATTTTGGGCTCGCCACCAGGATAATATCGAACCATCTGCATCTTTCTTAGATGAGGTATTATTATTGAGAGACGATTTCGCAAATGAAGATCATTAATATAATAAAAGCTTTTGTTAATTGGACTACCTGTATTTGTTTATCCTTCCATGATTCCAATAATAATTAGTGTAATAAATATAATAATATTATATTATTGACAGGGGTAGACCACGTCGAACGTTCTCTGACCAAATCAGAGAAGTTCTTGAGAAAGGTCAGGTGGGTTAGGCAGAATCTCATATCTCACATGTCGATCGTATCGTGACCACCGTTATTGGTTGAGAGATCACCGTGATTGGCCAATGGATTATTGTGACATCACGCGTCGGTTTCTCAACCAATCACAGTGATCACGATACGATCGACATGTGAGATATGAGATTCTGCCTAACCCCCCTGGTCAGCAGTACCCTTAACCGACGTGCCTGTATGACGAATATAATGACAGTGAATTAGGAAAAAAAATGAGCAAAGGATCGTGGCAAGAGGAAATCCGTGGTCTCTGCCTACCCCTCTGGGAAAAAGGCGTGAATATATGTATGTAAATATCAGGATAACATAGATTCCCTAGTAGACCAGGCAATCTCTGTTTAGAATTCTCAATGCCTAAAAAAATTTTTATCACTTGAACAGCACATTACTGCTAGACGAAATTTTTTTTTGTGTAAAATAATGGTATTCGGTTCGATTCCTAATTAAATCAAAATCGAATGTACCTTTTAAATACGTATAAAAATACATTTGATTTAAATATCATTGTTGATGCAAATATAACAAAACAAAGAGTTTTATGTTTATCGTTTCTCTTAGGTTTCAATTAATTATCCGGTTATCAATATTCCGTTTAGAGTTTAAGAAGATAATATTACTACTGTTATATAGGGAGTCTAAGGAAGGATTTGATATATAATACATTAATAAACGTTACAAATTGTGGTGGGCCCATTCCTCATACAAAAATAAATTAACTCCTTTATTATTACAATATAAACACACATTTGCAACTAATACAAAAGATCTTGGCTGCACGAACTTGTTACATATGAAGATAAAACTTACCACTCCACAACCTATTTATCGTCAACCTTATAGGTACACTGAACAACAGATAGTCAATTCTAAAGTAGCTGAGTTGTTAGACGCCAATATTATTAAAGAATCCGAGTCAGATTATGCTTCTCCAGTAATCTTGGTCAAGAAAAAAGCGGCGACAGTAAGTTATGTGTCGATTATCGCTCTCTTAACGCAATAACTGTAAAAGATAGGTACCCGTTACCAAATATAGACGATCAAATTTCAAAACTAGCCGGCAAACAATATTTCACATGTCTTGATATGGCCCAAAGTTATCATCAATTATTAATATCGCCCGAAGACACTCATAAGACCGCTTTAATCACACCCCAGGGTCACTACAAATATTTGCGTGTTCCATTTGGTTTAGCAAATGCACCCGCGGTTTTTATGCGTTTAGTTAGTAAAATCGTCAATTCAATCCGCTATGCACAAACTGACAGTTCACCGAATTAAATTCTTGAATTTTTGGATGATTTATTACTACCCTCAATTGACTTTATTTCAATTAATAGTTTTAATGAGTTAAGGAAGTGTTTATGTTCTAAGCCGGTGTTAGCTTTATATGATCCTGAATTACATACAGAAATACATACTGATGCATGTAAATTGGGAATAGCGGGTATTTTATTACAACAACAAACCGACAATACCCTGCGCCCTATTATGTACTTTAGCCGAGTCACATCTAGGGAGGAGACTGTGTATCACAGCTATGAGCTCGAGACGTTAGCAGTTGTGGAATCGTTACGAAAATTTCGTGTGTATGTGATAGGTAAACACGTGAAGGTAGTCACTGGCTGTACCGCCGTACGCACCACTCTTACAAAACGTGATATTATCCCGCGTATTGCAAGATGGTGGTTGTTAATACAGGAATATGATATTAGTGTAGAGTACAGACCCGGTGAACGCATGAAACATGTAGATGCGCTCAGCAGGAATCCAATCGACGCCGTAAATATTAATCGCCTGGAAGTCACCGATTGATTTTATACTGTTCAATCTCAGGATGAAACATTCAAAAATATTATAGATCAACTTAAGGCTGGGTCAGCGGGACCCGATATAGTAAATAGTTATTTATTGATAGACGACAGATTATGTAGGAAAACACTTAACGAAAACCGATTTGTAGTACCCCGACCAGCTAGTTGGAAAATTATGCAAATGCATCATGACGAGATAGGCTACGTAGGATTAAAGCGTTGTACAGACCTAAATAAAAATGATTTTGGTTTCCTAAAATGACGCGTTTTATTCGTAAATATGTAACATCATGCTTACATTGTGCCTACGGGAAAGGAGTGTACGGCAAAAAGGAAGGAACGTTACACCCAATCCCTAAGCCAAATGAACCTTTTAGAATGCTTCATATAGATCATTTAGGCCTATTCTGTAGGACAAAGAAAGGTTATGAATATATGTTAGTCATAACCGATGGATTTTCGAAATTCGTAATCGCGGAGCCTACTCGAACCGTCAACTCTGTGAAGACGATTAGGACACTCAAAATAATATTTTCATTGTTTGGTTATCCGGATAGAATAGTAACGGACCATGGTAAAGCTTTTACTAGTCGATATTTAAAAAAAATCGTTTCTGACAAACAGTTCAAACATACGAGTACATTAAACGCAATCGCATGCCCGCGTGCCAACGGACAGGTTGAACGCACTAATCGTACCATGCTTAATGCCCTACGCGCTACTGACCCTAGTGAGGCAGCTAATAACTGGACTAATTGCCTTCCTGATGTCATTTGGGGTATTAATAATACTTTAAATGATACTACTGGGTACAAACCTTATGATTTGATGTTTGCTCGTAGTGGTAGACCAGTGTGCGATGTTGATATTTCAGACCGCGTGTCTGAACCCATTCAATCCAAACGTGATAAAGCTAGTGCGCGTATTAATAGAGCCAGCGCTCGAATGAAACACAACTTTGATAAACGTCGTAAAAACTGCCGTATCTATAAAAAAGGTGAATTTGTTCTATGGAAGCAGGCGCCTACAAGTAGTGCTACTAAGGTTAATACAAAGCTAGATAACTTATATTCAGGCCCCTATATTATAACAAAAGTTGTTGGCAATGACAGATACAGGATCAGGAGCATAAAGGGTTTAAGAGGTTACAAAAACTTTACAGGGCTAGTATCCGCCGACTTCCTGCGACCCTATCGCAGTGTGGTTCCAGTATCGGACAGTGCTAGTAGCTCAGATGATCAGTTAGAGACTGAAGACCTCATTGACTTATTAGAGAGCTAATCAGAACTTGTGTATCCCATTGCGGGAGCAATTGTTACAGGATGGCCGATTGTAACACCACGCCAGATGCCAAGCCGAGCCGTGCCAAGGCCATGCCAAAGCCAAGCCGTGACAGTCACGTCACACTGACAGCCAATGTCAAAACTTGTCATTATATAAAGCCTCGCTCGCATTTCGAGGGGCATTCGATTGCGAGCACTCAATTAAGTTGAAACTCTGTCCAATTACATATTAATTATATTAAAAAGTCTGATTAAGTCTATTAAGTCTTTTATATTACCTACCGTTTCAGATATGAAATGAAAGAATAAACGGCTATCTCTTGTTACAACCAAAACCCACCGATGTGCTTCATTGGCTGGTAAATAGGGAGATGGTGGTACCAACCCGCTCGAGCCCGATAGCAAGTTAGTAGCCTTACCAAATTTCCACCAATAATTCGATGAATGATAATTGCTTACTTCCCTTAGTCGCCTTGTACGACACCCATGGAAAAGAATGGGTTGGTGACACTTGTATTCTTAGTTCGTCACCACATGGATAAAATATTTTGATGTGAAACATCTAATGCGGAGGGAGGGTAAAATTGGCTGTTAGCGTGGCGACGCTTTTATTTTACTTATCTCATTCAAATCTTGCAAGTTAAATTTGACGCACTTCCCGGTTTCCGATTGAGCTGAAATTTTATACGCATATGTATATCGCGTGAAAATACAATATTATGGAGACATGGAGCTGAGCTGATCTGATGATGGAGCTGGAAGGTGGACATAGAAAGTCTATAATGAAACGGCGCAACCCCATCGAGTTTGGGCTCATATGATTCGTCTTGACGAGTACTTTGTCTCTAGAAGGTATCCAGGGTCTGATGATGAAGCTGGAAAGTGGCCACAGTAACTCTAAAATGAAACGACGCAACCCCACCGAGTTTGGACTCGTTTGATTTGTCTTGATGAGTACTTTGTCCTTAGATGGTATCCAGGGTCTGATGAAGGAGTTAGAAGGTGGCCATAGGAACTCCGTTATAAAACGACATAACTCCACCGACTTTGGGCTCGTATGATTCATCTTGACGAGTACTTTATCTAGATGGTATCCAGGGTCTGATAATGGAGCTGGAAGGTGGTCACAATAACTCTGTAATGAAACGAGGCAACCTCAGGGAGAGACGTAACATGGCGGGCTTATTGAGTGGTTGAGGGCCCTACACTACCATGTTCGTTGCCAAAAATTACAGGTTGTACGATTAGTTAGATTTTTTCCCGTCTTAACAAAAAATAATCTAATTTCACTTAGATTTCGTCTAGTGTATAACTGTACATTTTATTCTCTTCTTCCACATCCGTGTCCAGAAGAAACTATGACATTTTTAGCGTAGTACGTACTCCAAAATTACCTATAGTATGTTAAATAGGCATTATCGATAAGACTAAACGCAAGGAGAGCGATATTAAATTGCTAAAATTGGCTAATAGGTATAGTATCAGAAAAATAAATACTTAACACTATTTTCGATCTATATTTTTTAGCATTTGACATGCTCCGCCACTTTTTAAGTACAAATTATTTGTGAATAAAGAAAAAGAGATTTTTCATACGAGCGGGAATCGAACCCGCGTCTTTTCCAATCCGGGGCAGTGCTCTGAGCCACTGAGCTATCGTACAGATCTTTCGATCATCCCAATCTCCTCATCACATTTGTCTTTACGACCAACGCCATCTATCGGAATGCATTTACATGCATTAATCCAGACGCGAGTTCAATTCCCACTCGTACAAAAAATCTCTTTTTCCTTATTCACAAATAATTTGTACTTAAAAAGTGGCGGATCATGTCAAATGCTAAAAAATATAGATCAAAAATGTTTAGAGTCCCGCCATCAAGTAGTATGAATTTTAATTTCAAAATTAAACTTAATATATTAGATTAATGCTTTATAATAAATAATAAATTACGTGATGGCTCTCATTACACATATGAAGGTTTTTTGGCTCTCATTACCCAATGTATGGGGTAATGAGAGCGAAAGTAAACTATAAAAAAGGGGATTTTAACTAGCTAAGGGTATATTTTATTAATTTTTCTTAGTAATTACTGAAAGAAAGATAACTAAATGACTGATTAATGTCAAAAAAAAATCATTGTAACTTTAACTAGTTTTTTTTTTTACTTTTCCTTACATGGCTCCAATTCCCCCACTCTCCCCTATATTGAGGTCTATTCGACTGTCAGATGGGATATGTTGGCAATTTTGTGTCTATCTGCCTTACTAATCCATCCATCCATCCATCCATCAGCCTTTCAACGTCCACTGCTGGACATAGGCCTCCCCAAGAGAACGCCACAACGAGCGGTCCCGTCATGGGGGATAATGCCGTAATCGCCACGCTTGGCAGGCGGGTTGACGATCGCAGTGGATGTTTTCAATACTCGAGGAAGTGCTGCTGTCCACTTCCTCGGTATTCCCTCTGTCGGCTCTTACGACTCCCATGGGTAGAGAGGGGGGTGGAACAATTCTAAAGCCGGCCCACACGGCCAACTAATAAACGTTGTATAACCTCTGAATAGTTATTCAGTGTTTTGTATTTGTCACTAATATGACAGTTTGACGTTATAAGAACGGAACAAAACACTGAATAACTATTCGGAGCTTATACAATGTTAATATATAGAAAGTATTATATAAAAAAAGTATTATATAGAAAGTATTATACAATGTTTATTAGTGAGGCGGTCATGTTTAAAATCACAATTAATCAAAAATTAAATTGAATTCAATGTTTAATAGCGCTCTAGAATTGATCGATATTCTCTAAGCGATGAAATATGAAGAAATACTTCGCAAGTTTCGCTGACTATAAGTCACCAACGGAATGCAAATTAAAAGCCGCTTCGATAAATACCTTCAATTATTTACACTGGCGTTTTAAGACTGCGTTAATGTCACTTAATGGGTGAAAGGCTATCGGATGATCATCGTAACGACTCAAATTTAGTTTGACAGACTTCTAAAAGATAAGTTATGCGGAAGTTTAGCAAGACCTCTGTCTTTTGACTAAATTTTTAATGAACTTCCTTAAACGAGTTTGACAAGTTTTCGATTGGTGCGAATACTTAGACGATTTATGCCAAGATTCTAGTAGCCTCTTTGATAGATTTACATTTATTATTAAAATTTTATGAATTTTACGTTAATATATTCACGATGTTTTATCGAGTATTGCACTGCAAAAATAGCTGCGTATAACATGGTTTAAATTAAGAGGTTTCGCTTATGTAATAAAAAAGCATTTATTTTTGTATAATAAATTAATTTTTAAAGTCGGTTAAAGGCACTCTATATCGCATTAATGTTATCTATAGGCAAAAATGGCTAACCTAATATTTTTGTCCGTATGGTGACTGACCAAGAGTACAAGTGTCACCACCCCATTCTTTGCCACGGGTGTCGTATATGGCGACTAAGAGAAGTAAGCAATTATCATCCATTGCATGACTGGTGGTAGGGCTAGGTACCAAGTGGGAGTACTCTCTTCGTATCCGGCTTGACAATACTCTCGGTATAGTCGAGTCCATGGGCGACGGTTACCATTTAACATCAGATGGACCGTGGCTCGTTTGTCTATAAGCATAAAAAAAAAAATTTGTGTAAGGTAATAAACTATTGAACTTCGAACTCTCCATGCTTATTCATTATAATTATTTTTCTTTTAAAATGGTTACATTTGCCTATTGCAGATTTTTTTATTAAATTTTACGTGATAATATTAATACTATACAGAGACAGAGAACTGGAATACAGGAAAAATAATTTTGACTTACAGACTTAATAGAAATTTTATACTTTACTGTTTTACTTCCCATCTTGGGTCAATGTGGCATCAACGTTATTACTCACTATAAAATTCTACCAATTTGGTTACTTAATAAAGATAAAACACACCTAGATACTTAACATTGATTAATGCTCCTAAAGTAATAGAAGATACATATTTTTTACCACCTGATGGTAAGCAATGACTAGAAATACCAGATCCAACTCCGAGGTGAAGATAAAGAATAATAAGAAAAGCATAAGGAGAGAGTTCGGGCTTCCGGCGTTCTCACTTACCATATAAAACACAACAGCAGAAGTACCTACCGATCTGCTTTCTAAGATACAGACTCCCGCCTAGTTTGGGAGGCAGGAGATTAGTTATTAAGTTAATCAATATGTTAATAGCGTGGTTTGATTGTATTATCTAATAAAGATTAATATTATTCTGTAAGAGGGTGGTACTTTTCCATTAAGGCCATTATTATTAGACCATTCAAGCAAGTTTCTCGTACTAGAATTTGCGCAAGCTATTTCAATCTATTCTATCTCGTATTCTAATCAAGGGACATAAATTTTCATAGGCATAACAAACGTTGAAAGTCTAAATAACAGTTTATTTCATTTGTAGCAATCAGTCTCTACTTCCCACTGAAGCTATTAACAATGCAAACAAATAAATAAATACGATAGTACTCCTACGCTGATTCAAGTCGCACTAAAGTGGGATTGTTCCTCGGCGGATAGTCGGACCAATACTCAATACCAATATTTGTAGAAACCGGCAAATAGCGTTGGCCAAATTAAAACGATTTTCTTCCATGGTCGTCCGCTGAATCGTAATGTAGTTATTGTTTTTGTAGAGCTCAACATTTTTGTAGCGTCTATATTGGTGAATTATTGATAGATTTGAAGTTATATTGAATAATAATTCATCTGTAAGTTACTAGCTTTCTAATTAAGAATAGATTATTGTAGATAGATAAATAGATAAATAAACTCTTTATTATACATTGAACATACAATTTCAGATACAAATTAGAAAAATTTAAGAAAGTTACAAATAAAATGTATAATTGGCGATTTCTTCCAGACAACCATATTGTACTAACAGATCGTGCATAAAATACACCTAATGGTCACTAATTAGGTTTTATTTTAGGTGGATTTCTGAATTATATAAATAAGGAATGAGAAATTTGTAAGTGATTAAAGAATTTGTAAGATAAAAATCACAGTTTATATACCTTTTTTCGGTAAGGCAGGAAAATGTACCTAATGAACAGGGTAGTGTGCGGCTCTCATTCATAAACCAGCTATCTCTTTTTTTGTATAGGCAGTCCCCTGAAATTGTACGCCATTACTTCAATGCTTCACCAGTTTACGCTTTCGGATATACTCTCCGAGTGACGCTTCTTTATACTGACGTCTGCCGAGATAAAAAAGTATCATATGAATGTAATAGTCAAAGTTAGAAACTAACCATATGTCAATTTTCATCTAAAGGAGTTCAGACGTCTTTGTGTCATCAAACAGCTAATGACAAACTTTCAAAACAATCTTAGTAGGACTTTAAAGAACAAATTATTTGTGAATGTGGAATAAAAGAAGTTTAGTATAGTAGCGAGCGGGATTCGAACCTGTGCCCTTCCAATCCGGGGAAGTGCTCTAGACCGCTAAGCCATCGCACTGACCGATGGCCATTCCCAATCTACACATCGCATTTGTCTTAAGAGCAACGCCACCTATCGGATGCATTTACATGCATTAATCCAATTTAGTAAGTTTAATTTTCATTATTTTTTGCCTTGTGGGGCCGGCTTTAGAATTGTCCCACCCCTCTCTATCCACGGGAGTCGTAAGAGCCGGCTGAGGGAATACCGGAGGAGTGGGCAGCAGCACTCCCTCGAGTATTACCAACATCCACTGCAATCGCTAACCCGCCTGCCAAGCGTGGCGATTACGGCATTATCTCCCATAATGAGCACACAACCGTGGCCTAACGGTAGCGAGCCCAGTAACGGCGGAGCAGGGGGTACTAAGAATCTCCGGTCGTGGAAAGGCTACCACAAACAACGACTTCTAGACCACTATGTCTACCTAGGACAAACAGTCCAGTGAGTTAGGGACAACTTCGAGAAAGAGGTCGATCGATGAATCCAACTCGGCTGGGCAACGTTCGGGTCTGAAAACGAAAGTCTACAACCAGTGTGTGTTACCACTAATGACATAATGGAACAGAGACGTGGTCTCAAGGATCAAAGTCACTCAGCGGGCCATGGAGCGGGCTATGCTTGATATTTCCCTACGTGATCGAATTTGTAATACGGAGATCCGCAGGGGAACGGAAGTGACCGACATAGCCCGCCAGGTTGGCATGCTGAAATGGGCAGGCCATATCGCTCGACGAACCGACAATCGTTGGGGGAAAAAGGTTCTCGAGTGGCGACCACCTATCGGACGGTGCAGCGTAGGATGGCCCCCACCAGATGGACCGATGATCTGGTTAAAACCGCGAGGAGCCGTTGGATGCGGTTGGCGCAGGACCGCACGTTGTGGTGTTCTCTTGGGGAGGCCTATGTCCAGCAGTGGACGTTAAAAGGCTGATGGATGGATGGAAGAAGTTTAATTTTGCAATTAAAATTCATACTATTTGATGGCGCGATTTTTAAACATGCTGACACAATACTTGACATTCATGTTCAGCTACTTGTAAAAGACAACTCGATAATTAACCTTATATCAGTGTGGTGAAGTTCTTAGGCCTTGACAGGGACTCCCACTGTGGAGATGATGTTGACATTTTGAAAGTATTCTTAGCCTTTGATTTTTTTAAATTATATTTATGTCAGTATACATTAGCGAGATAAAACAGATACCAGTTTTAAGTCTAATTAAAAGCTATCAAATAAAAAAATTTATTATACAGACATAGCCCTTTTACAGCTTATTTTTAAAGAGAAACTAAGATATTTTTTGCATTTGTTAAGTAAATGTAAACTTTCTAAATTATTTATATTTTAATAATATTAAATAACTACAATCCTTAAATACTAGTTAAATTATATTATTATTATAACTCAAATTATTACCAAAAATAATGTTAGTACCTAATGTTTCAAAGTCCTTAGTTAAGTAATTTATTTCAATACTCAAAAATATATTGAACCTGGGTCGCTGCACAAATTAAAAAAAGGGTTACGCATTTACCAATAATTAGTTAATCTTGCTTAAAAGTTCTTTTTAAAATTGTTTACGTGTATGCGTGTATACTGACTTATTTTGATTGTATGAGAAGATTAGTCATGTAGTTAATATTCTTATAAAAATATAATTATTCATAAAAATGTTTTACCTAAAAAAATCACTTTATTTAATTTACTATTTTAAATAAGGTCAAAAATATCAGTCACGAGTTAGACACTCGTATGATTGCTCCATTTTTTTTCAACTTTAGAAATTATAATTGCACCCCAATTTCCAATCACTTCACATAATACACAAAATCTACTACCTTCTGCTACCTAACTGTTTCAGAATAACTCTTTACACTTCAGTTGATGTTTAGTTTCTTACATATCAAGACAAGACATCAGAGACCACTTGCAAAAAAAAACCTGATGAATCAGTATAATATAAAAAAGTATAATATTGAGCAGTGAGTAACAAATTCAACATTTACTTCATTGTGTTGTGACGCGTTTGCAGTGGATGATCACTGATCAAACATTAAAATCTGATACTATATATTAATGCTTGACATCTGTTTGCAATGGATCCAAGTAGAATAATTACAATAATATACAAAAATAAATATGGAGATTAAGTTTTGTATTTTTTTCACGTAATCTAGGCAATGACGAAGAAAAGACGCGTCAATTTTACTAACGATTGTTTTCATCAATGAGCTGCAAGTCTCGAAAAACAAAGACTAAGGTATAAAAGACAGATATGCTCTTGTTGATGTATACGTTCTTAGAGCTTGGTGTTCAAGATTTTATGGAAGTTATTTACGGCCTAACTCAGGGACGGTATCAATTATAGGCAAAGGATTTGGAGCGGTTTCTTACATGGCAATAAAGAATAAATATTGTGCAATTTGTGCCAACGACGAAAAGAGAGGGCACGACCCAAATGAACGATGTGTTACAAAAACTATAGAGGATATTCTAGTTCTATGGAGGCAGATATTACATTATCTGTGAAGCTTTTAACGACTGAAAAGAAACCTATTATCTATGGGATTATATACGCAATAACGGCTGAGGGTGGGGTTTCATCAACTTATGTCAAAATTATGGAAGCAAAATCATACGAAAAACACTTGGAAGAAAAAATAGAGAAGAAAATTGATAATGTTTACATGAATGATGAACTGTTTACCAGAAATTTTGATTGACGACAAATTCGTCGCATGGCTATTGGAGATTTAGCATTAGAGGATATAAAAGAAATTGTTTCCACTAATTTTTTTTTTGTTTTCCATAACATGATATCATAAAAACAATAAAATATACCCATGTTTATATCCAAATGATGCCGAATCTAATATACACGATGAAGAACATGATGCATGAATTAAGCCCTGTATATGTATTCAGCCTAGATATTTAGATTTAATGAAATTAGATCAACATATTTATAAAATGAAACATATTCGCATCTTTACTTGATAAATATTTAACAACAATGTCGCTCCTGTTTGGGCACTGCTCCCACTCCATCGCAGCTACAATTTTATAGCAGATCCTCTCCAGTCATTGCTTCCGCCTGTATGCTGCTTCCACTCGTCGTTTTAGTAACATACCATTCCTAATTCATTTCATCTAGATGGGTGATTTCTAGAGGTATTTGAAGTCTACTTCACGCTTAAGGCTATAGTGTTTTCTCTGCTTCAGAAGGTAGGTAGGTTCCTTCTTGCAGGCGATGTGACCTATTCTCGTTAATCCGGTGTGCCGCACCTGAAACGTATACTTGCAAACAAATAATATTAATACGTAAAACAATGTTACAGTAAGACATACCAAAAAATAATTGCGTGTTATTCTTTGTTACCATCGAAATTTTAAAAGCGTGTTCCATCATGAAACTGAGTAACGTTAAACATGTATGTATTATATTGGGAGGCATTTCTTTTCATTTATGCATATATTTTTCTTAGGAAAAATTTTTCGATTTCATGAGTGTATGGAACGGCATCTTTAAAATTTGATTGGTGATAAGAAAATAAACCCTAATATATAAAATAATATACATATATAATTACGTACGTACCTACTTAACAAAATTTGTGAAGTAATTAACACTTAATCTGCTTATTTTTTATGTTTATAATCTGACAAAAACATAATTATATTACATTCGTAATTAGTTGTTAATATTACTACTGAAATAATTTTATACTGTGGGCTAGCGCTAACGTCACGAAGAGAAATGAACGGCCCACAAGCAAAGAGTATGTATTCACTATGTGTATGTTCCGCAGATTACAGGACGAGCGGGCGGCCTCCCACACCTCACTTTTTGAAATCTTAGCTTGCGTTGAAACACCTCGCCTTAAGTCCCACGTTATAGCGAACCTATTACCGTCTACCGGGCAAATTTCCAAATTCTAGGCTGCTACTGAGAATTTTTAACTGACACCTCATGATAAGCAGTGACTCACACTACCACTACAGTACAGAGGCAGTTGTTCTTTTTTAACCGCACACAATGACCACTTTTTACGGGACGCATATTACGGTTACGAATATTTTATACTGAAATCAAAGGGGTGGAAGGTATTGTTTACCAAACCAAACTTAGAAATCAATCTGACTTTATCGGATGAATTTCTTCGAAAACAAGACTATCGGATAAATTGACTTTCGCTATTGCATTTTGTTCTTCTAATAAGATCTGCAGACAAAGGCAATGAGACGGTTCCGACCGATCTACTTGTATTAGCTAGTTACGATTTGAAAAGGTAACAAACAGGTAAAGGTACTTTCGCCTTTATAATATTATTAAGCTTAAGGATTACTAATTCTTATTTAAGCGAAATTTACACGAACATACTTTTCGAAGGCAATCTTTTGTTAATAAAATCCGTTATAATTGATTGACACGAGTAGATGTGTTTTTTTTTCTTCAAGGTTAATAAGGTGGCCGGTATTCGATTTTGATTTTTTACAATATGAAATGACGAATTCAGTTTTTGGCAGTCAAAGTGGAAATTATTATTAATAAACGGAACTTCTGATTTTTAAATCGGAAATCAATCGCCGTTGAGAGTTATTTGAAAATGTATGTATCTACTTGAAAACAATAAAAGATGGAATAACTTTGAGAAGTGTAAAAATGCATGCAGTAGCGAGCATTAAATCATATTCGCGCATACTGAATATTAATAATGTGGCCAGCGAACGACGGAAAGAAGAATTGCATAAACCGACTCAGCAGATAAAATATTGCAAACGAGAAGGTAGATTGTTTTCAAACTTTATGAACCGACTTCCAAAAAGGAGGAGGTTCTCAATTCGGCTGTATGTTTTTTTTTTGTGTGTTTGTTACGCGATTATTCCGCCAATTATAAATCGATTTCAATGTTTTTTGTTTAGTAGGCTTCTTTTGTTTGGTAGGTTCTACATCAGAGGTCCCATTAAAATTTTATAAAAATCGGTCAACCGGTTTTAAAAAAAACGACAAAAATCTAAAAAAATGCATCTGGACATACATGGATGATATTTTCGGCCGATTCTCTGGCTCATTGGAGCAGTGCGTTTAGTTGGCATAACATCACGCCTGTATACCCGAAGGGATAGGCAGAGGGGTATTACATACCCACGGTTCACCAGCTATGTTTAAGTCCCACGTAATAGGCGGCGAGCCTAGCCGTACATTGCCTAGAATTTTACTTTTTACGAAAAAGCTCAATAACACTGCCCGACCCGGGGATCGAAGCCGAGACCTCATGATCAGCAGTCGCACACACTGCCGCTGCACCACCGAGGCAGTATTTTTTTTTTATTGCTTGTAGTGGCAGACTAGCCACTGCCCATCTGATGTTAAATGGTAACCATCGCTCATGGACTCAACTATACTGAGAGTATTGTCAAGCTGCTGCTCACCATTTCATTTCACCGACATGAAATGAAAGAATAAACGGCTATCTCCTGCTGCAGCCAAAACGCAACGATGTGCTTCATGGCCGGTCACACTGGAGATGGCGGTACCAACCCGCACAGGCCCGATACCAAGTGAGTACTCCCACTCGGTACCTGGCCCTACCACCAGTCATGCAATGGATGATAACTGCTTACTTCCCTTAGTCGCCTCATACGACACTCGTGGGAAAGAATGGGGTGGTGACGCTTGTATTCTTAGTCCGTTACCACACGGAAAGAGAGAGTTTAGTTGGCGTACCCATATTATATGTATATGGGTACACCAATCTATCTTCACGGTCTTCGGACTCTCGCTGTTTTCTATTTCTTTTTCTACTGTGCTTTAGGAGCTCATATTTATCATTTTCACTCCTGTGCCCCAAGGAAGGCCCCCCCATCATGTACCATCTACTCTAACCGCACCTATTTCATAAATACCTACTAAAAAGTAAAAAATAAAACACAACAACACATTAGGTGCTAGCACGGAAATTGTATGTAAATACTAAATTATTTTTTAGTTTTTAGTTTAAGGTGTATTTTGAAGGGGGTTTCTTTTTTATATAAAAATAATTTATTTTGATTTTTGTGTTTATCGCGTCGCTAGTTAGAGGTAACTTTATTTGGAAACTAAGCCAATTATTAAACACAAAGTGAAAAATGTGAAATCGAAAATAACAGTCAGGAGCAGGATTTGAACCTGCATCTTCTGGATACCGTCCAGATGCTTTACCAATTCAGCCATCCTGACAATTGCTCCTGACTGCTAACTTCGATAACACATCATACTTAACGTCTTTGGGTGACGCCTGCGCCATCTGTCGGAAGTATTTTCATACATTATACCGACCAGGTAAACTTAATTTTACAATTAAGATTTTACCTAATAATGACGCAAACCCTTTAAATATTTAGATATTTTTATATATATTTTTAGCATTTAACATGCTTAGCACTCATGTCAAATGCTAAAAATATATATAAAAATATCTAAATAAGCCAATTATGCTTTATTTTAGTCATAATTTTTGCACAGATTATTTTCTAAGACTGTGCTTTATATTACAATTATATATGAACTCGTTATTTTATTTGTTACACTTGACAAGCTCTTTTATACTACATGGGTGGCAAACAAGCATACTGCCCACCTGATGGTAAGCGGCTACCGTAGCCTGTAGACGCTAGCAACACCAAGGCAGGCGAGGCATCACTCGCGTGCCACCATTTCCAAGGAAATGGATGGATGGATAGAAACGATAAAAAGGAGAGGATAGCAGGATAATAAGGAGAAAATTGGGAGAGGAGTTCGGGCCACCGGCGCTCTGACTCCCCATACGGTAGAAGTAACTACCGTTGTTACAGACTGATCTTTTATGAGAGGGTGGTTCCCCGATTATATGATAAGCGAGGCTCTACCACTATCATAATATTTAATTGAATGTATTATTGTATACTCAGCAACACTAACCCAAAAGGATTTTCATGTATTTGTATTTCAAACTTTCAAAATTGATCTCGATGTCATTCAAACAATTGACCAAATACCAAAAAATAAACTAATTCAAATCAGAATAATAGGCTACCTATAGTCAATATACGAACCTTCCATCACGATGTTTACTCACCTTTATTTACAGTTAGCTCTGTAATAACTTTAACTTTAATAACTTTAACTTTATTGCCAAAGACAGTGTACAAAAAAGTTTTAAATTAAAGCTAGACATCAAGCTTTTTTTAGTTAGCTCTGTAATGAAATACAGGTAGAAATAAATAATTTATTATAACAATTTATGCTAGCACAAAACTTTAAAATTGGCGTACTATTGGATATTGAGGTTGTGGATAAACGTTGGGGTACTGGACTCGCCCAACCGGATACATAGAACTGCTGATGGAATATGTACTAGGATAGCCCCCATATCCACTCAAACCGCCTCCAGCCATTTGTGTTCCAAGACCACTCAAATATGAGTGAATACTTTCAGCGTATACCTCAATTGAAAATTTGTATCCTCTCAATACTGATGGACTTTTTAAGGCTATTGTTACTGTTTTACTTCCAATACCACCAGCTGCTACATAAGCTTCTCCTTCTTTATCCGATCTTAGATCAGTAATATAAACTGCACATATGTAATCATGATAAGGTGCGTTAATCATGATATCGTCTGTTCTTCTCCATAAAGCAGGATTAGCTTCTTTGATAGCACCATAAATCTTTCTGGAAAATGGTGTGGCACGACCGAGCATAACATCATTTGATTTAACTAGTGTTGATAAATATAATAAACCTAAAATTACCACAAATCTCGATAACATTGTTAATGTTTTTAAATTTTACATAATGCCCCAGAAGATGTTTATGTAACCGACACAGATATTCTAAATGAATAAATCTCGAAACGTAGATACTTATATAGAAACTAAATAAGTGCGAATATGAGATCATATTATTATTTATGTCAATTTACAGGTTGTTTGGAAGGTGTAAATACATCGTAATACGTTACTAGGAAGTTATAACGTAATAAACATTTCATTTTAAGTGTGTATATTATTCTTATTATGGATGTTTGTCATACTAAATATGTGTATACCAGTTTCCGATCTAAGTATTCATAGAAGCAATTTTTAACATGGCTTTGTTAATTTATCACCTATTATTTACATTTTTCTTATGGTAGGAATGTTGTGTCATTGTGTATTTTGATGGTCACCATGAACGGACGTACTGCAATGAGTCTCACAATTTTATTACTTTTCTGTGTTGCTGTTACTAAATGTAATGATTTGTTTTTGGGGTATCCCGATTTGACGTCAAAATTGATTTATAGCGAAGTGCATCAAATGAATCCAGCAATTTGGATCCGTTCCGAAACATTTACAGTGAATTGTTCTAACAGTGAAGTGATAAATGCAATACAAATTACAGATTTAAGACCCGACAAATGGGGAGAGGCTTATATTAAAGCTGGTGGAATTGGGGAACATTTTGTCACTATAGAATTGGATGGTCCAGGAATATTTCGTGGTTTTAATTTTTGGATACAAGTGTTTGCCTTACAAACAAATTATTTTATATCTGACCATGGAAAATGATTAACACAACAATAATTAACACATTCAGATTCATTATGTTTGTTATGTTTTATTAAACATGTTTTGCTCGTCTTATCTGTTTTATTTGCAAGCATTGTTTAGATAAAATTTAAAACGCCCGGTAGACAGCAATAAAATCGCCCCCTATTACGTGGGACTTAAACTTAGCTGGCGAACCGTGGATGTGTAATACACCTCTGCCTACCCTTTTGGAGAATACAGGCATCACGCCTGTATTCTCCAAAAGGGTAGGCAGAGGTGTATTACATATTCTCCAAAAGGGTAGGCGTATGTTATGTTTATGTTAAAATTTAAAAAAATACATCAATCAAAATGTCAGTGTGAAAAAAAATACTAAGTATGGAACAAGAATCTTCTAGTGTTTTTTATAAGATTCTTAGTACGAAATTAAATATGTAGATTTATTCTATGTTTATTTACGCGTGTATTATTAATATCTAATAATGATAGGGCTGATTCCACAATATATGATTTATATTATTTTTCGTGATTGTTGTCTCCCTGTTAATATTGAAATTTGTTTGACAAAACAGAGATGTTTGTTATTCAGATATTTTAACTATATTATTACTCTCCAGCTTTTGTGTTTAGGCTCGTAACAGTATAATAAATGAATGACAAAACATTGTTGTGGCTGCAATATTTTATATAGTCACATTGGATGAAAGGGTTATTTTGTGTATATCTTGTGTGTAAGTACTTTTATGTAGTATTTTTTCTTGTTTTTATTGGGTTTCCTTGTAGTCAATGTTTATGATAGTTATAGGAGTGATATTATTTGGAATGTATTCTATACTGTCATATTTACTCATAAAATATTAATAAAAATATATCGCTGTATTAATATGCGTAAATAATTCGTATAAATAATGACGTGACCAAAACGAGTTAAGCAAAAATAGATCCACACAGTTTGTCAATTTATCATCGTCACTTACTTGTACTAGCTTGGTTATTGCTTGTAAAAATTTAGGTCCTTTCAAATGTACACAATTATATAAATTTCATTATACTAAACAACTTTAAAATGACACACAATCCTTACTACTCCTTGCTAATACAGGATAATATAGGATTTAATAGGTGTGGATAGGATAGGAAATAAATATTGAGCTTGAATCATTGTCTTTTTCCATTCATATATAGAAATGTTTCAAAAAATACTTTAAAGGTTTCATTGCTAACACACAACCCGGCCGGGTCCGGCGGGCCGGGTTGGCGACGAATGCGATCGGGCCCGGCCGGGTTGAGAAACATACCGGATTGCAATCTCTAGTCCAGATGCTTTGCCAATTCAGCCATCGTGAACATTGCTCCCAACTGCTAATTTCGATAACACATTCATACTTAACGTCTTTGGGTGACGCAGACGCCATCTTTCGGAAGTATTTTCATATATTATACCGACCAGGTAAACTTAATTTTACAATTAAGATTTTACCTAATAATGACGCAAACCCTATAAATATTTAGATATTTTTATATATATTTTTAGCACTTGACATGCTTAGCAACATACATTAAACAAAGTGAAAAATGTGAAATCGAAAATGATGTATGAGAATACTTCCGACAGATGGCGTCTGCGTCACCCAGACGTTAAGTAAGAATGTGTTATCGAAATTAGCAGTCGGGCGTCACCCAAAGACGTTAAGTATGAATGTGTTATCGAAATTAGCAGTTGGGAGCAATGGTCACGATGGCTGAATTGGCAAAGCATCTGGACTAGAGATTGCAACCCGGTATGTTTCTCAACCCGGCCGGGCCCGATCGCATTCGTCGCCAACCCGGACCGCCGGACTCGGCCGGGCTGTGTGTTAGCAATGAAACAAATGGTTTAGAGATTTCTTGTTGAACTCATTGATTTTTAAATAAGTCGTATAATATTGTCCAAAGTTGCAATTTTCTATTGATAGATGTCGCTGTTTTAAAGTAAAAGAGATATTGACAAATACAGCCCTAGAAGTCGCAAGTGGAAATTTTAGATGTATTCAGTTGCTGTTGTAGTACCACAATATCGATGGGTCCTAGACGGCACACGGCGGGTTTCTTTAGTGGGTGAAGGCCCCACACTACCATGTTCGTTGCCCTGAACGACGGGGTGTGCCGTTAGGAACATTTTTTCCCGCCTTAACAAAAAAAAAAGGGTTTGTAAAGCTTGCATATTTAAGAAAATTAACGTAAAGTCGTAAACGTAAACTTCTTATAACAATAAAAATGAGATTATGCGTGTCGCATGTACCTATTAGAAATCAATGTCAATACACAATCAAAGAGTATATACACAATAAATTGTCATTTCAAAAATGGTAAGGTTAATGCTCACATGCTCAGATCAAATAAATGATCTGAGGGTTAATGTACAAGTACTTACAAAAAAAAATGGGCAAGAAGCCTGAAATAAATTATTATTATTAAAATGAATTTTGCTAGTCAGTTCAGATGAAGACAACTGTTGAATATAATTGCCTGTTTGATAGCCAAAGATGGGATCTGGTTTTCTTTGTGAGCATAGGTATATGTATCATATCATAATTCTAGTTTGATTACGTTAAAGGAGGCGGCTATTTCTGAGCCTCAAAATGTAAAGAGACAAAATATGGCTCAAAAAAATTGTTACCTTATTCTATTCAAAGTATAGAAAAAAAATTAACTTAATATTCTACCTAGAAATTGAGAAAACTAAAAAATAAGTTTTAATATCAAAATTACAACCTGAGAACTGATAATAGTGACAGTGTGATAGATCATGGAAGTAAATTCTCTACTAATTCTTTAGGTAATAAAATAAATATCATTAAAGTAATAAATTAAAATAAGTGTCATTCTGAATTGCCTAATACATGATTTCTTTTTTATAATAAATATTATCACTAGGGATGGGACGAAATGGTGGCATGAATAGATCTTCGGCATTCGGCCGAAGTTCGTCTTAAATGTCGAACATTCGGTATAAGAAAAAGTTAAATACCTGCACTATTTCTACTAAAATTTTGAGAAATCAAATCTGTCATAACTGTAAAATAAGTCACATTATACCAATAATCGATCATACAATCGTGTTCATTTGTTTCTTAAACTATAATATTCTTAGTTACGAGTATGTACTCGTATTACAAATTAATACGTATAATACAATAAACAAATGAATTAGCTTATTTCTTAATTTAGGAGTCTAGGAATCAATAAACACAAAAATTAATTTCTTACGAAAATTGCAAAAATTTCACAGAAGTTCGGCCGAATTTTGATATTATTATCAAAATGTCGATACATCAGACTTTGCATCAATCGCCTTTACTTTTGATGCGGTAATATTTTGAATACATTTTGTAAAACAACAAACGTTCATAGTATCAAAGCAGGTTTACGAGCAGCGGAATACTCGTATTACGAGATGCGAAAGTGCATTTTTTGTTCCGATTTTAAGTCGTAAACACTCAACCGATCATCGTGAAATTTAGCAAGCATTATATTACAGAACCCCAAAAAGGACATAGGCTGCTTTTATCCCGCAATTTTAGCAATTTTTTGATAGATTATTAGCGTGTCGCAGATTGACAAAAGTGTAGAAGTCCAGGCAAAAAATTAATTGCTCTCATAATTTCCCAGAGTTAACAAGGCCTCCCGCGAAGTTGCGATGCTCCGTGTGCGGCTGCATCGCTCAGTAGAGGGTACCCGAAAGGGTAAGCCGCCGGCGGACCACTGAAGTAATATAACATGGTTCCAGTGGCTCGCCAATATAGGCAGAGAGACGGCACACGACGGGTTTATTTAGTGGATGGCCCCATACTACCATGTTTGTTGCCCCGAACGACGGGATGTGCGGCTAAGCAGATTTTTCCCACCTTAACAAAAAAAAAAAGAAATGTTCTTGTGGTTACTGTAAAATAAACAGACTGGAATGAGATGGCTCCAGTCAATACATTTGTGTTATTAAGTCGATAAGCCAAGTATAGCCTGAGCACCATATTAACTTAGACACACAAATAGCATGTATGTGTAGAGAGTTGACTATACCACCATATTGGCGTACATATTTGGGAACTTTTTATTTTCGTTGTAATTCTCATTTCCTTTAAATCTTTCATTCTTTTTTTTTGTGGATCACACAAAAAGTTGTCCTGTGTGGAAATCAAACCCACAATGCTTGGGCTGGTATCTAAACCACTCCGCCATCTGTGCAGTCAAATGGGATTACATCCTAGATAGGAGGAGCGTGGCTTCAATGAAAGCGTTGCACTAGCCTCTCCAATTCACTGATGTGAATATACGTGAGCTGTTAGCCCGGGTCTAGGTCCATCGAGTTCAGGCACGTGAGCGCACACGGTGGATTTTTTATGGGTGTGAGAGCGCGAAGCATACCTATTGAAAGAAAGGTTCTCGATTAGTGATGGGTTTTACTCAAAGGCTAGAACTGTAAATTCTATATCCTTGTCTTTATATTATGCTGGTTGTGACCAAGAGAGAAGTAGTCTACTCTATACTAAAGAATACCGTCGGATTACAAGGCATGGATATTTTCGCTACAAAGAAGAATAGTAGACATTAAATTAATTTGGTTGGAGGCCCAATCCCCTACCCTATCCTTTCCTTATTACCCATCCTATCTTTTCTTCATTATCCTTCCTATCCTCTCCATTACATCCTTCCTCTCCACTGCGTATCCCACACTACCTGTTTGCGCCGAATCTATTAGGAGCTTATTTCTTTTTTTTTTCTAATATTTACAAATGTAGGTATTCTCATTTTATATTTATAAACTGACTGCGTGGCTGCGAGCATTAGTACTGGACCACCGTCGGTTGCACCCAGTCGCGGATACAAAACTCTGTGCTATCGAGGAGTTTTTATATGCCACCGCATTTCCTGGAGCAAGTGCTACCTCAGCACGGCTTCGTCCACTAATATCGAAGAACCGCAGAAGATCGAGACCTCGTACACGAAGGGAAGAACGTGCCTGAGCGGTACCAGGGCTAAGGTAAGTGGTCGTGCACATACAGACGGAGGGGTTATGCCGGACGCTGGACTGCCCAGCAGACGGGTACCCATAAAGGATTTCTACGCGAAAAAAAAAGGTTTATTGTAATTCTCGTAATCTAATGAAACGGAAGAAGAATTTAAATCTGAAATTTATGACAATATGAATACGTTTTAGAATATAAATATTATAATGGAATCTTTTGCATTTTGGATTTTATATCATTATGGCTTATTTCAAGTCAGTTCTTTATCTTATATCAATAACAGCTTCCAATGTTCAAGGATAAAAGATAAGAAGTTTACCATCACTGTAATGATAACTAGACAATTTCGGATTAACACCTCTAGATACATATTTAACCAAATCTCACATTTTTATTTCTGCTGTATTCACGTGATTGCCAAGCGCTATGTTATTGCAGCCGGGTCTGCCCGACGGGGGGTGTAGCGCAATGTTGAAATATAAAAATATTTTTATTGTCCCCACTGTTTTGGATGTTAATTCGTCTTTCGAATCTATCTTTTGTTCTTTAATGTTGGGTAAGAGCCAAATATGGGTGTTGTAACTCTAAGTGCATATAAAATTTACTTTATCCTTTTTGTGCTTTTAACAAAATTATTTCAATTATGGAATAAGAACCGTTGTCTTTTCTCTAAATCGGAATTTGCAATTCAAGTTTTATATTATTAACCCATGGTACAATGGTGTAATCCGGATTTATCGATCAAATGAGAAATAATGATTAATCACTGACTTAGCAATGGTAGACTCTGGTTAGCAAATGTCTTTTTTACAGCTACTTGTGAAAAGCTACGGCTAACCTGATGGTAAGTGGTAATCACCACTCATGAACTTAACTATACCGAGATTATTATGAAAACACTGCCTATAATTTCATTTCACAGATATGAAATTACAGTATAAACGGTTACTTATCTCTTGCTACAACCAAAACACATTGACGTGCTTCATAGCTAGTCATACGGTAGACAGTGGTATAAACCAGCTCGGACCCAATAGCGAGTCCTCTCACTTGGTACCAAGCCCTACCACCAGTAATGTAATGGGTGATAATTGCTTACTTCTTTGAGCCACTTCGTGTGACACCCGCGGGTAAGTAAAGTGTGGTGACACTTGTATTCTTAGTCCGTCACCACACAACCTATTATAGATCATTAGGCTTGGTAACCACAAGGTTCACGTTCATGTTCAGGGGGGTTAGGCAGAATCTCATATCTCACATGTCGATCGTATCGTGATCACTGTGATTGGTTGAGAGATCACCGTGATTGGCCAACGGATTATTGCGACATCACGCGTCGGTTTCTCACAGTCATCAGATATGAGATTCTGCCTAACCCCCCAGGATAGTGAAAAATGTTAAATACTTACATGAATAACCCACTATGTAATTAGAACAGTTTATAACAGTCGTAAAAGTATCTACCCACGGGACCCCTCTCTACCTACGGGAGTCGTAAGAGCCGACTGAGGGAATACCGGGGAGTGGGCTGCAGCACTCCCTCAAGTATTAACAACATCCACTGCGATCGCCAACTGTGGCGATTACGGCATTATCCCCCATTTCTTGGGGAGGCAGTCCAGCAGTGGACGTTAAAAGGCTGATGGATGGATGGATGCATGAAAAAGTATCTAAAACAAATGTGAAGTGGAAATTTGGAGATGCTGTTAGGTAACTGCGATAGCTTAGCGGTCCAGAATACTTCCCCGGAGAGGATAGGACGCAGGTTCAAATACTGCTCGCAGTAAAGGTCTCTTTTTTTCCACTATCACAAATCATTTGTTTTTTAAACAAGTTGAGCATGTCAAGTGCAAAATACAGAATATTTAGAACAGTTCTAATTTGTTTTATTCATAATTCATACATATTCACATTACTTATGATTAAATGTACGATGGAATAAAATAAACATACGTGAACAAATACCATTTGGTATTTTTGCGCAGCCGAAACAATTAACCCGCGTTAATATTTACTTTACGCGTACCACATAATGTATCAATGTTATCGTCTAGTGTCGCAATCGTACGTAAAGTAATAAGGCTTGGCAACATTGAATACGAACATAAATCATAGCAACACACACTGAATGAAGTTGCGAGAGTGAAAAATAACTATAACAAAGGTTTTATGATGGATATATATATATATATATATTAGGATTTATGATGTTTGTTGTCGACGAATGGTGTCTATGTCAGCCGATAAGTCGGAAAAATTAGACACTTGTTATTTTTATTGGAGATATACAGTTACTACTTTCATTACACACGCTGTAATAAAATCTATCATCATCTCCCTAGGGAGGCTAGCCTTCCACTGAAGTAATGTAACATAGTTCCTGTGGCCCGCCAATAAAGGCGGAGGGACGGCACACGGCGGGTTTATTTAGTGGGTGAGGGCCCCACACTACCCTGTTCATTACCCCGAAAGATGGTGTGTACAGTTAGATTAGGTGTTACTGGTGGTAAGGCTGAGTACCAAGTGAGAGTACTGACTTCTTATCAAGCCCAAACGGGTCGGTACCACCGTTTTCTGTATGACAAGTCATGAAGCACGTCAGTGTATTTTGGCTGTAGCAGAAGATAGCCGTTTATTCTTTTATTTCATATCTCAGAATGAGAAATGAAATGGTGCGCAGTGGCTTGACGATACTGAGCGACGGTTACCACTTACCATCATGTGGGCCATGACTCGCCTGGCATAATTAGCAATAAAAAAGGTACATTTTTCCTACCTTAATAAAATAAGGGAGGCTAGCCTTATACTAAACTTTGTGGGAGTCGGCTTCCAATCTATTCAGTTTCGGAATAGAAAGATAGATAGATAGATAACTCTTTATAGAAACTTTAAAAAATAACGTTAAAAATAAAGTTAAAGGCTTAACCATATAATTGTTTCAATTGGCGGCCTTATCGCTCAGAGCGATCTCTACCAGGCAAACATGCATGGACAGGAATTGAGACATCACATGCCTTACATGTTACTTATATACAATACTAACAGTAACAATTTAACAAAGGAAATTGAGATACCTATCTGATAAAGATAATATATAAGTTTGTTTTAATAGGACTAATTAATACCTTTTTTTTTTCTTTTTTCTTAAGGCGGGAAAAAAACGTTCCTCCGCACATCCCGTCATTCGGGGCAACGAACAGGGTAGTGTGGGGCCCTCACCCACTAAATAAACCAACCGTGTGCCGCCTCTCCGCCTTTATTGGTGGACCACCGGAACCATATTACATACCTACAGTGGGGCTAATTAATACTTACACGATTACATACAATACTTAAACAATTGAAATACCCAAAAATACATATAAAAAAATTACACACATAGGTACATCTTGTCTACGCTCATATCTTCTTGAAACTATTGTTACACGATTACATCAATCATAGTGGTTTTACTAGCATTGACAGCGTTATTTTTTTTTTTTTGTTATAATACTACTGCAGGTGGCAATTAAGCATACTGCCCACCTGTTAGTAAAAGGTTACCGTAGCCTATAGCCACTAGCAACACCAGAGGCATCACTCGTGCATCGTTACTTCAAGTAAAGGGACAGGAGGTGGATAGGGAGGATATACAGGAAGGATTATAATGAAGAAGGATAACAAGAGAGAGGGTAGGAAGGATATTACGGAGAGGATAGGGAGGAGGCTTGGGCCTCCGGCGTTCTTACTCACCATACGAAACACCCCTTCGGGGAATACAGGCGTGATGCTATGCTATAGGTCTTTACAGTTTAGAGTCTAGAGTGACTGAAAGGGAAACTATAGATGGGCCATCGATCAACTCGATTGATAATGTAATATTGCTAGACAGTATCGTTTTAGAGAGATTTAGCAAACCATACCTCACTGCTGATTGACTTCGCGATTCTGAAGGACATGTATGAGCCGTTGAACAGAATTTATTGTAAACAAAGGAATGCCTTCCAAACCTAAAGTCGGCGGATGAAATACCGAAGGGAGAAAAGTGGTCTGTAATTAGATATATTATTAATTCTGATTTCATCACAAAACATATCGGACTTGTTGCGATCCAAAATATTTTTTTTTTCTTCCTTAAAAAAATTATGTTGTAAATAAATACAGGAATATATAACATAGTTCGACGGGCCTCGTGGCGTATTCGGTAGTGTAACCGACTTCCGTGCACGAGGTCGTGGGTTCGATTCCCACTCAGGACAAATATTTGTGTGATGAACACAGATATTTGTACTGCGTCTGGGTGTTTTTCTATCTATTATATGTATGTATTTACAAAAAAAAGTAATATATGTATTATATCCGTAATCGGGTACCCATAGCACAAGCATTAAGCTTAGTTTGGAACCAGAGGACGTTGTGTGAAAAATGTCCGTGAATATTTATTAAGTCGAAATAAAAAAAAACACAAAATAATTTCATACTAGAAATCAACTAAATATTAAATTAATAGATACAAATTGTACCTACGACTGTGGCTCAAGGCAACCAATTTTATATGAGTTTTATCGATCGTGTATATTAATAAGTCCCATCCATCCATCAGCCTTTCAACGTCCACTGCTGGACATAGGCCTCCCCAAGAGAACGCCACAACGAGCGGTCCCGTCATGGGGGATAATACCGTAATCGCCACGCTTGGCAGGCGGGTTGGCGATCGCAGTGGATGTTGTTAATACTCGAGGGAGTGCTGCTGCCCACTCCCCCGGTATTCCCTCAGTCAGCTCTTACGACTCCCGTGGGTAGAGAGGGGTGGGACAATTCTAAAGCCGGTCCCACACGGCCAGTTAATAAGTACCAATACCGAAACAAGGTACGAAACGATAATACTTTCACCACACCGTGCACTGCCTCTTAGCAGGCTGAAATTACTACAACAAAGCAATTACTCCGTAAATGGATAACTATCTGTTCAGTTATCCCACATTACGATGTGAATCGGCCATATATATAGTATATATTCCCGTAGTATATACTATATCTATGGAATCGACGGTAAGCAAGCGGTAACATAATCCGCAGAAAGATTGGATCTACACAAACAATGTTATCATAACACGACTTATTCGTTCTGTTGTTAGCAAAAATAATTAATTGGCATTGGATATAAAGAGACTATTCATATATTATAAAAATAGGTATCTGTATTTTTTTAATATTTCACGCATGGCAAACAAATATACGACCCACCTGATGGTAAGTGGTTAACGTAGCCTATACACGTTAGAGACACTAGATATATTATTCATGAGTAGCGGACTCGAAGAAAAGGTTGAGGAAGTATATAATAAGGAGAGGATGGAGGATTAGCAGGAAATTTGAATCCCTGGCACTCTCACTCACACTACGAAATACAATTGTAGGAATACCTACCGTTGTTTCACGCTAATTTTCTGTAAGATGATGGTACTTCCGCAATCGAGCTGGGTTCATTCATGCAAGGCAATAAAGAAAAAAATTGCCAGCGGATTTGAATAAAATTTGATAATATGTCAATAGGTAATAATGTCCTTTTATTTTTTTTTATTTAGGCGGGTAAAAATGTTCCTAACCGCACACCCCGTCGCTCGGGGCAACGAACAGGGTAGTGTGGGGGTGCCCCCACCCACTAAAGAAACCCGCCGTGTGCCGTCTCTCCACCTTTTTTGGCGGGCCACTGGAACTATATTACATTCCTTCAGTGGTGGACTGTTTGTTTATCCTGGATGAGACACTGAATATATACAAAATTCATTTAAAAAAACAATCCTAACCACTGAATGGATTACGCAAATTTGTGTATGCAATTAAGTGACGGCCCTTTTACTGTAGTGAAGCGTATTAATAAAATAAATAATAAATAAATATTCACGGACATTTTTCACACGACGTCCTCTGGTCCCAAACTAAGCTTAATGCTTGTGCTATGGGATACCAGATTACGGATATAATACATATACTACTTTTTTTTTTGTAAATACATACATATGATAGATAGAAAACTCCCAGACGCAGTACAAATATCTGTGTTCATCACACAAATAATTGTCCTGAGTGGGAGTCGAACCCACGACCTCGTGCACGGAAGTCAGTTACACTACCGACTACTCCACGAGGCCCGTCATTACATGTATTACCTATCAGCTGTAGATACAGGAATGTATACACTTTGTAAAACACGCAAATTAATTCAAATCAAACAAGCTCTCATCCTCCATCAATTAAAATGTCTGACAATATAAAACTTAAAATGAAGAGGGGGTCCTGAATGTTTCGTCGTTTGAATGAGTCCTCTTTATGCAAATCGGGATCTTTCAACGAAAAGTTTCGCACCGACGCTTCGAAGGTCGCACTCGATTCATTTAGTGTGGCTCGCTTTAATGTCATTATTTGAATTAAGAATTTAGAAGACGACGAATTTAATTTGAATAAACAACTGGCCGGTTTTATTTTACGCCTTTTTTAAGTAAAGTATTCGAAGCGGATGTTTCACTGCGACTTCTGTTAATTTATCTATGATTACATTTTACGCACAGATATTTTATGTCGTGTTATTATTTGTATTATTAATTATAATTAAAAATATAAGCTTAAAATTACAAGAGCAGAAATTTTAAATAGTGCAACTGCAGAAGCGAACGTAATTTCTAGTACCTATTAGAAGATTGGGTGGCCCGATTTGTTGCCGTTTTTAGGGTTCCGTACCCGAAGGGTCAAAACGGGACCCTGTTACTAAGACTTCGCTGTCTGTCTGTCTGTCTATCCGTCCGTCTGTCACCAGGCTGTATCTCAAGAACGGCGATAGCTAGATAGTTGAAATTTTCACAAATGATGTATTTCTGTGGCCGCTATAACAACAAATACTAAAAAAAAAAAGTATTTAAGGGGTGCTCCCATACAACAAACGTAGTTTTATTGCCCTTTTTTGCTTACTTGCAAATTTGGTAACAGCCAAACACCATGGTTACAGAGAGTTACAATAGTCTAATGTTGTTTACCTAGTCAATGGTACGGAACCCTTCGTGTGCGAGTCCGACTCACACTTGGCCGGTTTCTGTTATTTATTTATACCTACACATTATCTATCTATAGCGTTTAAATAAGCATGCTTTATAGATTTCTGATTCTTTGAACTAAACCTTGTAAGGAAGGAGTTCTAAAGTAAAAAAATCCTGATGTAAATTTTGTCGTAGCATCGAAACGATCCTTTGCATATTTATTCAGACGGTTTTGTTAAAGCGTCTCAAATCCTTAAAATAATTTATATTTTCGAGAGTTCAACCGTTTGACATCTGCCAAAATTGTTTTGGAAACAAGCTTCAGAATATAGAATTTGTATTTTGTATGCAATAGCGTCAGCAGCAATTTTATAATGTAAAACTAACTTAATAATATTATAATCAATGAAAATGATTTCCTTTTACAAAATATATTTTGCCTATCAATTTTTCAACAACTTTACAAAGTAGGTAGGTACCTATAAAAACAATTCAATTTTAAATCAACATTTAATAAAAAATATTTTTTATTTAACTTCTCTTCAATAAAAACGTCACACATAATTTTCAAAAATCTCGGGAAGTCTGAGTAAGGATCAAACTCTATCCCATTCTTTTTAGTCTGGCTTTATCGCTAAGCTGTCACTGCTAAACTAAGCTAAATACTACAGTAGTTACTAAAATTTTAAAGCAAGAACAATGCAATAACAAAGAAAATATTATTTGGTGACCCAAAATCCAAGGACAAAGGAAAAAACTGAAAAAAAAAATTAAAACGGACCGTATTATTTATTCCTTTGATCGTTTAAATTATTCACAAACAGAGTTCAGTTCTATTTTTATTTTTTTTTCGTTACATAAACGTTTAATATTTCATGTTTAAAATATCTGACAAACATAAAATAAGAAGCTTTTGAGCAATTCGATTTTCGTTTTGTCTGCCATTGTTACCGTACCTAAAAGTATCACTATATTCCTGGAATAATTTAGCATAACTGTATACATGAGTATGATGACAATGTTTAATAACTATATTAGACAATATTTATAAACATCATCAACTCTAGCGCTACAGCCACACTACCTTAGGTTAGTATTTAAATAATATTTGCACGCTAAGGCTGTTATATTAGCACACTGAAGCGGCGAACCGCGGTAACGATACGCGTTCATACACGAAAAATCGAAATATTAGCGATATTTAACCGGTCCTTTTTCACAGAAATTTCGCCATTTGGCATTTCCTACTCAGTACATCATATCGTTGACATCGTTTGAGCATCTTTTGACGCGATATCCTGTCAAAAAAACCAGTCATATCGTTTCTCAACAGCGAAACTAAAATGGCGGTACCGCGGCGTCCGTGTGAAACAAGTATAGTGCTAACAGCGATACCTACTATACATACAGTGTTACCAAAGAGTAATGCGTGTAACCAGAAAAGTGTTACAATAATTGTAACACGCATACGCGAAAAGGATAAAACACTCAGGTATATATGTGTGTCTCTCACTCTTGCTAAAATCTAATATGTGCATCCTTTTCTTCAGCCTCAGTGTCAAAATAGTAGCGAGTCTATAATATTCTTTGTCTAAGCAATTATGGGAAATCACCTCAGACTAACGAAATCACAGAGAGATAGAGCGAGATACAACACTTACGCGATTCTTCTTGACATATGACAGATATACCGGTGCTACCGCGGTTCGCCGCGTCTGTGTGCTAACAATGTACAAGGTATTACAGTTTAAAACAAAAATATTATTATACAAACGTCGAAGCTCATGAAATATTATAATAAACATAGTGAAATTTAAATTTCTTAGGCTACTTTTACTTTGGAAAAAATATTTAGGGTTCCGCACAAAAAAAAACGAAATAACTAATTAAATAATTCCTGCGGGCAAATTCGGAAGTAGCTGCTAGTAAAATATAATTATACATTATTACCTACTAACATGTAATAATGTGATAACCTCTTGCAACGATATGATGTTACAAGTGTACGGTAACCTTGAGATCTTTGATTTAAAATAAAGAGTAATACGTATAACCAGAAAATTTAAAATAATCAAATAATGAGAATTATTTTGACGTCAACGAGTGTCTCACTCCATAGATAATATATCACAATAGTCTTGTGTAGTTCGCGAACGATGACCGATTAGGAAACGTATCTTTGCACTGTACTAAAAGAAACGTTTCCGAACGCTAACTGTTAATCGGTCTATTAGCTCTATCGTTTCATCATTCCTAAAGAAACGAACGCGAGTGACAGAGCCGGTGACATAGTAATATGAGTAAATTAAATAAGTACACTATCGGAGAAGACGAAGAGTTAGGTACTTTCTTGCTTTTGATAGTTCGTTTCGAGAAAGTTGAGGTTATTAAGTTATAATAATAATTTATTTATTCATTGTTTAGTGTTTGTACTTCTTATTCTTTTTATAAACATTGTGGTTTTGGATGGTTTTTATTTTTGCATGCTATGGTTACGGGAAGCGTCAAGCTTTGTAATTAACCATATTGTCACACAGTTTCAGTGGTCCACCGAGATGATACACGGCGGGTTTATTTAGTGGGAGAAAGCCTCACACTACCCTGTTCGTTGCCCCAAACGGTGGGGTCTGCCGCTAGGTACATTTTTTCCCACCCTAGCAAAAAGTAAAGTAAGATAGTTCATAGACTTTAGATAATAAAGTTTATGTTTTATCACAATGTAAGGTTTAAATTCATTAGACCATCTTGACATTTTAATATTCTCTGATACATATTAGCACGATCATGAATGATGACCGATTGCCTGACCGACCGAATCCGAAGACCGAATAGAGCTAATAGAACTAATAGAATGAATTAGTGCACTGTCCGAAATGAAACAGTACAGAGCGCTCTTTTAAATGACCGAGCAGGCACAAGACTATATCACAATCTTTTTCTAGATTATTCTACTCTTTGATCACAATATACCACAGAGTAAAGAAACGTACCGCTAGTTTTATTGTTATATCTCAAGTTCCAGATATAGTAGCGGGATAAAATGTATACCAGTTTTAAGTCTAATCGATAGCTATTAAATTAGAAAAGTTGCATCAAAATAAGTTTAGTAGTCTTTGCGTGATGTGCGAACAAATTTTGTGTGTTTTGTGTTCAGCTATATAGGCCGATATAGCCTAATATAGTACTTTTTTCTCAAATATCTTATTACAGCTTTGTTATAGCTTTATAATAGGAAATTAGTACTATTGACTTAGTCACTTTATCACTAAATATATAGTGTAGGATATTTTGGTATGCATCAATGTAGCCTCCGTGGCGCAATTGGCTAGCGCGTTCGGCTGTTAACCGAAAGGTTGGTGGTTCGAGCCCACCCGGGGGCGAAGTCACTTTTTATAGTTACTTATTTATTATTTATTATCTCTTCGTATCGTATTATTTTCATGGGTATTTTTAATTAACATCCAGAGAAATTTTAAAAAGGTCTCGTATTTATGTTTATCTGTTACGGAGCTCAAAAATTATATTTTTGTTGAAGAATTAACCAACAGATGGCGGAGTGGTTTAGATACCGGCCTCCCGCACGAGTGTTGTGGGTTCGATTCCCACACAGGACAACTCTTTGTGTGATCCACAAATGGTAATTCTGAGACTCGGATGGGTGTACTGTGTGAAATTGTATGTCTGTTAAGTCCCCCGCGATACAAGGATTATTCCTTAGTGCAGGGCGTTGTCTTTTAAGAAAAGAAAAAGAAGCGCCAGATGAAAAAATAATGTGATATCGGTCCAGTAACAAGTAAGTTTTTTTTTCAATCTAAATACCTAAAAAGTATTAAGATGCTAACTCGTATACCTATAAAGCAAGCAAGCTGGCCAGGAAAAAAAACAGGAGAATCATAAAATTATGTTTTAACTGATTAGCTAAATTC